>CM069406.1:332889616-333489616 GCA_035609135.1 Eleutherodactylus coqui | reverse complement strand
CTGGTGTATAGGACTGTTATAGGGTTGGGGTCTGGTGGATAGGACTGTTATAGGGTCCGGGTCTCGTGTATAGGACTGTTATATGGTCGGGGTCTGGTGGATAGGACTGTTATAGGGTCGGGGTCTGGTGGATAGGACTGTTATAGGGTCCGGGTCTCGTGTATAGGACTGTTATAGGGTCGGGGTCTGGTGGATAGGACTGTTATAGGGTCGGGGTCTGGTGGATAGGAGTGTTATAGGGTCGGGGTCTGGTGCATAGGACTGTTATATGGTCGGGGTCTGGTGGATAGGACTGTTATAGGGTCGGGGTCTGGTGCATAGGACTGTTATAGGGTCGGGGTCTGGTGGATAGGTTTGTTATAGGGTCGGGGTCTGGTGGATAGGACTGTTATAGGGTCGGGGTCTCGTGTATAGGACTATTATAGGGTCGGAGTCTGGTGGATAGGACTGTTAGAGGGTCGGGGTCTGGTGTATAGTACTGTTATAGGGTCGGTGTCTGGTGGATAGGACTGTTATAGGGTCGGGGTCTGGTGGATAGGACTGTTATAGGGTCGGGGTCTGGTGGATAGGACTGTTATACGGTTGGGGTCTGGTGGATATGACTGTTATAGGGTCGGGGTCTGGTGGATAGGACTGTTATAGGGTCGGGGTCTGGTGGATAGGACTGTTATAGGGTCGGAGTCTGGTGTATAGGACTGTTATAGGGTCGGTGTCTGGTGGATAGGACTGTTATAGGGTCGGGGTCTGGTGGATAGGACTGTTATAGGGTCGGGGTCTGGTGGATAGGACTGTTATACGGTTGGGGTCTGGTGGATAGGACTGTTATATGGTCGGGGTCTGGTGGATAGGACTGTTATAGGGTCGGGGTCTGGTGGATAGGACTGTTATAGGGTCGGAGTCTGGTGTATAGGACTGTTATAGGGTCAGTGTCTGGTGGATAGGACTGTTATAGGGTCGGTGTCTGGTGGATAGGACTGTTATAGGGTCGGGGTCTGGTGGATAGGACTGTTATAGGGTCGGGGTCTGGTGGATAGGACTGTTATACGGTTGGGGTCTGGTGGATAGGAGTGTTATACATTCAGAGTCTGGTGGATAGGACTGTTATAGGGTCGGGGTCTGGTGGATAGGACTGTTATAGGGTCGGGGTCTGGTGGATAGGACTGTTATAGGGTCGGGGTCTGGCGGATTGGACTGTTATAGGCTCGGGGTCTGGTGTATAGGACTGTTATAGGGTCGGGGTCTGGTGGATTGGACTGTTATAGGGTCGGGGTTTGGTATATAGGTCTGTTATAGGGTCAGGGTCTGTTGGATAGGACTGTTATAGGGTCGGGGTCTGGTGCATAGGACTGTTATAGGCTCGGGGTCTGGTGGATAGGACTGTTATAGGGTCGGGTTCCGGTGGATAGGACTGTTATAGGGTCGGGGTCTGGTGGATAGGACTGTTATAGGGTCGGGGTCTGGTGGATAGGACTGTTATAGGGTCGGGGGTCTGGTGGATAGGACTGTTATAGGGTCGGGGTCTGGTGGATAGGACTGTTATAGGGTCGGGGTCTGGTGCATAGGACTGTTATAGGGTCGGGGTCTGTTGGATAGGACTGTTATGGGGTCGGTGTCTGGTGGATTGGACTGTTATGGGGTCGGTGTCTGGTGGATAGGACTGTTATAGGGTCGGGGTCTGGTGGATAGGACTGTTATAGGGTCGGCGTCTGGTGAATAGGACTGTTATAGGGTCGGGGTCTGGTGGATAGGACTGTTATACGGTTGGGGTCTGGTGGATAGGACTGTTATAGGGTCGGGGTCTGGTGTATAGGACTGTTATAGGGTCAGTGTCTGGTGGATAGGACTGTTATAGGGTCGGTGTCTGGTGGATAGGACTGTTATAGGGTCGGGGTCTGGTGAATAGGACTGTTATAGGGTCGGGGTCTGGTGGATAGGACTGTTATACGGTTGGGGTCTGGTGGATAGGACTGTTATAGGGTCGGGGTCTGGTGTATAGGACTGTTATAGGGTCAGTGTCTGGTGGATAGGACTGTTATAGGGTCGGTGTCTGGTGGATAGGACTGTTATAGGGTCGGGGTCTGGTGGATAGGACTGTTATAGGGTCGGGGTCTGGTGGATAGGAGTGTTATACGTTCAGAGTCTGGTGGATAGGACTGTTATAGGGTCGGGGTCTGGCGGATTGGACTGTTATAGGCTCGGGGTCTGGTGTATAGGACTGTTATAGGGTCGGGGTCTGGTGGATTGGACTGTTATAGGGTCGGGGTCTGTTGGATAGGACTGTTATAGGGTCGGGGTCTGGTGCATAGGACTGTTATAGGGTCGGGTTCCGGTGGATAGGACTGTTATAGGGCCGGGGTCTGCTGGATAGGACTGTTATAGCGTCGGGGTCTGGTGTATAGGACTGTTATAGGGTCGGGGTCTGGTGTATAGGACTGTTATAGGGTCGGTGTCTGGTGGATAGGACTGTTATTGGGACGGGGTCTGTTGTATAGGACTGTTATAGGGTCAAGGTCTGGTGTATAGGACTGTTATAGGGTCGGGGTCTGGTGGATAGGACTGTTATAGGGTCGGGGTCCGATGTGTAGGACTGTTATAGTATCCTCGTCTGCTAGATAGGACTGTTATAGGGTCGGGTCTGGTGGATAGGACTGTTATAGGGTCGGGTCTGGTGGAAAGGACTGTTATAGGGTCGGGGTCTGGTGGATAGGACTGTTATAGGGTCGGGGTCTGGTGGATAGGACTGTTATAGGGTCGGGGTCTGGTGTATAGGACTGTTATAGGGTCAGGGTCTGGTGTATAGGACTGTTATATGGTCGGGGTCTGGTGGATAGGACTGTTATATGGTCATGATCTGGTGTATTGGACTGTTATAGTGTCGGGGTCTGGTGGATAGGACTGTTATAGGGTCGGGGTCTGGTGGATAGGACTGTTATAGGGTCGGGGTCTGGTGTATAGGTCTGTTATAGGGTCGGGGTCTGGTGTATAGGACTGTTATATGGTCGGGGTCTGGTGGATAGGACTGTTATAGGGTCGGGGTCTGGTGGATTGGACTGTTATGGGATCGATGTCTGGTGTATAGGACTGTTATACGGTCGGGGTCTGGTGAAAAGGATTGTTATGGGGTCGGATCTGGTTGATAGAACTGTTATAGGGTCGGGGTCTGGTGGATAGGACTGTTATAGGGTCGGGGTCTGGTGGATAGGACTGTTATAGGGTCGGGGTCTGGTGGATAGGACTGTTATAGGGTCGGGGTCTGGTGGATAGGACTGTTATACGGTCGGATCTGGTTGATAGAACTGTTATAGGGCTGGAGTCTGGTGTATAGGACTGTTATAGGGCCGGGGTCTGGTGTATAAGTTTGGTTATAGGGTTGGTGTCTGGTGGATAGGACTGTTATAGGGTCGGGGTCTGGTGGATAGGACTGTTATAGGGTCGGGGTCTGGTGGATAGGACTGTTATAGGGTCGGGGTCTGGTGGATAGGACTGTTATAGGGTCGGGTTCTGGTGTATAGGTTTGTTATAGGGTCGGGGTCTGGTGGATAGGACTGTTATAGGGTCGGGGTCTCCTGTATAGGACTATTATAGGGTCGGGGTCTGGTGGGGTAAGACTGTTAGAGGGTCGGGGTCTGGTGTATAGTACTGTTATAGGGTCGGTGTCTGGTGGATAGGACTGTTATAGGGTCGGGGTCTGGTGGATAGGACTGTTATAGGGTCGGGGTCTGGTGGATAGGACTGTTATAGGGTCGGGGTCTGGTGGATATGACTGTTATAGGGTCGGGGTCTGGTGTATAGGACTGTTATAGGGTCAGTGTCTGGTGGATAGGACTGTTATAGGGTCGGTGTCTGGTGGATAGGACTGTTATAGGGTCGGGGTCTGGTGGATAGGACTGTTATAGGGTCGGGGTCTGGTGGATAGGACTGTTATACGGTTGGGGTCTGGTGGATAGGAGTGTTATACGTTCAGAGTCTGGTGGATAGGACTGTTATAGGGTCGGGGTCTGGTGGATAGGACTGTTATAGGGTCGGGGTCTGGTGGATAGGACTGTTATAGGGTCGGGGTCTGGCGGATTGGACTGTTATAGGCTCGGGGTCTGGTGTATAGGACTGTTATAGGGTCGGGGTCTGGTGGATTGGACTGTTATAGGGTCGGGGTTTGGTATATAGGTCTGTTATAGGGTCAGGGTCTGTTGGATAGGACTGTTATAGGGTCGGGGTCTGGTGCATAGGACTGTTATAGGCTCGGGGTCTGGTGGATAGGACTGTTATAGGGTCGGGTTCCGGTGGATAGGACTGTTTTAGGGTCGGGGTCTGGTGGATAGGACTGTTATAGGGTCGGGGTCTGGTGGATAGGACTGTTATAGGGTCGGGGGTCTGGTGGATAGGACTGTTATAGGGTCGGGGTCTGGTGGATAGGACTGTTATAGGGTCGGGGTCTGGTGCATAGGACTGTTATAGGGTCGGGGTCTGTTGGATAGGACTGTTATGGGGTCGGTGTCTGGTGGATTGGACTGTTATGGGGTCGGTGTCTGGTGGATAGGACTGTTATAGGGTCGGGGTCTGGTGGATAGGACTGTTATAGGGTCGGTGTCTGGTGAATAGGACTGTTATAGGGTCGGGGTCTGGTGGATAGGACTGTTATACGGTTGGGGTCTGGTGGATAGGACTGTTATAGGGTCGGGGTCTGGTGTATAGGACTGTTATAGGGTCAGTGTCTGGTGGATAGGACTGTTATAGGGTCGGTGTCTGGTGGATAGGACTGTTATAGGGTCGGGGTCTGGTGGATAGGACTGTTATAGGGTCGGGGTCTGGTGGATAGGTCTGTTATTGGGTCGGGGCCTGGTGGATAGGACTGTTATAGGGTCGGTGTCTGGTGGATAGGACTGTTATAGGGTCGGGTCTGGTGGATAGGACTGTTATACGGTTGGGGTCTGGTATAGGACTGTTATAGGTTCTGGGTCTGATGGATAGGACTGTTACAGGGCTGGGGTCTGTGTATAGGAAAGGTATACGGTCGGGGTCTCGTGTATAGGACTGTTCAGTTTCGGGATCAGGTGTATAGGAATGGTATAGGGTCGGGCTCTGGTGTATAGGTTTGGTTATAGGGTCGGGGTCTGGTGGATAGGACTGTTATAGGGTCGGGGTCTGGTGGATAGGACTGTTATAGGGCCGGGGTCTGGTGGATAGGACTGTTATATGGTCGGTGTCTGGTGGATAGGACTGTTATATGGTCGGGTCTGGTGGATAGGACTGTTATAGGGTCAGGGTCTGGTGGATAGGACTGTTATAGGGTCGGGGTCTGGTGGATAGGACTGTTATAGGGTCGGGATCTGGTGTATAGGACTGTTATAGGGCCGAGGTCTGGTGGATAGGACTGTTATAGGGTCGGGGTCTGGTGGATAGGACTGTTATAGGGTCGGGGTCTTGTGTATAGGACTGTTATAGGGTCGGTGTCTGGTGGATAGGACTGTTATAGGGTCGGGGTCTGGTGGATTGGACTGTTATGGGGTCGGTGTCTGGTGGATAGGACTGTTATAGGGTCGGGGTCTGGTGGATAGGACTGTTATAGGGTCGGCGTCTGGTGAATAGGACTGTTATAGGGTCGGGGTCTGGTGGATAGGACTGTTATAGGGCCGGGGTCTGGTGGATAGGACTGTTATAGGGCCGGGGTCTGGTGGATAGGACTGTTATAGGGCCGGGGTCTGGTGGATAGGACTGTTATAGGGTCGCGGTCTGGTGGATAGGACTGTTATAGGGCCGGGGTCTGGTGTATAGGACTGTTATAGGGTCGGGGTCTGGTGGATCGGACTGTTATAGGGTCGGGGTCTGGTGTATAGGACTGTTATAGGGTCGGGGTCTGGTGTATAGGACTGTTATAGGGTCGGGGTCTGGTGTATAGGACTGTTTTAGGGTCGGGGTCTGGTGGATAGGACTGTTGTAGGGCCGGGGTCTGGTGGATAGGACTGTTATAGGGTTGGGGTCTGGTGGATAGGACTGTTATAGGGTTGGGGTCTGGTGTATAGGTTTTGTTATAGGGTCGGGGTCTGGTGGATAGGACTGTTATAGGGCCGGGGTCTGGTAGATAGGACTGTTATAGGGTCGGTGTCTGGTGTATAGGACTGTTATAGGGCCGGGGTCTGGTGTATAGGACTGTTATAGGGTCGGGTTCTGGTGTATAGGACTGTTATAGGGTCGGGTCTGGTATATAGGACTGTTATAGTGTCACGGTCTGGTGTATAGGTTTGTTATAGGGTCGGGTCTGGTGGATAGGACTGTTATAGGGTCGGCGTCTGGGGGATAGGACTGTTATAGGGTCGGCGTCTGGGGGATAGGACTGTTATAGGGTCGGGGTCTGGTGTATAGGACTGTTATAGGGTCGGGGTCTGGTGGATAGGACTGTTATAGGGTCGGGTCTGGTGGATAGGACTGTTATAGGGTTGGGGTCTGGTGTATAGGACTGTTATAGGGTCGGGGTCTGGTAGATAGGACTGTTATAGGGTCGGGCCTGGTGGATAGGACTGTTATAGGGTCGGGGTCTGGTGGATAGGACTGTTATAGGGTCGGGGTCTGGTGGATAGGACTGTTATAGGGTCGGGGTCTGGTGGATAGGACTGTTATAGGGCCGGGGTCTGGTGGATAGGACTGTTATAGGGTCGGTGTCTGGTGGATAGGACTGTTATAAGGTCGGGGTCTGGTGGATAGGACTGTTATAGGGTCGGGGTCTGGTGGATAGGACTGTTATAGGGTCGGGTTCTGGTGTATAGGTTTGTTATAGGGTCAGGGTTTGGTGGATAGGACTGTTATAGGGTCGGGGTCTGGTAGATAGGACTGTTATAGGGTCGGGGTCTGGTGGATTGGACTGTTATAGGGTCGGTGTCTGGTGGATAGGACTGTTATAGGGTCGGTGTCTGGTGGATAGGACTGTTATAGGGTCGGGGTCTGGTGGATAGGACTGTTATAGGGTCGGGGTCTGGTGGATAGGACTGTTATAGTGTTGGGGTCTGGTGTATAGGACTGTTATAGGGTCGGGGTCTGGTGGATAGGACTGTTATAGGGTCGGGGTCTGGTGGATAGGACTGTTATAGGGTCGGTGTCTGGTGGATAGGACTGTTATAGGGTCGGTGTCTGGTGGATAGGACTGTTATAAGGTCGGGGTCTGGTGGATAGGACTGTTATAGGGTCGGGTTCTGGTGTATAGGTTTGTTATAGGGTCAGGGTTTGGTGGATAGGACTGTTATATGGTCGGGGTCTCGTGTATAGGACTGTTGTATGGCCATGGTTTGACTTGTAGGACTGTTATGCAGTCTGGGTATGACTGCTGCAGCAGTGCTGGGATCACTGCTAGGTTGACAGTCCGCTGCGGGTCTTAGACATGGTTCTGCGCCTTCTAGCTGTGTATTGTCAGTTGCTCTCTGTCTGAGCTGGCAGTGAGTGGCTCCCGTGGGCAGCGTGGTGTCCGCTGTTCCTTACTCTGGACGGCTCTGTGTGCTGTGTATTGTCAGTTGGTCTCTGTCTGAGCTGGCAGTGAGTGGCTCCCGTGGGCAGCGTGGTGTCCGTTGTTCCTTACTCCGGACGGCTCTGTGTGCTGTGTATTGTCAGTTGCTCTCTGTCTGAGCTGGCAGTGAGTGGCTCCCGTGGGCAGCGTGGTGTCCCCTGTTCCTTACTCCGGACGGCTCTGTGTGCTGTGTATTGTCAGTTGGTCTCTGTCTGAGCTGGCAGTTAGTGGCTCCCGTGGGCAGCGTGGTGTCCGCTGTTCCTTACTCCGGATGGCTCTGTGTGCTGTGTATTGTCAGTTGCTCTCGGTTTTAGCTGGCAGTAAGTGGCTCCCGTGGGCAGCGTGGTGTCCCCTGTTCCTTACTCCGGACGGCTCTGTGTGCTGTGTATTGTCAGTTGCTCTCTGTCTGAGCTGGCAGTGAGTGGCTCCCGTGGGCAGCGTGGTGTCCCCTGTTCCTTACTCCGGATGGCTCTGTATGCTGTGTATTGTCAGTTGGTCTCTGTCTGAGCTGGCAGTTAGTGGCTCCCGTGGGCAGCGTGGTGTCCGCTGTTCCTTACTCCGGACGGCTCTGTATGCTGTGTATTGTCAGTTGCTCGCTGTCTGAGCTGGCAGTGAGTGGCTCCCGTGGGCAGCGTGGTGTCTGCTGTTCCTTACTCTGGACGGCTCTGTGTGCTGTGTATTGTCAGTTGCCCTCTGTCTGAGCTGGCAGTGAGTGGCTCCCGTGGGCAGCGTGGTGTCCGCTGTTCCTTACTCTGGACGGCTCTGTATGCTGTGTATTGTCAGTTGCTCTCTGTCTGAGCTGGCAGTGAGTGGCTCCCGTGGGCAGCGTGGTGTCCGCTGTTCCTTACTCCGTACGGCTCTGTATGCTGTGTATTGTCAGTTGGTCTCTGTCTGAGCTGGCAGTGAGTGGCTCCCGTGGGCAGCGTGGTGCCCCCTGTTCCTTACTCCGGACGGCTCTGTATGCTGTGTATTGTCAGTTGGTCTCTGTCTGAGCTGGCAGTGAGTGGCTCCCGTGGGCAGCGTGGTGCCCCCTGTTCCTTACTCCGTACGGCTCTGTATGCTGTGTATTGTCAGTTGGTCTCTGTCTGAGCTGGCAGTGAGTGGCTCCCGTGGGCAGCGTGGTGTCCGCTGTTCCTGACTCCGGATGGCTCTCTATGCTGTGTATTGTCAGTTGGTCTCTGTCTGAGCTGGCAGTGAGTGGCTCCCGTGGGCAGCGTGGTGTCCGCTGTTCCTTACTCCGTATGGCTCTGTGTGCTGTGTATTGTCAGTTGGCCTCTGTCTGAGCTGGCAGTTAGTGGCTCCCGTGGGCAGCGTGGTGTCCCCTGTTCCTTACTCTGGATGGCTCTGTGTGCTGTGTATTGTCAGTTGCTCTCTGTCTGAGCTGGCAGTGAGTGGCTCCCGTGGGCAGCGTGGTGTCTGCTGTTCCTTACTCCGGACGGCTCTGTATGCTGTGTATTGTCAGTTGCTCTCTGTCTGAGCTGGCAGTTAGTGGCTCCCGTGGACAGCGTGGTGTCCCCTGTTCCTTACTCCGGATGGCTCTGTATGCTGTGTATTGTCAGTTGCTCTCTGTCTGAGCTGGCAGTTAGTGGCTCCCGTGGGCAGCGTGGTGTCCGCTGTTCCTTACTCCGTACGGCTCTGTATGCTGTGTATTGTCAGTTGCTCGCTGTCTGAGCTGGCAGTTAGTGGCTCCCGTGGGCAGCGTGGTGTCCGCTGTTCCTTACTCCGGACGGCTCTCTATGCTGTGTATTGTCAGTTGGTCTCTGTCTGAGCTGGCAGTTAGTGGCTCCCGTGGGCAGCGTGGTGTCCCCTGTTCCTTACTCCGGACGGCTCTGTGTGCTGTGTATTGTCAGTTGGTCGCTGTCTGAGCTGGCAGTTAGTGGCTCCCGTGGGCAGCGTGGTATCCGCTGTTCCTTACTCCGTACGGCTCTCTATGCTGTGTATTGTCAGCTGCTCGCTGTCTGAGCTGGCAGTCAGTGGCTCCCGTGGGCAGCGTGGTGTCCGCTGTTCCTTACTCCGGATGGCTCTGTATGCTGTGTATTGTCGGTTGGTCTCTGTCTGAGCTGGCAGTTAGTGGCTCCCGTGGGCAGCGTGGTGTCCGCTGTTCCTTATTCCGGATGGCGCTGTGTATTGTCAGTTGCTCGCTGTCTGAGCTGGCAGTTAGTGGCTCCCGTGGGCAGCGTGGTGTCTGCTGTTCCTTACTCCGGACGGCTCTGTGTGCTGTGTATTGTCGGTTGGTCTCTGTCTGAGCTGGCAGTGAGTGGCTCCCGTGGGCAGCGTGGTGTCCACTATTCCTTACTCCGGACGGCCCTGTGTGCTGTGTATTGTCAGTTGCTCTCGGTTTTAGCTGGCAGTGAGTGGCTCCCGTGGGCACCGTGGTGTCTGCTGTTCCTTACTCCGGACGGCTCTGTATGCTGTGTATTGTCAGTTGCTCTCTGTCTGAGCTTGCAGTTAGTGGCTCCCGTGGGCAGCGTGGTGTCCGCTGTTCCCTACTCCGGACGGCTCTGTGTGCTGTGTATTGTCAGTTGGTCTCTGTCTGAGCTGGCAGTGAGTGGCTCCCGTGGGCAGCGTGGTGTCCACTGTTCCTTACTCCGGATGGCTCTGTATGCTGTGTATAGTCAGTTGCTCTCTGTCTGAGCTGGCAGTTAGTGGCTCCCGTGGGCAGCGTGGTGTCCCCTGTTCCTTACTCCGGACGGCTCTGTATGCTGTGTATTGTCAGCTGCTCTCTGTCTGAGCTGGCAGTTAGTGGCTCCCGTGGGCAGCGTGGTGTCCCCTGTTCCTTACTCCGGACGGCACTGTATGCTGTGTATTGTCAGTTGCTCGCTGTCTGAGCTGGCAGTTAGTGGCTCCCGTGGGCAGCGTGGTGTCCGCTGTTCCTTACTCCGGACGGCTCTGTGTGCTGTGTATTGTCAGTTGCTCGCTGTCTGACCTGGCAGTTAGTGGCTCCCGTGGGCAGCGTGGTGTCCGCTGTTCCTTACTCCGGATGGCTCTGTATTCTGTGTATTGTCAGTTGCTCTCTGCCTGAGCTGGCAGTTAGTGGCTCCCATGGGCAGCGTGGTGTCCGCTGTTCCTTACTCCGTACGGCTCTGTATGCTGTGTATTGTCAGTTGCTCTCTGTCTGAGCTGGCAGTGAGTGGCTCCCGTGGGCAGCGTGGTGTCCGTTGTTCCTTATTCCGGACGGCTCTGTATGCTGTGTATTGTCAGTTGCTCTCTGTCTGAGCTGGCAGTTAGTGGCTCCCGTGGGCAGCGTGGTGTCCGCTGTTCCTTACTCTGGACGGCTCTGTATGCTGTGTATTGTCAGCTGCTCTCTGTCTGAGCTGGCAGTGAGTGGCTCCCGTGGGCAGCGTGGTGTCCGCTGTTCCTTACTCCGGACGGCTCTGTATGCTGTGTATTGTCAGCTGCTCTCTGTCTGAGCTGGCAGTGAGTGGCTCCCGTGGGCAGCGTGGTGTCCGCTGTTCCTTACTCCGGACGGCTCTGTATGCTGTGTATTGTCAGTTGGTCTCTGTCTGAGCTGGCAGTGAGCGGCTCCCGTGGGCAGCGTGGTGTCCGCTGCTCCTTACTCCGGATGGCTCTGTATGCTGTGTATTGTCAGTTCCTCTCTGTCTGAGCTGGCAGTGAGTGGCTCCCGTGGGCAGCGTGGTGTCCCCTGTTCCTTACTCCGTACGGCTCTGTATGCTGTGTATTGTCAGTTGCTCTCTGTCTGACCTGGCAGTGAGTGGCTCCCGTGGGCAGCGTGGTGTCCCCTGTTCCTTACTCTGGATGGCTCTGTGTGCTGTGTATTGTCAGTTTGTCTCTGTCTGAGCTGGCAGTGAGCGGCTCCCGTGGGCAGCGTGGTGTCCGCTGTTCCTTACTCCGGATGGCTCTCTATGCTGTGTATTGTCAGTTGGTCTCTGTCTGAGCTGGCAGTTAGTGGCTCCCGTGGGCAGCGTGGTGTCCGCTGTTCCTTACTCTGGATGGCTCTGTATGCTGTGTATTGTCAGTTGCTCTCTGTCTGACCTGGCAGTGAGTGGCTCCCGTGGGCAGCGTGGTGTCCGCTGTTCCTTACTCCGGACGGCTCTGTATGCTGTGTATTGTCAGTTGCTCTCTGTCTGAGCTGGCAGTAAGTGGCTCCCGTGGGCAGCGTGGTGTCCCCTGTTCCTTACTCTGGACGGCTCTGTATGCTGTGTATTGGCAGTTGCTCGCTGTCTGAGCTGGCAGTGAGTGGCTCCCGTGGGCAGCGTGGTGTCTGCTGTTCCTTACTCCGGACGGCTCTGTATGCTGTGTATTGTCAGTTGCTCTCTGTCTGAGCTGGCAGTTAGTGGCTCCCGTGGGCAGCGTGGTGTCCGCTGTTCCTTACTCCGGACGGCTCTGTATGCTGTGTATTGTGAGTTGCTCGCTGTCTGAGCTGGCAGTAAGTGGCTCCCGTGGGCAGCGTGGTATCCCCTGTTCCTTACTCTGGATGGCTCTGTGTGCTGTGTATTGTCAGTTTGTCTCTGTCTGAGCTGGCAGTGAGTGGCTCCCGTGGGCAGCGTGGTGTCCGCTGTTCCTTACTCCGGACGGCTCTGTGTGCTGTGTATTGTCAGTTGCTCTCTGTCTGAGCTGGCAGTTAGTGGCTCCCGTGGGCAGCGTGGTGTCCGTTGTTCCTTACTCCGGACGGCTCTGTATGCTGTGTATTGTCAGTTGGTCTCTGAGCTGGCAGTGAGTGGCTCCCGTGGGCAGCGTGGTGTCCGCTGTTCCTTACTCCGGACGGCTCTGTGAGCTGTGTATTGTCAGTTGCTCTCTGTCTGAGCTGGCAGTGAGTGGCTCCCGTGGGCAGCGTGGTGTCCGCTGTTCCTTACTCCGGACGGCTCTGTATGCTGTGTATTGTCAGTTGGTCTCTGTCTGAGCTGGCAGTGAGTGGCTCCCGTGGGCAGCGTGGTGTCCCCTGTTCCTTACTCCGGACGGCTCTGTGTGCTGTGTATTGTCAGTTGCTCGCTGTCTGACCTGGCAGTTAGTGGCTCCCGTGGGCAGCGTGGTGTCCGCTGTTCCTTACTCCGGATGGCACTGTATGCTGTGTATTGTCAGTTGGTCTCTGTCTGAGCTGGCAGTGAGTGGCTCCCGTGGGCAGCGTGGTGTCCCCTGTTCCTTACTCCGTACGGCTCTGTATGCTGTGTATTGTCAGTTGATCTCTGTCTGAGCTGGCAGTTAGTGGCTCCCGTGGGCAGCGTGGTGTCACCTGTTCCTTACTCCGGATGGCTCTGTGTGCTGTGTATTGTCAGTTGCTCTCTGTCTGAGCTGGCAGTTAGTGGCTCCCGTGGGCAGCGTGGTGTCCGCTGTTCCTTACTCCGTACGGCTCTGTATGCTGTGTATTGTCAGTTGCTCGCTGTCTGACCTGGCAGTTAGTGGCTCCCGTGGGCAGCGTGGTGTCCGTTGTTCCTTACTCCGGACGGCTCTGTATGCTGTGTATTGTCAGTTGCTCGCTGTCTGACCTGGCAGTTAGTGGCTCCCGTGGGCAGCGTGGTGTCTGCTGTTCCTTACTCCGGACGGCTCTGTGTGCTGTGTATTGTCAGTTGATCTCTGTCTGAGCTGGCAGTTAGTGGCTCCCGTGGGCAGCGTGGTGTCCGTTGTTCCTTACTCCGGACGGCTCTGTGTGCTGTGTATTGTCAGTTGCTCGCTGTCTGACCTGGCAGTTAGTGGCTCCCGTGGGCAGCGTGGTGTCTGCTGTTCCTTACTCTGGATGGCTCTGTGTACTGTGTATAGTCATTTGGTCTCTGTCTGAGCTGGCAGTGAGTGGCTCCCGTGGGCAGCGTGGTGTCCAGGGTTCCTTACTCCGGACGGCTCTGTATGCTGTGTATTGTCAGTTGCTCTCAGTCTGAGCTGGCAGTGAGTGGCTCCCGTGGACAGCGTGGTGTCCGCTGTTCCTTACTCCGGACGGCTCTGTATGCTGTGTATTGTCAGTTGCTCGCTGTCTGAGCTGGCAGTAAGTGGCTCCCGTGGGCAGCGTGGTGTCCCCTGTTCCTTACTCCGTACGGCTCTGTGTGCTGTGTATTGTCAGTTGCTCTCTGTCTGAGCTGGCAGTTAGTGGCTCCCGTGGGCAGCGTGGTGTCCGCTGTTCCTGACTCCGGACGGCTCTGTATGCTGTGTATTGTCAGTTGGTCTCTGAGCTGGCAGTGAGCAGCTCCCGTGGGCAGCGTGGTGTCCCCTGTTCCTTACTCTGGATGGCTCTGTGTGCTGTGTGTTGTCAGTTTGTCTCTGTCTGAGCTGGCAGTGAGCGGCTCCCGTGGGCAGCGTGGTGTCCCCTGTTCCTTACTCCGTACGGCACTGTATGCTGTGTATTGTCAGTTGGTCTCTGAGCTGGCAGTGAGTGGCTCCCGTGGGCAGCGTGGTGTCCGCTGTTCCTTACTCCGGACGGCTCTGTATGCTGTGTATTGTCAGTTGGTCTCTGTCTGAGCTGGCAGTGAGTGGCTCCCGTGGGCAGCGTGGTGTCCCCTGTTCCTTACTCCGGACGGCTCTGTGTGCTGTGTATTGTCAGTTGCTCGCTGTCTGACCTGGCAGTTAGTGGCTCCCGTGGGCAGCGTGGTGTCCGTTGTTCCTTACTCCGGACGGCTCTGTATGCTGTGTATTGTCAGTTGATCTCTGTCTGAGCTGGCAGTTAGTGGCTCCCGTGGGCAGCGTGGTGTCCGCTGTTCCTTACTCCGGACGGCTCTGTATGCTGTGTATTGTCAGCTGCTCGCTGTCTGAGCTGGCAGTTAGTGGCTCCCGTGGGCAGCGTGGTGTCCGCTGTTCCTTACTCCGGACGGCTCTGTATGCTGTGTATTGTCAGATTGTTTCTGTCTGAGCTGGCAGTTAGTGGCTCCCGTGGGCAGCGTGGTGTCTGCTGTTCCTTACTCCGGACGGCTCTGTATGCTGTGTATTGTCAGTTGCTCTCTGTCTGAGCTGGCAGTGAGTGGCTCCCGTGGGCAGCGTGGTGTCCGCTGTTCCTTACTCCGGACGGCTCTGTATGCTGTGTATTGTCAGTTGCTCTCTGTCTGAGCTGGCAGTTAGTGGCTCCCGTGGGCAGCGTGGTGTCCCCTGTTCCTTACTCCGGACGGCTCTGTATGCTGTGTATTGTCAGTTGCTCTCTGTCTGAGCTGGCAGTTAGTGGCTCCCGTGGGCAGCGTGGTGTCCCCTGTTCCTTACTCCGTACGGCTCTGTGTGCTGTGTATTGTCAGTTGCTCTCTGTCTGAGCTGGCAGTGAGTGGCTCCCGTGGGCAGCGTGGTGTCCGCTGTTCCTTACTCCGGACGGCTCTGTGTGCTGTGTATTGTCAGTTTGTCTCTGTCTGAGCTGGCAGTGAGCGGCTCCCGTGGGCAGCGTGGTGTCCCCTGTTCCTTACTCCGGACGGCTCTGTGTGCTGTGTATTGTCAGTTGGTCTCTGTCTGAGCTGGCAGTGAGTGGCTCCCGTGGGCAGCGTGGTGTCCCCTGTTCCTTACTCCGGACGGCTCTGTGTGCTGTGTATTGTCAGTTGGTCTCTGTCTGAGCTGGCAGTGAGTGGCTCCCGTGGGCAGTGTGGTGTCCGTTGTTCCTTACTCCGGACGGCTCTGTGTGCTGTGTATTGTCAGTTGGTCTCTGTCTGAGCTGGCAGTTAGTGGCTCCCGTGGGCAGCGTGGTGTCCCCTGTTCCTTACTCCGTACGGCTCTGTGTGCTGTGTATTGTCAGTTGGTCTCTGTCTGAGCTGGCAGTGAGTGGCTCCCGTGGGCAGCGTGGTGTCCGCTGTTCCTTACTCCGGACGGCTCTGTATGCTGTGTATTGTCAGTTGCTCTCTGTCTGAGCTGGCAGTTAGTGGCTCCCGTGGGCAGCGTGGTGTCCCCTGTTCCTTACCCTGGATGGCTCTGTGTGCTGTGTATTGTCAGTTGCTCTCTGTCTGAGCTGGCAGTGAGTGGCTCCCGTGGGCAGCGTGGTGTCCCCTGTTCCTTACTCCGGACGGCTCTGTGTGCTGTGTATTGTCAGTTGGTCTCTGTCTGAGCTGGCAGTGAGTGGCTCCCGTGGGCAGCGTGGTGTCCCCTGTTCCTTACTCCGGACGGCTCTGTATGCTGTGTATTGTCAGTTGCTCTCTGTCTGAGCTGGCAGTTAGTGGCTCCCGTGGGCAGCGTGGTGTCCGCTGTTCCTTACTCCGGACGGCTCTGTATGCTGTGTATTGTCAGTTGCTCTCTGTCTGAGCTGGCAGTGAGTGGCTCCCGTGGGCAGCGTGGTGTCCGCTGTTCCTTACTCTGGACGGCTCTGTGTGCTGTGTATTGTCAGTTGCCCTCTGTCTGAGCTGGCAGTGAGCGGCTCCCGTGGGCAGCGTGGTGTCCCCTGTTCCTTACTCCGGACGGCTCTGTATGCTGTGTATTGTCAGTTGCTCGCTGTCTGAGCTGGCAGTTAGTGGCTCCCGTGGGCAGCGTGGTGTCCCCTGTTCCTTACTCCGGACGGCTCTCTATGCTGTGTATTGTCAGTTGCTCTCTGTCTGAGCTGGCAGTGAGTGGCTCCCGTGGGCAGCGTGGTGTCCGCTGTTCCTTACTCCGGACGGCTCTCTATGCTGTGTATTGTCAGTTGCTCTCTGTCTGAGCTGGCAGTGAGTGGCTCCCGTGGGCAGCGTGGTGTCCGCTGTTCCTTACTCCGGACGGCTCTGTATGCTGTGTATTGTCAGTTGCTCTCTGTCTGAGCTGGCAGTGAGTGGCTCCCGTGGGCAGCGTGGTGTCCGCTGTTCCTTACTCCGGACGGCTCTCTATGCTGTGTATTGTCAGTTGGTCTCTGTGTGAGCTGGCAGTTAGTGGCTCCCGTGGGCAGCGTGGTGTCCCCTGTTCCTTACTCCGGACGGCTCTGTATGCTGTGTATTGTCAGTTGCTCGCTGTCTGAGCTGGCAGTTAGTGGCTCCCGTGGGCAGCGTGGTGTCCGCTGTTCCTTACTCCGGACGGCTCTCTATGCTGTGTATTGTCAGTTGCTCTCTGTCTGAGCTGGCAGTGAGTGGCTCCCGTGGGCAGCGTGGTGTCCCCTGTTCCTTACTCCGGACGGCTCTGTGTGCTGTGTATTGTCAGTTGGTCTCTGTCTGAGCTGGCAGTGAGTGGCTCCCGTGGGCAGCGTGGTGTCCGTTGTTCCTTACTCCGGACGGCTCTGTGTGCTGTGTATTGTCAGTTGCCCTCTGTCTGAGCTGGCAGTGAGTGGCTCCCGTGGGCAGCGTGGTGTCCGCTGTTCCTTACTCCGGACGGCTCTGTATGCTGTGTATTGTCAGTTGCTCTCTGTCTGAGCTGGCAGTGAGTGGCTCCCATGGGCAGCGTGGTGTCCGCTGTTCCTTACTCCGGATGGCTCTCTATGCTGTGTATTGTCAGTTGCTCTCTGTCTGAGCTGGCAGTTAGTGGCTCCCGTGGGCAGCGTGGTGTCCGCTGTCCCTTACTCTGGACGGCCCTGTGTGCTGTGTATTGTCAGTTGGTCTCTGAGCTGGCAGTGAGTGGCTCCCGTGGGCAGCGTGGTGTCCCCTGTTCCTTACTCCGGACGGCTCTGTATGCTGTGTATTGTCAGTTGGTCTCTGTCTGAGCTGGCAGTGAGCGGCTCCCGTGGGCAGCGTGGTGTCCGCTGTTCCTTACTCCGGACGGCTCTGTGTGCTGTGTATTGTCAGTTGCCCTCTGTCTGAGCTGGCAGTGAGTGGCTCCCGTGGGCAGCGTGGTGTCCGCTGTTCCTTACTCCGGACGGCTCTGTGTGCTGTGTATTGTCAGTTGGTCTCTGAGCTGGCAGTGAGTGGCTCCCGTGGGCAGCGTGGTGTCCGCTGTTCCTGACTCCGGACGGCTCTGTGTGCTGTGTATTGTCAGTTGGTCTCTGTCTGAGCTGGCAGTGAGTGGCTCCCGTGGGCAGCGTGGTGTCCGCTGTTCCTTACTCCGGATGGCTCTGTATGCTGTGTATTGTCAGTTGCTCGCTGTCTGAGCTGGCAGTGAGTGGCTCCCGTGGGCAGCGTGGTGTCCGCTGCTCCTTACTCCGTACGGCTCTGTGTGCTGTGTATTGTCAGTTGCTCTCTGTCTGAGCTGGCAGTTAGTGGCTCCCGTGGGCATGTCTTGTGGGACAGTTGTAGGGTCGGGGTATGTCTTGTGGGACAGTTGTAGGGTCGGGGTATGTCTTGTGGGACAGTTGTAGGGTCGGGGTATGTCTTGTGGGACAGTTGTAGGGTCGGGGTATGTCTTGTGGGACAGTTGTAGGGTCGGGGTATATCTTGTGGGACAGTTGTAGGGTCGGGGTATGTCTTGTGGGACAGTTGTAGGGTCGGGGTATGTCTTGTGGGACAGTTGTAGGGTCGGGGTATGTCTTGTGGGACAGTTGTAGGGTCGGGGTATGTCTTGTGGGACTGGCGTAGGGTCGGGGTATGTCTTGTGGGACTGGCGTAGGGTCGGGCTGTGACTTGTGGGACGCCAGTACTCGTGCAGCCTGCTGAGGAGTGATTACTGTGGAGACGTCTCGGGGGCTTCTTCCTCCTCCTGCTTTTATTCTCACTTCAGAATCTCTTAATTACAGTTTTGAAGCTCTCATGGTAGACCGCAATAGAAGAATAGTGCCGCTGACATCATCGTAGTGGGCGTGGCCTGTACATGTTCGCTCCATGATGTCATCACTGCACTATGAGATTGTGACCCTGCAGTTAGTGGGTGGCTATAGAGCCTGTGGATGCAGTATATACCCCAGGCTGCCCCGTACAGATGACATCACCCAGGAATACTCCGGGTCCCGCAGGTGAAACCCCCAATATACTCTAGTATGCTAGAAGGACGAAATCCAATGGCGTTTAACCCCTTAGTGTTTTTACCTCCTGCTTTAGTGGGCTTTAATCCTCAGGTCGCTGTGACGGTGCCATGCTGTCGGCTGCCGCAGCTATCTGACCACCTGGAGCTGTCGTGGGGGGCCGCTATATCCGACCCTGGTCATGCCTTCGCCACAGTTATGTGCAGTACATTACGCGACCGTACGCAGTGCCGTGGCCATGCTTACCCCTGGGATCCACTGCAGCCCTCCGTAAGTGGATCCCACGTGCATTCGTTAAGGGGTCTAGTTTTCAGAATTGTTCTTTACAAGATGGGGAACAGATACAAGACTCCTGGTCCCATGTAGTGATCAGTGGATGGAGACAGTAGGGTTGTGGGGTATGGCGGGGGAGAGGGGAGATGGGCATGGTATGGCTGGGTGGAGATGGGCACGGTA
The DNA here is from genome assembly GCA_035609135.1 of Eleutherodactylus coqui. NCBI lineage: Eukaryota > Metazoa > Chordata > Amphibia > Anura > Eleutherodactylidae > Eleutherodactylus > Eleutherodactylus coqui. The sequence continues at coordinate 333,470,972 of CM069406.1, read as the reverse complement.
TGGCGGGGGGAGGAGATGGGCACGGTATGGCGGGGGGGAGATGAGGGGAGATGGGCATGGCATGGCGGGGTGCAGATGGGCATGGCATGGCGGGGTGCAGATGGGCATGGTATGGCGGGGTGGAGATGGGCACGGTGTGGTGGGGGGGTTGGAGATGTGCCCGGTATGGGGGTAGGGGGTGGAGATGCGCCTGCTATGGCGGGGTGGAGGTGTGCACACCACGGTGGGGTGGAGCGTTGGCGATCAGCAGCAAGTTGTACTAATCAAGCCAGGAGTGGATGAGGGCAACAGTGAGCATTTTTAGTAAGTCCACAGGGAGGAAGGGGCGGGTTCTTCCGATATTCTTGAGGTGCAGCTGACATGTTCGGGCCAGAGATTGGCCCTTAGGGCTGGACACTACTTATACATCACGCTGGCCCTTAGGGCTGGACACTACTTATACATCACGCTGGCCCTTAGGGCTGGACACTACTTATACATCATGCTGGCCCTTAGGGCTGGACACTACTTATACATCACGCTGACCCTTAGGGCTGGACACTAGTTATACATCACGCTGACCCTTAGGGCTGGACACTAGTTATACATCACGCTGGTCCTTAGGGCTGGACACTAGTTATACATCACGCTGACCCTTAGGGCTGGACACTACTTATACATCACGCTGACCCTTAGGGCTGGACACTAGTTATACATCACGCTGACCCTTAGGGCTGGACACTAGTTATACATTACGCTGGCCCTTAGGGCTGGACACTACTTATACATCACGCTGGTCCTTAGGGCCGGACACTACTTATACATCACGCTGGCCCTTAGGGCTGGACACTACTTATACATCACGCTGGTCCTTAGGGCTGGACACTACTTATACATCACGCTGGCCCTTAGGGCTGGACACTACTTATACATCACGCTGGCCCTTAGGGCTGGACACTAGTTATACATCACGCTGGCCCTTAGGGCTGGACACTAGTTATACATCACGCTGGCCCTTAGGGCTGGACACTAGTTATACATCATGCTGGCCCTTAGGGCTGGACACTACTTATACATCACGCTGGCCCTTAGGGCTGGACACTACTTATACATCACACTGGCCCTTAGGGCTGGACACTAGTTATACATCACGCTGGCCCTTAGGGCTGGACACTACTTATACATCGCGCTGGCCCTTAGGGCTGGACACTAGTTATACATCACGCTGGCCCTTAGGGCTGGACACTAGTTATACATCACGCTGACCCTTAGGGTTGGACACTAGTTATACATCACGCTGGTCCTTAGGGCTGGACACTACTTATACATCATGCTGGTCCTTAGGGCTGGACACTAGTTATACATCACGCTGGCCCTTAGGGCTGGACACTAGTTATACATCACGCTGGCCCTTAGGGCTGGACACTAGTTATACATCACGCTGGCTCTTAGGGCTGGACACTAGTTATACATCACGCTGGCCCTTAGGGCTGGACACTACTTATACATCACGCTGGCCCTTAGGGCTGGACACTACTTATACATCACGCTGGTCCTTAGGGTTGGACACTAGTTATACATCACGCTGGTCCTTAGGGCTGGACACTACTTATACATCACGCTGGCCCTTAGGGCTGGACACTAGTTATACATCACGCTGACCCTTAGGGTTGGACACTACTTATACATCACGCTGGCCCTTAGACCTGGACACTACTTATACATCACGCTGGCCCTTAGGGCTGGACACTAGTTATACATCACGCTGGCCCTTAGGGCTGGACACTACTTATACATCACGCTGGCCCTTAGGGCTGGACACTACTTATACATCATGCTGGTCCTTAGGGCTGGACACTAGTTATACATCACGCTGGCCCTTAGAGCTGGACACTACTTATACATCACGCTGGCCCTTAGGGCTGGACACTACTTATACATCACGCTGGCCCTTAGGGCTGGACACTAGTTATACATCACGCTGGCCCTTAGGGCTGGACACTAGTTATACATCACGCTGGTTCTTAGGGCTGGACACTACTTATACATCACGCTGGCCCTTAGGCCTGGACACTACTTATACATCACGCTGACCCTTAGGGCTGGACACTACTTATACATCACGCTGGTCCTTAGGGCTGGACACTACTTATACATCACACTGACCCTTAGGGCTGGACACTACTTATACATCACGCTGACCCTTAGGGCTGGACACTACTTATACATCGCGCTGGCCCTTAGGGCTGGACACTACTTATACATCACGCTGGCCCTTAGGGCTGGACACTACTTATACATCACGCTGGCCCTTAGGGCTGGACACTAGTTATACATCACGCTGGCCCTTAGGGCTGGACACTAGTTATACATCACGCTGGCCCTTAGGGCTGGACACTAGTTATACATCACGCTGGACACTACTTATACATCACGCTGGTCCTTAGGGCTGGACACTAGTTATACATCACGCTGGCCCTTAGGGCTGGACACTAGTTATACATCACGCTGGCCCTTAGGGCTGGACACTAGTTATACATCACGCTGGCCCTTAGGGCTGGACACTAGTTATACATCACGCTGGCCCTTAGGGCTGGACACTAGTTATACATCACGCTGGTCCTTAGGGCTGGACACTACTTATACATCACGCTGGCCCTTAGGGCTGGACACTAGTTATACATCACGCTGGTCCTTAGGGCTGGACACTAGTTATACATCACGCTGGCCCTTAGGGCTGGACACTACTTATACATCACGCTGGCCCTTAGGGCTGGACACTACTTATACATCACGCTGGCCCTTAGGGCTGGACACTACTTATACATCACGCTGGTCCTTAGGGCTGGACACTACTTATACATCACGCTGGCCCTTAGGGCTGGACACTAGTTATACATCACGCTGACCCTTAGGGCTGGACACTACTTATACATCACGCTGGCCCTTAGGGCTGGACACTAGTTATACATCACGCTGGTCCTTAGGGCTGGACAGTAGTTATACATCACGCTGGCCCTTAGGGCTGGACACTACTTATACATCACGCTGGCCCTTAGGGCTGGACACTACTTATACATCATGCTGGTCCTTAGGGCTGGACAGTAGTTATACATCACGCTGGCCCTTAGGGCTGGACACTACTTATACATCACGTTGGCCCTTAGGGCTGGACACTACTTATACATCGCGCTGGCCCTTAGGGCTGGACACTACTTATACATCACGCTGGCCCTTAGGGCTGGACACTACTTATACATCACGCTGGCCCTTAGGGCTGGACACTACTTATACATCACGCTGGTCCTTAGGGCTGGACACTACTTATACATCACGCTGGCCCTTAGGGCTGGACACTACTTACACATCACGCTGGCCCTTAGGGCTGGACACTAGTTATACATCACGCTGACCCTTAGGGCTGGACACTAGTTATACATCACGCTGGCCCTTAGGGCTGGACACTAGTTATACATCACGCTGGCCCTTAGGGCTGGACACTACTTATACATCACGCTGGCCCTTAGGGCTGGACACTAGTTATACATCACGCTGGCCCTTAGGGCTGGACACTACTTATACATCACGCTGACCCTTAGGGCTGGACACTACTTATACATCACGCTGGTCCTTAGGGCTGGACACTACTTATACATCACGCTGGCCCTTAGGGCTGGACACTAGTTATACATCACGCTGGCCCTTAGGGCTGGACACTACTTATACATCACGCTGGCCCTTAGGGCTGGACACTACTTATACATCACGCTGGTCCTTAGGGCTGGACACTACTTATACATCACGCTGGCCCTTAGGGCTGGACACTAGTTATACATCACGCTGGCCCTTAGGGCTGGACACTATTAATACATCACGCTGGCTCTTAGGGCTGGACACTAGTTATACATCACGCTGGCCCTTAGGGCTGGACACTAGTTATACATCATGCTGGCCCTTAGGGCTGGACACTAGTTATACATCACGCTGGCCCTTAGGGCTGGACACTAGTTATACATCACGCTGGACACTAGTTATACATCACGCTGGCCCTTAGGGCTGGACACTACTTATACATCACGCTGGCCCTTAGGGCTGGACACTACTTATACATCACGCTGGCCCTTAGGGCTGGACACTAGTTATACATCGCGCTGGCCCTTACGGTTGGACACTAGTTATACATCACGCTGGCCCTTAGGGCTGGACACTAGTTATACATCACGCTGGCCCTTAGGGCTGGACACTACTTATACATCACGCTGGCCCTTAGGGCTGGACACTACTTATATATCACGCTGGCCCTTAGGGCTGGACACTACTTATACATCACGCTGGCCCTTAGGGCTGGACACTACTTATATATCACGCTGGCCCTTAGGGCTGGACACTACTTATACATCACGCTGGCCCTTAGGGCTGGACACTAGTTATACATCACGCTTGCCCTTAGCGCTGGACACTACTTATACATCACGCTGACCCTTAGGGCTGGACACTACTTATACATCACGCTGACCCTTAGGGCTGGACACTACTTATACATCACGCTGGCCCTTAGGGCTGGACACTACTTATACATCACGCTGGACACTACTTATACATCACGCTGGCCCTTAGGGCTGGACACTACTTATACATCACGCTGGCCCTTAGGGCTGGACACTAGTTATACATCACGCTGGCCCTTAGGGCTGGACACTAGTTATACATCACGCTGACCCTTAGGGCTGGACACTAGTTATACATCACGCTGACCCTTAGGGCTGGACACTAGTTATACATCACGCTGGTCCTTAGGGCTGGACACTAGTTATACATCACGCTGGCCCTTAGACCTGGACACTAGTTATACATCACGCTGGCCCTTAGGGCTGGACACTAGTTATACATCACGCTGGCCCTTAGGGCTGGACACTAGTTATACATCACGCTGGTCCTTAGGGCTGGACACTAGTTATACATCACGCTGGCCCTTAGGGCTGGACACTAGTTATACATCACGCTGGCCCTTAGGGCTGGACACTAGTTATACATCACGCTGGACACTAGTTATACATCACGCTGGACACTAGTTATACATCGCGCTGGCCCTTAGGGCTGGACACTAGTTATACATCACGCTGGCCCTTAGAGCTGGACACTAGTTATACATCACGCTGACCCTTAGGGCTGGACACTAGTTATACATCACGCTGGCCCTTAGGACTGGACACTAGTTATACATCACGCTGGTCCTTAGGGCTGGACACTAGTTATACATCACGCTGGCTCTTAGGGCTGGACACTACTTATACATCACGCTGGCCCTTAGGGCTGGACACTACTTATACATCACGCTGGCCCTTAGGGCTGGACACTAGTTATACATCACGCTGGCCCTTAGGGCTGGACACTAGTTATACATCACGCTGGCCCTTAGGGCTGGACACTACTTATACATCACGCTGGTCCTTAGGGCTGGACACTAGTTATACATCACGCTGACCCTTAGGGCTGGACACTACTTATACATCACGCTGACCCTTAGGGCTGGACACTACTTATACATCACGCTGGCCCTTAGGGCTGGACACTAGTTATACATCACGCTGGCCCTTAGGGCTGGACACTACTTATACATCACGCTGGTCCTTAGGGCTGGACACTACTTATACATCACGCTGGTCCTTAGGGCTGGACACTACTTATACATCACGCTGGTCCTTAGGGCTGGACACTAGTTATACATCACGCTGACCCTTAGGGTTGGACACTACTTATACATCACGCTGGACACTACTTATACATCACGCTGGCCCTTAGGGCTGGACACTACTTATACATCACGCTGGCCCTTAGGGCTGGACACTAGTTATACATCACGCTGGTCCTTAGACCTGGACACTAGTTATACATCACGCTGGCCCTTAGGGCTGGACACTAGTTATACATCACGCTGGCCCTTAGGGCTGGACACTAGTTATACATCACGCTGGCCCTTAGGGCTGGACACTAGTTATACATCACGCTGGCCCTTAGGGCTGGTCACTAGTTATACATCGCGCTGGCCCTTAGGGCTGGACACTAGTTATACATCACGCTGACCCTTAGGACTGGACACTAGTTATACATCACGCTGGCCCTTAGGGCTGGACACTAGTTATACATCACGCTGGTCCTTAGGGCTGGACACTAGTTATACATCACGCTGGTCCTTAGGGCTGGACACTAGTTATACATCACGCTGGACACTAGTTATACATCACGCTGGACACTAGTTATACATCGCGCTGGCCCTTAGGGCTGGACACTAGTTATACATCACGCTGACCCTTAGGGCTGGACACTAGTTATACATCACGCTGGCTCTTAGGGCTGGACACTACTTATACATCACGCTGGCCCTTAGGGCTGGACACTACTTATACATCACGCTGGTCCTTAGGGCTGGACACTAGTTATACATCACGCTGACCCTTAGGGCTGGACACTACTTATACATCACGCTGACCCTTAGGGCTGGACACTACTTATACATCACGCTGGCCCTTAGGGCTGGACACTAGTTATACATCACGCTGGCCCTTAGGGCTGGACACTACTTATACATCACGCTGGTCCTTAGGGCTGGACACTAGTTATACATCACGCTGGCCCTTAGGGCTGGACACTACTTATACATCACGCTGGCCCTTAGGGCTGGACACTACTTATACATCACGCTGGCCCTTAGGGCTGGACACTACTTATACATCACGCTGGTCCTTAGTGCTGGACACTAGTTATACATCACGCTGGCCCTTAGGGCTGGACACTACTTATACATCGCGCTGGCCCTTAGGGCTGGACACTAGTTATACATCACGCTGGTCCTTAGCGCTGGACACTACTTATACATCACGCTGACCCTTAGAGCTGGACACTAGTTATACATCGCGCTGGTCCTTAGGGCTGGACACTACTTATACATCACGCTGACCCTTAGGGCTGGACACTACTTATACATCACGCTGACCCTTAGAGCTGGACACTAGTTATACATCGCGCTGGTCCTTAGGGCTGGACACTAGTTATACATCACGCTGGCCCTTAGGGCTGGACACTAGTTATACATCGCGCTGGCCCTTAGGGCTGGACACTAGTTATACATCGCGCTGGCCCTTAGGGCTGGACACTAGTTATACATCACGCTGGCCCTTAGGGCTGGACACTAGTTATACATCACGCTGGTCCTTAGCGCTGGACACTACTTATACATCACGCTGACCCTTAGGGCTGGACACTACTTATACATCACGCTGGCCCTTAGGGCTGGACACTAGTTATACATCACGCTGGTCCTTAGGGCTGGACACTAGTTATACATCACGCTGGCCCTTAGGGCTGGACACTAGTTATACATCGCGCTGGCCCTTAGGGCTGGACACTAGTTATACATCACGCTGGCCCTTAGGGCTGGACACTAGTTATACATCGCGCTGGCCCTTAGGGCTGGACACTAGTTATACATCACGCTGGCCCTTAGGGCTGGACACTACTTATACATCACGCTGGCCCTTAGGGCTGGACACTAGTTATACATCACGCTGACCCTTAGGGCTGGACACTAGTTATACATCAAGCTGTCCCTTAGGGCTGGACACTAGTTATACATCGCGCTGGCCCTTAGGGCTGGACACTAGTTATACATCACGCTGGCCCTTAGGGCTGGACACTAGTTATACATCACGCTGACCCTTAGGGCTGGACACTACTTATACATCACGCTGGTCCTTAGGGCTGGACACTACTTATACATCACGCTGAGCCTTAGGGCTGGACACTACTTATACATCACACTGGCCCTTAGGGCTGGACACTAGTTATACATCACGCTGGTCCTTAGGGCTGGACACTAGTTATACATCACGCTGGCCCTTAGGGCTGGACACTACTTATACATCACGCTGGCCCTTAGGGCTGGACACCACTTATACATCATGCTGGTCCTAAGGGCTGGACACTACTTATACATCACGCTGGCCCTTAGGGCTGGACACTACTTATACATCACGCTGGTCCTTAGGGCTGGACAGTAGTTATACATCACGCTGGCCCTTAGGGCTGGACACTACTTATACATCACGCTGGCCCTTAGGGCTGGACACTATTTATACATCACGCTGGTCCTTAGGACTGGACACTAGTTATACATCACGCTGGCCCTTAGGGCTGGACACTACTTATACATCATGCTGGCCCTTACGGCTGGACACTACTTATACATCGCGCTGGCCCTTAGAGCTGGACACTACTTATACATCACGCTGGTCCTTAGGGCTGGACACTACTTATACATCACGCTGGTCCTTAGGGCTGGACAGTAGTTATACATCACGCTGGCCCTTAGGGCTGGACACTACTTATACATCACGCTGGCCCTTAGGGCTGGACACTAGTTATACATCACGCTGGCCCTTAGGGCTGGACACTACTTATACATCACGCTGGCACTTAGGGCTGGACACTACTTATACATCGCGCTGGTCCTTAGGGCTGGACACTACTTATACATCACACTGGCCCTTAGGGCTGGACACCACTTATACATCACGCTGGTCCTTAGGGCTGGACACTACTTATACATCACGCTGGCCCTTAGGGCTGGACACTACTTATACATCACGCTGGTCCTTAGGGCTGGACAGTAGTTATACATCACGCTGGCCCTTAGGGCTGGACACTATTTATACATCACGCTGGTCCTTAGGACTGGACACTAGTTATACATCACGCTGGCCCTTAGGGCTGGACACTACTTATACATCATGCTGGCCCTTACGGCTGGACACTAGTTATACATCACGCTGGACACTAGTTATACATCACGCTGGCCCTTAGGGCTGGACACTAGTTATACATCACGCTGGTCCTTAGGGCTGGACACTAGTTATACATCACGCTGGCCCTTAGGGCTGGACACTAGTTATACATCACGCTGACCCTTAGCGCTGGACACTACTTATACATCGCGCTGGCCCTTAGAGCTGGACACTACTTATACATCACGCTGGTCCTTAGGGCTGGACACTACTTATACATCACGCTGGTCCTTAGGGCTGGACACTAGTTATACATCACGCTGACCCTTAGGGCTGGACACTAGTTATACATCACGCTGGCCCTTACGGCTGGACACTAGCTATACATCACGCTGGCCCTTGGGGCGTATTTACACCAGTCTACATTGGTTGGGTTTTCCCACCCGGACGATATACGCTTCCATCTAAGCTCTCCCCTTTTCCTTGTACGTCCTCTTTGCCGTTTGCAGTGGGAGGAGGTGGAACAGCGGTGGAGCTCCGCTCTGCTCTGTCCTGCCCGCTACAATTACTGGCTGTAGACAGGGGGTGGGGCCGGGGCTTAGCTCTGCCCCCGCCCCTTTCCATTACAAACACCTGGAGGGGAGTAGAGAGGGAAGGAAGTGCTCAGATGGGAGTGTCGGCGGGCCGTGTAGAGGCCCCTGTCTTCAGGTGGGCGGGGCCTCCTCCCACTTATATACATTATGTTTCCATATATTAAATATCCACAAGTTCTATCGGACTGTTTTTACCACCTGAATGAAGTACAAGATGTGGCAGATAAACAACCGAGTCAGCAGGATGTGCAGAACCTTTACGGGGTTATTCAGTGTGTGGGCGGGACAGTAAGAGGTTAACGGGACATAATAGACTATAGTGGCACCATCAGAGGTGTAGCATGCCATGCCCTACTAAGGGGCAAACAGGCCGCGTCACCAAGGGGCAAATGGTGGCAGCAGTGAGGTATCATGTGTGACCCTGCGAATACACACTGATCATCCAGAGGGGGCGACAGTGAGATACCATGAGTGACCCTGCAGATACACACTGATCATCCAGAGGGGGCGACTGTGAGATATCATGTGTGACCCTGCAGATACACACTGATCATCCAAGGGGGCGACCGTGAGATATTATTTGTGACCCTGCAGATACACACTGATCATCCAAGGGGGCGACTGTGACATATCATGTGTGACCCTGCAGATACACACTGATCATCCAAGGGGGCGACTGTGACATATCATGTGTGACCCTGCAGATACACACTGATCATCCAGAGGGGGCGACTGTGAGATATCATGTGTGACCCTGCAGATACACACTGATCATCCAAGGGGGCGACCGTGAGATATTATTTGTGACCCTGCAGATACACACTGATCATCCAAAGGGGGCGACTGTCCGATATCATGTGTGACCCTGCAGATACACACTCATCATCCAAAGGGGCGACTGTGACATATCATGTGTGACCCTGCAGATACACACTCATCATCTAGAGGGGGTGATTGTGAGATATCATGTGTGACCCTGCAGATACACACTGATCATCCAAGGGAGCGACTGTGAGATATCATGTGTGACCCTGCAGATACACACTCATCATCTAGAGGGGGTGATTGTGAGATATCATGTGTGACCCTGCAGATACACACTGATCATCCAAGGGGGCGACTGTGACATATCATGTGTGACCCTGCAGATACACACTGATCATCCAAGGGGGCGACCGTGAGATATCATGTGTGACCCTGCAGATACACACTCATCATCCAGAGGGGGCGATTGTGAGATATCAAGTGTGACCCTGCAGATACACAATTATCAACCAAGGGGGCGACTGTGACATATCATGTGTGATCCTGCAGATACACACTGATCATCCAGAGGGGGCGATTGTGAGATATCAAGTGTGACCCTGCAGATACACAATTATCATCCAGGGGGGCGACTGTGACATATCATGTGTGACCCTGCAGATACACACTCATCATCCAAGGGGGCGACTGTGACATATCATGTGTGATCCTGCAGATACACACTGATCATCCAGAGGGGGCGATTGTGAGATATCAAGTGTGACCCTGCAGATACACAATTATCATCCAGGGGGGCGACTGTGACATATCATGTGTGACCCTGCAGATACACACTCATCATCCAAGGGGGCGACTGTGACATATCATGTGTGACCCTGCAGATACACACTCATCATCCAAGGGGGCGACTGTGACATATCATGTGTGACCCTGCAGATACACACTCATCATCCAAGGGGGCGACTGTGACATATCATGTGTGACCCTGCAGATACACACTGATCATCCAGAGGGGGCGACTGTCCGATATCAAGTGTGACCCTACAGATACACACTGATCATCCAGAGGGGGCGACTGTGACATATCATGTGTGACCTTGCGGATACACGCTGATGACCCAGAGGTGACGACAGTGAGATATCATGTGTGACCCTGCAGATACACACTGATCATCCAGAGGGGGGGACAGTGACGTATCATGTGTGACCCTACAGATACACACTGATTATCCAAGGGGGCGACTGTCCGATATCATGTGTGACTCTGCAGATACACACTGATCATCCAAGGGGGCGACCGTGAGATATTATTTGTGACCCTGCAGATACACACTCATCATCCAAGGGGGCGACTGTGACATATCATGTGTGACCCTGCGGATACACCCTGATCATCCAGAGGGGGTGTCGGTGAGATATCATGTGTGACCCTGCGGATACACCCTGATCATCCAGAGGGGGTGTCGGTGAGATATCATGTGTGACCCTGCGGATACACCCTGATCATCCAGAGGGGGTGTCGGTGAGATATCATGTGTGACCCTGTGGATACACACTGATCATCCAGAGGGGGCGACTGTGAGATATCCTGTGTGACCCTGTGGATACACACTGATCATCCAGAGGGGGCAACAGCTATATCTTCTCAACACGCCACCAGCCCTAAAAGGGGAATACACCTACAACTAAGAGGGCAGCACAGTCATCCAGCGAAGAGACAGGACTGTTCTTTACCTCCAAATCCGAATCCCATGAAAGCTATAACCTGGCTGTGACCCGCCTGCTAGTGCTGCCCAACCTCGGACCGGATTCTGGGCCGATATAATAGACAACCTTTTTTATTCATTACCCTTAATCGAATGTGTGAGCACAGACTTCTAGAGCCATTCTAAAGAGGACCGGGTAGACTGTTCTATAGGGATGGGGTAGATTATTATCCCATTATTAGCATAGGGATGTATACATATACTAAGAGGACGGGTGTAGGCTGTGTGGGATGGGGGCGGGGGTGGGCTGTGTGGGATGGGGACGGGGGTAGGCTGTGTGGGATGGGGGCGGGGGTAGGCTGTGTGGGATGGGGGCGGGGGTAGGCTGTGTGGGATGGGGGCGGGGGTAGGCTGTGTGGGATGGGGGCGGGGGTAGGCTGTGTGGGATGGGGGCGGGGGTAGGCTGTGTGGGATGGGGGCGGGGGTAGGCTGTGTGGGATGGGGACGGGGGTGGGCTGTGTGGGATGGGGACGGGGGTAGGCTGTGTGGGATGGGGGCGGGGGTAGGCTGTGTGGGATGGGGGCGGGGGTAGGCTGTGTGGGATGGGGGCGGGGGTAGGCTGTGTGGCATGGGGACGGGGGTAGGCTGTGTGGGATGGCGACGGGGGTAGGCTGTGTGGGATGGGGGCGGGGGTAGGCTGTGTGGGATGGGGGCGGGGGTAGGCTGTGTGGCATGGGGACGGGGGTAGGCTGTGTGGGATGGGGGCGGGGGTAGGCTGTGTGGGATGGGGACGGGGGTAGGCTGTGTGGGATGGGGACGGGGGTAGGCTGTGTGGGATGGGGACGGGGGTAGGCTGTGTGGGATGGGGGCGGAGGTAGGCTGTGTGGGATGGGGGCGGGGGTAGGCTGTGTGGGATGGGGGCGGGGGTAGGCTGTGTGGCATGGGGGCGGGGGTAGGCTGTGTGGCATGGGGACGGGGGTAGGCTGTGTGGGATGGGGACGGGGGTAGGCTGTGTGGGATGGGGACGGGGGTAGGCTGTGTGGGATGGGGACGGGGGTAGGCTGTGTGGGATGGGGACGGGGGTAGGCTGTGTGGGATGGCGACGGGGGTAGGCTGTGTGGGATGGCGGCGGGGGTAGGCTGTGTGGGATGGGGGCGGGGGTAGGCTGTGTGGGATGGGGACGGGGGTAGGCTGTGTGGGATGGGGACGGGGGTAGGCTGTGTGGCATGGGGACGGGGGTAGGCTGTGTGGCATGGGGACGGGGGTAGGCTGTGTGGGATGGGGACGGGGGTAGGCTGTGTGGGATGGGGACGGGGGTAGGCTGTGTGGGATGGGGGCGGGGGTAGGCTGTGTGGGATGGGGACGGGGGTAGGCTGTGTGGCATGGGGACGGGGGTAGGCTGTGTGGGATGGGGGCGGGGGTAGGCTGTGTGGGATGGGGGCGGGGGTAGGCTGTGTGGGATGGGGACGGGGGTAGGCTGTGTGGGATGGGGACGGGGGTAGGCTGTGTGGGATGGCGACGGGGGTAGGCTGTGTGGGATGGGGACGGGGGTAGGCTGTGTGGGATGTGGACGGGGGTAGGCTGTGTGGGATGGGGACGGGGGTAGGCTGTGTGGGATGGGGACGGGGGTAGGCTGTGTGGGATGAGGACGGGGGTAGGCTGTGTGGGATGGGGGCGGGGGTAGGCTGTGTGGGATGGGGGCGGGGGTAGGCTGTGTGGGATGGGGGCGGGTGTAGGCTGTGTGGGATGGGGACGGGGGTAGGCTGTGTGGGATGGGGACGGGGGTAGGCTGTGTGGGATGGGGGCGGGGGTAGGCTGTGTGGGATGGGGGCGGGGGTAGGCTGTGTGGGATGGGGGCGGGGGTAGGCTGTGTGGGATGGGGGCGGGGGTAGGCTGTGTGGCATGGGGACGGGGGTAGGCTGTGTGGCATGGGGACGGGGGTAGGCTGTGTGGCATGGGGGCGGGGGTAGGCTGTGTGGCATGGGGACGGGGGTAGGCTGTGTGGCATGGGGGCGGGGGTAGGCTGTGTGGGATGGGGACGGGGGTAGGCTGTGTGGGATGGGGGCGGGGGTAGGCTGTGTGGGATGGGGACGGGGGTAGGCTGTGTGGGATGGGGACGGGGGTAGGCTGTGTGGGATGGGGACGGGGGTAGGCTGTGTGGGATGGGGACGGGGGTAGGCTGTGTGGGATGGGGACGGGGGTAGGCTGTGTGGGATGGGGACGGGGGTAGGCTGTGTGGGATGGGGACTTGTGTAGGCTGTGTGGGATGGGGGCGGGGGTAGGCTGTGTGGGATGGGGACGGGGGTAGGCTGTGTGGGATGGGGACTTGTGTAGGCTGTGTGGGATGGGGACGGGGGTAGGCTGTGTGGGATGGGGACGGGGGTAGGCTGTGTGGGATGGGGACGGGGGTAGGCTGTGTGGGATGGGGACGGGGGTAGGCTGTGTGGGATGGGGAGGGGGGTAGGCTGTGTGGGATGGAGGAGGGGTAGGCTGGGTAGGATGGGGGAGGGGTATGATGGGGGCTGTGTAGGATGGGGACGGGTGTAGGCTGCATATTATGAGACCTAACACAAACTTTCTTATGTAGTTGCTGGAGGGTGAAGACAACAAGTTTGCCTAAGGGTGTATTTAGGAAGTCGGCCTTGGGTCTGATTCTTATAGGTGTATGGGAGAAGGTGGTTGCAGGATACAAGGATACCTGCGGCTGTATATTGGGGTTGCTCTTGGATTATCTTCTGTGACTCGCAGTCTGTCACATGTACTTCCTTGCTATCTCGAGCAGTCTCTTTTCTTTTTCCCACGCTCCTCTCTTTACAAATGCTGACTCCCCCGCTGCCTGCTTCCCACACCGCTCACTGTCACTTCTTAAGTGTGATGTCACCCGGCGTCTCCATGGAGACAGAGTCTCCTCCACTCTCCTTATGTGAGCTTCCTTCCTGTCTGTGACATCATGGTAGGGGGTGTGCGGGGTCGCCTGTCAGAACCTCAATAATTGCAGTTATTATGGCTATTGTATCCCCCTAATACTCTCCTGGCCCCATATAGCACCCCGAATGTCACCCTACACCCATATCATAGCTTATATTACACCCCGAATGTCACCCTACACCCATATCATAGCTTATATTACACCCCGAATGTGACCTTACAGCCATATCATACCTTGTATTACACCCCAAATGTGACCCTATGACCGTAACATACCTTGTATTACACCCCGAATGTGACCCTACACCCATATCATAGCTTGTATTACACCCCGAATGGGACCCTACAGCCATATCATACCTTGTATTACACCCCAAATGCGACCCTACACCCATATCATAGCTTGTATCACACCCCAAATGTGACCCTATGATGGCAACATACCTTGTATTACACCCCGAATGCGACCCTACACCCATATCATAGCTTGTATTACACCCCAAATGTGACCCTATTACCGCAACATACCTTGTATTACACCCCGAATGTGACCCTACACCCATATCATAGCTTGTATTATACCCCGAATGTGAACCTACACCCATATCATAGCTTGTATTACACCCCAAATGTGACCCTATGACCGCAACATACCTTGTATTACACCCCGAATGTGACCCTACACCCATATCATAGCTTGTATTACACCCCAAATGTGACCCTATGACCGCAACATACCTTGTATTACCCCCCAAATATGACACAACACCTGTCCCATACCCTGTATTACACCACAGATGTAACCATATGACTACACCATACCCTATATTACAGCCCTAATATGATCCCATACCCACACCATACCCTGTATTGCACCACAACTGTGACTCTACACCCACATCCTACCCTGTATTACACCGCAAATGTGACCCTACAGCCATATCCTACCTCGTATTGCACCTCAAATATGACTCTATAACTGCCCCATACTCTGTATTACACCCAAAATGCAATCCAATGACCGCTGTGTATCATGTATTGCACCTCAAATGTGGCCTTATACCCACAGCATACCCTGTATTAAACCCCACAAATGACCCTATACACTGTATAGGTGATGGACGGGGGGTACAGTATAGTGTATCAGGGGGTGGACGGTGTATGGTGATGGGGGTACAGTATAGTGTATCAGGAGGTGGACGGTGTATGGTGATGGGGTACAGTATAGTGTATCAGGTGGTGGACGGTGTATGGTGATGGGGGTACAGTATAGTGTATCAGGAGGTGGACGGTGTATGGTGATGGGGGTACAGTATAGTGTATCAGGGGGTGGACGGTGTATGGTGATGGGGGTACAGTATAGTGTATCAGGGGGTGGACGGTGTATGGTGATGGGGGTACAGTATAGTATATCAGGTGGTGGACGGTGTATGGTGATGGGGGTACAGTATAGTGTATCAGGAGGTGGACGGTGTATGGTGATGGGGGTACAGTATAGTGTATCAGGTGGTGGACGGTGTATGGTGATGGAGGTACAGTATAGTGTATCAGGAGGTGGACGGTGTATGGTGATGGGGGTACAGTATAGTGTATCAGGGGGTGGACGGTGTATGGTGATGGGGGTACAGTATAGTGTATCAGGTGGTGGACGGTGTATGGTGATGGGGGTACAGTATAGTGTATCAGGGGGTGGACGGTGTATGGTGATGGGGGTACAGTATAGTGTATCAGGTGGTGGACGGTGTATAGTGATGGGGTACAGTATAGTATATCAGGTGGTGGACGGTGTATGGTGATGGGGGTACAGTATAGTATATCAGGTGGTGGACGGTGTATGGTGATGGGGGTACAGTATAGTGTATCAGGTGGTGGACGGTGTATGGTGATGGGGGTACAGTATAGTGTATCAGGTGGTGGACGGTGTATGGTGATGGGGGTACAGTATAGTGTATCAGGTGGTGGACGGTGTATGGTGATGGGGGTACAGTATAGTGTATCAGGTGGTGGACGGTGTATGGTGATGGGGTACAGTATAGTGTATCAGGAGGTGGACGGTGTATGGTGATGGGGGTACAGTATAGTGTATCAGGGGGTGGACGGTGTATGGTGATGGGGGTACAGTATAGTGTATCAGGTGGTGGACGGTGTATGGTGATGGGGGTACAGTGTAGTGTATCAGGGGGTGGACGGTGTATGGTGATGGGGGTACAGTATAGTGTATCAGGGGGTGGACGGTGTATGGTGATGGGGGTACAGTATAGTGTATCAGGTGGTGGACGGTGTATGGTGATGGGGTACAGTATAGTGTATCAGGTGGTGGACGGTGTATGGTGATGGGGGTACAGTATAGTGTATCAGGGGGTGGACGGTGTATAGTGATGGGGGTACAGTATAGTGTATCAGGTGGTGGACGGTGTATGGTGATGGGGGTACAGTATAGTGTATCAGGAGGTGGACGGTGTATGGTGATGGGGGTACAGTATAGTGTATCAGGAGGTGGACGGTGTATGGTGATGGGGTACAGTATAGTATATCAGGAGGTGGACGGTGTATGGTGATGGGGGTACAGTATAGTGTATCAGGTGGTGGACGGTGTATGGTGATGGGGGTACAGTATAGTATATCAGGTGGTGGACGGTGTATGGTGATGGGGGTACAGTATAGTGTATCAGGAGGTGGACGGTGTATGGTGATGGGGGTACAGTATAGTGTATCAGGTGGTGGACGGTGTATGGTGATGGAGGTACAGTATAGTGTATCAGGTGGTGGACGGTGTATAGTGATGGGGGTACAGTATAGTGTATCAGGTGGTGGACGGTGTATAGTGATGGGGGTACAGTATAGTATATCAGGGGGTGGACGGTGTATGGTGATGGGGGTACAGTATAGTGTATCAGGTGGTGGACGGTGTATAGTGATGGGGGTACAGTATAGTATATCAGGGGGTGGACGGTGTATGGTGATGGGGGTACAGTATAGTGTATCAGGGGCTGGACGGTGTATGGTGATGGGGGTACAGTATAGTGTATCAGGGGGTGGACGGTGTATAGTGATGGGGGTACAGTATAGTGTATCAGGTGGTGGACGGTGTATGGTGATGGGGGTACAGTATAGTGTATCAGGGGGTGGACGGTGTATGGTGATGGGGGTACAGTATAGTATATCAGGTGGTGGACGGTGTATGGTGATGGGGGTACAGTATAGTGTATCAGGTGGTGGACGGTGTATGGTGATGGGGGTACAGTATAGTGTATCAGGAGGTGGACGGTGTATGGTGATGTACTGGGGGTACAGTATAGTGTATCAGGGGGTGGACAGTGTATGGTGATGGGGGTACAGTATAGTATATCAGGTGGTGGACGGTGTGTGGTGATAGGGGTACAGCATAGTGTATCAGGGGGTGGACGGTGTATGGTGATGGGGGTACAGTATAGTGTATCAGGTGGTGGACGGTGTATGGTGATGGGGGTACAGTATAGTATATCAGGTGGTGGACGGTGTATGGTGATGGGGGTACAGTATAGTGTATCAGGAGGTGGACGGTGTATGGTGATGGGGGTACAGTATAGTGTATCAGGTGGTGGACGGTGTATGGTGATGGAGGTACAGTATAGTGTATCAGGTGGTGGACGGTGTATAGTGATGGGGGTACAGTATAGTGTATCAGGTGGTGGACGGTGTATAGTGATGGGGGTACAGTATAGTATATCGGGGTGGACGGTGTATGGTGATGGGGGTACAGTATAGTGTATCAGGTGGTGGACGGTGTATAGTGATGGGGGTACAGTATAGTATATCAGGGGGTGGACGGTGTATGGTGATGGGGGTACAGTATAGTGTATCAGGTGGTGGACGGTGTATGGTGATGGGGGTACAGTATAGTGTATCAGGTGGTGGACGGTGTATGGTGATGGGGGTACAGTATAGTGTATCAGGGGGTGGACGGTGTATGGTGATGGGGGTACAGTATAGTGTATCAGGTGGTGGACGGTGTATGGTGATGGGGATACAGTATAGTATATCAGGAGGTGGACGGTGTATGGTGATGGGGGTACAGTATAGTGTATCAGGTGGTGGACGGTGTATGGTGATGGGGGTACAGTATAGTGTATCAGGTGGTGGACGGTGTATGGTGATGGGGGTACAGTATAGTGTATCAGGAGGTGGACGGTGTATAGTGATGGGGGTACAGTATAGTGTATCAGGGGGTGGACGGTGTATGGTGATGGGGGTACAGTATAGTGTATCAGGGGGTGGACGGTGTATGGTGATGGGGGTACAGTATAGTGTATCAGGTGGTGGACGGTGTATGGTGATGGGGGTACAGTATAGTGTATCAGGAGGTGGACGGTGTATGGTGATGGGGGTACAGTATAGTGTATCAGGGGGTGGACGGTGTATGGTGATGGAGGTACAGTATAGTATATCAGGTGGTGGACGGTGTATGGTGATGGGGGTACAGTATAGTGTATCAGGTGGTGGACTGTGTATGGTGATGGGGTACAGTATTGTATATCAGGAGGTGGACGGTGTATGGTGATGGGGGTACAGTATAGTGTATCAGGAGGTGGACGGTGTATGGTGATGGGGATACAGTATAGTGTATCAGGGGGTGGACGGTGTATGGTGATGGGGGTACAGTATAGTGTATCAGGGGGTGGACGGTGTATAGTGATGGGGGTACAGTATAGTGTATCAGGTGGTGGACGGTGTATAGTGATGGGGTACAGTATAGTGTATCAGGGGGTGGACGGTGTATGGTGATGGGGGTACAGTATGGTGTATCAGGAGGTGGACGGTGTATGGTGATGGGGGTACAGTATAGTGTATCAGGTGGTGGACGGTGTATGGTGATGGGGGTACAGTATAGTGTATCAGGTGGTGGACGGTGTATGGTGATGGGGTACAGTATAGTGTATCAGGGGGTGGACGGTGTATGGTGATGGGGGTACAGTATAGTGTATCAAACGGTGGACGGTGTATGGTGATGGGGGTACAGTATAGTGTATCAGAGGGTGGACGGTGTATGGTGATGGGGGTACAGTATAGTGTATCAGAGGGTGGACGGTGTATGGTGATGGGGGTACAGTATAGTGTATCAGGGGGTGGACGGTGTATGGTGATGGGGGTACAGTATAGTGTATCAGGGGTTGGACGGTGTATGGTGATGGGGGTACAGTATAGTGTATCAGGAGGTGGACGGTGTATGGTGATGGGGGTACAGTATAGTGTATCAGGTGGTGGACGGTGTATGGTGATGGGGGTACAGTATAGTGTATCAGGAGGTGGACGGTGTATGGTGATGGGGGTACAGTATAGTGTATCAGGAGGTGGACGGTGTATAGTGATGGGGGTACAGTATAGTGTATCAGGTGGTGGACGGTGTATGGTGATGGGGTACAGTATAGTGTATCAGGGGGTGGACGGTGTATGGTGATGGGGGTACAGTATAGTGTATCAGGGGGTGGACGGTGTATGGTGATGGGGATACAGTATAGTGTATCAGGAGGTGGACGGTGTATGGTGATGGGGGTACAGTATAGTGTATCAGGTGGTGGACGGTGTATGGTGATGGGGGTACAGTATAGTATATCAGGTGGTGGACGGTGTATGGTGATGGGGGTACAGTATAGTGTATCAGGAGGTGGACGGTGTATGGTGATGGGGGTACAGTATAGTGTATCAGGTGGTGGACGGTGTATGGTGATGGAGGTACAGTATAGTGTATCAGGTGGTGGACGGTGTATAGTGATGGGGGTACAGTATAGTGTATCAGGTGGTGGACGGTGTATAGTGATGGGGGTACAGTATAGTATATCAGGGGGTGGACGGTGTATGGTGATGGGGGTACAGTATAGTGTATCAGGTGGTGGACGGTGTATAGTGATGGGGGTACAGTATAGTATATCAGGTGGTGGACGGTGTATGGTGATGGGGGTACAGTATAGTATATCAGGGGGTGGACGGTGTATGGTGATGGGGGTACAGTATAGTGTATCAGGGGGTGGACGGTGTATAGTGATGGGGGTACAGTATAGTGTATCAGGTGGTGGACGGTGTATGGTGATGGGGGTACAGTATAGTGTATCAGGGGGTGGACGGTGTATGGTGATGGGGGTACAGTATAGTGTATCAGGAGGTGGACGGTGTATGGTGATGGGGTACAGTATAGTGTATCAGGCGGTGGACGGTGTATAGTGATGGGGGTACAGTATAGTGTATCAGGCGGTGGACGGTGTATAGTGATGGGGGTACAGTATAGTGTATCAGGGGGTGGACGGTGTATGGTGATGGGGGTACAGTATAGTGTATCAGGAGGTGGACGGTGTATGGTGATGGGGGTACAGTATAGTGTATCAGGTGGTGGACGGTGTATGGTGATGGGGGTACAGTATAGTGTATCAGGTGGTGGACGGTGTATGGTGATGGGGGTACAGTATAGTGTATCAGGTGGTGGACGGTGTATGGTGATGGGGGTACAGTATAGTGTATCAGGTGGTGGACGGTGTATGGTGATGGGGGTACAGTATAGTGTATCAGGGGGTGGACGGTGTATGGTGATGGGGGTACAGTATAGTGTATCAGGTGGTGGACGGTGTATGGTGATGGGGGTACAGTATAGTGTATCAGGGGGTGGACGGTGTATGGTGATGGGGGTATAGTATAGTGTATCAGGGGGTGGACGGTGTATGGTGATGTACTGGGGGTACAGTATAGTGTATCAGGGGGTGGACAGTGTATGGTGATGGGGGTACAGTATAGTATATCAGGTGGTGGACGGTGTGTGGTGATAGGGGTACAGCATAGTGTATCAGGGGGTGGACGGTGTATGGTGATGGGGGTACAGTATAGTGTATCAGGTGGTGGACGGTGTATGGTGATGGGGGTACAGTATAGTGTATCAGGAGGTGGACGGTGTATGGTGATGGGGGTACAGTATAGTGTATCAGGTGGTGGACGGTGTATGGTGATGGAGGTACAGTATAGTGTATCAGGTGGTGGACGGTGTATGGTGATGGGGGTACAGTATAGTGTATCAGGTGGTGGACGGTGTATGGTGATGGGGATACAGTATAGTATATCAGGAGGTGGACGGTGTATGGTGATGGGGGTACAGTATAGTGTATCAGGTGGTGGACGGTGTATGGTGATGGGGGTACAGTATAGTGTATCAGGAGGTGGACGGTGTATGGTGATGGGGATACAGTATAGTATATCAGGAGGTGGACGGTGTATGGTGATGGGGGTACAGTATAGTGTATCAGGTGGTGGACGGTGTATGGTGATGGGGGTACAGTATAGTGTATCAGGTGGTGGACGGTGTATGGTGATGGGGGTACAGTATAGTGTATCAGGAGGTGGACGGTGTATAGTGATGGGGGTACAGTATAGTGTATCAGGGGGTGGACGGTGTATGGTGATGGGGGTACAGTATAGTGTATCAGGGGGTGGACGGTGTATGGTGATGGGGGTACAGTATAGTGTATCAGGTGGTGGACGGTGTATGGTGATGGGGGTACAGTATAGTGTATCAGGAGGTGGACGGTGTATGGTGATGGGGGTACAGTATAGTGTATCAGGGGGTGGACGGTGTATGGTGATGGAGGTACAGTATAGTATATCAGGTGGTGGACGGTGTATGGTGATGGGGGTACAGTATAGTGTATCAGGTGGTGGACTGTGTATGGTGATGGGGTACAGTATTGTATATCAGGAGGTGGACGGTGTATGGTGATGGGGGTACAGTATAGTGTATCAGGAGGTGGACGGTGTATGGTGATGGGGATACAGTATAGTGTATCAGGGGGTGGACGGTGTATGGTGATGGGGGTACAGTATAGTGTATCAGGGGGTGGACGGTGTATAGTGATGGGGGTACAGTATAGTGTATCAGGTGGTGGACGGTGTATAGTGATGGGGGTACAGTATAGTGTATCAGGAGGTGGACGGTGTATGGTGATGGGGGTACAGTATAGTGTATCAGGTGGTGGACGGTGTATAGTGATGGGGTACAGTATAGTGTATCAGGGGGTGGACGGTGTATGGTGATGGGGGTACAGTATGGTGTATCAGGTGGTGGACGGTGTATGGTGATGGGGGTACAGTATAGTGTATCAGGGGGTGGACGGTGTATGGTGATGGGGGTACAGTATAGTATATCAGGGGGTGGATGGTGTATGGTGATGGAGGTACAGTATAGTATATCAGGGGGTGGACGGTGTATGGTGATGGGGGTACAGTATAGTATATCAGGGGGTGGACGGTGTATGGTGATGGGGGTACAGTATAGTGTATCAGGTGGTGGACGGTGTATGGTGATGGGGGTACAGTATAGTGTATCAGGTGGTGGACGGTGTATGGTGATGGGGTACAGTATAGTGTATCAGGGGGTGGACGGTGTATGGTGATGGGGGTACAGTATAGTGTATCAGGAGGTGGACGGTGTATGGTGATGGAGGTACAGTATAGTGTATCAGGTGGTGGACGGTGTATGGTGATGGGGGTACAGTATAGTGTATCAGGAGGTGGACGGTGTATGGTGATGGGGGTACAGTATAGTGTATCAGGGGGTGGATGGTGTATGGTGATGGGGGTACAGTATAGTGTATCAGGTGGTGGACGGTGTATGGTGATGGGGGTACAGTATAGTGTATCAGGGGGTGGACGGTGTATAGTGATGGGGGTACAGTATAGTGTATCAGGGGGTGGACGGTGTATGGTGATGGGGGTACAGTATAGTGTATCAGGGGGTGGACGGTGTATAGTGATGGGGGTACAGTATAGTATATCAGGGGGTGGACAGTGTATGGTGATGGGGGTACAGTATAGTGTATCAGGTGGTGGACGGTGTATGGTGATGGGGGTACAGTATAGTGTATCAGATGGTGGACGGTGTATGGTGATGGGGGTACAGTATAGTGTATCAGATGGTGGACGGTGTATGGTGATGGGGGTACAGTATAGTGTATCAGGTGGTGGACGGTGTATAGTGATGGGGGTACAGTATAGTGTATCAGGAGGTGGACGGTGTATGGTGATGGGGGTACAGTATAGTGTATCAGGTGGTGGACGGTGTATGGTGATGGGGGTACAGTATAGTGTATCAGGTGGTGGACGGTGTATGGTGATGGGGTACAGTATAGTGTATCAGGGGGTGGACGGTGTATGGTGATGGGGGTACAGTATAGTGCAGTGATGGCGAACCTTTTGGAGTCCGAGTGCCCAAACTGCGACCTAAAACCCACATATTTATCGCAAAGTGCCAACATGTCAGGGGGCGGGGCTTATCACGACGTATGATTTTACCTCCGTCGTTCTAAAAAGGACAGGGCCGCTTCAAAATAGACAGCGTGCAGATTTTAACTGCTTTTTGGATGCGCGTCCATCAAAGTAGCACATTATTTACCCCACATGGTGACCGTCATCCGAAAAAATTTAAAAAAAAGAACGCCAGAAATGCACTTTCAGTCACCCTGTCTCCCAGAAAAAAATGCAATAAAAAGCGATCAAAAAGTCGTATGTATTCCGAAATGATACTAAAATAAACTACTGGACATCTCGCAAGAAATGAGCCCTCGCACAACTACGTTGATGGAAAAATTAAAAAGTTATTGTGCGCAGATGATGGCGGCAGAAAATAATTTTACAAAATTAGATGTCTTTACAAAAAAATAAAAGTAGTACAGCAAAAAAAACTATACAAGTTTGGTATCATTGTAATCGTACTGACCAACTCGTCCCGCAAAAAACAAGCCCTCATACAGCAACGTCGATGGATAAATAAAGGAGTTATGATTTTTAAAAGGGAAAAGGAAAAAAGGAAAATGGGGGAAAAAAACGAGTCCACGTCATTACAGGGTTAAACGTGAACTTTGAGCCACCTGCACATAGCCGGGTCAGATCCCGCAGCGGAATCAACCCTGTGCCTCGCCAGTGATCCCCGCGTACCTATCCGGGTTCTTCATAATCTGTATTGCGGCTCTACCAGCCAGCATGCATGCGCAGTACAGATTATGCCGCGCTGACGCAGGTCCTGCGGCCATTCTGTAATTATGACTGCGGAATGGCCGCAGGACAAGCTGCTTCCATTGACTTCAATGGAAGCCATCTGTGCGTAGCCCTCACAGAATTGCTGCATGCTGTGATTTCTCTTCCGCGAGCGGAAAATCGCAATCAATTTCTGCTCATGGAAGTGAAACCACGTATTTCCCCAGCATGCTATGGGGCGGTATTTGCTGTGGAGTTCGGAGGTGGACGCCCGCTGTGGACTCCACAATGCAAATCCACCTGTGTGCGTTCTGCCAAAGGCCGCCTGCACATGAGCGGAAATTCCGCGGTTGGATTTCCCGCGGAATTTCCGCTGCTGGAAGCCTGCATAGGATTGCGTTAACAAACGCAATCCTATGCAGACGGCCGCGGTTTGGCCGAGAGAAATATCGCGCAGCAAACAAATTGCGGCACGCTCTATTTCTGTGCAGGGCTTGCAGAAATGTCACTCACCCGCTGCCGGATCCGGTCTGCCCAGCAAGCCAGCACATCAAACAGCCGGAGCTGCGGGGCGCGGGTGCGTACGCACTGGTCCCTGCAGGTGCTCGGGTCGGATCCCGCGGCGAGAATTCTCGCTGCCGGATCCGACCCGCCCGTCTGCAGGCGGCCAAAATACAACATGCTGCGATTTTCCATCCGCGAGCGAAAAGTCGCAATTGATTTTCGCTCGGCGACATGGAAAACTGATTTCCAACAGCATGTCTATGTGCAGTATTTGCATTGCGGAATCCGGAGGCGGACACCGCAATGCCAAAACGCCCGTGTTTATGTGTTTAGCAGTTATCTTTGCAGTAACTGCTGTTCGCTTCTTACTTTAACCCAGGCAGCAAGGATCTTCTTTTAAACCTCTTCTTTACTGCTGAAGCTCTGCTCTGCTTCTCTCACCACAGGCACTCACTGAGCGAAGGCTGTTGTCGGCTCTGCATTGGAAATCCCCGCACTACTTCTGACATGGGAGGTAGAAAGCGCTCCCATTGGGCTGCTGTGCGGAGGGGCGGGGATATGAGGAGCAGACAACAGCCTGCGCGTGCCGGCATCTCCTTCACCTCCGCTGCCGTCTGGGCTTTATTTAAATCTCCCGCTATAGGAGTGACAGGGGAGTAAGGAAGCGCTCCCATTGGGCTGCTGTGCGGAGGGGCGGGGATATGAGGAGCATACAACAGCCTGCGCGTGCCGGCATCTCCTTCACCTCCGCTGCCGTCTGGGCTTTATTTAAATCTCCCTCTATAGGAGTGACAGGGGAGTAAGGAAGCGCTCCCATTGGCCTGATGTGTGGAGGGGCGGGGGGGGGGGGGGGGGGGGGGTACGAGGAGCTGCTAGAAGACCGCGCGTGCCGGCAATCAAGTTCACTCTGCAGTCAGCGCTGCCCTGCCTTACGTTTGACAGGGCAGGAAGCTCTCTCTGCAGTGCCGACGGCCGGGTGATATCAGCGAACAGCACGCGTGCCGGCAGAAAGGACTCCGCGTGCCCTCCCCGGCACGCGTGCCATAGGTTCGCCAACACTGGTATAGTGTATCAAACGGTGGACGGTGTATGGTGATGGGGGTACAGTATAGTGTATCAGAGGGTGGACGGTGTATGGTGATGGGGGTACAGTATAGTGTATCAGGGGGTGGACGGTGTATGGTGATGGGGGTACAGTATAGTGTATCAGGAGGTGGACGGTGTATGGTGATGGGGGTACACTATAGTGTATCAGGTGGTGCACGGTGTATGGTGATGGGGGTACAGTATAGTGTATCAGGTGGTGGACGGTGTATGGTGATGGGGGTACAGTATAGTGTATCAGGTGGTGGACGGTGTATGGTGATGGGGGTACAGTATAGTGTATCAGGAGGTGGACGGTGTATGGTGATGGGGGTACAGTATAGTGTATCAGGAGGTGGACGGTGTATGGTGATGGGGGTACAGTATAGTGTATCAGGTGGTGGACGGTGTATGGTGATGGGGGTACAGTATAGTGTATCAGGAGGTGGACGGTGTATGGTGATGGGGGTACAGTATAGTGTATCAGGTGGTGGACGGTGTATGGTGATGGGGCTACAGTATAGTGTATCAGGGGTTGGACGGTGTATGGTGATGGGGGTACAGTATAGTGTATCAGGAGGTGGACGGTGTATGGTGATGGGGGTACAGTATAGTGTATCAGGTGGTGGACGGTGTATGGTGATGGGGGTACAGTATAGTGTATCAGGAGGTGGACGGTGTATGGTGATGGGGGTACAGTATAGTGTATCAGGTGGTGGACGGTGTATGGTGATGGGGGTACAGTATAGTGTATCAGGAGGTGGACGGTGTATGGTGATGGGGGTACAGTATAGTGTATCAGGAGGTGGACGGTGTATGGTGATGGAGGTACAGTATAGTGTATCAGGGGGTAGACGGTGTATAGTGATGGGGGTACAGTATAGTGTATCAGGAGGTGGACGGTGTATGGTGATGGGGGTACAGTATAGTGTATCAGGGGGTGGACGGTGTATGGTGATGGGGGTACAGTATAGTGTATCAGGTGGTGGACGGTGTATGGTGATGGGGGTACAGTATAGTGTATCAGGTGGTGGACGGTGTATGGTGATGGGGGTACAGTATAGTGTATCAGGTGGTGGACGGTGTATGGTGATGGGGGTACAGTATAGTGTATCAGGTGGTGGACGGTGTATGGTGATGGGGGTACAGTATAGTGTATCAGGTGGTGGACGGTGTATAGTGATGGGGATACAGTATAGTGTATCAGGAGGTGGACGGTGTATGGTGATGGGGATACAGTATAGTGTATCAGAGGGTGGACGGTGTATGGTGATGGGGGTACAGTATAGTATATCAGGGGGTGGACGGTGTATGGTGATGGGGGTACAGTATAGTATATCAGGAGGTGGACGGTGTATGGTGATGGGGGTACAGTATAGTGTATCAGGTGGTGGACGGTGTATGGTGATGGGGGTACAGTATAGTGTATCAGGGGGTGGACGGTGTATGGTGATGGGGGTACAGTATAGTGTATCAGGAGATGGACGGTGTATAGTGATGGGGGTACAGTATAGTGTATCAGGGGGTGGACGGTGTATGGTGATGGGGGTACAGTATAGTGTATCGGGGGGTGGACGGTGTATAGTGATGGGGTACAGTATAGTGTATCAGGGGGTGGACGGTGTATAGTGATGGGGGTACAGTATAGTGTATCAGGGGGTGGACGGTGTATAGTGATGGGGGTACAGTATAGTGTATCAGGGGGTGGACGGTGTATAGTGATGGGGGTACAGTATAGTATATCAGGTGGTGGACGGTGTATGGTGATGGGGGTACAGTATAGTGTATCAGGTGGTGGACGGTGTATGGTGATGGGGTACAGTATAGTGTGTCAGGTGGTGGACGGTGTATGGTGATGGGGGTACAGTATAGTGTATCAGGGGGTGGACGCTGTATGGTGAGGGGGGTACAGTATAGTGTATCAGGAGGTGGACGGTGTATGGTGATGGGGGTACAGTATAGTGTATCAGGGGGTGGACGGTGTATGGTGATGGGGGTACAGTATAGTGTATCAGGTGGTGGACGGTGTATAGTGATGGGGGTACAGTATACTGTATCAGGGGGTGGACGGTGTATGGTGATGGGGGTACAGTATAGTGTATCAGGAGGTGGACGGTGTATGGTGATGGGGGTACAGTATAGTGTATCAGGGGGTGGACGGTGTATGGTGATGGGGGTACAGTATAGTGTATCAGGTGTTGGACGGTGTATGGTGATGGGGGTACAGTATAGTGTATCAGGGGGTGGACGGTGTATGGTGATGGAGGTACAGTATAGTGTATCAGGTGGTGGACGGTGTATAGTGATGGGGGTACAGTATAGTGTATCAGGGGGTGGACGATGTATGGTGATGGGGGTACAGTATAGTGTATCAGGAGGTGGACGGTGTATGGTGATGGGGGTACAGTATAGTATATCAGGAGGTGGACGGTGTATGGTGATGGGGGTACAGTATAGTGTATCAGGAGATGGACGGTGTATAGTGATGGGGGTACAGTATAGTGTATCAGGGGGTGGACGGTGTATGGTGATGGGGGTACAGTATAGTGTATCAGGAGGTGCACGGTGTATAGTGATCGGGGTACAGTATAGTGTATCAGGTGGTGGACGGTGTATAGTGATGGGGGTACAGTATAGTGTATCAGGAGGTGGACGGTGTATAGTGATGGGGTACAGTATAGTGTATCAGGGGGTGGACGGTGTATAGTGATGGGGTACAGTATAGTGTATCAGGGGGTGGACGGTGTATGGTGATGGGGGTACAGTATAGTGTATCAGGAGGTGCACGGTGTATAGTGATCGGGGTACAGTATAGTGTATCAGGTGGTGGACGGTGTATAGTGATGGGGGTACAGTATAGTGTATCAGGAGGTGGACGGTGTATGGTGATGGGGGTACAGTATAGTATATCAGGGGGTGGACGGTGTATGGTGATGGGGGTACAGTATAGTGTATCAGGAGGTGGACGGTGTATGGTGATGGGGTACAGTATAGTGTATCAGGTGGTGGACGGTGTATGGTGATGGGGGTACAGTATAGTGTATCAGGGGGTGGACGGTGTATGGTGATGGGGGTACAGTATAGTGTATCAGGTGGTGGACGGTGTATAGTGATGGGGGTACAGTATAGTGTATCAGGGGGTGGACGGTGTATGGTGATGGGGGTACAGTATAGTGTATCGGGGGGTGGACGGTGTATAGTGATGGGGTACAGTATAGTGTATCAGGTGGTGGACGGTGTATGGTGATGGGGGTACAGTATAGTGTATCAGGGGGTGGACGGTGTATGGTGATGGGGGTACAGTATAGTGTTTCAGGAGGTGGACAGTGTATGGTGATGGGGGTACAGTATAATATATCGGGGTGGACGGTGTATGGTGATGGGGATACAGTATAGTGTATCAGGGGGTGGACGGTGTATGGTGATGGGGGTACAGTATAGTATATCAGGGGGTGGACGGTGTATGGTGATGGGGGTACAGTATAGTGTATCAGGGGGTGGACGGTGTATGGTGATGGGGATACAGTATAGTGTATCAGGGGGTGGACGGTGTATAGTGATGGGGGTACAGTATAGTGTATCAGGGGGTGGACGGTGTATGGTGATGGGGGTACAGTATAGTGTATCAGGTGGTGGACGGTGTATGGTGATGGGGGTACAGTATAGTGTATCAGGTGGTGGACGGTGTATGGTGATGGGGGTACAGTATAGTGTATCAGGGGGTGGACGGTGTATGGTGATAGGGGTACAGTATATTATATCAGGTGGTGGACGGTGTATGGTGATGAGGGTACAGTATAGTGTATCAGGAGCTGGACGGTGTATGGTGATGGGGGTACAGTATAGTGTATCAGGTGGTGGACGGTGTATGGTGATGGAGGTACAGTATAGTGTATCAGGGGGTGGACGGTGTATGGTGATGGGGGTACAGTGTAGTGTATCAGTAGGTGGACGGTGTATGGTGATGGGGGTACAGTATAGTGTGTCAGGTGGTGGACGGTGTATGGTGATGGGGGTACAGTATAGTGTATCAGGTGGTGGACGGTGTATAGTGATGGGGATACAGTATAGTGTATCAGGGGGTGGACGGTGTATGGTGATGGGGGTACAGTATAGTGTATCAGGAGGTAGACGGTGTATGGTGATGGGGGTACAGTATAGTATATCAGGAGGTGGACGGTGTATGGTGATGGGGGTACAGTATAGTATATCAGGAGGTGGACGGTGTATGGTGATGGGGGTACAGTATAGTGTATCAGGGGGTGGACGGTGTATAGTGATGGGGGTACAGTACAGTGTATCAGGTGGTGGACTGTGTATGGTGATGGGGGTACAGTACAGTGTATCAGGGTGTGGACGGTGTATGGTGATGGGGGTACAGTATAGTGTATCAGGAGGTGGACGGTGTATGGTGATGGGGGTACAGTATAGTGTATCAGGAGGTGGACGGTGTTTGGTGATGGGGGTACAGTATAGTGTATCAGGAGGTGGACGGTGTATGGTGATGGGGGTACAGTATAGTGTATCAGGAGGTGGACGGTGTATGGTGATGGGGGTACAGTACAGTGTATCAGGAGGTGGACGGTGTATGGTGATGGGGGTACAGTATAGTGTATCAGGTGGTGGACGGTGTATGGTGATGGGGGTACAGTATAGTGTATCAGGGGGTGGACGGTGTATGGTGATGGGGGTACAGTATAGTGTATCAGGAGGTGGACGGTGTATGGTGATGGGGGTACAGAATAGTGTATCAGGAGGTGGACGGTGTATGGTGATGGGGGTACAGTATAGTATATCAGGGGGTGGACGGTGTATGGTGATGGGGGTACAGTATAGTGTATCAGGAGGTGGACGGTGTATGGTGATGGGGGTACAGTATAGTGTATCAGGTGGTGGACGGTGTATGGTGATGGAGGTACAGTATAGTGTATCAGGTGGTGGACGGTGTATGGTGATGGGGGTACAGTATAGTGTATCAGGAGGTGGACGGTGTATGGTGATGGGGGTACAGTATAGTGTATCGGGGTGGACGGTGTATAGTGATGGAGGTACAGTATAGTGTATCAGGGGGTGGACGGTGTATGGTGATGGGGGTACAGTATAGTGTATCAGGGGGTGGACGGTGTATGGTGATGGGGGTACAGTATAGTGTATCAGGGGGTGGACGGTGTATGGTGATGGGGATACAGTATAGTATATCAGGTGGTGGACGGTGTATGGTGATGGGGGTACAGTATAGTGTATCAGGGGGTGGACGGTGTATGGTGATGGGGGTACAGTATAGTGTATCAGGTGGTGGACGGTGTATGGTGATGGAGGTACAGTATAGTGTATCAGGAGGTGGACGGTGTATGGTGATGGAGGTACAGTATAGTGTATCAGGTGGTGGACGGTGTATGGTGATGGAGGTACAGTATAGTGTATCAGGGGGTGGACGGTGTATGGTGATGGGGGTACAGTATAGTGTATCAGGTGGTGGACGGTGTATGGTGATGGGGGTACAGTATAGTGTATCAGGGGGTGGACGGTGTATGGTGATGGGGGTACAGTATAGTATATCAGGAGGTGGACGGTGTATGGTGATGGGGGTACAGTATAGTGTATCAGGTGGTGGACGGTGTATGGTGATGGGGGTACAGTATAGTGTATCAGGGGGTGGACGGTGTATGGTGATGGGGGTACAGTATAGTGTATCAGGTGGTGGACGGTGTATAGTGATGGGGGTACAGTATAGTGTATCAGGTGGTGGACCGTGTATAGTGATGGGGGTACAGTATAGTGTATCAGGGGGTGGACGGTGTATGGTGATGGGGGTACAGTATAGTGTATCAGGTGGTGGACGGTGTATGGTGATGGGGGTACAGTATAGTGTATCAGGAGGTGGACGGTGTATGGTGATGGGGGTACAGTATAGTATATCAGGAGGTGGACGGTGTATGGTGATGGAGGTACAGTATAGTGTATCAGGTGGTGGACGGTGTATGGTGATGGGGGTACAGTATAGTGTATCAGGTGGTGGACGGTGTATGGTGATGGGGGTACAGTATAGTGTATCAGGGGGTGGACGGTGTATGGTGATGGGGGTACAGTATAGTGTATCAGGTGGTGGACGGTGTATGGTGATGGGGTACAGTATAGTGTATCAGGGGGTGGACGGTGTATAGTGATGGGGGTACAGTATAGTGTATCAGGTGGTGGACGGTGTATGGTGATGGGGGTACAGTATAGTATATCAGGGGGTGGACAGTGTATGGTGATGGGGGTACAGTATAGTGTATCAGGGGGTGGACGGTGTATGGTGATGGGGGTACAGTATAGTGTATCAGGAGGTGGACGGTGTATGGTGATGGGGGTACAGTATAGTGTATCAGGAGGTGGACGGTGTATGGTGATGGGGGTACAGTATAGTGTATCAGGTGGTGGACGGTGTATGGTGATGGGGGTACAGTATAGTGCATCAGGAGGTGGACGGTGTATGGTGATGGGGGTACAGTATAGTATATCAGGTGGTGGACGGTGTATGGTGATGGGGGTACAGTATAGTGTATCAGGAGGTGGACGGTGTATGGTGATGGGGGTACAGTATAGTGTATCAGGAGGTGGACGGTGTATGGTGATGAAGTACAGTATAGTGTATCAGGAGGTGGACGGTGTATGGTGATGGGGGTACAGTATAGTGTATCAGGTGGTGGACGGTGTATAGTGATGGGGGTACAGTATAGTGTATCAGGGGGTGGACGGTGTATGGTGATGGGGGTACAGTATAGTGTATCAGGGGGTGGACGGTGTATGGTGATGGGGGTACAGTATAATGTATCAGGTGGTGGACGGTGTATGGTGATGGGGGTACAGTATAGTGTATCAGGGGGTGGACGGTGTATGGTGATGGGGTACAGTATAGTGTATCAGGGGGTGGACGGTGTATGGTGATGGGGGTACAGTATAGTGTATCAGGAGGTGGACGGTGTATGGTGATGGGGGTACAGTATAGTATATCAGGGGGTGGACGGTGTATAGTGATGGGGGTACAGTATAGTGTATCAGGGGGTGGACGGTGTATAGTGATGGGGGTACAGTATGGTGTATCAGGTGTTGGACGGTGTATGGTGATGGGGGTACAGTATAGTGTATCAGGAGGTGGACGGTGTATGGTGATGGGGATACAGTATAGTGTATCAGGAGGTGGACGGTGTATGGTGATGGGGGTACAGTATGGTGTATCAGGTGTTGGACGGTGTATGGTGATGGGGGTACAGTATAGTGTATCAGGAGGTGGACGGTGTATGGTGATGGGGATACAGTATAGTGTATCAGGAGGTGGACGGTGTATGGTGATGGGGGTACAGTATAGTGTATCAGGAGGTGGACGGTGTATGGTGATGGGGGTACAGTATAGTGTATCAGGGGGTGGACGGTGTATGGTGATGGGGGTACAGTATAGTGTATCAGGAGGTGGACGGTGTATGGTGATGGGGGTACAGTATAGTGTATCAGGTGGTGGACGGTGTATAGTGATGGGGGTACAGTATACTGTATCAGGGGGTGGACGGTGTATGGTGATGGGGGTACAGTATAGTGTATCAGGAGGTGGACGGTGTATGGTGATGGGGGTACAGTATAGTGTATCAGGGGGTGGACGGTGTATGGTGATGGGGGTACAGTATAGTGTATCAGGTGTTGGACGGTGTATGGTGATGGGGGTACAGTATAGTGTATCAGGGGGTGGACGGTGTATGGTGATGGAGGTACAGTATAGTGTATCAGGTGGTGGACGGTGTATAGTGATGGGGGTACAGTATAGTGTATCAGGGGGTGGACGATGTATGGTGATGGGGGTACAGTATAGTGTATCAGGAGGTGGACGGTGTATGGTGATGGGGGTACAGTATAGTATATCAGGAGGTGGACGGTGTATGGTGATGGGGGTACAGTATAGTGTATCAGGAGATGGACGGTGTATAGTGATGGGGGTACAGTATAGTGTATCAGGGGGTGGACGGTGTATGGTGATGGGGGTACAGTATAGTGTATCAGGAGGTGCACGGTGTATAGTGATCGGGGTACAGTATAGTGTATCAGGTGGTGGACGGTGTATAGTGATGGGGGTACAGTATAGTGTATCAGGAGGTGGACGGTGTATAGTGATGGGGTACAGTATAGTGTATCAGGGGGTGGACGGTGTATAGTGATGGGGTACAGTATAGTGTATCAGGGGGTGGACGGTGTATGGTGATGGGGGTACAGTATAGTGTATCAGGAGGTGCACGGTGTATAGTGATCGGGGTACAGTATAGTGTATCAGGTGGTGGACGGTGTATAGTGATGGGGGTACAGTATAGTGTATCAGGAGGTGGACGGTGTATGGTGATGGGGGTACAGTATAGTATATCAGGGGGTGGACGGTGTATGGTGATGGGGGTACAGTATAGT
This sequence comes from Eleutherodactylus coqui, assembly GCA_035609135.1. NCBI lineage: Eukaryota > Metazoa > Chordata > Amphibia > Anura > Eleutherodactylidae > Eleutherodactylus > Eleutherodactylus coqui. Next base: position 333,436,217 of record CM069406.1, on the reverse strand, counting down.
GTATCAGGAGGTGGACGGTGTATGGTGATGGGGTACAGTATAGTGTATCAGGTGGTGGACGGTGTATGGTGATGGGGGTACAGTATAGTGTATCAGGGGGTGGACGGTGTATGGTGATGGGGGTACAGTATAGTGTATCAGGTGGTGGACGGTGTATGGTGATGGGGGTACAGTATAGTGTATCAGGGGGTGGACGGTGTATGGTGATGGGGGTACAGTATAGTGTATCAGGTGGTGGACGGTGTATAGTGATGGGGGTACAGTATAGTGTATCAGGGGGTGGACGGTGTATGGTGATGGGGGTACAGTATAGTGTATCGGGGGGTGGACGGTGTATAGTGATGGGGTACAGTATAGTGTATCAGGTGGTGGACGGTGTATGGTGATGGGGGTACAGTATAGTGTATCAGGGGGTGGACGGTGTATGGTGATGGGGGTACAGTATAGTGTTTCAGGAGGTGGACAGTGTATGGTGATGGGGGTACAGTATAATATATCGGGGTGGACGGTGTATGGTGATGGGGATACAGTATAGTGTATCAGGGGGTGGACGGTGTATGGTGATGGGGGTACAGTATAGTATATCAGGGGGTGGACGGTGTATGGTGATGGGGGTACAGTATAGTGTATCAGGGGGTGGACGGTGTATGGTGATGGGGATACAGTATAGTGTATCAGGGGGTGGACGGTGTATAGTGATGGGGGTACAGTATAGTGTATCAGGGGGTGGACGGTGTATGGTGATGGGGGTACAGTATAGTGTATCAGGTGGTGGACGGTGTATGGTGATGGGGGTACAGTATAGTGTATCAGGTGGTGGACGGTGTATGGTGATGGGGGTACAGTATAGTGTATCAGGGGGTGGACGGTGTATGGTGATAGGGGTACAGTATATTATATCAGGTGGTGGACGGTGTATGGTGATGAGGGTACAGTATAGTGTATCAGGAGCTGGACGGTGTATGGTGATGGGGGTACAGTATAGTGTATCAGGTGGTGGACGGTGTATGGTGATGGAGGTACAGTATAGTGTATCAGGGGGTGGACGGTGTATGGTGATGGGGGTACAGTGTAGTGTATCAGTAGGTGGACGGTGTATGGTGATGGGGGTACAGTATAGTGTGTCAGGTGGTGGACGGTGTATGGTGATGGGGGTACAGTATAGTGTATCAGGTGGTGGACGGTGTATAGTGATGGGGATACAGTATAGTGTATCAGGGGGTGGACGGTGTATGGTGATGGGGGTACAGTATAGTGTATCAGGAGGTAGACGGTGTATGGTGATGGGGGTACAGTATAGTATATCAGGAGGTGGACGGTGTATGGTGATGGGGGTACAGTATAGTATATCAGGAGGTGGACGGTGTATGGTGATGGGGGTACAGTATAGTGTATCAGGGGGTGGACGGTGTATAGTGATGGGGGTACAGTACAGTGTATCAGGTGGTGGACTGTGTATGGTGATGGGGGTACAGTACAGTGTATCAGGGTGTGGACGGTGTATGGTGATGGGGGTACAGTATAGTGTATCAGGAGGTGGACGGTGTATGGTGATGGGGGTACAGTATAGTGTATCAGGAGGTGGACGGTGTTTGGTGATGGGGGTACAGTATAGTGTATCAGGAGGTGGACGGTGTATGGTGATGGGGGTACAGTATAGTGTATCAGGAGGTGGACGGTGTATGGTGATGGGGGTACAGTACAGTGTATCAGGAGGTGGACGGTGTATGGTGATGGGGGTACAGTATAGTGTATCAGGTGGTGGACGGTGTATGGTGATGGGGGTACAGTATAGTGTATCAGGGGGTGGACGGTGTATGGTGATGGGGGTACAGTATAGTGTATCAGGAGGTGGACGGTGTATGGTGATGGGGGTACAGAATAGTGTATCAGGAGGTGGACGGTGTATGGTGATGGGGGTACAGTATAGTATATCAGGGGGTGGACGGTGTATGGTGATGGGGGTACAGTATAGTGTATCAGGAGGTGGACGGTGTATGGTGATGGGGGTACAGTATAGTGTATCAGGTGGTGGACGGTGTATGGTGATGGAGGTACAGTATAGTGTATCAGGTGGTGGACGGTGTATGGTGATGGGGGTACAGTATAGTGTATCAGGAGGTGGACGGTGTATGGTGATGGGGGTACAGTATAGTGTATCGGGGTGGACGGTGTATAGTGATGGAGGTACAGTATAGTGTATCAGGGGGTGGACGGTGTATGGTGATGGGGGTACAGTATAGTGTATCAGGGGGTGGACGGTGTATGGTGATGGGGGTACAGTATAGTGTATCAGGGGGTGGACGGTGTATGGTGATGGGGATACAGTATAGTATATCAGGTGGTGGACGGTGTATGGTGATGGGGGTACAGTATAGTGTATCAGGGGGTGGACGGTGTATGGTGATGGGGGTACAGTATAGTGTATCAGGTGGTGGACGGTGTATGGTGATGGAGGTACAGTATAGTGTATCAGGAGGTGGACGGTGTATGGTGATGGAGGTACAGTATAGTGTATCAGGTGGTGGACGGTGTATGGTGATGGAGGTACAGTATAGTGTATCAGGGGGTGGACGGTGTATGGTGATGGGGGTACAGTATAGTGTATCAGGTGGTGGACGGTGTATGGTGATGGGGGTACAGTATAGTGTATCAGGGGGTGGACGGTGTATGGTGATGGGGGTACAGTATAGTATATCAGGAGGTGGACGGTGTATGGTGATGGGGGTACAGTATAGTGTATCAGGTGGTGGACGGTGTATGGTGATGGGGGTACAGTATAGTGTATCAGGGGGTGGACGGTGTATGGTGATGGGGGTACAGTATAGTGTATCAGGTGGTGGACGGTGTATAGTGATGGGGGTACAGTATAGTGTATCAGGTGGTGGACCGTGTATAGTGATGGGGGTACAGTATAGTGTATCAGGGGGTGGACGGTGTATGGTGATGGGGGTACAGTATAGTGTATCAGGTGGTGGACGGTGTATGGTGATGGGGGTACAGTATAGTGTATCAGGAGGTGGACGGTGTATGGTGATGGGGGTACAGTATAGTATATCAGGAGGTGGACGGTGTATGGTGATGGAGGTACAGTATAGTGTATCAGGTGGTGGACGGTGTATGGTGATGGGGGTACAGTATAGTGTATCAGGTGGTGGACGGTGTATGGTGATGGGGGTACAGTATAGTGTATCAGGGGGTGGACGGTGTATGGTGATGGGGGTACAGTATAGTGTATCAGGTGGTGGACGGTGTATGGTGATGGGGTACAGTATAGTGTATCAGGTGGTGGACGGTGTATGGTGATGGGGGTACAGTATAGTGTATCAGGGGGTGGACGGTGTATAGTGATGGAGGTACAGTATGGTGTATCAGGTGGTGGACGGTGTATGGTGATGGGGGTACAGTATAGTGTATCAGGGGGTGGACGGTGTATAGTGATGGGGGTACAGTATAGTGTATCAGGTGGTGGACGGTGTATGGTGATGGGGGTACAGTATAGTATATCAGGGGGTGGACAGTGTATGGTGATGGGGGTACAGTATAGTGTATCAGGGGGTGGACGGTGTATGGTGATGGGGGTACAGTATAGTGTATCAGGAGGTGGACGGTGTATGGTGATGGGGGTACAGTATAGTGTATCAGGAGGTGGACGGTGTATGGTGATGGGGGTACAGTATAGTGTATCAGGTGGTGGACGGTGTATGGTGATGGGGGTACAGTATAGTGCATCAGGAGGTGGACGGTGTATGGTGATGGGGGTACAGTATAGTATATCAGGTGGTGGACGGTGTATGGTGATGGGGGTACAGTATAGTGTATCAGGAGGTGGACGGTGTATGGTGATGGGGGTACAGTATAGTGTATCAGGAGGTGGACGGTGTATGGTGATGAAGTACAGTATAGTGTATCAGGAGGTGGACGGTGTATGGTGATGGGGGTACAGTATAGTGTATCAGGTGGTGGACGGTGTATAGTGATGGGGGTACAGTATAGTGTATCAGGGGGTGGACGGTGTATGGTGATGGGGGTACAGTATAGTGTATCAGGGGGTGGACGGTGTATGGTGATGGGGGTACAGTATAATGTATCAGGTGGTGGACGGTGTATGGTGATGGGGGTACAGTATAGTGTATCAGGGGGTGGACGGTGTATGGTGATGGGGTACAGTATAGTGTATCAGGGGGTGGACGGTGTATGGTGATGGGGGTACAGTATAGTGTATCAGGAGGTGGACGGTGTATGGTGATGGGGGTACAGTATAGTATATCAGGGGGTGGACGGTGTATAGTGATGGGGGTACAGTATAGTGTATCAGGGGGTGGACGGTGTATAGTGATGGGGGTACAGTATGGTGTATCAGGTGTTGGACGGTGTATGGTGATGGGGGTACAGTATAGTGTATCAGGAGGTGGACGGTGTATGGTGATGGGGATACAGTATAGTGTATCAGGAGGTGGACGGTGTATGGTGATGGGGGTACAGTATAGTGTATCAGGAGGTGGACGGTGTATGGTGATGGGGGTACAGTATAGTGTATCAGGGGGTGGACGGTGTATGGTGATGGGGGTACAGTATAGTGTATCAGGAGGTGGACGGTGTATGGTGATGGGGGTACAGTATAGTGTATCAGGTGGTGGACAGTGTATGGTGATGGGGGTACAGTATAGTGTATCAGGTGGTGGACGGTGTATGGTGATGGGGTACAGTATAGTGTATCAGGTGGTGGACAGTGTATGGTGATGGGGGTACAGTATAGTGTATCAGGAGGTGGACGGTGTATGGTGATGGGGGTACAGTATAGTGTATCAGGTGGTGGACGGTGTATGGTGATGGGGTACAGTATAGTGTATCAGGAGGTGGACGGTGTATAGTGATGGGGGTACAGTATAGTGTATCAGGTGGTGGACGGTGTATGGTGATGGGGGTACAGTATAGTGTATCAGGAGGTGGACGGTGTATGGTGATGGGGGTACAGTATAGTGTATCAGGGGGTGGACGGTGTATGGTGATGGGGGTACAGTATAGTGTATCAGGAGGTGGACGGTGTATGGTGATGGAGGTACAGTATAGTGTATCAGGTGGTGGACGGTGTATGGTGATGGGGGTACAGTATAGTATATCAGGTGGTGGACGGTGTATGGTGATGGGGTACAGTATAGTGTATCAGGGGGTGGACGGTGTATAGTGATGGGGGTACAGTATGGTGTATCAGGTGTTGGACGGTGTATGGTGATGGGGGTACAGTATAGTGTATCAGGAGGTGGACGGTGTATGGTGATGGGGGTACAGTATAGTATATCAGGGGGTGGACGGTGTATAGTGATGGGGGTACAGTATAGTGTATCAGGGGGTGGACGGTGTATAGTGATGGGGGTACAGTATGGTGTATCAGGTGTTGGACGGTGTATGGTGATGGGGGTACAGTATAGTGTATCAGGAGGTGGACGGTGTATGGTGATGGGGGTACAGTATAGTGTATCAGGTGGTGGACGATGTATGGTGATGGGGGTACAGTATAGTGTATCAGGGGGTGGACGGTGTATGGTGATGGGGGTACAGTATAGTGTATCAGGTGGTGGACGGTGTATGGTGATGGAGGTACAGTATAGTGTATCAGGAGGTGGACGGTGTATGGTGATGGGGGTACAGTATAGTATATCAGGTGGTGGACGGTGTATGGTGATGGGGGTACAGTATAGTGTATCAGGGGGTGGACGGTGTATGGTGATGGGGGTACAGTATAGTGTATCAGGAGGTGGACGGTGTATGGTGATGGAGGTACAGTATAGTGTATCAGGTGGTGGACGGTGTATGGTGATGGGGGTACAGTATAGTGTATCAGGGGGTGGACGGTGTATGGTGATGGGGGTACAGTATTATGTATCAGGTGGTGGACGGTGTATAGTGATGGGGGTACAGTATAGTGTATCAGGGTGTGGACGGTGTATGGTGATGGGGTACAGTATAGTGTATCAGGAGGTGGACGGTGTATGGTGATGGGGGTACAGTATAGTGTATCAGGGGGTGGACGGTGTATGGTGATGGAGGTACAGTATAGTGTATCAGGTGGTGGACGGTGTATGGTGATGGGGGTACAGTATAGTGTATCAGGTGGTGGACGGTGTATCGTGATGGGGGTACAGTATAGTGTATCAGGTGGTGGACGGTGTATCGTGATGGGGGTACAGTATAGTGTATCAGGTGGTGGACGGTGTATGGTGATGGGGGTACAGTATAGTGTATCAGGTGGTGGACGGTGTATGGTGATGGGGGTACAGTATAGTGTATCAGGTGGTGGACGGTGTATCGTGATGGGGGTACAGTATAGTGTATCAGGTGGTGGACGGTGTATCGTGATGGGGGTACAGTATAGTGTATCAGGTGGTGGACGGTGTATGGTGATGGGGGTACAGTATAGTGTATCAGGAGGTGGACGGTGTATGGTGATGGGGGTACAGTATAGTGTATCAGGTGGTGGACGGTGTATGGTGATGGGGGTACAGTATAGTGTATCAGGTGGTGGACGGTGTATGGTGATGGGGGTACAGTATAGTGTATCAGGTGGTGGACGGTGTATCGTGATGGGGGTACAGTATAGTGTATCAGGTGGTGGACGGTGTATGGTGATGGGGGTACAGTATAGTGTATCAGGTGGTGGACGGTGTATGGTGATGGGGGTACAGTATAGTGTATCAGGGGGTGGACGGTGTATAGTGATGGGGGTACAGTATAGTGTATCAGGGGGTGGACGGTGTATAGTGATGGGGGTACAGTATAGTGTATCAGGGGGTGGACGGTGTATAGTGATGGGGGTACAGTATAGTATATCAGGTGGTGGACGGTGTATGGTGATGGGGGTACAGTATAGTGTATCAGGTGGTGGACGGTGTATGGTGATGGGGTACAGTATAGTGTGTCAGGTGGTGGACGGTGTATGGTGATGGGGGTACAGTATAGTGTATCAGGGGGTGGACGCTGTATGGTGAGGGGGGTACAGTATAGTGTATCAGGAGGTGGACGGTGTATGGTGATGGGGGTACAGTATAGTGTATCAGGGGGTGGACGGTGTATGGTGATGGGGGTACAGTATAGTGTATCAGGTGGTGGACGGTGTATAGTGATGGGGGTACAGTATACTGTATCAGGGGGTGGACGGTGTATGGTGATGGGGGTACAGTATAGTGTATCAGGAGGTGGACGGTGTATGGTGATGGGGGTACAGTATAGTGTATCAGGGGGTGGACGGTGTATGGTGATGGGGGTACAGTATAGTGTATCAGGTGTTGGACGGTGTATGGTGATGGGGGTACAGTATAGTGTATCAGGGGGTGGACGGTGTATGGTGATGGAGGTACAGTATAGTGTATCAGGTGGTGGACGGTGTATAGTGATGGGGGTACAGTATAGTGTATCAGGAGGTGGACGGTGTATGGTGATGGGGGTACAGTATAGTGTATCAGGGGGTGGACGGTGTATGGTGATGGGGGTACAGTATAGTGTATCAGGATGTGGACGGTGTATAGTGATGGGGGTACAGTATAGTGTATCAGGGGGTGGACGGTGTATGGTGATGGGGGTACAGTATAGTGTATCAGGAGGTGGACGGTGTATGGTGATGGGGGTACAGTATAGTGTATCAGGGGGTGGACGGTGTATGGTGATGGGGGTACAGTATAGTGTATCAGGTGGTGGACGGTGTATGGTGATGGGGGTACAGTATAGTGTATCAGGTGGTGGACGGTGTATGGTGATGGGGGTACAGTATAGTATATCAGGGGGTGGACAGTGTATGGTGATGGGGGTACAGTATAATATATCAGGTGGTGGACGGTGTATGGTGATGGGGGTACAGTATAGTGTATCAGGGGGTGGACGGTGTATGGTGATGGGGGTACAGTATAGTATATCAGGGGGTGGACGGTGTATGGTGATGGGGGTACAGTATAGTGTATCAGGAGGTGGACGGTGTATGGTGATGGGGTACAGTATAGTGTATCAGGTGGTGGACGGTGTATGGTGATGGGGGTACAGTATAGTGTATCAGGGGGTGGACGGTGTATGGTGATGGGGTACAGTATAGTGTATCAGGTGGTGGACGGTGTATGGTGATGGGGGTACAGTATAGTGTATCAGGGGGTGGACGGTGTATGGTGATGGGGGTACAGTATAGTGTATCGGGGTGGACAGTGTATGGTGATGGGGGTACAGTATAGTATATCAGGTGGTGGACGGTGTATGGTGATGGGGGTACAGTATAGTGTATCAGGAGGTGGACGGTGTATGGTGATGGGGGTACAGTATAGTGTATCAGGTGGTGGACGGTGTATGGTGATGGGGGTACAGTATAGTGTATCAGGGGGTGGACGGTGTATAGTGATGGGGGTACAGTATAGTGTATCAGGTGGTGGACGGTGTATGGTGATGGGGGTACAGTATAGTGTATCAGGTGGTGGACGGTGTATAGTGATGGGGGTACAGTATAATATATCAGGTGGTGGACGGTGTATGGTGATGGAGGTACAGTATAGTGTATCAGGTGGTGGACGGTGTATGGTGATGGGGGTACACTATAGTGTATCAGGTGGTGGACGGTGTATGGTGATGGGGGTACAGTATAGTGTATCAGGTGGTGGACGGTGTATGGTGATGGGGGTACAGTATAGTGTATTAGGAGGTGGACGGTGTATAGTGATGGGGGTACAGTATAGTGTATCAGGTGGTGGACGGTGTATAGTGATGGGGGTACAGTATAGTGTATCAGGTGGTGGACGGTGTATGGTGATGGAGGTACAGTATAGTGTATCAGGTGGTGGACGGTGTATGGTGATGGGGGTACAGTATAGTGTATCAGGGGGTGGACGGTGTATGGTGATGGGGGTACAGTATAGTATATCAGGAGGTGGACGGTGTATGGTGATGGTGGTACAGTATAGTGTATCAGGGGGTGGACGGTGTATGGTGATGGGGGTACAGTATAGTGTATCAGGTGGTGGACGGTGTATGGTGATGGGGGTACAGTATAGTATATCAGGAGGTGGACGGTGTATGGTGATGGGGGTACAGTATAGTATATCAGGTGGTGGACGGTGTATGGTGATGGGGGTACAGTATAGTGTATCAGGTGGTGGACGGTGTATGGTGATGGGGGTACAGTATAGTGTATCAGGGGGTGGACGGTGTATGGTGATGGGGGTACAGTATAGTGTATCAGGTGGTGGACGGTGTATAGTGATGGGGGTACAGTATAATATATCAGGTGGTGGACGGTGTATGGTGATGGGGGTACAGTATAGTGTATCAGGTGGTGGACGGTGTATAGTGATGGGGGTACAGTATAGTGTATCAGGTGGTGGACGGTGTATGGTGATGGGGTACAGTATAGTATATCAGGAGGTGGACGGTGTATGGTGATGGGGGTACAGTATAGTGTATCAGGAGGTGGACGGTGTATAGTGGTGGGGGTACAGTATAGTGTATCAGGTGGTGGACGGTGTATGGTGATGGGGGTACAGTATAGTGTATCAGGGGGTGGACGGTGTATGGTGATGGGGGTACAGTATAGTGTATCAGGTGGTGGACGGTGTATGGTGATGGGGTACAGTATAGTGTATCAGGTGGTGGACGGTGTATGGTGATGGGGGTACAGTATAGTATATCAGGGGGTGGACGGTGTATGGTGATGGGGGTACAGTATAGTATATCAGGTGGTGGACGGTGTATGGTGATGGGGGTACAGTATAGTGTATCAGGTGGTGGACGGTGTATAGTGATGGGGGTACAGTATAGTGTATCAGGTGGTGGACGGTGTATGGTGATGGGGTACAGTATAGTGTATCAGGGGGTGGACGGTGTATGGTGATGGGGATACAGTATAGTATATCAGGAGGTGGACGGTGTATGGTGATGGGGGTACAGTATAGTGTATCAGGGGGTGGACGGTGTATGGTGATGGGGGTACAGTATAGTGTATCAGGTGGTGGACGGTGTATGGTGATGGGGTACAGTATAGTGTATCAGGGTGTGGACGGTGTATGGTGATGGGGGTACAGTATAGTGTATCAGGTGGTGGATGGTGTATGGTGATGGGGGTACAGTATAGTGTATCAGGAGGTGGACGGTGTATGGTGATGGGGGTACAGTATAGTGTATCAGGGGGTGGACGGTGTATGGTGATGGGGGTACAGTATAGTGTATCAGGGGGTGGACGGTGTATGGTGATGGGGGTACTGTATAGTATATCAGGAGGTGGACGGTGTATGGTGATGGGGGTACACTATAGTGTATCAGGTGGTGGACGGTGTATGGTGATGGGGGTACAGTATAGTGTATCAGGAGGTGGACGGTGTATGGTGATGGGGGTACAGTATAGTATATCAGGAGGTGGACGGTGTATGGTGATGGAGGTACAGTATAGTGTATCAGGTGGTGGACGGTGTATGGTGATGGGGGTACAGTATAGTGTATCAGGGGGTGGACGGTGTATGGTGATGGGGGTACAGTATAGTGTATCAGGGGGTGGACGGTGTATAGTGATGGGGGTACAGTATAGTGTATCAGGTGGTGGACGGTGTATGGTGATGGGGGTACAGTATAGTGTATCAGGGGGTGGACGGTGTATAGTGATGGGGGTACAGTATAGTATATCAGGTGGTGGACGGTGTATGGTGATGGGGGTACAGTATAGTGTATCAGGTGGTGGACGGTGTATGGTGATGGGGGTACAGTATAGTATATCAGGTGGTGGACGGTGTATAGTGATGGGGGTACAGTATAGTGTATCAGGAGGTGGACAGTGTATGGTGATGGGGGTACAGTATAGTGTATCAGGTGGTGGACGGTGTATGGTGATGGGGGTACAGTATAGTATATCAGGTGGTGGACGGTGTATGGTGATGGGGGTACTGTATAGTATATCAGGAGGTGGACGGTGTATGGTGATGGGGGTACAGTATAGTGTATCAGGGGGTGGACGGTGTATGGTGATGGGGGTACAGTATTGTATATCAGGAGGTGGACGGTGTATGGTGATGGAGGTATAGTATAGTGTATCAGGTGGTGGACGGTGTATGGTGATGGGGGTACAGTATAGTGTATCAGGTGGTGGACGGTGTATGGTGATGGAGGTACAGTATAGTGTATCAGGTGGTGGACGGTGTATGGTGATGGAGGTACAGTATAGTGTATCAGAGGGTGGACGGTGTATGGTGATGGGGGTACAGTATAGTGTATCAGGGGGTGGACAGTGTATGGTGATGGGGGTACAGTATAGTGTATCAGGGGGTGGACGGTGTATGGGGATGGGGGTACAGTATAGTATATCAGGTGGTGGACGGTGTATGGTGATGGGGATACAGTATAGTATATCAGGTGGTGGACGGTGTATGGTGATGGGGGTACAGTATAGTGTATCAGGTGGTGGACGGTGTATGGTGATGGGGTACAGTATAGTGTATCAGGGGGTGGACGGTGTATGGTGATGGGGGTACAGTATAGTGTATCAGGAGGTGAACGGTGTATAGTGATGGGGGTACAGTATAGTGTATCAGGGGGTGGACGGTGTATGGTGATGGGGGTACAGTATAGTGTATCAGGGGGTGGACGGTGTATGGTGATGGGGATACAGTATAGTGTATCAGGGGGTGGACGGTGTATGGTGATGGGGGTACAGTATAGTGTATCAGGGGGTGGACGGTGTATGGTGATGGGGGTACAGTATAGTGTATCAGGTGGTGGACGGTGTATGGTGATGGGGGTACAGTATAGTGTATCAGGGGGTGGACGGTGTATGGTGATGGGGGTACAGTATAGTGTATCAGGAGGTGGACGGTGTATGGTGATGGGGGTACAGTATAGTATATCAGGGGGTGGACGGTGTATGGTGATGGGGGTACAGTATAGTGTATCAGGTGGTGGACTGTGTATGGTGATGGGGTACAGTATTGTATATCAGGAGGTGGACGGTGTATGGTGATGGGGGTACAGTATAGTGTATCAGGTGGTGGACGGTGTATGGTGATGGGGGTACAGTATAGTGTATCAGGGGGTGGACGGTGTATAGTGATGGGGGTACAGTATAGTGTATCAGGTGGTGGACGGTGTATGGTGATGGGGGTACAGTATAGTGTATCAGGGGGTGGACGGTGTATAGTGATGGGGGTACAGTATAGTGTATTAGGAGGTGGACGGTGTATAGTGATGGGGGTACAGTATAGTGTATCAGGTGGTGGACGGTGTATAGTGATGGGGGTACAGTATAGTGTATCAGGGGGTGGACGGTGTATGGTGATGGGGGTACAGTATAGTATATCAGGTGGTGGACGGTGTATGGTGATGGGGGTACAGTATAGTGTATCAGGTGGTGGACGGTGTATGGTGATGGGGGTACAGTATAGTGTATCAGGGGGTGGACGGTGTATGGTGATGGGGGTACAGTATAGTGTATCAGGTGGTGGACGGTGTATAGTGATGGGGGTACAGTATAATATATCAGGTGGTGGACGGTGTATGGTGATGGGGGTACAGTATAGTGTATCAGGTGGTGGACGGTGTATAGTGATGGGGGTACAGTATAGTGTATCAGGTGGTGGACGGTGTATGGTGATGGGGTACAGTATAGTATATCAGGAGGTGGACGGTGTATGGTGATGGGGGTACAGTATAGTGTATCAGGAGGTGGACGGTGTATAGTGATGGGGGTACAGTATAGTGTATCAGGTGGTGGACGGTGTATGGTGATGGGGGTACAGTATAGTGTATCAGGTGGTGGACGGTGTATGGTGATGGGGTACAGTATAGTGTATCAGGTGGTGGACGGTGTATGGTGATGGGGGTACAGTATAGTATATCAGGGGGTGGACGGTGTATGGTGATGGGGGTACAGTATAGTGTATCAGGTGGTGGACGGTGTATGGTGATGGGGGTACAGTATAGTGTATCAGGGGGTGGACGGTGTATGGTGATGGGGGTACAGTATAGTGTATCAGGGGGTGGACGGTGTATGGTGATGGGGGTACAGTATAGTGTATCAGGTGGTGGACGGTGTATGGTGATGGGGGTACAGTATAGTGTATCAGGGGGTGGACGGTGTATGGTGATGGGGGTACAGTATAGTGTATCAGGGGGTGGACGGTGTATGGTGATGGGGGTACAGTATAGTGTATCAGGGGGTGGACGGTGTATGGTGATGGGGGTACAGTATAGTGTATCAGGGGGTGGACGGTGTATGGTGATGGGGGTACAGTATAGTGTATCAGGGGGTGGACGGTGTATGGTGATGGGGGTACAGTATAGTGTATCAGGAGGTGGACGGTGTATGGAGATGTACTGGGGGTACAGTATAGTGTATCAGGTGGTGGACGGTGTATGGTGATGGGGGTACAGTATAGTGTATCAGGAGGTGGACGGTGTATGGTGATGGGGGTACAGTATAGTGTATCAGGTGGTGGACGGTGTATGGTGATGGGGGTACAGTATAGTGTATCAGGGGGTGGACGGTGTATGGTGATGGAGGTATAGTATAGTGTATCAGGAGGTGGACGATGTATGGTGATGGGGGTACAGTATAGTGTATCAGGTGGTGGACGGTGTTTGGTGATGGGGGTACAGTATAGTGTATCAGGTGGTGGACGGTGTATGGTGATGGGGGTACAGTATAGTGTATCAGGGGGTGGACGGTGTATGGTGATGGGGGTACAGTATAGTGTATCAGGTGGTGGACGGTGTATGGTGATGGGGGTACAGTATAGTGTATCAGGGGGTGGACGGTGTATGGTGATGGGGGTACAGTATAGTGTATCAGGTGGTGGACTGTGTATGGTGATGGGGGTACAGTATAGTGTATCAGGTGGTGGACGGTGTATGGTGATGGGGGTACAGTATAGTGTATCAGGAGGTGGACGGTGTATGGTGATGGGGGTACAGTATAGTATATCAGGGGGTGGACGGTGTATGGTGATGGGGGTACAGTATAGTATATCAGGTGGTGGATGGTGTATGGTGATGGGGGTACAGTATAGTGTATCAGGTGGTGGACGGTGTATAGTGATGGGGGTACAGTATAGTGTATCAGGTGGTGGACGGTGTATGGTGATGGGGTACAGTATAGTGTATCAGGGGGTGGACGGTGTATGGTGATGGGGATACAGTATAGTGTATCAGGGGGTGGACGGTGTATGGTGATGGGGGTACAGTATAGTGTATCAGGGGGTGGACGGTGTATGGTGATGGGGGTACAGTATAGTGTATCAGGTGGTGGACGGTGTATGGTGATGGGGGTACAGTATAGTGTATCAGGGGGTGGACGGTGTATGGTGATGGGGGTACAGTATAGTGTATCAGGAGGTGGACGGTGTATGGTGATGGGGGTACAGTATAGTGTATCAGGAGGTGGACGGTGTATGGTGATGGGGGTACAGTATAGTATATCAGGGGGTGGACGGTGTATGGTGATGGGGGTACAGTATAGTGTATCAGGTGGTGGACTGTGTATGGTGATGGGGTACAGTATTGTATATCAGGAGGTGGACGGTGTATGGTGATGGGGGTACAGTATAGTGTATCAGGTGGTGGACGGTGTATGGTGATGGGGGTACAGTATAGTGTATCAGGTGGTGGACGGTGTATGGTGATGGGGGTACAGTATAGTGTATCAGGGGGTGGACGGTGTATAGTGATGGGGGTACAGTATAGTGTATTAGGAGGTGGACGGTGTATAGTGATGGGGGTACAGTATAGTGTATCAGGTGGTGGACGGTGTATAGTGATGGGGGTACAGTATAGTGTATCAGGGGGTGGACGGTGTATGGTGATGGGGGTACAGTATAGTATATCAGGTGGTGGACGGTGTATGGTGATGGGGGTACAGTATAGTGTATCAGGTGGTGGACGGTGTATAGTGATGGGGGTACAGTATAGTATATCAGGTGGTGGACTGTGTATGGTGATGGGGGTACAGTATAGTGTATCAGGTGGTGGACGGTGTATGGTGATGGGGGTACAGTATAGTGTATCAGGTGGTGGACGGTGTATGGTGATGGGGGTACAGTATAGTGTATCAGGGGGTGGACGGTGTATGGTGATGGGGGTACAGTATAGTGTATCAGGTGGTGGACGGTGTATAGTGATGGGGGTACAGTATAATATATCAGGTGGTGGACGGTGTATGGTGATGGGGGTACAGTATAGTGTATCAGGTGGTGGACGGTGTATAGTGATGGGGGTACAGTATAGTGTATCAGGTGGTGGACGGTGTATGGTGATGGGGTACAGTATAGTATATCAGGAGGTGGACGGTGTATGGTGATGGGGGTACAGTATAGTGTATCAGGAGGTGGACGGTGTATGGTGATGGGGGTACAGTATAGTGTATCAGGAGGTGGACGGTGTATAGTGATGGGGGTACAGTATAGTGTATCAGGTGGTGGACGGTGTATGGTGATGGGGGTACAGTATAGTGTATCAGGGGGTGGACGGTGTATGGTGATGGGGGTACAGTATAGTGTATCAGGTGGTGGACGGTGTATGGTGATGGGGTACAGTATAGTGTATCAGGTGGTGGACGGTGTATGGTGATGGGGGTACAGTATAGTATATCAGGGGGTGGACGGTGTATGGTGATGGGGGTACAGTATAGTATATCAGGTGGTGGACGGTGTATGGTGATGGGGGTACAGTATAGTGTATCAGGTGGTGGACGGTGTATAGTGATGGGGGTACAGTATAGTGTATCAGGTGGTGGACGGTGTATGGTGATGGGGTACAGTATAGTGTATCAGGGGGTGGACGGTGTATGGTGATGGGGATACAGTATAGTATATCAGGAGGTGGACGGTGTATGGTGATGGGGGTACAGTATAGTGTATCAGGGGGTGGACGGTGTATGGTGATGGGGGTACAGTATAGTGTATCAGGTGGTGGACGGTGTATGGTGATGGGGTACAGTATAGTGTATCAGGGTGTGGACGGTGTATGGTGATGGGGGTACAGTATAGTGTATCAGGTGGTGGACGGTGTATGGTGATGGGGGTACAGTATAGTATATCAGGGGGTGGACGGTGTATGGTGATGGGGGTACAGTATAGTGTATCAGGGGGTGGACGGTGTATGGTGATGGTGGTACAGTATAGTGTATCAGGAGGTGGACGGTGTATGGTGATGGGGGTACAGTATAGTGTATCAGGAGGTGGACGGTGTATGGTGATGGGGGTACAGTATAGTGTATCAGGGGGTGGACGGTGTATGGTGATGGGGGTACAGTATAGTATATCAGGGGGTGGACGGTGTATGGTGATGGGGGTACAGTATAGTGTATCAGGGGGTGGACGGTGTATAGTGATGGGGGTACAGTATAGTGTATCAGGGGGTGGACGGTGTATGGTGATGGGGGTACTGTATAGTATATCAGGAGGTGGACGGTGTATGGTGATGGGGGTACACTATAGTGTATCAGGTGGTGGACGGTGTATGGTGATGGGGGTACAGTATAGTGTATCAGGAGGTGGACGGTGTATGGTGATGGGGGTACAGTATAGTATATCAGGAGGTGGACGGTGTATGGTGATGGAGGTACAGTATAGTGTATCAGGTGGTGGACGGTGTATGGTGATGGGGGTACAGTATAGTGTATCAGGGGGTGGACGGTGTATGGTGATGGGGGTACAGTATAGTGTATCAGGGGGTGGACGGTGTATAGTGATGGGGGTACAGTATAGTGTATCAGGTGGTGGACGGTGTATGGTGATGGGGGTACAGTATAGTGTATCAGGGGGTGGACGGTGTATAGTGATGGGGGTACAGTATAGTGTATCAGGAGGTGGACGGTGTATGGTGATGGGGGTACAGTATAGTGTATCAGGAGGTGGACGGTGTATGGTAATGGGGGTACAGTATAGTGTATCAGGAGGTGGACGGTGTATGGTGATGGGGGTACAGTATAGTGTATCAGGAGGTGGACGGTGTATGGTGATGGGGGTACAGTATAGTGTATCAGGAGGTGGACGGTGTATGGTGATGGGGGTACAGTATAGTATATCAGGTGGTGGACGGTGTATGGTAATGGGGGTACAGTATAGTGTATCAGGAGGTGGACGGTGTATAGTGATGGGGGTACAGTATAGTGTATCAGGTGGTGGACGGTGTATGGTGATGGGGGTACAGTATAGTGTATCAGGTGGTGGACGGTGTATAGTGATGGGGGTACAGTATAGTGTATCAGGAGGTGGACGGTGTATGGTGATGGGGGTACAGTATAGTGTATCAGGTGGACGGTGTATGGTGATGGGGGTACAGTATAGTGTATCAGGGGGTGGATGGTGTATGGTGATGGGGGTACAGTATAGTGTATCAGGGGGTGGACGGTGTATGGTGATGGGGGTACAGTATAGTGTATCAGGTGGTGGACGGTGTATGGTGATGGGGGTACAGTATAGTGTATCAGGAGGTGGACGGTGTATGGTGATGGGGGTACAGTATAGTATATCAGGTGGTGGACGGTGTATAGTGATGGGGGTACAGTATAGTGTATCAGGAGGTGGACAGTGTATGGTGATGGGGGTACAGTATAGTGTATCAGGTGGTGGACGGTGTATGGTGATGGGGGTACAGTATAGTATATCAGGTGGTGGACGGTGTATGGTGATGGGGGTACTGTATAGTATATCAGGAGGTGGACGGTGTATGGTGATGGGGGTACAGTATAGTGTATCAGGTGGTGGACGGTGTATGGTGATGGAGGTACAGTATAGTGTATCAGAGGGTGGACGGTGTATGGTGATGGGGGTACAGTATAGTGTATCAGGGGGTGGACAGTGTATGGTGATGGGGGTACAGTATAGTGTATCAGGGGGTGGACGGTGTATGGTGATGGGGGTACAGTATAGTGTATCAGGGGGTGGACGGTGTATGGTGATGGGGGTACAGTATAGTGTATCAGGGGGTGGACGGTGTATGGTGATGGGGATACAGTATAGTATATCAGGTGGTGGACGGTGTATGGTGATGGGGGTACAGTATAGTGTATCAGGTGGTGGACGGTGTATGGTGATGGGGGTACAGTATAGTGTATCAGGTGGTGGACGGTGTATGGTGATGGGGGTACAGTATAGTGTATCAGGAGGTGGACGGTGTATGGTGATGGGGGTACAGTATAGTATATCAGGTGGTGGACGGTGTATGGTGATGGGGATACAGTATAGTATATCAGGTGGTGGACGGTGTATGGTGATGGGGGTACAGTATAGTGTATCAGGTGGTGGACGGTGTATGGTGATGGGGTACAGTATAGTGTATCAGGGGGTGGACGGTGTATGGTGATGGGGGTACAGTATAGTGTATCAGGAGGTGAACGGTGTATAGTGATGGGGGTACAGTATAGTGTATCAGGGGGTGGACGGTGTATGGTGATGGGGGTACAGTATAGTGTATCAGGGGGTGGACGGTGTATGGTGATGGGGGTACAGTATAGTGTATCAGGGGGTGGACGGTGTATGGTGATGGGGGTACAGTGTAGTGTATCAGGAGGTGGACGGTGTATGGTGATGGGGGTACAGTATACTGTATCAGGGGGTGGACGGTGTATGGTGATGGGGGTACAGTATAGTATATCAGGTGGTGGACGGTGTATGGTGATGGAGGTACAGTATAGTGTATCAGGTGGTGGACGGTGTATGGTGATGGGGGTACAGTATAGTATATCAGGAGGTGGACGGTGTATGGTGATGGGGGTACAGTATAGTGTATCAGGTGGTGGACGGTGTATGGTGATGGGGGTACAGTATAGTGTATCAGGTGGTGGACGGTGTATAGTGATGGGGGTACAGTATAGTGTATCAGGGGGTGGACGGTGTATGGTGATGGGGGTACAGTATAGTGTATCAGGGGGTGGACGGTGTATGGTGATGGGGGTACAGTATAGTGTATCAGGTGGTGGACGGTGTATGGTGATGGGGGTACAGTATAGTGTATCAGGTGGTGGACGGTGTATGGTGATGGGGGTACAGTATAGTATATCAGGTGGTGGACGGTGTATGGTGATGGGGGTACAGTATAGTGTATCAGGTGGTGGACGGTGTATGGTGATGGGGGTACAGTATAGTGTATCAGGGGGTGGACAGTGTATGGTGATGGGGGTACAGTATAGTGTATCGGGGTGGACGGTGTATGGTGATGGGGGTACAGTATAGTGTATCAGGTGGTGGACGGTGTATGGTGATGGGGTACAGTATAGTGTATCAGGGGGTGGACGGTGTATAGTGATGGGGGTACAGTATAGTATATCAGGAGGTGGACGGTGTATAGTGATGGGGTACAGTATAGTGTATCAGGGGGTGGACGGTGTATAGTGATGGGGGTACAGTATAGTATATCAGGAGGTGGACGGTGTATGGTGATGGGGGTACAGTATAGTGTATCAGGGGGTGGACGGTGTATGGTGATGGGGGTACAGTATAGTGTATCGGGGGGTGGACGGTGTATAGTGATGGGGGTACAGTATAGTGTATCAGGGGGTGGACGGTGTATGGTGATGGGGGTACAGTATAGTGTATCAGGGGGTGGACGGTGTATAGTGATGGGGGTACAGTATAGTGTATCAGGGGGTGGACGGTGTATGGTGATGGGGTACAGTATAGTGTATCAGGGGGTGGACGGTGTATGGTGATGGGGTACAGTATAGTGTATCAGGAGGTGGATGGTGTATGGTGATGGGGGTACAGTATAGTATATCAGGAGGTGGACGGTGTATAGTGATGGGGGTACAGTATAGTGTATCAGGGGGTGGACGGTGTATGGTGATGGGGGTACAGTATAGTGTATCAGGGGGTGGACGGTGTATGGTGATGGGGTACAGTATAGTGTATCAGGTGGTGGACGGTGTATAGTGATGGGGGTACAGTATAGTGTATCAGGTGGTGGACGGTGTATAGTGATGGGGGTACAGTATAGTGTATCGGGGTGGACGGTGTATGGTGATGGGGGTACAGTATAGTGTATCAGGTGGTGGACGGTGTATGGTGATGGGGGTACAGTATAGTGTATCAGGTGGTGGACGGTGTATGGTGATGGGGGTACAGTATAGTGTATCAGGGGGTGGACGGTGTATGGTGATGGGGTACAGTATAGTGTATCAGGGGGTGGACGGTGTATGGTGATGGGGGTACAGTATAGTGTATCAGGGGGTGGACGGTGTATGGTGATGGGGGTACAGTATAGTGTATCAGGGGGTGGACGGTGTATGGTGATGGGGGTACAGTATAGTGTATCAGGGGGTGGACGGTGTATGGTGATGGGGGTACAGTATAGTATATCAGGGGGTGGACGGTGTATGGTGATGGGGGTACAGTATAGTGTATCAGGTGGTGGACGGTGTATGGTGATGGGGGTACAGTATAGTGTATCAGGGGGTGGACGGTGTATGGTGATGGGGGTACAGTATAGTGTATCAGGTGGTGGACGGTGTATAGTGATGGAGGTACAGTATAGTGTATCAGGGGGTGGACGGTGTATGGTGATGGAGGTACAGTATAGTGTATCAGGAGGTGGACGGTGTATGGTGATGGGGGTACAGTATAGTGTATCAGGTGGTGGACGGTGTATGGTGATGGGGGTACAGTATAGTGTATCAGGTGGTGGACGGTGTATGGTGATGGGGGTACAGTATAGTGTATCAGGAGGTGGACGGTGTATGGTGATGGGGGTACAGTATAGTGTATCAGGAGGTGGACGGTGTATAGTGATGGGGGTACAGTATAGTGTATCAGGGGGTGGACGGTGTATGGTGATGGGGGTACAGTGTAGTGTATCAGGTGGTGGACGGTGTATAGTGATGGGGGTACAGTATAGTGTATCAGGTGGTGGACGGTGTATGGTGATGGGGGTACAGTATAGTGTATCAGGGGGTGGACGGTGTATGGTGATGGAGGTACAGTATAGTGTATCAGGAGGTGGACGGTGTATGGTGATGGGGGTACAGTATAGTGTATCAGGGGGTGGACGGTGTATGGTGATGGGGGTACAGTATAGTGTATCAGGGGGTGGACGGTGTATGGTGATGGGGGTACAGTATAGTGTATCAGGAGGTGGACGGTGTATGGTGATGGAGGTATAGTATAGTGTATCAGGTGGTGGACGGTGTATGGTGATGGAGGTATAGTATAGTGTATCAGGTGGTGGACGGTGTATGGTGATGGGGGTACAGTATAGTGTATCAGGAGGTGGACGGTGTATGGTGATGGGGGTACAGTATAGTGTATCAGGTGGTGGACGGTGTATGGTGATGGGGGTACAGTATAGTGTATCCGGGTGGACGATGTATGGTGATGGGGGTACAGTATAGTGTATCAGGTGGTGGACGGTGTATAGTGATGGGGGTACAGTATAGTGTATCAGGAGGTGGACGGTGTATGGTGATGGGGGTACAGTATAGTATATCAGGTGGTGGACGGTGTATGGTGATGGGGTACAGTATAGTGTATCAGGTGGTGGACGGTGTATGGTGATGGGGGTACAGTATAGTGTATCCGGGTGGACGATGTATGGTGATGGGGGTACAGTATAGTGTATCAGGTGGTGGACGGTGTATGGTGATGGGGGTACAGTATAGTGTATCAGGTGGTGGACGGTGTATGGTGATGGGGGTACAGTATAGTGTATCAGGTGGTGGACGGTGTATAGTGATGGGGGTACAGTATAGTGTATCAGGTGGTGGACGGTGTATAGTGATGGGGGTACAGTATAGTGTATCAGGAGGTGGACGGTGTATGGTGATGGGGGTACAGTATAGTGTATCAGGTGGTGGACGGTGTATAGTGATGGAGGTACAGTATAGTGTATCAGGGGGTGGACGGTGTATGGTGATGGGGGTACAGTATAGTGTATCAGGTGGTGGACGGTGTATGGTGATGGGGGTACAGTATAGTGTATCAGGGGGTGGACGGTGTATGGTGATGGGGGTACAGTATAGTATATCAGGTGGTGGACGGTGTATAGTGATGGGGGTACAGTATAGTGTATCAGGGGGTGGACGGTGTATGGTGATGGGGGTACTGTATAGTGTATCAGGAGGTGGACGGTGTATGGTGATGGGGGTACAGTATAGTGTATCAGGTGGTGGACGGTGTATGGTGATGGGGGTACAGTATAGTGTATCAGGGGGTGGACGGTGTATGGTGATGGGGATACAGTATAGTATATCAGGGGGTGGACGGTGTATGGTGATGGGGGTACAGTATAGTATATCAGGGGGTGGACGGTGTATGGTGATGGGGGTACAGTATAATATATCAGGGGGTGGACGGTGTATGGTGATGGGGGTACAGTATAGTGTATCAGGGGGTGGACGGTGTATGGTGATGGGGGTACAGTATAGTGTATCAGGGGGTGGACGGTATATGGTGATGGGGGTACAGTATAGTGTATCAGGGGGTGGACGGTGTATGGTGATGGGGGTACAGTATAGTGTATCAGGGGGTGGACGGTGTATGGTGATGGGGGTACAGTATAGTGTATCAGGTGGTGGACGGTGTATGGTGATGGGGGTACAGTATAGTGTATCAGGGGGTGGACGGTGTATGGTGATGGGGGTACAGTATACTGTATCAGGGGGTGGACGGTGTATGATGATGGGGGTACAGTATAGTGTATCAGGTGGTGGACGGTGTATGGTGATGGGGGTACAGTATAGTGTATCAGGTGGTGGACGGTGTATGGTGATGGGGGTACAGTATAGTGTATCAGGGGGTGGACGGTGTATGGTGATGGGGGTACAGTATAGTGTATCAGGTGGTGGACGGTGTATGGTGATGGGGGTACAGTATAGTGTATCAGGGGGTGGACAGTGTATGCTGATGGGGGTACAGTATAGTATATCAGGTGATGGACGGTGTATGGTGATGGGGGTACAGTATAGTGTATCAGGTGGTGGACGGTGTATTGTGATGGGGGTACAGTATAGTGTATCAGGTGGTGGACGGTGTATGGTGATGGGGGTACAGTATAGTGTATCAGGTGGTGGACGGTGTATGGTGATGGGGGGTACAGTATAATATATCAGGTGGTGGACGGTGTATGGTGATGGGGGTACAGTATAGTGTATCAGGGGGTGGACGGTGTATGGTGATGGGGGTACAGTATAGTGTATCAGGTGGTGGACTGTGTATGGTGATGGGGGTACAGTATAGTGTATCAGGTGGTGGACGGTGTATGGTGATGGGGGTACAGTATAGTGTATCAGGAGGTGGACGGTGTATGGTGATGGGGGTACAGTATAGTGTATCAGGAGGTGGACGGTGTATGGTGATGGGGGTACAGTATAGTGTATCAGGTGGTGGACGGTGTATGGTGATGGGGGTACAGTATAGTGTATCAGGTGGTGGACGGTGTATGGTGATGGGGGTACAGTATAGTGTATCAGGGGGTGGACGGTGTATGGTGATGGGGGTACAGTATAGTGTATCAGGGGGTGGACGGTGTATGGTGATGGAGGTACAGTATAGTGTATCAGGAGGTGGACGGTGTATGGTGATGGGGTACAGTATAGTGTATCAGGTGGTGGACGGTGTATAGTGATGGGGGTACAGTATAGTATATCAGGTGGTGGACGGTGTATAGTGATGGGGGTACAGTATAGTGTATCAGGCGGTGGACGGTGTATGGTGATGGGGGTACAGTATAGTGTATCAGGAGGTGTACGGTGTATGGTGATGGGGGTACAGTATAGTGTATCAGGTGGTGGACGGTGTATGGTGATGGGGGTACAGTATAGTGTATCAGGTGGTGGACGGTGTATGGTGATGGGGGTACAGTATAGTATATCAGGGGGTGGACAGTGTATGGTGATGGGGGTACAGTATAATATATCAGGGGGTGGACGGTGTATGGTGATGGGGGTACAGTATAGTGTATCAGGAGGTGGACGGTGTATAGTGATGGGGGTACAGTATAGTGTATCAGGGGGTGGACGGTGTATGGTGATGGGGGTACTGTATAGTGTATCAGGAGGTGGACGGTGTATGGTGATGGAGGTACAGTATAGTGTATCAGGGGGTGGACGGTGTATGGTGATGGGGGTACAGTATAGTATATCAGGTGGTGGACGGTGTATAGTGATGGGGGTACAGTATAGTGTATCAGGGGGTGGACGGTGTATGGTGATGGGGGTACTGTATAGTGTATCAGGAGGTGGACGGTGTATGGTGATGGGGGTACAGTATAGTGTATCAGGTGGTGGACGGTGTATGGTGATGGGGGTACAGTATAGTGTATCAGGTGGTGGACGGTGTATGGTGATGGGGGTACAGTATAGTATATCAGGAGGTGGACGGTGTATGGTGATGGGGGTACAGTATAGTGTATCAGGGGGTGGACGGTGTATGGTGATGGGGGTACTGTATAGTGTATCAGGAGGTGGACGGTGTATGGTGATGGAGGTACAGTATAGTGTATCAGGGGGTGGACGGTGTATGGTGATGGGGGTACAGTATAGTGTATCAGGAGGTGGACGGTGTATGGTGATGGGGGTACAGTATAGTGTATCAGGTGGTGGACGGTGTATGGTGATGGGGGTACAGTATAGTGTATCAGGAGGTGGACGGTGTATGGTGATGGGGGTACAGTATAGTGTATCAGGAGGTGGACGGTGTATGATGATGGGGGTACAGTATAGTGTATCAGGAGGTGGACGGTGTATGGTGATGGGGGTACAGTATAGTGTATCAGGAGGTGGACGGTGTATGGTGATGGAGGTACAGTATAGTATATCAGGTGGTGGACGGTGTATGGTGATGGGGGTACAGTATAGCGTATCAGGGGGTGGACGGTGTATAGTGATGGGGGTACAGTATAGTGTATCAGGTGGTGGACGGTGTATGGTGATGGGGGTACAGTATAGTGTATCAGGTGGTGGACGGTGTATGGTGATGGAGGTACAGTATAGTGTATCAGGAGGTGGACGGTGTATGGTGATGGGGGTACAGTATAGTGTATCAGGAGGTGGACGGTGTATGGTGATGGGGGTACAGTATAGTGTATCAGGGGGTGGACGGTGTATGGTGATGGGGTACAGTATAGTGTATCAGGAGGTGGACGGTGTATGGTGATGGGGGTACAGTATAGTGTATCAGGTGTTGGACAGTGTATGGTGATGGGGGTACAGTATAGTGTATCAGGTGGTGGACGGTGTATGGTGATGGGGGTACAGTATAGTGTATCAGGGGGTGGACGGTGTATGGTGATGTACTGGGGGTACAGTATAGTGTATCAGGTGGTGGACGGTGTATGGTGATGGGGGTACAGTATAGTGTATCAGGAGGTGGACGGTGTATGGTGATGGGGGTACAGTATAGTGTATCAGGAGGTGGACGGTGTATAGTGATGGGGGTACAGTATAGTGTATCAGGAGGTGGACGGTGTATGGTGATGGAGGTACAGTATAGTGTATCAGGGGGTGGACGGTGTATGGTGATGGGGGTACAGTATAGTGTATCAGGGTGTGGACGGTGTATGGTGATGGGGTACAGTATAGTGCATCAGGAGGTGGACGGTGTATAGTGATGGGGGTACAGTATAGTGTATCAGGGGGTGGACGGTGTATGATGATGGGGGTACAGTATAGTGTATCAGGTGGTGGACGGTGTATGGTGATGGGGGTACAGTATAGTGTATCAGGTGGTGGACGGTGTATGGTGATGGGGGTACAGTATAGTGTATCAGGAGGTGGACGGTGTATGGTGATGGAGGTACAGTATAGTATATCAGGAGGTGGACGGTGTATGGTGATGGGGGTACAGTATAGTGTATCAGGTGGACGGTGTATGGTGATGGGGGTACAGTATAGTGTATCAGGTGGTGGACGGTGTATGGTGATGGGGGTACAGTATAGTATATCAGGGGGTGGACGGTGTATGGTGATGGGGGTACAGTATAGTGTATCAGGGGGTGGACGGTGTATGGTGATGGGGGTACAGTATAGTATATCAGGTGGTGGACGGTGTATGGTGATGGGGGTACAGTATAGTGTATCAGGTGGTGGACGGTGTATGGTGATGGGGGTACAGTATAGTGTATCAGGGGGTGGACGGTGTATGGTGATGGGGGTACAGTATAGTGTATCAGGGGGTGGACGGTGTATGGTGATGGGGGTACAGTATAGTGTATCAGGGGGTGGACGGTGTATAGTGATGGGGGTACAGTATAGTGTATCAGGGGGTGGACGGTGTATGGTGATGGAGGTACAGTATAGTATATCAGGTGGTGGACGGTGTATGGTGATGGGGGTACAGTATAGTGTATCAGGTGGTGGACGGTGTATGGTGATGGGGGTACAGTATAGTATATCAGGGGGTGGACAGTGTATGGTGATGGGGGTACAGTATAGTGTATCAGGGGGTGGACGGTGTATGGTGATGGGGGTACAGTATAGTGTATCAGGAGGTGGACGGTGTATGGTGATGGGGGTACAGTATAGTGTATCAGGTGGTGGACGGTGTATGGTGATGGGGGTACAGTATAGTATATCAGGTGGTGGACGGTGTATAGTGATGGGGGTACAGTATAGTATATCAGGGGGTGGACGGTGTATGGTGATGGGGGTACAGTATAGTGTATCAGGTGGTGGACGGTGTATGGTGATGGGGGTACAGTATAGTGTATCCGGGTGGACGATGTATGGTGATGGGGGTACAGTATAGTGTATCAGGTGGTGGACGGTGTATGGTGATGGGGGTACAGTATAGTGTATCAGGTGGTGGACGGTGTATGGTGATGGGGGTACAGTATAGTGTATCAGGTGGTGGACGGTGTATAGTGATGGGGGTACAGTATAGTGTATCAGGTGGTGGACGGTGTATAGTGATGGGGGTACAGTATAGTGTATCAGGAGGTGGACGGTGTATGGTGATGGGGGTACAGTATAGTGTATCAGGTGGTGGACGGTGTATAGTGATGGAGGTACAGTATAGTGTATCAGGGGGTGGACGGTGTATGGTGATGGGGGTACAGTATAGTGTATCAGGTGGTGGACGGTGTATGGTGATGGGGGTACAGTATAGTGTATCAGGGGGTGGACGGTGTATGGTGATGGGGGTACAGTATAGTGTATCAGGTGGTGGACGGTGTATGGTGATGGGGGTACAGTATAGTGTATCAGGTGGTGGACGGTGTATGGTGATGGGGGTACAGTATAGTGTATCAGGAGGTGGACGGTGTATGGTGATGGGGGTACAGTATAGTGTATCGGGGTGGACGATGTATGGTGATGGGGGTACAGTATAGTGTATCAGGGGGTGGACGGTGTATGGTGATGGGGGTACAGTATAGTATATCAGGGGGTGGACGGTGTATGGTGATGGGGGTACAGTATAGTATATCAGGTGGTGGACGGTGTATGGTGATGGGGGTACAGTATAGTGTATCAGGGGGTGGACGGTGTATGGTGATGGAGGTACAGTATAGTGTATCAGGGGGTGGACGGTGTATGGTGATGGGGGTACAGTATAGTGTATCAGGAGGTGGACGGTGTATGGTGATGGGGGTACAGTATAATATATCAGGAGGTGGACGGTGTATGGTGATGGGGGTACAGTATAGTGTATCAGGGGGTGGACGGTGTATGGTGATGGGGGTACAGTATAGTGTATCAGGTGGTGGACGGTGTATAGTGATGGGGATACAGTTTAGTATATCAGGAGGTGGACGGTGTATGGTGATGGGGGTACAGTATAGTGTATCAGGAGGTGGACGGTGTATAGTGATGGGGGTACAGTATAGTGTATCAGGGGGTGGACGGTGTATGGTGATGGGGGTACAGTATAGTGTATCAGGGGGTGGACGGTGTATGGTGATGGGGGTACAGTATAGTGTATCAGGGGGTGGACGGTGTATGGTGATGGGGGTACAGTATAGTATATCAGGGGGTGGACGGTGTATGGTGATGGGGGTACAGTATAGTGTATCAGGGGGTGGACGGTGTATGGTGATGGAGGTACAGTATAGTGTATCAGGGGGTGGACGGTGTATGGTGATGGGGGTACAGTATAGTGTATCAGGTGGTGGACGGTGTATGGTGATGGGGGTACAGTATAGTGTATCGGGGTGGACGGTGTATGGTGATGGAGGTACAGTATAGTGTATCAGGGGGTGGACGGTGTATGGTGATGGGGGTACAGTATAGTATATCAGGGGGTGGACGGTGTATGGTGATGGGGGTACAGTATAGTGTATCAGGTGGTGGACGGTGTATAGTGATGGGGATACAGTATAGTATATCAGGAGGTGGACGGTGTATGGTGATGGGGGTACAGTATAGTGTATCAGGAGGTGGACGGTGTATGGTGATGGGGGTACAGTATAGTGTATCAGGTGGTGGACGGTGTATGGTGATGGGGGTACAGTATAGTGTATCAGGAGGTGGACGGTGTATGGTGATGGGGGTACAGTATAGTGTATCAGGAGGTGGACGGTGTATAGTGATGGGGGTACAGTATAGTGTATCAGGGGGTGGACGGTGTATGGTGATGGGGCTACAGTATAGTGTATCAGGGGGTGGACGGTGTATGGTGATGGGGGTACAGTATAGTGTATCAGGGGGTGGACGGTGTATGGTGATGGGGGTACAGTATAGTGTATCAGGGGGTGGACGGTGTATGGTGATGGGGGTACAGTATAGTATATCAGGTGGTGGACGGTGTATGGTGATGGGGGTACAGTATAGTGTATCAGGAGGTGGACGGTGTATGGTGATGGGGGTACAGTATAGTGTATCAGAGGGTGGACGGTGTATGGTGATGGGGGTACAGTATAGTGTATCAGGGGGTGGACGGTGTGTGGTGATGGGGGTACAGTATAGTGTATCAGGAGGTGGACGGTGTATGGTGATGGGGGTACAGTATAGTGTATCAGGTGGTGGACGGTGTATGGTGATGGGGGTACAGTATAGTGTATCAGGGGGTGGACGGTGTATGGTGATGGGGGTACAGTATAGTGTATCAGGGGGTGGACGGTGTATGGTGATGGGGCTACAGTATAGTGTATCAGGGGGTGGACGGTGTATGGTGATGGGGGTACAGTATAGTGTATCAGGTGGTAGACGGTGTATGGTGATGGGGGTACAGTATAGTGTATCAGGTGGTGGACGGTGTATGGTGATGGGGGTACAGTATAGTGTATCAGGTGGTGGACGGTGTATGGTGATGGGGGTACAGTATAGTGTATCAGAGGGTGGACGGTATATGGTGATGGGGGTACAGTATAGTGTATCAGGTGGTGGACGGTGTATGGTGATGGAGGTACAGTATAGTGTATCAGGTGGTGGACGGTGTATGGTGATGGAGGTACAGTATAGTGTATCAGGTGGTGGACGGTGTATGGTGATGGGGGTACAGTATAGTATATCAGGGGGTGGACGGTGTATGGTGATGGGGGTACAGTATAGTGTATCAGGTGGTGGACGGTGTATGGTGATGGGGGTACAGTATAGTGTATCAGGTGGTGGACGGTGTATGGTGATGGGGGTACAGTATAGTGTATCAGGTGGTGGACGGTGTATGGTGATGGAGGTACAGTATAGTGTATCAGAGGGTGGACGGTGTATGGTGATGGGGGTACAGTATAGTGTATCAGGGGGTGGACAGTGTATGGTGATGGGGGTACAGTATAGTGTATCAGGGGGTGGACGGTGTATGGTGATGGGGGTACAGTATAGTATATCAGGTGGTGGACGGTGTATGGTGATGGGGATACAGTATAGTGTATCAGGTGGTGGACGGTGTATGGTGATGGGGGTACAGTATAGTGTATCAGGTGGTGGACGGTGTATGGTGATGGGGGTACAGTATAGTATATCAGGTGGTGGACGGTGTATGGTGATGGAGGTACAGTATAGTATATCAGGTGGTGGACGGTGTATGGTGATGGGGGTACAGTATAGTGTATCAGGTGGTGGACAGTGTATGGTGATGGGGGTACAGTATAGTGTATCAGGAGGTGAACGGTGTATGGTGATGGGGGTACAGTATAGTGTATCAGGACGTGGACGGTGTATGGTGATGTGGGTACAGTATAGTGTATCAGGAGGTGGACGGTGTATGGTGATGGGGATACAGTATAGTGTATCAGGTGGTGGACGGTGTATGGTGATGGGGGTACAGTATAGTATATCAGGGGGTGGACGGTGTATGGTGATGGGGGTACAGTATAGTGTATCAGGTGGTGGACGGTGTATGGTGATGGGGGTACAGTATAGTGTATCAGGTGGTGGACGGTGTATGGTGATGGGGGTACAGTATAGTGTATCAGGGGGTGGACGGTGTATGGTGATGGGGGTACAGTATAGTGTATCAGGTGGTGGACGGTGTATGGTGATGGGGTACAGTATAGTGTATCAGGTGGTGGACGGTGTATGGTGATGGGGGTACAGTATAGTATATCAGGTGGTGGACGGTGTATGGTGATGGGGGTACAGTATAGTGTATCAGGTGGTGGACGGTGTATAGTGATGGGGGTACAGTATAGTGTATCAGGTGGTGGACGGTGTATGGTGATGGGGGTACAGTATAGTGTATCAGGGGGTGGACAGTGTATAGTGATGGGGGTACAGTATAGTGTATCAGGTGGTGGACGGTGTATGGTGATGGGGGTACAGTATAGTATATCAGGTGGTGGACGGTGTATGGTGATGGGGGTACAGTATAGTGTATCAGGTGGTGGACGGTGTATGGTGATGGGGGTACAGTATAGTGTATCAGGTGGTGGACGGTGTATGGTGATGGGGGTACAGTATAATATATCAGGAGGTGGACGGTGTATGTTGATGGGGGTACAGTATAGTGTATCAGGAGGTGGACGGTGTATAGTGATGGGGGTACAGTATAGTGTATCAGGGGGTGGACGGTGTATGGTGATGGGGGTACAGTATAGTATATCAGGGGGTGGACAGTGTATGGTGATGGGGGTACAGTATAATATATCAGGTGGTGGACGGTGTATGGTGATGGGGGTACAGTATAGTGTATCAGGTGGTGGACGGTGTATGGTGATGGGGGTACAGTATAGTGTATCAGGTGGTGGACGGTGTATGGTGATGGGGGTACAGTATAGTGTATCAGGTGGTGGACGGTGTATGGTGATGGGGATACAGTATAGTATATCAGGGGGTGGACGGTGTATGGTGATGGGGGTACAGTATAGTATATCAGGGGGTGGACGGTGTATGGTGATGGGGGTACAGTATAATATATCAGGGGGTGGACGGTGTATGGTGATGGGGGTACAGTATAGTGTATCAGGGGGTGGACGGTGTATGGTGATGGGGGTACAGTATAGTGTATCAGGGGGTGGACGGTATATGGTGATGGGGGTACAGTATAGTGTATCAGGGGGTGGACGGTGTATGGTGATGGGGGTACAGTATAGTGTATCAGGGGGTGGACGGTGTATGGTGATGGGGGTACAGTATAGTGTATCAGGTGGTGGACGGTGTATGGTGATGGGGGTACAGTATAGTGTATCAGGGGGTGGACGGTGTATGGTGATGGGGGTACAGTATACTGTATCAGGGGGTGGACGGTGTATGGTGATGGGGGTACTGTATAGTGTATCAGGAGGTGGACGGTGTATGGTGATGGAGGTACAGTATAGTGTATCAGGGGGTGGACGGTGTATGGTGATGGGGGTACAGTATAGTATATCAGGTGGTGGACGGTGTATAGTGATGGGGGTACAGTATAGTGTATCAGGGGGTGGACGGTGTATGGTGATGGGGGTACAGTATAGTGTATCAGGGGGTGGACAGTGTATGCTGATGGGGGTACAGTATAGTATATCAGGTGATGGACGGTGTATGGTGATGGGGGTACAGTATAGTGTATCAGGTGGTGGACGGTGTATTGTGATGGGGGTACAGTATAGTGTATCAGGTGGTGGACGGTGTATGGTGATGGGGGTACAGTATAGTGTATCAGGTGGTGGACGGTGTATGGTGATGGGGGGTACAGTATAATATATCAGGTGGTGGACGGTGTATGGTGATGGGGGTACAGTATAGTGTATCAGGGGGTGGACGGTGTATGGTGATGGGGGTACAGTATAGTGTATCAGGTGGTGGACTGTGTATGGTGATGGGGGTACAGTATAGTGTATCAGGTGGTGGACGGTGTATGGTGATGGGGGTACAGTATAGTGTATCAGGAGGTGGACGGTGTATGGTGATGGGGGTACAGTATAGTGTATCAGGAGGTGGACGGTGTATGGTGATGGGGGTACAGTATAGTGTATCAGGTGGTGGACGGTGTATGGTGATGGGGGTACAGTATAGTGTATCAGGTGGTGGACGGTGTATGGTGATGGGGGTACAGTATAGTGTATCAGGGGGTGGACGGTGTATGGTGATGGGGGTACAGTATAGTGTATCAGGGGGTGGACGGTGTATGGTGATGGAGGTACAGTATAGTGTATCAGGAGGTGGACGGTGTATGGTGATGGGGTACAGTATAGTGTATCAGGTGGTGGACGGTGTATAGTGATGGGGGTACAGTATAGTATATCAGGTGGTGGACGGTGTATAGTGATGGGGGTACAGTATAGTGTATCAGGCGGTGGACGGTGTATGGTGATGGGGGTACAGTATAGTGTATCAGGAGGTGTACGGTGTATGGTGATGGGGGTACAGTATAGTGTATCAGGTGGTGGACGGTGTATGGTGATGGGGGTACAGTATAGTGTATCAGGTGGTGGACGGTGTATGGTGATGGGGGTACAGTATAGTATATCAGGGGGTGGACAGTGTATGGTGATGGGGGTACAGTATAATATATCAGGGGGTGGACGGTGTATGGTGATGGGGGTACAGTATAGTGTATCAGGAGGTGGACGGTGTATAGTGATGGGGGTACAGTATAGTGTATCAGGGGGTGGACGGTGTATGGTGATGGGGGTACTGTATAGTGTATCAGGAGGTGGACGGTGTATGGTGATGGAGGTACAGTATAGTGTATCAGGGGGTGGACGGTGTATGGTGATGGGGGTACAGTATAGTATATCAGGTGGTGGACGGTGTATAGTGATGGGGGTACAGTATAGTGTATCAGGGGGTGGACGGTGTATGGTGATGGGGGTACTGTATAGTGTATCAGGAGGTGGACGGTGTATGGTGATGGGGGTACAGTATAGTGTATCAGGTGGTGGACGGTGTATGGTGATGGGGGTACAGTATAGTGTATCAGGTGGTGGACGGTGTATGGTGATGGGGGTACAGTATAGTATATCAGGAGGTGGACGGTGTATGGTGATGGGGGTACAGTATAGTGTATCAGGTGGTGGACTGTGTATGGTGATGGGGGTACAGTATAGTGTATCAGGTGGTGGACGGTGTATGGTGATGGGGGTACAGTATAGTGTATCAGGAGGTGGACGGTGTATGGTGATGGGGGTACAGTATAGTGTATCAGGAGGTGGACGGTGTATGGTGATGGGGGTACAGTATAGTGTATCAGGTGGTGGACGGTGTATGGTGATGGGGGTACAGTATAGTGTATCAGGTGGTGGACGGTGTATGGTGATGGGGGTACAGTATAGTGTATCAGGGGGTGGACGGTGTATGGTGATGGGGGTACAGTATAGTGTATCAGGGGGTGGACGGTGTATGGTGATGGAGGTACAGTATAGTGTATCAGGAGGTGGACGGTGTATGGTGATGGGGGTACTGTATAGTGTATCAGGAGGTGGACGGTGTATGGTGATGGAGGTACAGTATAGTGTATCAGGGGGTGGACGGTGTATGGTGATGGGGGTACAGTATAGTGTATCAGGAGGTGGACGGTGTATGGTGATGGGGGTACAGTATAGTGTATCAGGTGGTGGACGGTGTATGGTGATGGGGGTACAGTATAGTGTATCAGGAGGTGGACGGTGTATGGTGATGGGGGTACAGTATAGTGTATCAGGAGGTGGACGGTGTATGATGATGGGGGTACAGTATAGTGTATCAGGAGGTGGACGGTGTATGGTGATGGGGGTACAGTATAGTGTATCAGGAGGTGGACGGTGCATGGTGATGGAGGTACAGTATAGTATATCAGGTGGTGGACGGTGTATGGTGATGGGGGTACAGTATAGCGTATCAGGGGGTGGACGGTGTATAGTGATGGGGGTACAGTATAGTGTATCAGGTGGTGGACGGTGTATGGTGATGGGGGTACAGTATAGTGTATCAGGTGGTGGACGGTGTATGGTGATGGAGGTACAGTATAGTGTATCAGGAGGTGGACGGTGTATGGTGATGGGGGTACAGTATAGTGTATCAGGAGGTGGACGGTGTATGGTGATGGGGGTACAGTATAGTGTATCAGGGGGTGGACGGTGTATGGTGATGGGGTACAGTATAGTGTATCAGGAGGTGGACGGTGTATGGTGATGGGGGTACAGTATAGTGTATCAGGTGTTGGACAGTGTATGGTGATGGGGGTACAGTATAGTGTATCAGGAGGTGGACGGTGTATGGTGATGGGGGTACAGTATAGTGTATCAGGTGGTGGACAGTGTATGGTGATGGAGGTACAGTATAGTGTATCAGGAGGTGGACGGTGTATGGTGATGGAGGTACAGTATAGTGTATCAGGAGGTGGACGGTGTATGGTGATGGGGGTACAGTATAGTGTATCAGGTGGTGGACGGTGTATGGTGATGGGGGTACAGTATAGTATATCAGGTGGTGGACGGTGTATGGTGATGGGGGTACAGTATAATATATCAGGTGGTGGACGGTGTATGGTGATGGGGGTACAGTATAGTGTATCAGGTGGTGGACGGTGTATGGTGATGGGGGTACAGTATAGTGTATCAGGGGGTGGACGGTGTATGGTGATGTACTGGGGGTACAGTATAGTGTATCAGGTGGTGGACGGTGTATGGTGATGGGGGTACAGTATAGTGTATCAGGGGGTGGACGGTGTATGGTGATGTACTGGGGGTACAGTATAGTGTATCAGGTGGTGGACGGTGTATAGTGATGGGGGTACAGTATAGTGTATCAGGAGGTGGACGGTGTATGGTGATGGGGGTACAGTATAGTGTATCAGGAGGTGGACGGTGTATAGTGATGGGGGTACAGTATAGTGTATCAGGAGGTGGACGGTGTATGGTGATGGAGGTACAGTATAGTGTATCAGGGGGTGGACGGTGTATGGTGATGGGGGTACAGTATAGTGTATCAGGGTGTGGACGGTGTATGGTGATGGGGTACAGTATAGTGCATCAGGAGGTGGACGGTGTATAGTGATGGGGGTACAGTATAGTGTATCAGGGGGTGGACGGTGTATGATGATGGGGGTACAGTATAGTGTATCAGGTGGTGGACGGTGTATGGTGATGGGGGTACAGTATAGTGTATCAGGTGGTGGACGGTGTATGGTGATGGGGGTACAGTATAGTGTATCAGGAGGTGGACGGTGTATGGTGATGGAGGTACAGTATAGTATATCAGGAGGTGGACGGTGTATGGTGATGGGGGTACAGTATAGTGTATCAGGTGGACGGTGTATGGTGATGGGGGTACAGTATAGTGTATCAGGTGGTGGACGGTGTATGGTGATGGGGGTACAGTATAGTATATCAGGGGGTGGACGGTGTATGGTGATGGGGGTACAGTATAGTGTATCAGGGGGTGGACGGTGTATGGTGATGGGGGTACAGTATAGTATATCAGGTGGTGGACGGTGTATGGTGATGGGGGTACAGTATAGTGTATCAGGTGGTGGACGGTGTATGGTGATGGAGGTACAGTATAGTATATCAGGGGGTGGACGGTGTATGGTGATGGGGGTACAGTATAGTGTATCAGGGGGTGGACGGTGTATGGTGATGGGGGTACAGTATAGTGTATCAGGGGGTGGACGGTGTATAGTGATGGGGGTACAGTATAGTGTATCAGGGGGTGGACGGTGTATGGTGATGGAGGTACAGTATAGTATATCAGGTGGTGGACGGTGTATGGTGATGGGGGTACAGTATAGTGTATCAGGTGGTGGACGGTGTATAGTGATGGGGGTACAGTATAGTGTATCAGGAGGTGGACGGTGTATGGTGATGGAGGTACAGTATAGTATATCAGGAGGTGGACGGTGTATAGTGATGGGGGTACAGTATAGTGTATCAGGAGGTGGACGGTGTATGGTGATGGGGGTACAGTATAGTGTATCAGGAGGTGGACGGTGTATAGTGATGGGGGTACAGTATAGTGTATCAGGAGGTGGACGGTGTATGGTGATGGGGGTACAGTATAGTGTATCAGGGGGTGGACGGTGTATAGTGATGGGGGTACAGTATAGTGTATCAGGTGGTGGACGGTGTATGGTGATGGGGGTACAGTATAGTGTATCAGGTGGTGGACGGTGTATGGTGATGGGGGTACAGTATAGTGTATCAGGTGGTGGACGGTGTATGGTGATGGGGGTACAGTATAGTATATCAGGGGGTGGACAGTGTATGGTGATGGGGGTACAGTATAGTGTATCAGGGGGTGGACGGTGTATGGTGATGGGGGTACAGTATAGTGTATCAGGAGGTGGACGGTGTATGGTGATGGGGGTACAGTATAGTGTATCAGGTGGTGGACGGTGTATGGTGATGGGGGTACAGTATAGTATATCAGGTGGTGGACGGTGTATAGTGATGGGGGTACAGTATAGTATATCAGGGGGTGGACGGTGTATGGTGATGGGGGTACAGTATAGTGTATCAGGTGGTGCACGGTGTATGGTGATGGAGGTACAGTATAGTGTATCAGGTGGTGGACGGTGTATGGTGATGGGGGTACAGTATGGTGTATCAGGAGGTGGACGGTGTATGGTGATGGGGGTACAGTATAGTGTATCAGGTGGTGGACGGTGTATGGTGATGGGGGTACAGTATAGTGTATCAGGTGGTGGACGGTGTATGGTGATACAGTATAGTGTATCAGGTGGTGGACGGTGTATGGTGATGGGGGTACAGTATAGTGTATCGGGGTGGACGGTGTATGGTGATGGGGGTACAGTATAGTGTATCAGGAGGTGGACGGTGTATGGTGATGGAGGTACAGTATAGTATATCAGGGGGTGGACGGTGTATGGTGATGGGGGTACAGTATAGTGTATCAGGGGGTGGACGGTGTATGGTGATGGGGGTACAGTATAGTGTATCAGGGGGTGGACGGTGTATAGTGATGGGGGTACAGTATAGTGTATCAGGGGGTGGACGGTGTATGGTGATGGAGGTACAGTATAGTATATCAGGTGGTGGACGGTGTATGGTGATGGGGGTACAGTATAGTATATCAGGGGGTGGACGGTGTATGGTGATGGGGGTACAGTATAGTGTATCAGGTGGTGGACGGTGTATGGTGATGGGGGTACAGTATGGTGTATCAGGAGGTGGACGGTGTATGGTGATGGGGGTACAGTATAGTGTATCAGGTGGTGGACGGTGTATGGTGATGGGGGTACAGTATAGTGTATCAGGTGGTGGACGGTGTATGGTGATGGGGGTACAGTATAGTGTATCAGGTGGTGGACGGTGTATGGTGATGGGGGTACAGTATAGTGTATCAGGTGGTGGACGGTGTATGGTGATGGGGGTACAGTATAGTGTATCGGGGTGGACGGTGTATGGTGATGGGGGTACAGTATAGTGTATCAGGAGGTGGACGGTGTATGGTGATGGAGGTACAGTATAGTGTATCAGAGGGTGGACGGTGTATGGTGATGGTGGTACAGTATAGTGTATCAGGGGGTGGACGGTGTATGGTGATGGGGGTACAGTATAGTATATCAGGAGGTGGACGGTGTATGGTGATGGGGGTACAGTATAGTGTATCAGGTGGTGGACGGTGTATAGTGATGGGGGTACAGTATAGTGTATCAGGGGGTGGACGGTGTATGGTGATGGGGGTACAGTATAGTGTATCAGGTGGTGGACGGTGTATGGTGATGGGGGTACAGTATAGTGTATCAGGTGGTGGACGGTGTATAGTGATGGGGGTACAGTATAGTGTATCAGGGGGTGGACGGTGTATAGTGATGGGGGTACAGTATAGTGTATCAGGTGGTGGACGGTGTATGGTGATGGGGGTACAGTATAGTGTATCAGGTGGTGGACGGTGTATGGTGATGGGGGTACAGTATAGTGTATCAGGGGGTGGACGGTGTATGGTGATGGGGGTACAGTATAGTGTATCAGGTGGTGGACGGTGTATAGTGATGGGGGTACAGTATAGTGTATCAGGGGGTGGACAGTGTATGGTGATGGGGGTACAGTATAGTGTATCAGGGGGTGGATGGTGTATGGTGATGGGGGTACAGTATAGTGTATCAGGGGGTGGACAGTGTATGGTGATGGGGGTACAGTATAGTGTATCAGGTGGTGGACGGTGTATGGTGATGGGGGTACAGTATAGTGTATCAGGGGGTGGACGGTGTATGGTGATGGGGGTACAGTATAGTGTATCAGGAGGTGGACGGTGTATGGTGATGGGGGTACAGTATAGTGTATCAGGGGGTGGACGGTGTATGGTGATGGGGGTACAGTATAGTGTATCAGGGGGTGGACGGTGTATGGTGATGGGGGTACAGTATAGTGTATCAGGTGGTGGACGGTGTATAGTGATGGGGGTACAGTATAGTGTATCAGGTGGTGGACGGTGTATAGTGATGGGGGTACAGTATAGTGTATCAGGTGGTGGACGGTGTATAGTGATGGGGGTACAGTATAGTGTATCAGGGGGTGGATGGTGTATGGTGATGGGGGTACAGTATAGTGTATCAGGGGGTGGACAGTGTATGGTGATGGGGGTACAGTATAGTGTATCAGGTGGTGGACGGTGTATGGTGATGGGGGTACAGTATAGTGTATCAGGGGGTGGACGGTGTATGGTGATGGGGGTACAGTATAGTGTATCAGGAGGTGGACGGTGTATGGTGATGGGGGTACAGTATAGTGTATCAGGGGGTGGACGGTGTATGGTGATGGGGGTACAGTATAGTGTATCAGGTGGTGGACGGTGTATGGTGATGGGGGTACAGTATAGTATATCAGGGGGTGGACGGTGTATAGTGATGGGGATACAGTATAGTGTATCAGGGGGTGGACGGTGTATGGTGATGGGGGTACAGTATAGTGTATCAGGGGGTGGACGGTGTATGGTGATGGGGGTACAGTATAGTGTATCAGGAGGTGGACGGTGTATGGTGATGGGGGTACAGTATAGTGTATCAGGTGGTGGACGGTGTATGGTGATGGGGGTACAGTATAGTGTATCAGGGGGTGGACGGTGTATGGTGATGGGGGTACAGTATAGTGTATCGGGGTGGACGGTGTATGGTGGTGGGGGTACAGTATAGTGTATCAGGTGGTGGACGGTGTATAGTGATGGGGGTACAGTATAGTGTATCAGGGGGTGGACGGTGTATAGTGATGGGGGTACAGTATAGTGTATCAGGGGGTGGACGGTGTATAGTGATGGGGGTACAGTATAGTGTATCAGGAGGTGGACGGTGTATGGTGATGGGGGTACAGTATAGTGTATCAGGAGGTGGACGGTGTATGGTGATGGAGGTACAGTATAGTGTATCAGGTGGTGGACGGTGTATGGTGATGGGGGTACAGTATAGTGTATCAGGAGGTGGACGGTGTATGGTGATGGAGGTACAGTATAGTGTATCAGGTGGTGGACGGTGTATAGTGATGGGGGTACAGTATAGTGTATCAGGAGGTGGACGGTGTATGGTGATGGGGTACAGTATAGTGTATCAGGTGGTGGACAGTGTATGGTGATGGGGGTACAGTATAGTATATCAGGGGGTGGACGGTGTATGGTGATGGAGGTACAGTATAGTATATCAGGGGGTGGACGGTGTATGGTGATGGGGTACAGTATAGTGTATCAGGGGGTGGACGGTGTATAGTGATGGGGGTACAGTATAGTGTATCAGGGGGTGGACGGTGTATGGTGATGGGGGTACAGTATAGTGTATCAGGAGGTGGACGGTGTATGGTGATGGAGGTACAGTATAGTGTATCAGGGGGTGGACGGTGTATAGTGATGGGGGTACAGTATAGTGTATCAGGGGGTGGACGGTGTATGGTGATGGGGGTACAGTATAGTGTATCAGGTGGTGGACGGTGTATGGTGATGGGGGTACAGTATAGTGTATCAGGGTGTGGACGGTGTATGGTGATGGGGTACAGTATAGTGTATCAGGGGGTGGACAGTGTATGGTGATGGGGTACAGTATAGTGTATCAGGGGGTGGACGGTGTATGGTGATGGGGGTACAGTATAGTGTATCAGGGGGTGGATGGTGTATAGTGATGGGGGTACAGTATAGTATATCAGGTGGTGGACGGTGTATGGTGATGGGGGTACAGTATAGTGTATCAGGGGGTGGACGGTGTATGGTGATGGGGGTACAGTATAGTGTATCAGGGGGTGGACGGTGTATGGTGATGGGGGTACAGTATAATATATCAGGGGGTGGACGGTGTATGGTGATGGGGTACAGTATAGTGTATCAGGTGGTGGACGGTGTATGGTGATGGGGGTACAGTATAGTGTATCAGGTGGTGGACGGTGTATGGTGATGGGGGTACAGTATAGTGTATCAGGGGGTGGACGGTGTATGGTGATGGGGGTACAGTATAGTGTATCGGGGTGGACGGTGTATGGTGATGGGGGTACAGTATAGTGTATCAGGTGGTGGACGGTGTATAGTGATGGGGGTACAGTATAGTGTATCAGGGGGTGGACGGTGTATGGTGATGGGGGTACAGTATAGTGTATCAGGTGGTGGACGGTGTATGGTGATGGGGGTACAGTATAGTGTATCAGGTGGTGGACGGTGTATAGTGATGGGGGTACAGTATAGTGTATCAGGAGGTGGACGGTGTATGGTGATGGGGGTACAGTATAGTGTATCAGGGGGTGGACGGTGTATGGTGATGGGGGTACAGTATAGTGTATCAGGAGGTGGACGGTGTATGGTGATGGGGGTACAGTATAGTGTATCAGGTGGTGGACGGTGTATGGTGATGGGGGTACAGTATAGTGTATCAGGAGGTGGACGGTGTATGGTGATGGAGGTATAGTATAGTGTATCAGGGGGTGGACGGTGTATGGTGATGGGGGTACAGTATAGTGTATCAGGCGGTGGACGGTGTATGGTGATGGGGGTACAGTATAGTGTATCAGGTGGTGGACGGTGTATGGTGATGGGGGTACAGTATAGTGTATCAGGTGGTGGACGGTGTATAGTGATGGGGGTACAGTATAGTGTATCAGGTGGTGGACGGTGTATGGTGATGGGGGTACAGTATAGTGTATCAGGTGGTGGACGGTGTATGGTGATGGGGGTACAGTATAGTGTATCAGGGGGTGGACGGTGTATGGTTATGTACTGGGGGTACATCCGATGTGACTGTAGACTGTATATTATATACATCCGGTGTGACTGTAGACTGTATATTATATACATTCGGTGTGATTGTAGGCTGTATATTACATACACCCCGGTGTGACTGTAGACTGTATATTATATACATCCGGTGTGACTGTAGGCTGTATATTATATACACCCGGTGTGACTGTAGACTGTATATTATATACATCCGGTGTGACTGTAGACTGTATATTATATACATCCGGTGTGACTGTAGACTGTATATTATATACACCCCGGTGTGACTGTAGGCTGTATATTATATACATCCGGTGTGACTGTAGACTGTATATTATATACACCCCGGTGTGACTGTAGGCTGTATATTATATACATCCGGTGTGACTGTAAGGTGTATATTATATACACCCCGGTGTGACTGTAGGCTGTATATTATATACATCCGGTGTGACTGTAGGCTGTATATTATATACACCCGGTGTGACTGTAGACTGTATATTATATACATCTGATGTGACTGTAGGCTGTATATTATATACACCCCGGTGTGACTGTAGGCTGTATATTATATACATCCGGTGTGACTGTAGACTGTATATTATATACATCCGGTGTGACTGTAGGCTGTATATTATATACATCCGGTGTGACTGTAGACTGTATATTATATACATCCAGTGTGACTGTAGACTGTATATTATATACACCCCGGTGTGACTGTAGGCTGTATATTATATACATCCGGTGTGACTGTAGACTGTATATTATATACATCCGGTGTGACTGTAGACTGTATATTATATACACCCCGGTGTGACTGTAGGCTGTATATTATATACATCCGGTGTGACTGTAGACTGTATATTATATACACCCCGGTGTGACTGTAGGCTGTATATTATATACACCGCGGTGTGACTGTAGACTGTATATTATATACATCTGATGTGACTGTAGACTGTATATTATATACACCCCGGTGTGACTGTAGGCTGTATATTATATACATCCGGTGTGACTGTAGACTGTATATTATATACATCCGGTGTGACTGTAGACTGTATATTATATACACCCCGGTGTGACTGTAGACTGTATATTATATACATCCGGTGTGACTGTAGACTGTATATTATATACATCCGGTGTGACTGTAGACTGTATATTATATACACCCCGGTGTGACTGTAGGCTGTATATTATATACATCCGGTGTGACTGTAGACTGTATATTATATACATCCGGTGTGACTGTAGACTGTATATTATATACACCCCGGTGTGACTGTAGACTGTATATTATATACATCCGGTGTGACTGTAGGCTGTATATTATATACATCCGGTGTGACTGTAGACTGTATATTATATACATCCGGTGTGACTGTAGACTGTATATTATATACATCCGGTGTGACTGTAGACTGTATATTATATACACCCCGGTGTGACTGTAGGCTGTATATTATATACACCGCGGTGTGACTGTAGACTGTATATTATATACATCTGATGTGACTGTAGGCTGTATATTATA
The DNA here is from genome assembly GCA_035609135.1 of Eleutherodactylus coqui. Lineage (NCBI taxonomy): Eukaryota > Metazoa > Chordata > Amphibia > Anura > Eleutherodactylidae > Eleutherodactylus > Eleutherodactylus coqui. Next base: position 333,393,267 of record CM069406.1, on the reverse strand, counting down.
TACATCCGGTGTGACTGTAGACTGTATATTATATACACCCCGGTGTGACTGTAGGCTGTATATTATATACATCCGGTGTGACTGTAGGCTGTATATTATATACATCCGGTGTGACTGTAGACTGTATATTATATACACCCCGGTGTGACTGTAGGCTGTATATTATATACATCCGGTGTGACTGTAGACTGTATATTATATACATCCGGTGTGACTGTAGACTGTATATTATATACATCCGGTGTGACTGTAGACTGTATATTATATACATCCGGTGTGACTGTAGACTGTATATTATATACACCCCGGTGTGACTGTAGACTGTATATTATATACATCCGGTGTGACTGTAGGCTGTATATTATATACATCCGGTGTGACTGTAGACTGTATATTATATACATCCGGTGTGACTGTAGACTGTATATTATATACATCCGGTGTGACTGTAGGCTGTATATTATATACATCCGGTGTGACTGTAGACTGTATATTATATACATCCGATGTGACTGTAGGCTGTATATTATATACACCCCGGTGTGACTGTAGACTGTATATTATATACATCCGGTGTGACTGTAGACTGTATATTATATACACCCCGGTGTGACTGTAGACTGTATATTATATACATCCGGTGTGACTGTAGACTGTATATTATATACACCCCGGTGTGACTGTAGACTGTATATTATATACACCCGGTGTGACTGTAGACTGTATATTATATACATCTGATGTGACTGTAGGCTGTATATTATATACACCCCGGTGTGACTGTAGACTGTATATTATATACATCCGGTGTGACTGTAGACTGTATAATATATACATCCGGTGTGACTGTAGACTGTATATTATATACACCCCGGTGTGACTGTAGACTGTATATTATATATATCCGGTGTGACTGTAGACTGTATATTATATACACCCCGCTGTGACTGTAGACTGTATATTATATACATCTGATGTGACTGTAGGCTGTATATTATATACACCCCGGTGTGACTGTAGACTGTATATTATATACACCCCGGTGTGACTGTAGACTGTATATTATATACACCCGGTGTGACTGTAGACTGTATATTATATACATCCGGTGTGACTGTAGACTGTATATTATATACATCTGATGTGACTGTAGGCTGTATATTATATACACCCCGGTGTGACTGTAGACTGTATATTATATACATCTGATGTGACTGTAGACTGTATATTATATACATCCGGTGTGACTGTAGACTGTATATTATATACACCCCGCTGTGACTGTAGACTGTATATTATATACATCTGATGTGACTGTAGGCTGTATATTATATACACCCCGGTGTGACTGTAGACTGTATATTATATACACCCCGGTGTGACTGTAGACTGTATATTATATACACCCGGTGTGACTGTAGACTGTATATTATATACATCCGGTGTGACTGTAGACTGTATATTATATACAGCTGATGTGACTGTAGGCTGTATATTATATACACCCCGGTGTGACTGTAGACTGTATATTATATACATCTGATGTGACTGTAGACTGTATATTATATACATCCGGTGTGACTGTAGACTGTATATTATATACACCCCGCTGTGACTGTAGACTGTATATTATATACATCTGATGTGACTGTAGGCTGTATATTATATACACCCCGGTGTGACTGTAGACTGTATATTATATACACCCCGGTGTGACTGTAGACTGTATATTATATACACCCGGTGTGACTGTAGACTGTATATTATATACATCCGGTGTGACTGTAGGCTGTATATTATATACATCTGATGTGACTGTAGACTGTATATTATATACACCCCGGTGTGACTGTAGACTGTATATTATATACACCCCGGTGTGACTGTAGACTGTATATTATATACACCCGGTGTGACTGTAGACTGTATATTATATACATCCGGTGTGACTGTAGACTGTATATTATATACATCTGATGTGACTGTAGGCTGTATATTATATACACCCCGGTGTGACTGTAGACTGTATATTATATACACCCCGCTGTGACTGTAGACTGTATATTATATACATCTGATGTGACTGTAGGCTGTATATTATATACACCCCGGTGTGACTGTAGACTGTATATTATATACACCCCGGTGTGACTGTAGACTGTATATTATATACACCCGGTGTGACTGTAGACTGTATATTATATACATCCGGTGTGACTGTAGACTGTATATTATATACATCTGGTGTGACTGTAGGCTGTATATTATATACACCCCGGTGTGACTGTAGACTGTATATTATAAGATGGTGCTCATATAATCATCCTTTTCTACAGAAATACCGGTACCAAGATGACGACTCCCCTCCTCTGGAACACAGCCCGGCCCACTTGGCCAACCCCATGAAGGCACCGGAGCTTGTTCACGTCTCAGAGAAGAACCTATCGCAAATAGAGAATGTCCACGGTTATGTCTCCCACTCACATATCTCCCCAATGAAGGTAAGTGGCTTCAGGGCTCTTCTACCAACCTGCAGTAATAACCAGCATCCAGGGCAAGGAACCACTTCAGGGTCGGGGTTTGGTATATAGGACTGTTATAGGGTCAGGGTTTGGTATATAGGACTGTTATAGGGTCGGGGTCTGGTGGATAGGACTGTTATAGGGTCGGGGTCTGGTGGATAGGACTGTTATAGGGTCGGTGTCTGGTGGATAGGACTGTTATAGGGTCGGGGTCTGGTGTATAGGACTGTTATAGGGTTATGGTTTGGTATATAGGACTGTTATAGGGTCGGGGTTTGGTATATAGGACTGTTATAGGGTCGGAGTCTGGTGGATAGGACTGTTATAGGGTCGGGGTCTCGTGTATTGGACTGTTATAGGGTCGGGGTCTCGTGTATAGGACTGTTATAGTGTTGGGGTCTGGTGGATAGGACTGTTATAGTGTCGGGGTCTCGTGTATTGGACTGTTATAGGGTCGGGGTCTCGTGTATAGGACTGTTATAGGGTCGGGGTCTGGTGGATAGGACTGTTATAGGGTCGGGGTCTGGTGTATAGGACTGTTATAGGGTTGGGGTCTGGTGGATAGGACTGTTATAGGGTCGGGGTCTGGTGGATAGGACTGTTATAGGGTCGGGGTCTGGTGGATAGGACTGTTATAGGGTCGGGGTCTGGTGTATAGGACTGTTATAGGGTCGGGGTCTGGTGGATAGGACTGTTATAGGGTCGGGGTCTGGTGGATAGGACTGTTATAGGGTTGGGGTCTGGTGTATAGGTTTTGTTATAGGGTCGGGGTCTGGTGGATAGGACTGTTATAGGGCCGGGGTCTGGTGGATAGGACTGTTATAGGGTCGGGGTCTGCTGGATAGGACTGTTATAGGGTCGGGTCTGGTGGATAGGACTGTTATAGGGTCGGGGTCTGGTGTATAGGACTGTTATAGGGTCGCGGTCTGGTGGATAGGACTGTTATAGGGTCCGGGTCTCGTGTATAGGACTGTTATAGGGTCGGGGTCCGGTGGATAGGACTGTTATAGGGTCGGGGTCTGGTGAATAGGACTGTTATAGGGTCGGGGTCTGGTGGATAGGACTGTTATAGGGTCGGGGTCTGGTGGATAGGACTGTTATAGGGTCGGGGTCTGGTGGATAGGACTGTTATAGGGTTGGGGTCTGGTGTATAGGTTTTGTTATAGGGTCGGGGTCTGGTGGATAGGACTGTTATAGGGCCGGGGTCTGGTGGATAGGACTGTTATAGGGTCGGGGTCTGCTGGATAGGACTGTTATAGGGTCGGGTCTGGTGGATAGGACTGTTATAGGGTCGGGGTCTCGTGTATTGGACTGTTATAGGGTCGGGGTCTGGTGGATAGGACTGTTATAGGGTCGGGTCTGGTGGATAGGACTGTTATAGGGTCGGGGTCTGGTGGATAGGACTGTTATAGGGTCGGGGTCTGGTGGATAGGACTGTTATAGGGTCGGGGTCTGGTGGATAGGACTGTTATAGGGTCGGGGTCTGGTGGATAGGACTGTTATAGGGTCGGGGTCTGGTGGATAGGTCTGTTATAGGGTCGGTGTCTGGTGGATAGGACTGTTATAGGGTCGGGGTCTGGTGGATAGGACTGTTATAGGGTCGGGGTCTGGTGGATAGGACTGTTAGAGGGTCGGGGTCTGGTGGATAGGACTGTTATAGGGTCGGGTCTGGTGGATAGGACTGTTATAGGGTCGGGTCTGGTGGATAGGACTGTTATAGGGTCGGGGTCTGGTGGATAGCACTGTTATAGGGTCGGGGTCTGGTGGATAGGACTGTTAGAGGGTCGGGTCTGGTGGATAGGACTGTTATAGGGTCGGGGTCTGGTGGATAGCACTGTTATAGGGTCGGGGTCTGGTGGATAGGACTGTTATAGGGTCGGGTCTGGTGGATAGGACTGTTATAGGGTCGGGTCTGGTGGATAGCACTGTTATAGGGTCGGGTCTGGTGGATAGCACTGTTATAGGGTCGGGGTCGGGTGGATAGGACTGTTAGAGGGTCGGGGTCTGGTGGATAGGACTGTTAGAGCGTCCACTTTTTCTCATCTCTGCCAAATTCCTCCCATCATCCTCCGCTCTGCCGGATTCCTCCCCTCATCCTCCGCTCTGCCGGATTCCTCCCCTCATCCTCCGCTCTGCCGGATTCCTCCCCTCATCCTCCGCTCTGCCGGATTCCTCCCCTCATCCTCCGCTCTGCCGGATTCCTCCCCTCATCCTCCGCTCTGCCGGATTCCTCCCCTCATCCTCCGCTCTGCCGGATTCCTCCCCTCATCCTCCCCTCTGCCGGATTCCTCCCCTCATCCTCCCCTCTGCCGGATTCCTCCCATCATCCTCCCCTTTGCCGGATTCTTCCCCTCATCCTCCCCTCTGCCGGATTCCTCCCCTGATCCTCCTCCCTGCCGGATTCTACCCCTCATCCTCCACTCTGCCGGTTTCCTCCCCTCATCCTCATCCCTGCCGGATTCCTCTCCTCATCTTCCTCACTGCCGGATTCCTCCCCTCATCCTCCTCCCTGCCGGATTCCTCCCCTCATCTTCCTTCCTGCCGGATTCCTCCCCTCATTCTCCTCCCTGCCGGATTCCTCCCCTCATCCTCCTTCCTGCCGGATTCCTCCCCTCATCTACCTCCCTGCCGGATTCCTCCCCTCATTCTCCTCCCTGCCGGATTCCTCCCCTCATTCTCCTCCCTGCCGGATTCCTCCCCTCATCCTCCCCTCTGCCGGATTCGTCGCCTCATCCTCCTCCTTGCCGGATTCCTCCCCTCATCCTCCTCCTTGCCGGATTCCTCCCCTCATCCTCCGCTTTGCCGGATTCCTCCCCTCATCCTCCTCTCTGCCGGATTCCTCCCCTCATCCTCCCCTCTGCCGGATTCCTCCCCTCATCCTCCCCTCTGCCGGATTCCTCCCCTCATCCTCCTCCCTGCCGGATTCCTCCCCTCATCCTCCTCCCTGCCGGATTCCTCCCCTCATCCTCCCCTCTGCCGGATTTCTCCCCTCATCCTCCCCTCTGCCGGATTCCTCCCCTCATCCTCCCCTCTGCCGGATTCCTCCCCTCATCCTCCCCTCTGCCGCATTCCTCCCCTCATCCTCCTCCCTGCCGGATTCCTCCCCTCATCCTCCTCCCTGCCGGATTCCTCCCCTCATCCCTGCCGGATTCCTCCCCTCATCCCTGCCGGATTCCTCCCCTCATCCTCCTCCCTGCCGGATTCCTCCCCTCATCCTCCTCCCTGCCGGATTCCTCCCCTCATCCTCCTCCCTGCCGGATTCCTCCCCTCATCCTCCTCCCTACCGGATTCCTCCCCTCATCCTCCCCTCTGCCGGATTCCTCCCCTGATCCCCCTCTCTGTCGGATTCCTCCCCTGATCCCCCTCTCTGTCGGATTCCTCCCCTGATCCCCCTCTCTGTCGGATTCCTCCCCTGATCCCCCTCTCTGTCGGATTCCTCCCCTGATCCCCCTCTCTGTCGGATTCCTCCCCTGATCCCCCTCTCTGTCGGATTCCTCCCCTGATCCCCCTCTCTGTCGGATTCCTCCCCTGATCCCCCTCTCTGTCGGATTCCTCCCCTGATCCCCCTCTCTGTCGGATTCCTCCCCTGATCCCCCTCTCTGTCGGATTCCTCCCCTGATCCCCCTCTCTGTCGGATTCCTCCCCTGATCCCCCTCTCTGTCGGATTCCTCCCCTGATCCCCCTCTCTGTCGGATTCCTCCCCTGATCCCCCTCTCTGTCGGATTCCTCCCCTGATCCCCCTCTCTGTCGGATTCCTCCCCTGATCCCCCTCTCTGTCGGATTCCTCCCCTGATCCCCCTCTCTGTCGGATTCCTCCCCTGATCCCCCTCTCTGTCGGATTCCTCTCCTCATCCTCCTCCCTGCTGGAATCCTCCCCTCATCCTGCTTTTTGCCGGATTCCTCCCCTCATCCTCCTTTCTGCCGGATTCCTCGCCTCATCCTCCCCTCTGCCGGATTCCCCGCCTCATCCTCCCCTCTGCCGGATTCCTCCCCTCATCCTCCCCTCATCCTCGCCTCTGCCGGATTCCTCCCCTCATCCTCCCCTCTGCCGGATTCCTCCCCTCATCCTCCTCCCTGCCGGATTCCTCCCCTCATCCTCCTCCCTGCCGGATTCCTCCCCTCATCCTCCTCCCTGCCGGATTCCTCCCCTCATCCTCCTCCCTGCCGGATTCCTCCCCTCATCCTCCTCCCTGCCGGATTCCTCCCCTCATCCTCCTCCCTGCCGGATTCCTCCCCTCATCCTCCTCCCTGCCGGATTCCTCCCCTCATCCTCCTCCCTGCCGGATTCCTCCCTTCATCCTCCTCCCTGCCGGATTCCTCCCTTCATCCTCCTCCCTGCCGGATTCCTCCCCTCATCCTCCCCTCTGCCGGTTTCCTCCCCTCATCCTCCCCTCTGCCCGATTCCTCCCCTCATCCTCCCCTCATCCTCCCCTCTGATGGATTCCTCCCCTTATCCTCCCCTCTGATGGATTCCTACCCTCATCCTCCCCTCTGACGGATTCCTACCCTCAGCCTCCCCTCTGCCGGATTCCTACCCTTATCCTCCCCTCTGCCGGATTCCTCCCCTTATCCTCCCCTCTGCCGGATTCCTCCCCTTATCCTCCCCTCTGCCGGATTCTTCCCCTCATCCTCCCCTCTGCCGGATTCCTCCCCTGATCCTCCTCCCTACCGGATTCTACCCCTCATCCTCCACTCTGCCGGTTTCCTCCCCTCATCCTCATCCCTGCCGGATTCCTCTCCTCATCTTCCTCACTGCCGGATTCCTCCCCTCATCCTCCTCCCTGCCGGATTCCTCCCCTCATCTTCCTTCCTGCCGGATTCCTCCCCTCATTCTCCTCCCTGCCGGATTCCTCCCCTCATCCTCCTTCCTGCCGGATTCCTCCCCTCATCTACCTCCCTGCCGGATTCCTCCCCTCATCCTCCCCTCTGCCGGATTCGTCGCCTCATCCTCCTCCTTGCCGGATTCCTCCCCTCATCCTCCTCCTTGCCGGATTCCTCCTTTCATCCTCCGCTTTGCCGGATTCCTCCCCTCATCCTCCTCTCTGCCGGATTCCTCCCCTCATCCTCCCCTCTGCCGGATTCCTCCCCTCATCCTCCCCTCTGCCGGATTCCTCCCCTCATCCTCCTCCCTGCCGGATTCCTCCCCTCATCCTCCTCCCTGCCGGATTCCTCCCCTCATCCTCCCCTCTGCCGGATTTCTCCCCTCATCCTCCCCTCTGCCGGATTTCTCCCCTCATCCTCCCCTCTGCCGGATTCCTCCCCTCATCCTCCCCTCTGCCGGATTCCTCCCCTCATCCTCCCCTCTGCCGCATTCTTCCCCTCATCCTCCTCCCTGCCGGATTCCTCCCCTCATCCTCCTCCCTGCCGGATTCCTCCCCTCATCCCTGCCGGATTCCTCCCCTCATCCTCCTCCCTGCCGGATTCCTCCCCTCATCCTCCTCCCTGCCGGATTCCTCCCCTCATCCTCCTCCCTGCCGGATTCCTCCCCTCATCCTCCCCTCTGCCGGATTCCTCCCCTGATCCCCCTCTCTGTCGGATTCCTCCCCTGATTCCCCTCTCTGTCGGATTCCTCCCCTGATCCCCCTCTCTGTCGGATTCCTCCCCTGATCCCCCTCTCTGTCGGATTCCTCCCCTGATCCCCCTCTCTGTCGGATTCCTCCCCTGATCCCCCTCTCTGTCGGATTCCTCCCCTGATCCCCCTCTCTGTCGGATTCCTCCCCTGATCCCCCTCTCTGTCGGATTCCTCCCCTGATCCCCCTCTCTGTCGGATTCCTCCCCTGATCCCCCTCTCTGTCGGATTCATCCCCTGATCCCCCTCTCTGTCGGATTCCTCCCCTGATCCCCCTCTCTGTCGGATTCCTCCCCTGATCCCCCTCTCTGTCGGATTCCTCCCCTGATCCCCCTCTCTGTCGGATTCCTCCCCTGATCCCCCTCTCTGTCGGATTCCTCCCCTGATCCCCCTCTCTGTCGGATTCCTCCCCTGATCCCCCTCTTTGTCGGATTCCTCCCCTGATCCCCCTCTCTGTCGGATTCCTCCCCTGATCCCCCTCTCTGTCGGATTCCTCTCCTCATCCTCCTCCCTGCTGGAATCCTCCTCTCATCCTGCTTTATGCCGGATTCCTCCCCTCATCCTCCTTTCTGCCGGATTCCTCGCCTCATCCTCCCCTCTGCCGGATTCCCCGCCTCATCCTCCCCTCTGCCGGATTCCTCCGCTCATCCTCCCCTCATCCTCGCCTCTGCCGGATTCCTCCCCTCATCCTCCCCTCTGCCGGATTCCTCCCCTCATCCTCCTCCCTGCCGGATTCCTCCCCTCATCCTCCTCCCTGCCGGATTCCTCCCCTCATCCTCCTCCCTGCCGGATTCCTCCCCTCATCCTCCTCCCTGCCGGATTCCTCCCCTCATCCTCCTCCCTGCCGGATTCCTCCCCTCATCCTCCCCTCTGCCGCTTTCCTCCCCTCATCCTCCCCTCTGCCCGATTCCTCCCCTCATCCTCCCCTCTGATGGATTCCTCCCCTTATCCTCCCCTCTGATGGATTCCTACCCTCATCCTCCCCTCTGACGGATTCCTCCCCTCATCCTCCCCTCTGACGGATTCCTCCCCTCATCCTCCCCTCTGACGGATTCCTCCCCTCATACTGACCTCTGACGGATTCCTCCCCTCATCCTCCCCTCTGACGGATTCCTCCCCTCATCCTCCTCCCTGCCGGATTCCTCCCTTCATCCTCCTCCCTGCCGGATTCCTCCCTTCATCCTCCTCCCTGCCGGATTCCTCCCCTCATCCTCCCCTCTGCCGGTTTCCTCCCCTCATCCTCCCCTCTGCCCGATTCCTCCCCTCATCCTCCCCTCTGATGGATTCCTCCCCTTATCCTCCCCTCTGATGGATTCCTACCCTCATCCTCCCCTCTGACGGATTCCTCCCCTCATCCTCCCCTCTGACGGATTCCTCCCCTCATCCTCCCCTCTGACGGATTCCTCCCCTCATCCTCCCCTCTGACGGATTCCTCCCCTCATCCTCCCCTCTGACGGATTCCTCCCCTCATCCTCCCCTCTGACGGATTCCTCCCCTCATCCTCCCCTCTGACGGATTCCTCCCCTCATCCTCCCCTCTGACGGATTCCTCCCCTCATCCTCCCCTCTGACGGATTCCTCCCCTCATCCTCCCCTCTGACGGATTCCTCCCCTCATCCTCCTTCCTGCCAGATTTCTCCCCTCATCCACCTCTATGTTGGATTCCTCCCCTCATTTTCCTGTCCATTGGATTCCTCCCCTCATCCTACTCTCCGCCGGATTCCTCCCCTCATCCTCCCTTCTTCTGGATTCCTCCCCTCATCCGCCCCTCTGCCGGATTCCTCCCCTCTTCCTCCCCTCTGCCGGATTCCTCTCCTCATCGTCTGCTCAGCCGGATTCCTACCCTCATCCTCCTCTCTGCCGGATTCCTCCCCTCTTCCTCCGCTCTGCCGGATTCCTCCCCTCTTCCTCCGCTCTGCCGGATTCCTCCCCTCTTCCTCCGCTCTGCCGGATTCCTCCCCTCTTCCTCCGCTCTGCCGGATTCCTCCCCTCTTCCTCCGCTCTGCCGGATTCCTCCCCTCTTCCTCCGCTCTGCCGGATTCCTCCCCTCTTCCTCCGCTCTGCCGGATTCCTCCCCTCTTCCTCCGCTCTGCCGGATTCCTCCCCTCTTCCTCCGCTCTGCCGGATCCCTCCCCTCTTCCTCCGCTCTGCCGGATTCCTCCCCTCTTTCTCCGCTCTGCCGGATTCCTCCCCTCTTCCTCCGCTCTGCCGGATTCCTCCCCTCATCCTCCTTCCTGCCAGATTTCTCCCCTCATCCACCTCTATGTTGGATTCCTCCCCTCATTTTCCTGTCCATTGGATTCCTCCCCTCATCCTACTCTCCGCCGGATTCCTCCCCTCATCCTCCCCTCTGCCGGATCCGTCCCCTCATCCTCCCCTCTGCTGGATTCCTCCACTCATCCTCCCCTCTGCTGGTTTCCTCCCCTCATCCTCCCCTCTGCCCGATTCCTCCCCTCATCCTCCCCTCTGCTGGATTCCTCCCCTCATCCTCCCCTCTGCCGGATTCCTCCCCTCATCCTCCCCTCTGCCGGATTCCTCCCCTCATCCTCCCCTCTGCCTGATTCCTCCCCTCATCCTCCCCTCTGCCGGATTCCTACCCTCATCCTCCCCTCTGCCGGATTACTACCCTCATCCTCCCCTCTGCCGGATTCCTACGCTCATCCTCCACTCTGATGGATCTCTCCCCTATACCTCCGCTCTGCCGTTTTCCTCCCCTCATCCTCATCCCTGCCTGATTCCTCCCCTCATCCTCCTCCCTGCCGGATTCCTCCCCTCATCCTCCTCCCTGCCCGATTCCTCCCCTCTGCCTGATTCCTCCCATCATCCTCCCCTCTGCCGATTTCCTCCCCTCATCCTCTCCTCTGCCAGATTCGTCCCCTCATCCTCTCTTCTGCCGGATTCCTACCCTCATCCTCCCCTCTGCCGAATTCCTCCCCTCATCCTCCCCTCTGATAGATTCCTCTCCTCATCCTCCCCTCTGACGGATTCCTCTCCTCATCCTCCCCTCTGCCGGATTCCTCCCCTCATCCTCCCCTCTGCCCGATTCCTCCCCTCATCCTCCCCTCTGCCCGATTCCTCCCCTCATCCTCCCCTCTGCCCGATTCCTCCCCTCATCCTCCCCTCTGCCCGATTCCTCCCCTCATCCTCCCCTCTGCCCGATTCCTCCCCTCATCCTCCCCTCTGCCCGATTCCTCCCCTCATCCTCCCCTCTGCCCGATTCCTCCCCTCATCCTCCCCTCTGCCCGATTCCTCCCCTTATCCTCCCCTCTGATGGATTCCTCCCCTCATCCTCCCCTCTCACGGATTCCTCCCCTCATCCTCCCCTCTGCCGGATTCCTCCCCTCATCCTCCCCTCTGCCGGATTCCTCCCCTCATCCTCCCCTCTGCCGGATTCCTCCCCTCATCCTCCCCTCTGCCGGATTCCTCCCCTCATCCTCCCCTCTGCCGGATTCCTCCCCTCATCCTCCCCTTTGCCGGATTCCTCCCCTCTGCCGGATTCCTCCCCTCTGCCGGATTCCTCCCCTCATCGTCTGTTTAGCCGGATTCCTCCCCTCATCCTCCCCTCTGCCGGATTCCTCCCCTCTTCCTCCGCTCTGCCGGATTCCTCCCCTCTTCCTCCGCTCTGCCGGATTCCTCCCCTCTTCCTCCGCTCTGCCGGTTTCCTCCCCTCTTCCTCCGCTCTGCCGGATTCCTCCCCTCTTCCTCCGCTCTGCCGGATTCCTCCCCTCATCCTCCCCTCTGCCGGATTCCTCCCCTCATCCTCCTTCCTGCCGGATTCCTCCCCTCATCCACCTCTATGTTGGATTCCTCCCCTCATTTTCCTGTCCATTGGATTCCTCCCCTCATCCTACTCTCCGCCGGATTCCTCCCCTCATCCTCCCCTCTGCCGGATCCGTCCCCTCATCCTCCCCTCTGCTGGATTCCTCCACTCATCCTCCCCTCTGCTGGTTTCCTCCCCTCATCCTCCCCTCTGCCCTCATCCTCCCCTCTGATGGATTCCTCCCCTCATCCTCCCCTCTGATAGATTCCTCCCCTCATCCTCCCTTCTGATGGATTCCTCCCCTCATCCTCCCCTCTGATGGATTCCTCCCCTCATCCTCCCCTCTGATGGATTCCTCCCCTCATCCTCCCCTTTGATGGATTCCTCCCCTCATCCTCCTCTCCGCCCGATTCCGCCCCTCATCCTCCCCTCTGACGGATTCCTCCCCTCATCCTCCCCTCCGCCGGATTCCTCCCCTCATCCTCCCCTCTGCTGGATTCCTCCCCTCATCCTCCCCTCTGCCGGATTCCTACCCTCATCCTCCCCTCTGCCGGATTCCTCCCCTCATCCTCCCCTCTGATGGATTCCTACCGTCATCCTCCTTTCTGCCGGATTCCTCCCCTCATCCTTCCCTCTGCCGGATTCCTCCCCTCATCCTTCCCTCTGCCAGATTCCTCCCCTCATCCTTCCCTCTGCCAGATTCCTCCCCTCATCCTCCCCTCTGCCGGATTCCTCCCCTCATCCTCCCCTCTGCTGGATTCCTCCCCCCATCCTCCCCTCTGCCGGATTCCTACCCTCATCCTCCCCTCTGCCGGATTCCTACCCTCATCCTCCCCTCTGCCGTATTCCTACCCTCATCCTCCCCTCTGCCGGATTCCTCTCCTCATCCTCCCCTCTGATAGATTCCTCTCCTCATCCTCCCCTCTGCCGGATTCCTCCCCTCATCCTCCCCTCTGCCCGATTCCTCCCCTCATCCTCCCCTCTGCCCGATTCCTCCCCTCATCCTCCCCTCTGTTGGATTCCTCCCCTCATCCTCCCCTCTGTTGGATTCCTCCCCTCATCCTCCCCTCTGTTGGATTCCTCCCCTCATCCTCCCCTCTGATGGATTCCTCCCCTCATCCTCCCCTCTGATGGATTCCTCCCCTCATCCTCCCCTCTGATGGATTCCTCCCCTCATCCTCCCCTCTCATGGATTCCTCCCCTCATCCTCCCCTCTGACGGATTCCTCCCCTAATCCTCCCCTCTGACGGATTCCTCCCCTCTGACGGATTCCTTCCCTCATCCTCCCTTCTGACGGATTCCTCTCCTCATCCTCCCCTCTGCCGGATTCCTCCCCTCATCCTCCCCTCTGCCGGATTCCTCCCCTCATCCTCCCCTCTGCCGGATTCCTCCCCTCATCCTCCCCTCTGCCGGATTCCTCCCCTCATCCTCCCCTCTGCCGGATTCCTCCCCTCATCCTCCCCTCTGCCGGATTCCTCCCCTCTTCCTCCCCTCTGCCGGATTTCTCCCCTCATCCTCCCCTCTGCCGGATTCCTCCCCTCATCCTCCCCTCTGCCGGATTCCTTCCCTCATCCTCCCCTCTGCCGGATTCCTTCCCTCATCCTCCCCACTGCCGGATTCCTCCCCTCAGCCTCCCCTCTGCCGGATTCCTCCCCTCAGCCTCCCCTCTGCCGGATTCCTCCCCTCAGCCTCCCCTCTGCCGGATTCCTCCCCTCAGCCTCCCCTCTGCCGGATTCCTCCCCTCAGCCTCCCCTCTCCCGGATTCCTCCCCTCATCCTCCCCTCTGCCGGATTGCTACCCTGATCCTCCCCTCTGCCGGATTGCTACCCTGATCCTCCCCTCTGCCGGATTCCTCCCCTCATCCTCCCCTCTGCCGGATTCCTCCCCTCATCCTCCCTTCTTCTGGATTCCTCCCCTCATCCGCCCCTCTGCCGGATTCCTCCCCTCTTCCTCCCCTCTGCCGGATTCCTCTCCTCATCGTCTGCTCAGCCGGATTCCTCCCCTCATCCTCCTCTCTGCCGGATTCCTCCCCTCTTCCTCCGCTCTGCCGGATTCCTCCCCTCTTCCTCCGCTCTGCCGGATTCCTCCCCTCTTCCTCCGCTCTGCCGGATTCCTCCCCTCTTCCTCCGCTCTGCCGGATTCCTCCCCTCTTTCTCCGCTCTGCCGGATTCCTCCCCTCTTTCTCCGCTCTGCCGGATTCCTCCCCTCATCCTCCTTCCTGCCAGATTTCTCCCCTCATCCACCTCTATGTTGGATTCCTCCCCTCATTTTCCTGTCCATTGGATTCCTCCCCTCATCCTACTCTCCGCCGGGTTCCTCCCCTCATCCTCCCCTCTGCCGGATTCCTCCCCTTATCCTCCCCTCTGCCGGATTCCTCCCCTCATCCTCCCCTCTGCCGGATTCCTCCCCTCATCCTCCCCTCTGCCGGATTCCTCCCCTCATCCTCCCCTCTGCCGGATTCCTACCCTCATCCTCCCCTCTGCCGGATTCCTACCCTCATCCTCCCCTCTGCCGGATTACTACCCTCATCCTCCCCTCTGCCGGATTCCTACGCTCATCCTCCACTCTGATGGATCTCTCCGCTATACCTCCGCTCTGCCGTTTTCCTCCCCTCATCCTCATCCCTGCCTGATTCCTCCCCTCATCCTCCTCCCTGCCGGATTCCTCCCCTCATCCTCCTCCCTGCCCGATTCCTCCCCTCTGCCTGATTCCTCCCATCATCCTCCCCTCTGCCGATTTCCTCCCCTCATCCTCCCCTCTGCCAGATTCGTCCCCTCATCCTCTCCTCTGCCGGATTCCTACCCTCATCCTCCCCTCTGCCGAATTCCTCCCCTCATCCTCCCCTCTGATAGATTCCTCTCCTCATCCTCCCCTCTGACGGATTCCTCTCCTCATCCTCCCCTCTGCTGGATTCCTCCCCTCATCCTCCCCTCTGCCCGATTCCTCCCCTCATCCTCCCCTCTGCCCGATTCCTCCCCTCATCCTCCCCTCTGCCCGATTCCTCCCCTCATCCTCCCCTCTGCCCGATTCCTCCCCTCATCCTCCCCTCTGCCCGATTCCTCCCCTCATCCTCCCCTCTGCCCGATTCCTCCCCTCATCCTCCCCTCTGCCCGATTCCTCCCCTCATCCTCCCCTCTGCCCGATTCCTCCCCTCATCCTCCCCTCTGCCCGATTCCTCCCCTTATCCTCCCCTCTGATGGATTCCTCCCCTCATCCTCCCCTCTCAGGGATTCCTCCCCTCATCCTCCCCTCTGACGGATTCCTCCCCTCATCCTCCCCTCTGCCGGATTCCTCCCCTCATCCTCCCCTCTGCCGGATTCCTCCCCTCATCCTCCCCTCTGCCGGATTCCTCCCCTCATCCTCCCCTCTGCCGGATTCCTCCCCTCTTCCTCCCCTCTGCCGGATTCCTCCCCTCTGCCGGATTCCTCCCCTCATCGTCTGTTTAGCCGGATTCCTCCCCTCATCCTCCCCTCTGCCGGATTCCTCCCCTCTTCCTCCGCTCTGCCGGATTCCTCCCCTCTTCCTCCGCTCTGCCGGATTCCTCCCCTCTTCCTCCGCTCTGCCGGATTCCTCCCCTCTTCCTCCGCTCTGCCGGATTCCTCCCCTCATCCTCCCCTCTGCCGGATTCCTCCCCTCATCCTCCTTCCTGCCGGATTCCTCCCCTCATCCACCTCTATGTTGGATTCCTCCCCTCATTTTCCTGTCCATTGGATTCCTCCCCTCATCCTACTCTCCGCCGGATTCCTCCCCTCATCCTCCCCTCTGCCGGATCCGTCCCCTCATCCTCCCCTCTGCTGGATTCCTCCACTCATCCTCCCCTCTGCTGGTTTCCTCCCCTCATCCTCCCCTCTGCCCTCATCCTCCCCTCATCCTCCCCTCTGATGGATTCCTCCCCTCATCCTCCCCTCTGATAGATTCCTCCCCTCATCCTCCCTTCTGATGGATTCCTCCCCTCATCCTCCCCTCTGATGGATTCCTCCCCTCATCCTCCCCTCTGATGGATTCCTCCCCTCATCCTCCCCTTTGATGGATTCCTCCCCTCATCCTCCCCTCTGATGGATTTCTCCCCTCATCCTCCTCTCCGCCCGATTCCGCCCCTCATCCTCCCCTCTGACGGATTCCTCCCCTCATCCTCCCCTCTGACGGATTCCTCCCCTCATCCTCCCCTCTGACGGATTCCTCCCCTCATCCTCCCCTCTGACGGATTCCTCCCCTCATCCTCCCCTCTGACGGATTCCTCTCCTCATCCTCCCCTCTGACGGATTCCTCCCCTCATCCTCCCCTCTGACGGATTCCTTTCCTCATCCTCCCCTCTGCCGGATTCCTTTCCTCATCCTCCCCTCTGCCGGATTCCTACCCTTATCCTCGCCTCTGCCGGATTCCTACCCTCATCCTCCCCTTTGCCGGATTCCTCCCCTCATGCTTCCCTCTGCCGGATTCCTCCCCTCATCCTCCCCTCTGCCGGATTCCTACCCTCATCCTCCCCTCTGCCGGATTCCTACCCTCATCCTCCCCTCTGCCGGATTCCTTCCCTCATCCGCCCCTCTGCCGGATTCCTTCCCTCATCCTCCCCTCTGCCGGATTCCTTCCCTCATCCTCCCCTCTGCCGGATTCCTCCCCTCATCCTCCCCTCTGCCGGATTCCTCCCCTCATCCTCCCCTCTGCCGGATTCCTCCCCTCATCCTCCCCTCTGCCGGATTCCTCTCCTCATCGTCTGCTCAGCCGGATTCCTCCCCTCATCCTCCCCTCTGCCGGATTCCTCCCCTCATCGTCCGCTCTGCCGGATTCCTCCCCTCATCCTCCGCTCTGCCGGATTCCTCCCCTCATCCTCCTCCCTGCCGGATTCCTCCCCTCATCCTCCCCTCTGCCGGATTCCTCCCCTCATCCTCCTCCCTGCCGGATTCCTGCCCTCATCCTCCACTCTGCCGGATTCCTCCCCTCATCCTCCTCCCTGCCGGATTCCTCCCCTCATCCTCCCCTCTGCCGGATTCCTCCCCTCTGCCGGATTCCTCCCCTCTGCCGGATTCCTCCCCTCATCCTCCCCTCTGCCGGATTCCTCCCCTCATCCTCCCCTCTGCCGGATTCCTCCCCTCATCCTCCTCCCTGCCGGATTCCTCCCCTCATCCTCCTCCCTGCCGGATTCCTCCCCTCATCCTCCTCCCTGCCCGATTCCTCCCCTCTCCCGGATCCCTCCCCTCATCCTCCCCTCTGCCGATTTCCTCCCCTCATCCTCCCCTCTGCCAGATTCGTCCCCTCATCCTCCCCTCTGCCGAATTCCTCCCCTCATCCTCCCCTCTGCCGGATTCCTCCCCTCATCCTCCCCTCTGCCGGACTCCTCCCCTCATCCTCCCCTCTGCCGGTTTCCTCCCCTCATCCTCCCCTCTGCCCGATTCCGCCCCTCATCCTCCCCTCTGACGGAATCCTCCCCTCTGACGGATTCCTCCCCTCATCCTTCCCTCTGCCGGATTCCTTCCCCTCATCCTTCCCTCTGCCGGATTCCCTCCCCTCATCCTTCCCTCAGCCAGATTCCTCCGGTCATCCTCCCCTCTACCGAAGTCCTCCCCTCATCCTCCTCCCTGCCGGATTCCTCCCCTCATCCTCCTCCCTACCGGATTCCTCCCCTCATCCTCCTCCCTGCCGGATTCCTCCCCTCATCCTCCTCCCTGCCGGATTCCTCCCCTCATCCTCCTCCCTGCCGGATTCCTCCCCTCATCCTCCTCCCTGCCGGATTCCTCCCCTCATCCTCCTCCCTGCCGGATTCCTCCCCTCATCCTCCTCCCTGCCGGATTCCTCCCCTCATCCTCCTCCCTGCTGGATTCCTCCCCTCATCCTCCTCCCTGCCGGATTCCTCCCCTCATCCTCCTCCCTGCCGGATTCCTCCCCTCTGCCGGATTCCTCCCCTCATCCTCCCCTCTGCTGGATTCCTCCCCTCATCCTCCCCTCTGCCGGATTCCTCCCCTCATCCTCCCCTCTGCCGGATTCCTCCCCTCATCCTCCTCTCTGCCGGATTCCTCCCCTCATCTTCCTCTCTGCCGGATTCTTCCCCTCATCTTCTTCTCTGCCGGATTCCTCCCCTCATCATCTTCTCTGCCGGACTCCTTCCCTCATCCTTTCTCTCTGCCGGATTCCTCCCCTCATCCTCCTCTCTGCCGGATTCCTCCCCTCATCCCCCTCTCTGCCGGATTCCTCCCCTCATCCTCCTCTCTGCCGGATTCCTCCCCTCATCATCTTCTCTGCCGGATTCCTCCCCTCATCTTCTCTGCCGGATTCCTCCCCTCATCCTCCTCTCTGCCGGATTCCTCCCCTCATCCTCCTCTCTGCCGGATTCCTCCCCTCATCTTCCTCTCTGCCGGATTCCTCCCCTCATCTTCTTCTCTGCCGGATTCCTCCCCTCATCCTCCTCCCTGCCGGATTCCTCCCCTTATCTTCCTCTCTGCCGGATTCCTCCCCTCATCTTCTTCTCTGCCGGATTCCTCCCCTCATCATCTTCTCTGCCGGACTCCTTCCCTCATCCTTTCTCTCTGCCGGATTCCTCCCCTCATCCTCCTCTCTGCCGGATTCCTCCTCTCATCCTCCTCTCTGCCGGATTCCTCCTCTCATCCTCCTCTCTGCCGGATTCCTCTCCTCATCCCCCTCTCTGCCGGATTCCTCCCCTCATCCTCCTCTCTGCCGGATTCCTCCCCTCATCTTCCTCTCTGCCGGATTCCTCCCCTCATCTTCTTCTCTGCCGGATTCCTCCCCTCATCATCTTCTCTGCCGGACTCCTTCCCTCATCCTTTCTCTCTGCCGGATTCCTCCCCTCATCCTCCTCTCTGCCGGATTCCTCCCCTCATCCTCCTCTCTGCCGGATTCCTCTCCTCATCCCCCTCTCTGCCGGATTCCTCCCCTCATCCTCCTCTCTGCCGGATTCCTCCCCTCATCCTCCTCTCTGCCGGATTCCTCCCCTCATCATCTTCTCTGCCGGATTCCTCCCCTCATCTTCTCTGCCGGATTCCTCCCCTCATCCTCCTCTCTGCCGGATTCCTCCCCTCATCCTCCTCTCTGCCGGATTCCTCCCCTCATCCTCCTCTCTGCCGGATTCCTCCCCTCATCTTCCTCTCTGCCGGATTCCTCCCCTCATCTTCTTCTCTGCCGGATTCCTCCCCTCATCATCTTCTCTGCCGGATTCCTCCCCTCATCCTTTCTCTCTGCCGGATTCCTCCCCTCATCCTCCTCCCTGCCGGATTCCTCCCCTCATCCTCCTCCCTGACGGATTCCTCCCCTCATCCCCCTCCCTACCGGATTCCTCCCCTCATCCCCCTCCCTACCGGATTCCTCCCCTCATCCTCCCCTCTGCCGGATTCCTCCCCTCATCCTCCCCTCTGCCGGATTCCTCCCCTCATCCTCCGCTCTACCGGATTCTTCCCCTCATCCTTTCTCTCTGCCCGATTCCTCCCCTTATCCTCCGCTCTGCCGGATTCCTCCCCTCATCCTTTCTCTCTGCCGGATTCCTCCCCTCATCCTCCCCTCTGCCGGATTCCTCCCCTCATCCTCCCCTCTGCCGGATTCCTCCCCTCATCCTCCGCTCTACCGGATTCCTCCCCTCATCCTTTCTCTCTGCCCGATTCCTCCCCTCATCCTCCGCTCTGCCGGATTCCTCCCCTCATCCTTTCTCTCTGCCGGATTCCTCCCCTCATCCTCCGCTCTGCCGGATTCCTCCCCTCATCCTTTCTCTCTGCCGGATTCCTCCCCTCATCCTTTCTCTCTGCCGGATTCCTCCCCTCATCCTCCCCTCTGATGGATTCCTCCCCTCATCCTCCCCTCTGACGGATTCCTCCCCTTATCCTTCCCTCGGACGGATTCCTCCCCTCATCCTCCTCTCTGACGGATTCCTCCCTTCATCCTCCCCTCTGATGGATTCCTCCCTTCTGACGGATTCCTCCCCTCATCCTCCCCTCTGCTGGATTCCTCCCCTCATCCTCCTCTCTGACGGATTCCTCCCCTCATCCTCCGCTCTGCTGGATTCCTCCCCTCATCCTCCTCTCTGCCGGATTCCTCCCCTCATCATCTTCTCTGCCGGATTCCTCCCCTCATCTTCTCTGCCGGATTCCTCCCCTCATCCTCCTCTCTGCCGGATTCCTCCCCTCATCCTCCTCTCTGCCGGATTCCTCCCCTCATCCTCCTCTCTGCCGGATTCCTCCCCTCATCCTCCTCTCTGCCGGATTCCTCCCCTCATCTTCCTCTCTGCCGGATTCCTCCCCTCATCTTCTTCTCTGCCGGATTCCTCCCCTCATCCTCCTCTCTGCCGGATTCCTCCCCTCATCCTCCTCTCTGCCGGATTCCTCCCCTCATCTTCCTCTCTGCCGGATTCCTCCCCTCATCTTCTTCTCTGCCGGATTCCTCCCCTCATCATCTTCTCTGCCGGACTCCTTCCCTCATCCTTTCTCTCTGCCGGATTCCTCCCCTCATCCTCCTCTCTGCCGGATTCCTCCCCTCATCCTCCTCTCTGCCGGATTCCTCCCCTCATCCCCCTCTCTGCCGGATTCCTCCCCTCATCCCCCTCTCTGCCGGATTCCTCCCCTCATCCTCCTCTCTGCCGGATTCCTCCCCTCATCATCTTCTCTGCCGGATTCCTCCCCTCATCTTCTCTGCCGGATTCCTCCCCTCATCCTCCTCTCTGCCGGATTCCTCCCCTCATCCTCCTCTCTGCCGGATTCCTCCCCTCATCTTCCTCTCTGCCGGATTCCTCCCCTCATCTTCTTCTCTGCCGGATTCCTCCCCTCATCCTCCTCTCTGCCGGATTCCTCCCCTCATCATCTTTTCTGCCGGATTCCTCCCCTCATCATCTTTTCTGCCGGATTCCTCCCCTCATCATCTTCTCTGCCGGATTCCTCCCCTCATCCTCCGCTCTGCCGGATTCCTTCCCTCATCCACCTCTATGTTGGATTCCTCCCCTCATTTTCCTGTCTGTTGGATTCCTCCCCTCATCCTCCTCTCCGCCGGATTCCTCCCTTTATCCTCCGCTCTGCCGGATTCCTCCCCTCATCCTCCTCCCTGCCGGATTCCTCCCCTCATCCCCCTCCCTACCGGATTCCTCCCCTCATCCTCCCCTCTGCTGGATTCCTCCCCTCATCCTCCCCTCTGCCGGATTCCTCCCTTCATCCTCCGGTCTACCGGATTCCTCCCCTCATCCTTTCTCTCTGCCGGATTCCTCCCCTCATCCTCCGCTCTGCCGGATTCCTCCCCTCATCCTTTCTCTCTGCCGGATTCCTCCCCTCATCCTTTCTCTCTGCCGGATTCCTCCCCTCATCCTCCCCTCTGATGGATTCCTCCCCTCATCCTCCCCTCTGACGGATTCCTCCCCTTATCCTTCCCTCGGACGGATTCCTCCCCTCATCCTCCTCTCTGACGGATTCCTCCCCTCATCCTCCCCTCTGCTGGATTCCTCCCCTCATCCTCCTCTCTGACGGATTCCTCCCCTCATCCTCCTCTCTGACGGATTCCTCCCCTCATCTTCCCCCCTGCCGGATTCCTCCCCTCATCCTCCCCTCTGCCGGATTCCTCCCCTCATCCTCCTCTCTGACGGATTCCTCCCCTCATCCTCCTCTCTGACGGATTCCTCCCCTCATCTTCCCCCCTGCCGGATTCCTCCCCTCATCCTTTCTCTCTGCCGGATTCCTCCCCTCATCCTCCCCTCGGACGGATTCCTCCCCTCATCCTCCTCTCTGACGGATTCCTCCCCTCATCTTCCCTCCTGCCGGATTCCTCCCCTCATCCTTTCTCTCTGCCGGATTCCTCCCCTCATCCTCCGCTCTGCCGGATTCCTCCCCTCATCCTCCTCTCTGCCGGATTCCTCCCCTCATCCTTTCTCTCTGCCGGATTCCTCCCCTCATCCTCCGCTCTGCCGGATTCCTCCCCTCATCCTCCGCTCTGCCGGATTCCTCCCCTCATCCTCCGCTCTGCCGGATTCCTCCCGTCCTCCTTTACTGTTTTCCTCCTCTCCTCTCATTGTGCGCTGCTCTCCTTGCTCCTCCATTCTTGCAGTGTCTTCCCCAGCTGCCTGGTTGCAGCCCCCTTTCCATTCATCGGTGGTGCTCCCCCTCTCCGTCATCTGCACCCCTCCCTCTCATTCTGCGGTCTCCTCGGTGTTTGTGTGTGTCTGATGTTCCAGGATCTTCCAGCAGCATCAGCACCAGCGGCATCCTTGTGCTTCCCTGCCGTTCTCTCTCTCTCGCCCCCTCGCTCCCTCCCCATGTGGATGCTGTAGTGTGACGAGCTAGGGGGAAGCGACCACCCTGCTCTGAGGTCCCCGTGATGACTGTGCGTTCCTGGCTGGAGTGACAGCGGCCGCAGCCCCCTCTTCTCTCCGTGTAGGGTTCCTCCCTGTCTCTCGTCTTTTCTCTGTCTTCCTCCTCCCTCCGTCCATCTCCGCGGCCCCCTCCCCTGTCTCTGTACATTGGGGGGAGAGATGTTTGTGTCTGTTTGGTACGCCAAAAAAATGGGGAGACGTTTCATAAGCAACGTCAGGAAAGCGAAGAAGCAGAGACAGCCGGTGAGTGTGAGTGCGAGCCGAGGAATGCAATGGTGCTGATGGTGTGAGTGCAGCCGAGGAATGCAATGGTGCTGATGGTGTGAGTGCAGCCGGTGAGTGAGTGTGAGTGCGAGCCGAGGAATGCAATGGTGCTGATGGTGTGAGTGTGAGCCGAGGAATGCAATGGTGCTGATGGTGTGAGTGCGAGCCGGTGAGTGTGAGTGCGAGCCGAGGAATGCAATGGTGCTGATGGTGTGAGTGCGAGCCGAGGAATGCAATGGTGCTGATGGTGTGAGTGCGAGCCGAGGAATGCAATGGTGCTGATGGTGTGAGTGCGAGCCGAGGAATACAATGGTGCTGATGGTGTGAGTGCGAGCCGAGGAATGCAATGGTGCTGATGGTGTGAGTGCGAGCCGGGGAATGCAATGGTGCTGATGGTGTGAGTGCGAGCCGAGGAATGCAATGGTGCTGATGGTGTGAGTGCGAGCCGAGGACTGCAATGGTGCTGATGGTGTGAGTGCGAGCCGAGGACTGCAATGGTGCTGATGGTGTGAGTGCGAGCCGAGGACTGCAATGGTGCTGATGGTGTGAGTGCGAGCCGAGGAATGCGATGGTGCTCATGGTGTGAGTGCGAGCCGAGGAATGCAATGGTGCTGATGGTGTGAGTGCGAGCCGAGGACTGCAATGGTGCTGATGGTGTGAGTGCAGCTGGTGAGTGTGAGTGCGAGCCGAGGAATGCAATGGTGCTGATGGTGTGAGTGCGAGCCGAGGACTGCAATGGTGCTGATGGTGTGAGTGCGAGCCGAGGAATGCAATGGTGCTGATGGTGTGAGTGCAGCTGGTGAGTGAGTGTGAGTGCGAGCCGAGGAATGCAATGGTGCTGATGGTGTGAGTGCGAGCCGAGGAATGCAATGGTGCTGATGGTGTGAGTGCGAGCCGAGGACTGCAATGGTGCTGATGGTGTGAGTGCGAGCCGAGGAATGCAATGGTGCTGATGGTGTGAGTGCAGCCGAGGAATGCAATGGTGCTGATGGTGTGAGTGCAGCCGGTGAGTGAGTGTGAGTGCGAGCCGAGGAATGCAATGGTGCTGATGGTGTGAGTGCGAGCCGAGGACTGCAATGGTGCTGATGGTGTGAGTGCGAGCCGAGGAATGCAATGGTGCTGATGGTGTGAGTGCGAGCCGAGGAATGCAATGGTGCTGATGGTGTGAGTGCAGCCGAGGAATGCAATGGTGCTGATGGTGTGAGTGCAGCCGAGGAATGCAATGGTGCTGATGGTGTGAGTGCGAGCCGAGGAATGCAATGGTGCTGATGGTGTGAGTGCGAGCCGAGGAATGCAATGGTGCTGATGGTGTGAGTGCAGCCGAGGAATGCAATGGTGCTGATGGTGTGAGTGCGAGCCGAGGACTGCAATGGTGCTGATGGTGTGAGTGCGAGCCGAGGAATGCAATGGTGCTGATGGTGTGAGTGCGAGCCGAGGAATGCAATGGTGCTGATGGTGTGAGTGCGAGCCGAGGAATGCAATGGTGCTGATGGTGTGAGTGCGAGCCGAGGACTGCAATGGTGCTGATGGTGTGAGTGCGAGCCGAGGAATGCAATGGTGCTGATGGTGTGAGTGCAGCCGAGGACTGCAATGGTGCTGATGGTGTGAGTGCAGCCGAGGAATGCAATGGTGCTGATGGTGTGAGTGCGAGCCGAGGACTGCAATGGTGCTGATGGTGTGAGTGCAGCCGAGGAATGCAATGGTGCTGATGGTGTGAGTGCGAGCCGAGGACTGCAATGGTGCTGATGGTGTGAGTTCAGCCGGTGAGTGAGTGTGAGTGCGAGCCGAGGAATACAATGGTGCTGATGGTGTGAGTGCGAGCCGAGGACTGCAATGGTGCTGATGGTGTGAGTGCGAGCCGAGGAATGCAATGGTGCTGATGGTGTGAGTGCGAGCCGAGGAATGCAATGGTGCTGATGGTGTGAGTGCGAGCCGAGGAATGCAATGGTGCTGATGGTGTGAGTGCAGCCGGTGAGTGAGTGTGAGTGCGAGCCGAGGAATGCAATGGTGCTGATGGTGTGAGTGCGAGCCGAGGAATGTAATGGTGCTGATGGTGTGAGTGTGAGCCGAGGACTGCAATGGTGCTGATGGCGTGAGTGTGAGCCGAGGACTGCAATGGTGCTGATGGTGTGAGTGCAGCCGGTGAGTGAGTGTGAGTGCGAGCCGAGGAATGCAATGGTGCTGATGGTGTGAGTGCGAGCCGAGGACTGCAATGGTGCTGATGGTGTGAGTGCGAGCCGAGGAATGCAATGGTGCTGATGGTGTGAGTGCAGCTGGTGAGTGAGTGTGAGTGCGATCCGAGGACTGCAGTGGTGCTGATGGTGTGAGTGTGAGCCAAGGAATGCAATGGTGCTGATGGTGTGAGTGCGAGCCGAGGAATGCAATGGTGCTGATGGTGTGAGTGCAGCTGGTGAGTGAGTGTGAGTGCGAGCCGAGGACTGCAGTGGTGCTGATGGTGTGAGTGCGAGCCGAGAAATGCAATGGTGCTGATGGTGTGAGTGTGAGCCGAGGAATGCAATGGTGCTGATGGTGTGAGTGCGAGCCGAGGAATGCAATGGTGCTGATGGTGTGAGTGCGAGCCGAGGAATGCAATGGTGCTGATGGTGTGAGTGCGAGCCGAGGAATGCAATGGTGCTGATGGTGTGAGTGCAGCTGGTGAGTGAGTGTGAGTGCGAGCCGAGGACTGCAGTGGTGCTGATGGTGTGAGTGTGAGCCAAGGAATGCAATGGTGCTGATGGTGTGAGTGCGAGCCGAGGAATGCAATGGTGCTGATGGTGTGAGTGCAGCTGGTGAGTGAGTGTGAGTGCGAGCCGAGGACTGCAGTGGTGCTGATGGTGTGAGTGCGAGCCGAGAAATGCAATGGTGCTGATGGTGTGAGTGTGAGCCGAGGAATGCAATGGTGCTGATGGTGTGAGTGCGAGCCGAGGACTGCAATGGTGCTGATGGTGTGAGTGTGAGCCGAGGAATGCAATGATGCTGATGGTGTGAGTGCGAGCCGAGGAATGCAATGGTGCTGATGGTGTGAGTGCGAGCCGAGGAATGCAATGGTGCTGATGGTGTGAGTGCAGCCGGTGAGTGTGAGTGCGAGCCGAGGAATGCAATGGTGCTGATGGTGTGAGTGCGAGCCGAGGAATGCAATGGTGCTGATGGTGTGAGTGCGAGCCGAGGAATGCAATGGTGCTGATGGTGTGAGTGCAGCCGAGGAATGCAATGGTGCTGATGGTGTGAGTGTGAGCCGAGGAATGCAATGGTGCTGATGGTGTGAGTGCAGCCGGTGAGTGTGAGTGCGAGCTGAGGACTGCAATGGTGCTGATGGTGTGAGTGCGAGCCGAGGACTGCAATGGTGCTGATGGTGTGAGTGCGAGCCGAGGAATGCAATGGTGCTGATGGTGTGAGTGTGAGCCGAGGAATGCAATGGTGCTGATGGTGTGAGTGCGAGCTGAGGACTGCAATGGTGCTGATGGTGTGAGTGTGAGCCGAGGAATGCAATGGTGCTGATGGTGTGAGTGCAGCCGGTGAGTGTGAGTGCGAGCCGAGGAATGCAATGGTGCTGATGGTGTGAGTGCAGCCGGTGAGTGTGAGTGCGAGCCGAGGAATGCAATGGTGCTGATGGTGTGAGTGTTAGCCGAGGAATGCAATGGTGCTGATGGTGTGAGTGCAGCCGGTGAGTGTGAGTGCGAGCCGAGGAATGCAATGGTGTTGATGGTGTGAGTGCAGCCGGTGAGTGTGAGTGCGAGCCGAGGAATGCAATGGTGCTGATGGTGTGAGTGTTAGCCGAGGAATGCAATGGTGCTGATGGTGTGAGTGCAGCCGGTGAGTGTGAGTGTGAGCCGAGGAATGCAATGGTGCTGATGGTGTGAGTGCAGCCGGTGAGTGTGAGTGCGAGCCGAGGAATGCAATGGTGCTGATGGTGTGAGTGCAGCCGAGGAATGCAATGGTGCTGATGGTGTGAGTGCAGCCGAGGAATGCAATGGTGCTGATGGTGTGAGTGCAGCCGAGGAATGCAATGGTGCTGATGGTGTGAGTGAGAGCCGAGGAATGCAATGGTGCTGATGGTGTGAGTGCAGCCGAGGAATGCAATGGTGCTGATGGTGTGAGTGCGAGCCGAAGACTGCAGTGGTGCTGATGGGGTGAGTGAGAGCCGAGGAATGCAATGGTGCTGATGGTGTGAGTGCAGCCGGTGAGTGAGTGTGAGTGTGAGCCGAGGAATGCAATGGTGCTGATGGTGTGAGTGCGAGCCGAGGACTGCAATGGTGCTGATGGTGTGAGTGCGAGCCGAGGACTGCAATGGTGCTGATGGTGTTAGTGCGAGCCGAGGAATGCAATGGTGCTGATGGTGTGAGTGCGAGCCGAGGAATGCAATGGTGCTGATGGTGTGAGTGCGAGCCAAGGAATGCAATGGTGCTGATGGTGTGAGTGCGAGCCGAGGACTGCAATGGTGCTGATGGTGTGAGTGCGAGCCGAGGACTGCAATGGTGCTGATGGTGTGAGTGCGAGCCGAGGACTGCAATGGTGCTGATGGTGTGAGTGCGAGCCGAGGACTGCAATGGTGCTGATGGTGTGAGTGTGAGCCGAGGAATGCAATGGTGCTGATGGTGTGAGTGCGAGCCGAGGAATGCAATGGTGCTGATGGTGTGAGTGCAGCCGGTGAGTGAGTGTGAGTGCGAGCCGAGGAATGCAATGGTGCTGATGGTGTGAGTGCGAGCCGGGGAATGCAATGGTGCTGATGGTGTGAGTGCGAGCCGAGGAATGTAATGGTGCTGATGGTGTGAGTGTGAGCCGAGGACTGCAATGGTGCTGATGGCGTGAGTGTGAGCCGAGGACTGCAATGGTGCTGATGGTGTGAGTGCAGCCGGTGAGTGAGTGTGAGTGCGAGCCGAGGAATGCAATGGTGCTGATGGTGTGAGTGCGAGCCGAGGAATGCAATGGTGCTGATGGTGTGAGTGCGAGCCGAGGAATGCAATGGTGCTGATGGTGTGAGTGTGAGCCGAGGAATGCAATGGTGCTGATGGTGTGAGTGCGAGCCGAGGAATGCAATGGTGCTGATGGTGTGAGTGTGAGCCGAGGAATGCAATGGTGCTGATGGTGTGAGTGCAGCCGGTGAGTGAGTGTGAGTGCGAGCCGAGGACTGCAGTGGTGCTGATGATGTGAGTGTGAGCCGAGGAATGCAATGGTGCTGATGGTGTGAGTGCGAGCCGAGGACTGCAATGGTGCTGATGGTGTGAGTGTGAGCCGAGGAATGCAATGGTGCTGATGGTGTGAGTGCAGCTGGTGAGTGAGTGTGAGTGCGAGCCGAGGACTGCAGTGGTGCTGATGATGTGAGTGCGAGCCGAGGAATGCAATGGTGCTGATGGTGTGAGTGTGAGCCGAGGACTGCAATGGTGCTGATGGTGTGAGTGTGAGCCGAGGAATGCAATGGTGCTGATGGTGTGAGTGCAGCTGGTGAGTGAGTGTGAGTGCGAGCCGAGGACTGCAGTGGTGCTGATGATGTGAGTGCGAGCCGAGGAATGCAATGGTGCTGATGGTGTGAGTGTGAGCCGAGGAATGCAATGGTGCTGATGGTGTGAGTGCAGCCGGTGAGTGTGAGTGCGAGCTGAGGAATGCAATGGTGCTGATGGTGTGAGTGCAGCCGGTGAGTGTGAGTGCGAGCCGAGGAATGCAATGGTGCTGATGGTGTGAGTGTTAGCCGAGGAATGCAATGGTGCTGATGGTGTGAGTGCAGCCGGTGAGTGTGAGTGTGAGCCGAGGAATGCAATGGTGCTGATGGTGTGAGTGCAGCCGGTGAGTGTGAGTGCGAGCCGAGGACTGCAGTGGTGCTGATGGTGTGAGTGCGAGCCGAGGAATGCAATGGTGCTGATGGTGTGAGTGCAGCCGGTGAGTGTGAGTGCGAGCCGAGGAATGCAATGGTGCTGATGGTGTGAGTGCAGCCGAGGAATGCAATGGTGCTGATGGTGTGAGTGGAGCCGAGGAATGCAATGGTGCTGATGGTGTGAGTGCGAGCCGAGGACTGCAATGGTGCTGATGGTGTGAGTGCAGCCGGTGAGTGTGAGTGCGAGCCGAGGACTGCAGTGGTGCTGATGGTGTGAGTGCGAGCCGAGGAATGCAATGGTGCTGATGGTGTGAGTGCAGCCGGTGAGTGTGAGTGCGAGCCGAGGAATGCAATGGTGCTGATGGTGTGAGTGCAGCCGAGGAATGCAATGGTGCTGATGGTGTGAGTGCAGCCGAGGAATGCAATGGTGCTGATGGTGTGAGTGCAGCCGAGGAATGCAATGGTGCTGATGGTGTGAGTGAGAGCCGAGGAATGCAATGGTGCTGATGGTGTGAGTGCAGCCGAGGAATGCAATGGTGCTGATGGTGTGAGTGCGAGCCGAAGACTGCAGTGGTGCTGATGGGGTGAGTGAGAGCCGAGGAATGCAATGGTGCTGATGGTGTGAGTGCAGCCGGTGAGTGAGTGTGAGTGTGAGCCGAGTACTGCAATGGTGCTGATGGTGTGAGTGCGAGCCGAGGACTGCAATGGTGCTGATGGTGTGAGTGCGAGCCGAGGAATGCAATGGTGCTGATGGTGTGAGTGCGAGCCGAGGACTGCAATGGTGCTGATGGTGTGAGTGCGAGCCGAGGAATGCAATGGTGCTGATGGTGTGAGTGCGAGCCGAGGACTGCAATGGTGCTGATGGTGTGAGTGCGAGCCGAGGACTGCAATGGTGCTGATGGTGTGAGTGCGAGCCGAGGACTGCAATGGTGCTGAAGGTGTGAGTGCGAGCCGAGGACTGCAATGGTGCTGATGGTGTGAGTGCGAGCCGAGGAATGCAATGGTGCTGATGGTGTGAGTGCAGCCGGTGAGTGAGTGTGAGTGCGAGCCGAGGAATGCAATGGTGCTGATGGTGTGAGTGCGAGCCGAGGAATGCAATGTGGCTGATGGTGTGAGTGCGAGCCGAGGAATGTAATGGTGCTGATGGTGTGAGTGTGAGCCGAGGACTGCAATGGTGCTGATGGCGTGAGTGTGAGCCGAGGACTGCAATGGTGCTGATGGTGTGAGTGCAGCCGGTGAGTGAGTGTGAGTGCGAGCCGAGGAATGCAATGGTGCTGATGGTGTGAATGTGAGCCGAGGAATGCAATGGTGCTGATGGTGTGAGTGCGAGCCGAGGAATGCAATGGTGCTGATGGTGTGAGTGTGAGCCGAGGAATGCAATGGTGCTGATGGTGTGAGTGCAGCCGGTGAGTGAGTGTGAGTGCGAGCCGAGGACTGCAGTGGTGCTGATGATGTGAGTGTGAGCCGAGGAATGCAATGGTGCTGATGGTGTGAGTGCGAGCCGAGGACTGCAATGGTGCTGATGGTGTGAGTGTGAGCCGAGGAATGCAATGGTGCTGATGGTGTGAGTGCAGCTGGTGAGTGAGTGTGAGTGCGAGCCGAGGACTGCAGTGGTGCTGATGGTGTGAGTGCGAGCCGAGGAATGCAATGGTGCTGATGGTGTGAGTGCGAGCCGAGGAATGCAATGATGCTGATGGTGTGAGTGCAGCTGGTGAGTGAGTGTGAGTGCGAGCCGATGACTGCAGTGGTGCTGATGATGTGAGTGCGAGCCGAGGAATGCAATGGTGCTGATGGTGTGAGTGCAGCCGGTGAGTGAGTGTGAGTGCGAGCCGAGGACTGCAGTGGTGCTGATGGTGTGAGTGTGAGCCGAGGAATGCAATGGTGCTGATGGTGTGAGTGCGAGCCGAGGACTGCAATGGTGCTGATGGTGTGAGTGCGAGCCGAGGACTGCAATGGTGCTGATGGTGTGAGTGCGAGCCGAGGAATGCAATGGTGCTGATGGTGTGAGTGCAGCTGGTGAGTGAGTGTGAGTGCGAGCCGAGGACTGCAGTGGTGCTGATGATGTGAGTGCGAGCCGAGGAATGCAGTGGTGCTGATGGTGTGAGTGCAGCTGGTGAGTGAGTGTGAGTGCGAGCCGAGGACTGCAGTGGTGCTGATGGTGTGAGTGTGAGCCGAGGAATGCAATGGTGCTGATGGTGTGAGTGCGAGCCGAGGACTGCAATGGTGCTGATGGTGTGAGTGCGAGCCGAGGACTGCAATGGTGCTGATGGTGTGAGTGCGAGCCGAGGACTGCAATGGTGCTGATGGTGTGAGTGCGAGCAGAGGAATGCAATGGTGCTGATGGTGTGAGTGCAGCTGGCGAGTGAGTGTGAGTGCGAGCCGAGGACTGCAATGGTGCTGATGGTGTGAGTGCGAGCCGAGGAATGCAATGATGCTGATGGTGTGAGTGCGAGCCGAGGAATGCAATGGTGCTGATGGTGTGAGTGCAGCTGGTGAGTGAGTGTGAGTGCGAGCCGAGGAATGCAATGGTGCTGATGGTGTGAGTGTGAGCCGAGGAATGCAATGGTGCTGATGGTGTGAGTGCGAGCCGAGGACTGCAGTGGTGCTGATGGTGTGAGTGCGAGCCGAGAAATGCAATGGTGCTGATGGTGTGAGTGCGAGCCGAGGAATGCAATGGTGCTTATGGTGTGAGTGCGAGCCGAGGACTGCAATGGTGCTGATGGTGTGAGTGCGAGCCGAGGACTGCAATGGTGCTGATGGTGTGAGTGTGAGCCGAGGAATGCAATGGTGCTGATGGTGTGAGTGTGAGCCGAGGAATGCAATGGTGCTGATGGTGTGAGTGCGAGCCGAGGACTGCAATGGTGCTGATGGTGTGAGTGCGAGCCGAGGAATGCAATGGTGCTGATGGTGTGAGTGCGAGCCGAGGAATGCAATGGTGCTGATGGTGTGAGTGCAGCTGGTGAGTGAGTGTGAGTGCGAGCCGAGGACTGCAGTGGTGCTGATGGTGTGAGTGCGAGCCAAGGAATGCAATGGTGCTGATGGTGTGAGTGTGAGCCGAGGAATGCAATGGTGCTTATGGTGTGAGTGCGAGCCGAGGACTGCAATGGTGCTGATGGTGTGAGTGCGAGCCGAGGACTGCAATGGTGCTGATGGTGTGAGTGCGAGCCGAGGAATGCAATGGTGCTGATGGTGTGAGTGCAGCTGGTGAGTGAGTGTGAGTGCGAGCCGAGGACTGCAGTGGTGCTGATGGTGTGAGTGCGAGCCGAGAAATGCAATGGTGCTGATGGTGTGAGTGTGAGCCGAGGAATGCAATGATGCTGATGGTGTGAGTGCGAGCCGAGGACTGCAGTGGTGCTGATGGTGTGAGTGCGAGCCGAGGAATGCAATGGTGCTGATGGTGTGAGTGCGAGCCGAGGACTGCAATGGTGCTGATGGTGTGAGTGCGAGCCGAGGACTGCAATGGTGCTGATGGTGTGAGTGCGAGCCGAGGACTGCAATGGTGCTGATGGTGTGAGTGCGAGCCGAGGAATGCAATGGTGCTGATGGTGTGAGTGCAGCCGGTGAGTGAGTGTGAGTGCGACCCGAGGAATGCAATGGTGCTGATGGTGTGAGTGCGAGCCGAGGACTGCAATGGTGCTGATGGTGTGAGTGTGAGCCGAGGAATGCGAAGGTGCTGATGGTGTGAGTGTCAGCCGAGGAATGCAATGGTGCTGATGGTGTGAGTGCAGCCGGTGAGTGAGTGTGAGTGCGAGCCGAGGAATGCAATGGTGCTGATGGTGTGAGTGCGAGCCGAGGAATGCAATGGTGCTGATGGTGTGAGTGCGAGCCGAGGAATGCAATGGTGCTGATGGTGTGAGTGTGAGCCGAGGAATGCAATGGTGCTGATGGTGTGAGTGCGAGCCGAGGAATGCAATGGTGCTGATGGTGTGAGTGCAGCCGGTGAGTGAGTGTGAGTGCGAGCCGAGGAATGCAATGGTGCTGATGTGAGTGCGAGCCGAGGAATGCAATGGTGCTGATGGTGTGAGTGCGAGCCGAGGAATGCAATGGTGCTGATGGTGTGAGTGTGAGCCGAGGAATGCAATGGTGCTGATGGTGTGAGTGCGAGCCGAGGAATGCAATGGTACTGATGGTACATAGATGTAGCAGAGCTCATGGTGTGGGTGCAGCCGGTGAGTGTGATAGATGTAGCAGAGCTCATGGTGTGGGTGCAGCCGGTGAGTGTGATAGATGTAGCAGAGCTCATGGTGTGGGTGCAGCCGGTGAGTGTGATAGATGTAGCAGAGCTCATGGTGTGGGTGCAGCCGGTGAGTGTGATAGATGTAGCAGAGCTCATGGTGTTGGTGCAGCCGGTTAGTGTGATAGATGTAGCAGAGCTCATGGTGTGGGTGCAGCCGGTGAGTGTGATAGATGTAGCAGAGCTCATGGTGTGGGTGCAGCCGGTGAGTGTGATAGATGCAGCAGAGCTCATGGTGTGGGTGCAGCCGGTGAGTGTGATAGATGTAGCAGAGCTCATGGTGTGGGTGCAGCCGGTGAGTGTGATAGATGTAGCAGAGCTCATGGTGTGGGTGCAGCCGGTGAGTGTGATAGATGTAGCAGAGCTCATGGTGTTGGTGCAGCCGGTGAGTGTGATAGATGTAGCAGAGCTCATGGTGTGAGTGCAGCCGGTGAGTGTGATAGATGTAGTAGAGCTCATGGTGTGGGTGCAGCCGGTGAGTGTGATAGATGTAGCAGAGCTCATGGGGTGGGTGCAGCCGGTGAGTGTGATAGATGTAGCAGAGCTCATGGTGTGGGTGCAGCCGGTGAGTGTGATAGATGTAGCAGAGCTCATGGTGTGGGTGCAGCCGGTGAGTGTGATAGATGTAGCAGAGCTCATGGTGTGGGTGCAGTTGGTGAGTGTGATAGATGTAGCAGAGCTCATGGTGTGGGTGCAGCCGGTGAGTGTGATAGATGTAGCAGAGCTCATGGTGTGGGTGCAGTTGGTGAGTGTGATAGATGTAGCAGAGCTCATGGTGTGGGTGCAGCCGGTGAGTGTGATAGATGTAGCAGAGCTCATGGTGTGGGTGCAGTTGGTGAGTGTGATAGATGCAGCAGAGCTCATGGTGTGGGTGCAGCCGGTGAGTGTGATAGATGTAGCAGAGCTCATGGTGTTGATGCAGCCGGTGAGTGTGATAGATGTAGCAGAGCTCATGGTGTGGGTGCAGTCGGTGAGTGTGATAGATGTAGCAGAGCTCATGGTGTTGGTGCAGTTGGTGAGTGTGATAGATGCAGCAGAGCTCATGGTGTGGGTGCAGCCGGTGAGTGTGATAGATGTAGCAGAGCTCATGGTGTGGGTGCAGCCGGTGAGTGTGATAGATGTAGCAGAGCTCATGGTGTGGGTGCAGTCGGTGAGTGTGATAGATGTAGCAGAGCTCATGGTGTGGGTGCAGTTGGTGAGTGTGATAGATGCAGCAGAGCTCATGGTGTGGGTGCAGCCGGTGAGTGTGATAGATGTAGCAGAGCTCATGGTGTGGGTGCAGCCGGTGAGTGTGATAGATGTAGCAGAGCTCATGGTGTGAGTGCAGCCGGTGAGTGTGATAGATGTAGCAGAGCTCATGGTGTGGGTGCAGCCGGTGAGTGTGATAGATGTAGCAGAGCTCATGGTGTGGGTGCAGCCGGTGAGTGTGATAGATGTAGCAGAGCTCATGGTGTGGGTGCAGCCGGTGAGTGTGATAGATGTAGCAGAGCTCATGGTGTGGGTGCAGCCGGTGAGTGTGATAGATGTAGCAGAGCTCATGGTGTGGGTGCAGCCGGTGAGTGTGATAGATTTAGCAGAGCTCATGGTGTGGGTGCAGCCGGTGAGTGTGATAGATGTAGCAGAGCTCATGGTGTGGGAGCAGCCGGTGAGTGTGATAGATGTAGCAGAGCTCATGGTGTGGGTGCAGTCGGTGAGTGTGATAGATGTAGCAGAGCTCATGGTGTGGGTGCAGCCGGTGAGTGTGATAGATGTAGCAGAGCTCATGGTGTGAGTGCAGCCGGTGAGTGTGATAGATGTAGCAGAGCTCATGGTGTGAGTGCAGCCGGTGAGTGTGATAGATGTAGCAGAGCTCATGGTGTGGGTGCAGCCGGTGAGTGTGATAGATGTAGCAGAGCTCATGGTGTGGGTGCAGCCGGTGAGTGTGATAGATGTAGCAGAGCTCATGGTGTGGGTGCAGCCGGTGAGTGTGATAGATGTAGCAGAGCTCATGGTGTGAGTGCAGCCGGTGAGTGTGATAGATGCAGCAGAGCTCATGGTGTGGGTGCAGCCGGTGAGTGTGATAGATGTAGCAGAGCTCATGGTGTGGGTGCAGCCGGTGAGTGTGATAGATGCCGCAGAGCTCATGGTGTGGGTGCAGCCGGTGAGTGTGATAGATGTAGCAGAGCTCATGGTGTGAGTGCAGCCGGTGAGTGTGATAGATGTAGCAGAGCTCATGGTGTTGGTGCAGCCGGTGAGTGTGATAGATGTAGCAGAGCTCATGGTGTGGGTGCAGCCTGTGCGTGTGATAGATGTACCAGAGCTCATGGTGTGAGTGCAGCCGGTGAGTGTGATAGATGTAGCAGAGCTCATGGTGTTGGTGCAACCGGTGAGTGTGATAGATGTAGCAGAGCTCATGGTTTGGGTGCAGCCGGTGAGTGTGATAGATGTAGCAGAGCTCATGGTGTGGGTGCAGCCGGTGAGTGTGATAGATGTAGCAGAGCTCATGGTGTCGGTGCAGCCGGTGAGTGTGATAGATGTAGCAGAGCTCATGGTGTGGGTGCAGCCGGTGAGTGTGATAGATGTAGCAGAGCTCATGGTGTGGGTGCAGCCGGTGAGTGTGATAGATGTAGCAGAGCTCATGGTGTCGGTGCAGCCGGTGAGTGTGATAGATGTAGCAGAGCTCATGGTGTGGGTGCAGCCGGTGAGTGTGATAGATGTAGCAGAGCTCATGGCGTGGGTGCAGTTGGTAAGTGTGATAGATGTAGCAGAGCTCATGGTGTGAGTGCAGTCGGTGAGTGTGATAGATGTAGCAGAGCTCATGGTGTTGGTGCAACCGGTGAGTGTGATAGATGTAGCAGAGCTCATGGTTTGGGTGCAGCCGGTGAGTGTGATAGATGTAGCAGAGCTCATGGCGTGGGTGCAGTTGGTAAGTGTGATAGATGTAGCAGAGCTCATGGTGTGAGTGCAGTCGGTGAGTGTGATAGATGTAGCAGAGCTCATGGTGTTGGTGCAACCGGTGAGTGTGATAGATGTAGCAGAGCTCATGGTGTGGGTGCAGCCGGTGAGTGTGATAGATGTAGCAGAGCTCATGGTGTGGGTGCAGTCGGTGAGTGTGATAGATGTAGCAGAGCTCATGGTGTGGGTGCAGCCGGTGAGTGTGATAGATGTAGCAGAGCTCATGGTGTGGGTGCAGCCGGTGAGTGTGATAGATGTAGCAGAGCTCATGGTGTGGGTGCAGCCGGTGAGTGTGATAGATGTAGCAGAGCTCATGGCGTGGGTGCAGTTGGTAAGTGTGATAGATGTAGCAGAGCTCATGGTGTGAGTGCAGTCGGTGAGTGTGATAGATGTAGCAGAGCTCATGGTGTTGGTGCAACCGGTGAGTGTGATAGATGTAGCAGAGCTCATGGTGTGGGTGCAGCCGGTGAGTGTGATAGATGTAGCAGAGCTCATGGTGTGGGTGCAGCCGGTGAGTGTGATAGATGTAGCAGAGCTCATGGTGTGGGTGCAGCCGGTGAGTGTGATAGATGTAGCAGAGCTCATGGTGTGGGTGCAGCCGGTGAGTGTGATAGATGTAGCAGAGCTCATGGTGTGGGTGCAGCCGGTGAGTGTGATAGATGTAGCAGAGCTCATGGTGTGGGTGCAGCCGGTGAGTGTGATAGATGTAGCAGAGCTCATGGTGTGGGTGCAGCCGGTGAGTGTGATAGATGTAGCAGAGCTCATGGTGTGGGTGCAGCCGGTGAGTGTGATAGATGCAGCAGAGCTTATGGTGTTGGTGCAGTCGGTGAGTGTGATAGATGTAGCAGAGCTCATGGTGTTGGTGCAGTCGGTGAGTGTGATAGATGTAGCAGAGCTCATGGTGTGGGTGCAGCCGGTGAGTGTGATAGATGTAGCAGAGCTCATGGTGTGAGTGCAGCCGGTGAGTGTGATAGATGTAGCAGAGCTCATGGTGTGGGTGCAGCCGGTGAGTGTGATAGATGTAGCAGAGCTCATGGTGTGGGTGCAGTTGGTGAGTGTGATAGATGTAGCAGAGCTCATGGTGTGGGTGCAGCCGGTGAGTGTGATAGATGTAGCAGAGCTCATGGTGTGAGTGCAGCCGGTGAGTGTGATAGATGTAGCAGAGCTCATGGTGTGAGTGCAGCCGGTGAGTGTGATAGATGTAGCAGAGCTCATGGTGTGGGTGCAGCCGGTGAGTGTGATAGATGTAGCAGAGCTCATGGTGTGGGTGCAGCCGGTGAGTGTGATAGATGTAGCAGAGCTCATGGTGTGGGTGCAGCCGGTGAGTGTGATAGATGTAGCAGAGCTCATGGTGTGGGTGCAGCCGGTGAGTGTGATAGATGTAGCAGAGCTCATGGTGTGGGTGCAGCCGGTGAGTGTGATAGATGTAGCAGAGCTCATGGTGTGAGTGCAGCCGGTGAGTGTGATAGATGTAGCAGAGCTCATGGTGTGGGTGCAGCCGGTGAGTGTGATAGATGTAGTAGAGCTCATGGTGTGGGTGCAGCCGGTGAGTGTGATAGATGTAGCAGAGCTCATGGTGTGAGTGCAGTTGGTGAGTGTGATAGATGTAGCAGAGCTCATGGTGTGGGTGCAGCCGGTGAGTGTGATAGATGCAGCAGAGCTCATGGTGTGGGTGCAGTTGGTGAGTGTGATAGATGTAGCAGAGCTCATGGGGTGGGTGCAGCCGGTGAGTGTGATAGATGTAGCAGAGCTCATGGTGTGGGTGCAGCCGGTGAGTGTGATAGATGTAGCAGAGCTCATGGTGTGGGTGCAGTTGGTGAGTGTGATAGATGTAGCAGAGCTCATGGTGTGGGTGCAGTCGGTGAGTGTGATAGATGTAGCAGAGCTCATGGTGTGAGTGCAGCCGGTCAGTGTGATAGATGTAGCAGAGCTCATGGTGTGGGTGCAGCTGGTGAGTGTGATAGATGTAGCAGAGCTCATGGTGTGGGTGCAGCCGGTGAGTGTGATAGATGCAGCAGAGCTCATGGTGTGGGTGCAGTTGGTGAGTGTGATAGATGTAGCAGAGCTCATGGTGTGGGTGCAGCCGGTGAGTGTGATAGATGTAGCAGAGCTCATGGTGTGGGTGCAGTTGGTGAGTGTGATAGATGTAGCAGAGCTCATGGTGTGGGTGCAGCCGGTGAGTGTGATAGATGCAGCAGAGCTCATGGTGTGGGTGCAGCCGGTGAGTGTGATAGATGTAGCAGAGCTCATGGTGTGGGTGCAGCCGGTGAGTGTGATAGATGTAGCAGAGCTCATGGTGTGAGTGCAGCCGGTGAGTGTGATAGATGCAGCAGAGCTCATGGTGTGGGTGCAGCCGGTGAGTGTGATAGATGTAGCAGAGCTCATGGTGTGAGTGCAGCCGGTGAGTGTGATAGATGTAGCAGAGCTCATGGTGTGGGTGCAGCGGGTGAGTGTGATAGATGTAGCAGAGCTCATGGTGTGAGTGCAGCCGGTGAGTGTGATAGATGTAGCAGAGCTCATGGTGTGGGTGCAGCCGGTGAGTGTGATAGATGTAGCAGAGCTCATGGTGTGGGTGCAGCCGGTGAGTGTGATAGATGTAGCAGAGCTCATGGTGTGAGTGCAGCCGGTGAGTGTGATAGATGTAGCAGAGCTCATGGTGTGGGTGCAGTTGGTGAGTGTGATAGATGTAGCAGAGCTCATGGTGTGAGTGCAGCCGGTGAGTGTGATAGATGCAGCAGAGCTCATGGTGTGAGTGCAGCCGGTGAGTGTGATAGATGTAGCAGAGCTCATGGTGTGGGTGCAGCCGGTGAGTGTGATAGATGTAGCAGAGCTCATGGTGTGGGTGCAGTTGGTGAGTGTGATAGATGTAGCAGAGCTCATGGTGTGGGTGCAGCCGGTGAGTGTGATAGATGTAGCAGAGCTCATGGTGTGGGTGCAGCCGGTGAGTGTGATAGATGTAGCAGAGCTCATGGTGTTGGTGCAGTCGGTGAGTGTGATAGATGTAGCAGAGCTCATGGTGTGGGTGCAGCCGGTGAGTGTGATAGATGTAGCAGAGCTCATGGTGTGAGTGCAGCTGGTGAGTGTGATAGATGTAGCAGAGCTCATGGTGTGGGTGCAGCCGGTGAGTGTGATAGATGTAGCAGAGCTCATGGTGTGAGTGCAGCTGGTGAGTGTGATAGATGTAGCAGAGCTCATGGTGTGGGTGCAGCCGGTGAGTGTGATAGATGTAGCAGAGCTCATGGTGTGGGTGCAGCCGGTGAGTGTGATAGATGTAGCAGAGCTCATGGTGTGGGTGCAGCCGGTGAGTGTGATAGATGTAGCAGAGCTCATGGTGTGGGTGCAGTCGGTGAGTGTGATAGATGTAGCAGAGCTCATGGTGCGGGTGCAGTTGGTGAGTGTGATAGATGTAGCAGAGCTCATGGTGTGAGTGCAGCCGGTGAGTGTGATAGATGTAGCAGAGCTCATGGTGTGGGTGCAGCCGGTGAGTGTGATAGATGTAGCAGAGCTCATGGTGTGGGTGCAGCCGGTGAGTGTGATAGATGTAGCAGAGCTCATGGTGTGGGTGCAGCCGGTGAGTGTGATAGATGTAGCAGAGCTCATGGTGTGGGTGCAGCCGGTGAGTGTGATAGATGTAGCAGAGCTCATGGTGTGGGTGCAGCCGGTGAGTGTGATAGATGTAGCAGAGCTCATGGTGTGGGTGCAGTCGGTGAGTGTGATAGATGTAGCAGAGCTCATGGTGTGGGTGCAGCCGGTGCGTGTGATAGATGTAGCAGAGCTCATGGTGTGGGTGCAGTTGGTGAGTGTGATAGATGCAGCAGAGCTCATGGTGTGGGTGCAGCCGGTGAGTGTGATAGATGCAGCAGAGCTCATGGTGTTGGTGCAGCCGGTGAGTGTGATAGATGTAGCAGAGCTCATGGTGTGGGTGCAGTTGGTGAGTGTGATAGATGTAGCAGAGCTCATGGTGTGGGTGCAGCCGGTGAGTGTGATAGATGTAGCAGAGCTCATGGTGTGGGTGCAGCCGGTGAGTGTGATAGATGTAGCAGAGCTCATGGTGTGGGTGCAGCCGGTGAGTGTGATAGATGTAGCAGAGCTCATGGTGTGGGTGCAGCCGGTGAGTGTGATAGATGTAGCAGAGCTCATGGTGTGGGTGCAGCCGGTGAGTGTGATAGATGTAGCAGAGCTCATGGTGTGGGTGCAGTCGGTGAGTGTGATAGATGTAGCAGAGCTCATGGTGTTGGTGCAGTTGGTGAGTGTGATAGATGTAGCAGAGCTCATGGTGTGAGTGCAGCCGGTGAGTGTGA
The DNA here is from genome assembly GCA_035609135.1 of Eleutherodactylus coqui. Taxonomy (NCBI): domain Eukaryota; kingdom Metazoa; phylum Chordata; class Amphibia; order Anura; family Eleutherodactylidae; genus Eleutherodactylus; species Eleutherodactylus coqui. The sequence goes on along the minus strand of CM069406.1, from coordinate 333,353,587 downwards.
TAGATGTAGCAGAGCTCATGGTGTGGGTGCAGCCGGTGAGTGTGATAGATGTAGCAGAGCTCATGGTGTGGGTGCAGCCGGTGAGTGTGATAGATGTAGCAGAGCTCATGGTGTGGGTGCAGCCGGTGAGTGTGATAGATGTAGCAGAGCTCATGGTGTGGGTGCAGTCGGTGAGTGTGATAGATGTAGCAGAGCTCATGGTGTTGGTGCAGTCGGTGAGTGTGATAGATGTAGCAGAGCTCATGGTGTGAGTGCAGCCGGTGAGTGTGATAGATGTAGCAGAGCTCATGGTGTGAGTGCAGCCGGTGAGTGTGATAGATGTAGCAGAGCTCATGGTGTGGGTGCAGCCGGTGAGTGTGATAGATGTAGCAGAGCTCATGGTGTGGGTGCAGCCGGTGAGTGTGATAGATGTAGCAGAGCTCATGGTGTGGGTGCAGCCGGTGAGTGTGATAGATGTAGCAGAGCTCATGGTGCGGGTGCAGCCGGTGAGTGTGATAGATGTAGCAGAGCTCATGGTGCGGGTGCAGTTGGTGAGTGTGATAGATGTAGCAGAGCTCATGGTGTGAGTGCAGTTGGTGAGTGTGATAGATGTAGCAGAGCTCATGGTGTGGGTGCAGTTGGTGAGTGTGATAGATGTAGCAGAGCTCATGGTGTGGGTGCAGCCGGTGAGTGTGATAGATGTAGCAGAGCTCATGGTGTGAGTGCAGCCGGTGAGTGTGATAGATGTAGCAGAGCTCATGGTGTGAGTGCAGCCGGTGAGTGTGATAGATGTAGCAGAGCTCATGGTGTGAGTGCAGCCGGTGAGTGTGATAGATGTAGCAGAGCTCATGGTGTGGGTGCAGTTGGTGAGTGTGATAGATGTAGCAGAGCTCATGGTGTGGGTGCAGCCGGTGAGTGTGATAGATGTAGCAGAGCTCATGGTGTGGGTGCAGTTGGTGAGTGTGATAGATGTAGCAGAGCTCATGGTGTGGGTGCAGACGGTGAGTGTGATAGATGTAGCAGAGCTCATGGTGTGGGTGCAGTTGGTGAGTGTGATAGATGTAGCAGAGCTCATGGTGTGGGTGCAGCCGGTGAGTGTGATAGATGTAGCAGAGCTCATGGTGTGAGTGCAGCCGGTGAGTGTGATAGATGTAGCAGAGCTCATGGTGTGAGTGCAGCCGGTGAGTGTGATAGATGTAGCAGAGCTCATGGTGTGAGTGCAGCCGGTGAGTGTGATAGATGTAGCAGAGCTCATGGTGTGGGTGCAGTTGGTGAGTGTGATAGATGTAGCAGAGCTCATGGTGTGGGTGCAGCCGGTGAGTGTGATAGATGTAGCAGAGCTCATGGTGTGGGTGCAGTTGGTGAGTGTGATAGATGTAGCAGAGCTCATGGTGTGGGTGCAGACGGTGAGTGTGATAGATGTAGCAGAGCTCATGGTGTGGGTGCAGTTGGTGAGTGTGATAGATGTAGCAGAGCTCATGGTGTGGGTGCAGTTGGTGAGTGTGATAGATGTAGCAGAGCTCATGGGGTGGGTGCAGCCGGTGAGTGTGATAGATGTAGCAGAGCTCATGGTGTGGGTGCAGTTGGTGAGTGTGATAGATGTAGCAGAGCTCATGGTGTGAGTGCAGCCGGTGAGTGTGATAGATGTAGCAGAGCTCATGGTGTGGGTGCAGCCGGTGAGTGTGATAGATGTAGCAGAGCTCATGGTGTGAGTGCAGCCGGTGAGTGTGATAGATGTAGCAGAGCTCATGGTGTGAGTGCAGCCGGTGAGTGTGATAGATGTAGCAGAGCTCATGGTGTTGGTGCAGCCGGTGAGTGTGATAGGTGCCGCAGGGTGCCTGTCTGAGCTCTGCTCTCACGCTGGCTGTGTGATCAGCACCGTCGTCTCCAGACGTCTTACCATCTCTGTATCTTGTGACTTCTTGACCCCGTGGCGCAGTGAGCTCTGTGTAACCGCATTGTCATCTTGTTGTGACCCAGACAGGTATAGTGGGCCGGCTGTGTGATGATACATTGTATACAGGGCTGTGTATAGTGGGCCGGCTGTGTGATGATACATTGTATACAGGGCTGTATGGTGATATAGTGGCAGTATACAGATGGCTCACTACTGTATATCACAATATATCGTGATAGCGCCGCGCTCCTGCCTGCCCGCAGTGTTATTAGCAGACAGGTCATAGGAGTTAAAATGTATCGAATGGCATGAAAGCCAAAAGAACACGCCATGCGATAAACACGGGGCTCCGCGGGGCCTGGGCGGCTGTCTGCAGCGTGACCACATGTTGTCTTATAGTAATGTAGCCACCTACAAAACCTCACTAATGTGAAGGAACACCTAGGAGACCACGGACTTCACGTACATGCGGTTAGTAGCCCACGTGTAGAGATGATGGAAGAGGTCTCTGTACTGACCCCTGATATATCTATACACAGTTATTAGAGCACTCCCTTGTTACAGTCCTGGGTATAATAGATGATGGGAGAGATCTCTGTACTGACCCCTGATATATTATACATAGTTATTAGAGCGCCCCCTTGTTACTGTCCTGGGTATAATCGATGATGGGAGAGATCTCTGTACTGACCCCTGATGTATCTTTACACAGTTATTAGAGCACTCCCTTGTTACAGTCCTGGGTATAATAGATGATGGGAGAGATCTCTGTACTGACCCTGATATATTATACATAGTTATTAGAGCGCCCCCTTGTTACTGTCCTGGGTATAATAGATGATGGGAGAGATCTCTGTACTGACCCCTGATATATCTATACATAGTTATTAGAGCGCCCCTTGTTACAGTCCTCGGTATAATAGATGATGGGAGAGATCTCTGTACTGACCTCTGATATATCTACACATAGTTATTAGAGTGCCCCCTTGTTACAGTCCTGGGTATAATAGATGATGGGAGAGATCTCTGTACTGACCCTGATATATTATACATAGTTATTAGAGCGCCCCCTTGTTACAGTCCTGGTATAATAGATGATGGGAGAGATCTCTATACTGACCCCTGATATACATATACATAGTTATTAGAACGCCCCCTTGTTACAGTCCTGGGTATAATAGATGATGGGAGAGATCTCTGTACTGACCTCTGATATATCTACACATAGTTATTAGAGTGCCCCCTTGTTACAGTCCTGGGTATAATACATGATGGGAGAGATCTCTGTACTGACCCCTGATATATCTATATATAGTTATTTAAGCGCCCTCTTGTTACAGTCCTGGGTATAATAGATGATGGGAGAGATCTCTGTACTGACCCCTGATATATTATACATAGTTATTAGAGCGCCCCCTTGTTACAGTCATGGGTATAATAGATGATAGGAGAGATCTCTGTACTGACCTCTGATATATTACACATAGTTATTAGAGCGCCCCCTTGTTACAGTCCTGGGTATAATAGATGATGGTAGAGATCTCTGTACTGACCCCTGATATATCTACACATAGTTATTAGAGCGCCCCCTTGTTACAGTCCTGGGTATAAAAGATAATGGTAGAGATCTCTGTACTGACCCCTGATATATCTATACATAGTTATTAGAGCGCCCCCTTGTTACAGTCATGGGTATAATAGATGATGGTAGAGATCTCTGTACTGACCCCTGATATATCTACACATAGTTATTAGAGCGCCCCCTTGTTACAGTCCTGGGTATAATAGATGATGGTAGAGATCTCTGTACTGACCCCTGATATATCTACACATAGTTATTAGAGCGCCCCCTTGTTACAGTCCTGGTATAATAGATGATGGGAGAGATCTCTGTACTGACCCCTGATATATCTATACACAGTTATTAGAGCGCCCCCTTGTTACAGTCCTGGTATAATAGATGATGGGAGAGATCTCTATACTGACCCCTGATGTACATATACATAGTTATTAGAGCGCCCCCTTGTTACAGTCCTGGGTATAATAGATGATTGGAGGGATTTCTGTACTGACCCCTGATATATCTATACATAGTTATTAGAGCGCCCCCTTGTTACAGTCCTCGGTATAATAGATGATGGGAGAGATCTCTGTACTGACCCCTGATATGTTATACATAGTTATTAGAGTGCCCCCTTGTTACAGTCCTGGGTATAATAGATGATGGTAGAGATCTCTGTACTGACCCCTGATATACATATACATAATTATTAGAGCGCCCCCTTGTTACAGTCCTGGTATAATAGATGATGGGAGAGATCTCTGTACTGACCCCTGATATATTATACATAGTTATTAGAGTGCCCCCTTGTTACAGTCCTGGGTATAATAGATGATAGGAGAGATCTCTGTACTGACCCCTGATATATTATACATAGTTATTAGAGCGCCCCCTTGTTACAGTCCTGGGTATAATAGATGATGGGAGAGATCTCTGTACTGACCCCTGATATATCTATACATAGTTATTAGAGCGCCCCCTTGTTACAGTCCTGGGTATAATAGATGATGGGAGAGATCTCTGTACTGACCCCTGATATATTATACATAGTTATTAGAGCGCCCCTTTGTTACAGTCCTGGGTATAATACATGATGGGAGAGATCTCTGTACTGACCCCTGATATATCTATACATAGTTATTAGAGCGCCCCGGTGTTACAGTCCTGGGTATAATAGATGATGGGAGAAATCTATGTACTGACCCCTGATATATCTATACATAGTTATTAGAGCGCCCCCTTGTTACAGTACTTTGTATAATAGATGATGGGGGAGATCTCTGTACTGACCCCTGATATATCTATACATAGTTATTAGAGCGCCCCCTTGTTACACTCCTGGGTATAATACATGATGGGAGAGATCTCTGTACCGACTCTGATATATCTATACATAGTTATTAGAGCGCCCCCTTGTTACACTCCTGCTATAATAGATGATGGGAGAGATCTATGTACTGACCCCTGATATATCTATACATAGTTATTAGAGCGCCCCCTTGTTGCAGTCCTGGGTATAATAGATGATGGCAGAGATCTCTGTACTGACCCCTGATATATCTATACATAGTTATTAGAGCGCCCCCTTGTTACAGTCCTGGGTATAATAGATGATGGCAGAGATCTCTGTACTGACCCCTGATATATCTATACATAGTTATTAGAGCGCCCCCTTGTTACAGTCCTGGGTATAATAGATGATGGGGGAGATCTCTCTACTGACCCCTGATATATCTATACATAGTTATTAGAGCGCCCCCTTGTTACAGTCCTGGGTATAATAGATGATGGAAGAGATCTCTGTACTGGCCCCTGATATATTATACATAGTTATTAGAGCACCCCCTTGTTACAGTCCTGGGTATAATAGATGATGGGAGAGATCTCTGTACTGACCCCTAATATATCTATACATAGTTATTAGAGCTCCCCTTGTTACAGTCCTGGGTATAATAGATGATGGGAGAGATCTCTGTACTGACCCCTGATATATCTATACATAGTTTTTAGAGCGCCCCCTTGTTACAGTCCTGGGTATAATAGATGATGGAAGAGATCTCTGTACTGACCCCGGATATATCTATACATAGTTATTAGAGCGCCCCCTTGTTACAGTCCTGGGTATAATAGATGATGAGAGAGATCTCTGTACTGACCTCTGATATATCTACACATAGTTATTAGAGCGCCCCCTTGTTACAGTCCTGGTATAATAGATGATGGGAGAGATCTCTGTACAGACCCCTGATATATCTATACATAGTTATTAGAGCGCCCCCTTGTTACAGTCCTGGGTATAATAGATGATGGGAGAGATCTCTGTACTGACCCCTGATATATCTATACATAGTTATTAGAGCGCCCCCTTGTTACAGTCCTGGTATAATAGATGATGGGAGAGATCTCTGTACTGACCTCTGATATATCTATACATAGTTATTAGAGCGCCCCCTTGTTATACTCCTGGGTATAATAGATGATGGAAGAGGTCTCTGTACTGACCCCTGATATATCTACACATAGTTATTAGAGCGCCCCCTTGTTACAGTCCTGGGTATAATAGATGATGGTAGAGATCTCTGTACTGACCCCTGATATATTATACATAGTTATTAGAGCACCCCCTTGTTACAGTCCTGGGTATAATAGATGATGGGAGAGATCTCTATACTGACCCCTGATATATCTATACATAGTTATTAGAGCGCCCCCTTGTTACAGTCATGGGTATAATAGATGATAGGAGAGAGCTCTGTACTGACCCCTGATATATCTATACATAGTTATTAGAGCGCCCCCTTGTTACAGTCCTGGGTATAATAGATGATGGGAGAGATCTCTATACTGACCTCTGATATATTATACATAGTTATTAGAGCGCCCCCTTGTTACAGTCCTGGGTATAATAGATGATGGGAGAGATCTCTGTATTGACCCCTGATATATTATACATAGTTATTAGAGCGCCCCCTTGTTACAGTCCTGGGTATAATAGATGATGGTAGAGATCTCTGTACTGACCCCTGATATATCTATACATAGTTATTAGAGCGCCGCCTTGTTACAGTCCTGGGTATAATAGATGATGGGGGCGATCTCTGTACTGACCTCTGATATATTATACATAGTTATTAGAGCGCCCCCTTGTTACAGTCCTGGGTATAATAGATGATGGGAGAGATCTCTGTACTGACCCCTGATATATTATACATAGTTAATAGAGTGCCCCCTTGTTACAGTCATGGGTATAATAGATGATGGGAGAGATCTCTGTACTGACCCCTGATATATCTATACATAGTTATTAGAGCGCCCCCTTGTTACAGTCCTGGGTATAATAGATGATGGGAGAGATCTCTGTACTGACCCCTGATATATTATACATAGTTAATAGAGCGCCCCCTTGTTACAGTCCTGGGTATAATAGATGATGGGAGAGATCTCTGTACTGACCCCTGATATATTATACATAGTTATTAGAGCGCCCCCTTGTTACAGTCCTGGGTATAATAGATGATGGGAGAGATCTCTGTACTGTCCCCTGATATATCTATACATAGTTATTAGAGTGCCCCCTTGTTACAGTCCTGGGTATAATACATGATGGGAGAGATCTCTGTACTGACCCCTGATATATCTATACATAGTTATTAGAGCGCCCCCTTGGTACATTCCTGGGTATAATAGATGATGGCAGAGATCTCTGTACTGACCCCTGATATATCTATACATAGTTATTAGAGCGCCCCCTTGGTACATTCCTGGGTATAATAGATGATAGGAGAGATCTCTGTACTGACCCCTGATATATTATACATAGTTATTAGAGCGCCCCCTTGGTACATTCCTGGGTATAATAGATGATGGCAGAGATCTCTGTACTGACCCCTGATATATCTATACATAGTTATTAGAGCGCCCCCTTGTTACAGTCCTGGGTATAATAGATGATGGCAGAGATCTCTGTACAGACCCCTGATATATCTATACATAGTTATTAGAGCGCCCCCTTGTTACAGTCCTGGGTATAATACATGATGGGAGAGATCTCTGTACTGACCCCTGGTATATTATACATAGTTATTAGAGCACCCCCTTGTTACAGTCCTGGGTATAATAGATGATGGGAGAGATCTCTGTACTGACCCCTGATATATCTATACATAGTTATTAGAGCGCCCCCTTGTTACAGTCCTGGATATAATAGATGATGGCAGAGATCTCTGTACTGACCCCTGATATATCTATACATAGGTATTAGAGCGCCCCCTTGTTACAGTCCTGGGTATAATACATGATGGGAGAGATCTCTGTACTGACCCCTTCTATACATAGTTATTAGAGCGCCCCCTTGTTACAGTCCTGGGTATAATACATGATGGGAGAGATCTCTGTACTGACCCCTTCTATACATAGTTATTAGAGCGCCCCCTTGTTACAGTCCTGGGTATAATACATGATGGGAGAGATCTATGTACTGACCCCTGATATATCTATACATAGTTATTAGAGCGCCCCCTTGTTATAGTCCTGAGTATAATAGATGATAGGAGAGATCTCTGTACTGACCCCTTCTATAGATAGTTATTAGAGCGCCCCCTTTTTACAGTCCTGAGTATAATAGATGATGGCAGAGATCTCTGTACTGACCCCTTCTATAGATAGTTATTAGAGTGCCCCCTTGTTACAGTCCTGGGTATAATACATGATGGAAGAGATCTCTGTACTGACCCCTGATATATCTATACATAGTTATTAGAGCGCCCCCTTGTTACAGTCCTGGGTATAATACATGATGGGAGAGATCTCTGTACTGACCCCTGATATATCTATACATAGTTATTAGAGCGCCCCCTTGTTACCGTCCCGGGTATAATACATGATGGGAGAGATCTCTGTACTGACCCCTGATATATCTATACATAGTTATTAGAGCGCCCCCTTGTTACAGTCCTGGTATAATAGATGATGGGAGAGATCTCTGTACTGACCTCTGATATATCTATACATAGTTATTAGAGCGCCCCCTTGTTATACTCCTGGGTATAATAGATGATGGAAGAGGTCTCTGTACTGACCCCTGATATATCTATACATAGTTATTAGAGCGCCCCCTTGTTACAGTCCCGGGTATAATAGATGATGGGAGAGTTCTCTGTACTGATCCCTGATATATCTTTACATAGGTTTTAGAGTGCCCCCTTGTTATAGTCCTGGGTATAATAGATGATAGGAGAGATCTCTGTACTGACCCCTGATATATTATACATAGTTATTAGAGTGCCCCCTTGTTACAGTCCTGGGTATAATACATGATGGGAGAGATCTCTGTACTGACCCCTGATATATCTATACATAGTTATTAGAGCGCCCCCTTATTACAGTCCTGGGTATAATAGATGATGGGAGAGATCTCTGTACTGAGCCCTTATATCATATACATAGTTATTAGAGCGCCCCCTTGTTACAGTCCTGGGTATAATAGATGATGGGAAAGATCTATGTATCAACTTATATAGATAACATGTGGGGGGTATCAGGATATTAGGTCAGAGATGTATGGGGGGGGGGGCAGGTTGTATATAGATTACATGTGGGGGTATCAGGATATTAGGTCAGAGATGTATGGGGGGACAGGTTGTATATAGATTACATGTGGGGGTATCAGGATATTAGGCCAGAGATGCATGGGCGGGGGGGGGCAGGTTGTATATAGATTACATGTGGGGGTATCAGGATATTAGGTCAGAGATGTATGGAGGGACATGTATATAGATTACTTGTGGGGGTATCAAGATATTTGGTCAGAGATGTATGGGGGGACAGGTTGTATATAGATTACATGTGGTGGTGTAAGGATAGTAGGTCAGTGATGTATGGGGGGACAGGTTGTATATAGATTACATGTGGGGGTATCAGGATATTAGGTCAGAGATATATGGGGGGGCAGGTTGTATATAGATTACATGTGGGGGTATCAGGATATTAGGTCAGATGTATGGAGGGACAGGTTGTATATAGATTACATGTGGGGGTATCAGGATATTAGGTTAGAGATGTATGGGGGGGGGGGCAGGTTGTATATAGATTACATGTGGGGATATCAGGATATTAGGCCTGAGATGCATGGGGGGGGGGGGGGCAGGTTGTATATAGATTACATGAGGGGGTATCAGGATATTAGGTCAGAGAAGTATGGGGGAACAGGTTGTATATGAATTACATGTGGGGGGTTTCAGGTTATTAGGTCAGAGATGTTTGGGGGGACAGGTTGTATATAGATTACATGTGGGGGGGTATCAGGATATTAGGTCAGAGTTGTATGAGGGGGGGCAGGTTGTATATAGATTACATGTGGGGGTATCAGGATATTAGGTCAGATGTATGGAGGGACAGGTTGTATATAGATTACATGTGGGGGTATCAGGATATTAGGTTAGAGATGTATGGGGGGGGGGGGGGCAGGTTGTATATAGATTACATGTGGGGATATCAGGATATTAGGCCTGAGATGCATGGGGGGGGGGGGGCAGGTTGTATATAGATTACATGAGGGGGTATCAGGATATTAGGTCAGAGATGTATGGGGGACAGGATGTATATAGATCACATGTCGGGGTATCAGGATATTAGGTCAGAGATGTATGGAGGTCACAGGTTGTATATAGATTAGATGTGGGGGTATCAGGATATTAGGTCAGTGATGGATGGGGGGACAGGTTGTATATAGATTACTTGTGGGGGGTGTCAGGATATTAGGTCAGAGATGTATGAGGGGACAGGTTGTATATAGATTACATGTGGGGGGTATCAGGATATTAGGTTAGAGATGTATGGGGGGACAGGTTGTATATAGATTACATGTGGGGGTATCAGGATATTAGGTCAGAGATGTATGGGGGACAGGTTGTATATAGATTACATGTGGGGGGTATCAGGATATTAGGTCAGATGTATGGAGAGACAGGTTGTATATAGATTACATGTGGGAGGTATCAGGATAGTAGGTCAGTGATGTATGGGGGGACAGGTTGTATATAGATTACATGTGGGGGTATCAAGATATTAGGTCAGAGATGTATGGGGGACATGTATATGGATTGCTTGTGGTAGGTATCAGGATATTAGGTCAGAGATGTTTGGGGGGACAGGTTGTATATAGATTACATGTGGGGGGTATCAGGATATTAGGTCAGAGATGTACGGAGGGACAGGTTGTATATAGATTACATGTGGGAGTATCAGGATATTTGGTCAGAGATGTACGGAGGGACAGGTTGTATATAGATTACATGTGGGGGTATCAGGATATTAGGTCAGAGATGTATGGGGGGACAGGTTGGATATAGATTACTTGTGGGGGTATCAGGATATTAGGTCAGAGGTGTATGGAGGGATAGGTTGTATATAGATTATATGTGGGGTATCAGGATATTAGGTCAGAGATGTATGGAGGGACAGGTTGTATATAGATGACGTGGGGGTATCAGGATATTAGGTCAGAGATGTATGGAGGGACAGGTTGTATATAGATTACATGTGGGAGTATCAGGATATTAGGTCAGAGGTGTATGGGGGGACAGGTTGTATATAGATTACATGTGGGGGTATCAGGATATTAGGTCAGAGGTGTAATGAGGGACAGGTTGTATATAGATAACATGTGGGGGTATCAGGATATTAGGTCAGAGATGTATGGGGGGACAGGTTGTATACAGATTACTTGTGGGGGGATCAGGATATTTGGTCAGAGATGTATGGGGGGACAGGTTGTATATAGATTACATGTGGGGGTATCAGGATATTAGGTCAGAGGTGTAATGAGGGACAGGTTGTATATAGATTACATGTGGGGCATCAGGATATTAGGTCAGAGATGTATGGGGGACAGGTTGTATATAGATTACTTGTGGGGGTATCAGGATATTAGATCAGAGATGTATGGAGGGTCAGGTTGTATATAGATTACATGTGGGGGTATCAGGATATTAGGTCAGAGATGTATGGAGGGTCAGGTTGTATATAGATTACTTGTGGGGGTATCAGGATATTAGGTCAGAGATGTATGGAGGGTCAGGTTGTATATAGATTACTTGTGGGGGTATCAGGTTATTAGGTCAGAGATGTATGGGGGACAGGGTGTATATAGATTACATGTGGGGGTATCAGGATATTAGGTCAGAGATGTATGGAGGGTCAGGTTGTATATAGATTACATGTGGGGGGGATCAGGATATTAGGTCAGAGATGTATAGGGGGACAGGTTGTATATGGATTACATGTGGGGGGTATGAGGATATTAGGTCAGAAATGTATGGGGGGACAGGTTGTATATAGATTACATGTGGGGGGTATCAAGATATTAGGTCAGAGATGTATGGAGGGACAGGTTGTATATAGATTACATGTGGGGGGTATCAGGATATTAGGGCAGAGATGTATGGAGGGGACAGGTTCTATATAGATTACATGTGTAGGTATCAGGATATTAGGTCAGAGATGTATGGGGGGGGGGACAGGTTCTATATAGATTACATGTGTAGGTATCAGGATATTAGGTCAGAGATGTATGGGGGACAGGTTGTATATGGATTACATGTGGGGTGTATCAGGATATTAGGTCAGAGATGCATGGGGGGACAGGGTGTATATAGATTACATGTGGGGGTATCAGGATATTAGATCAGAGATGTATGGAGGGACAGGTTGTATATAGATTACATGTGGGGGTATCAGGATATTAGGTCAGAGATGTATGGAGGGACAGGTTGTATATAGATTACTTGTGGGGGTATCAGGTTATTAGGTCAGAGATGTATGGGGGACAGGTTGTATATGGATTACATGTGGGGGGTATCAGGATATTAGGTCAGAAATGTATGGGGGGACAGGTTGTATATAGATTACATGTGGGGGGTATCAAGATATTAGGTCAGAGATGTATGGAGGGACAGGTTGTATATAGATTACATGTGGGGGGTATCAGGATATTATTAGGGCAGAGATGTATGGAGGGGACAGGTTCTATATAGATTACATGTGTAGGTATCAGGATATTAGGTCAGAGATGTATGGGGGGGGGGGGGACAGGTTCTATATAGATTACATGTGTAGGTATCTGGATATTAGGTCAGAGATGTATGGGGGACAGGTTGTATATGTATTACATGTGGGGTGTATCAGGATATTAGGTCAGAGATGCATGGGGGGACAGGGTGTATATAGATTACATGTGGGGGTATCAGGATATTAGATCAGAGATGTATGGAGGGACAGGTTGTATATAGATTACATGTGGGGGTATCAGGATATTAGGTCAGAGATGTATGGAGGGACAGGTTGTATATAGATTACTTGTGGGGGTATCAGGTTATTAGGTCAGAGATGTATGGGGGACAGGTTGTATATGGATTACAAGTGGGGGGTATCAGGATATTAGGTCAGAAATGTATGGGGGGACAGGTTGTATATAGATTACATGTGGGGGGTATCAAGATATTAGGTCAGAGATGTATGGAGGGACAGGTTGTATATGGATTACATGTGGGGGTATCAAGATATTAGGTCAGAGATGTATGGGGGGACAGGTTGTATATAGATTACATGTGGGTGGTATCAGGATATTAGGTCAGAGATGTATGGGGGGACAGGTTGTATATAGATTACATGTGGGGGTATCAGGATATTAGGTCAGAGATGTATGGGGGGACAGGTTGTATATAGATTGCATGTGGGTGGTGTAAGGATAGTAGGTCAGTGATGTATGGGGGGACAGGTTGTATATAGATTACACGTGGGGGTATCAGGATATTAGGTCAGAGATGTATGGGGGGACAGGTTGTATATAGATTACATGTGGGGGTATCAGGATATTAGGTCAGAGATGTATGGGGGGGCAGGTTGTATATAGATTACATGTGGGGACATCAGGATATTTGGTCAGAGATGTATGGGGGGACAGGTTCTATATAGATTACATGTGGGGGTATCAAGATATTAAGTCAGTGATGTATGGGGGACATGTATATGGATTACTTGTGGTAGGTATCAGGATATTTGGTCAGAGATGTATGGGGGGACAGGTTGTATATAGATTACATGTGGGGTTATCAGGATATTAGGGCAGAGATATATGAAGGGACAGGTTGTATATAGATGACATATGGGGGTATCAGGATATTAGGTCAGAGATGTATGGGGGGACAGGTTGTATATAGATTACATGCATGGGGTATCAGGATATTAGATCAGAGATGTATGGGGGGACACGTTGTATATAGATTACATGTGGAGGTATCAGGATATTAGGTCAGAAATGTATGGGGGGACATGTATATATATTACATGTGGGGTATCAGGATATTAGGTCAGTGATGTAAGGGGGGACAGGTTGTATATAGATTACATGTGGGGGTATCAGGATATTAGGTCAGATGTATGGGGGGACATGTATATAGATTACATGTGGGGGTATCAGGATATTAGGTCAGAGATGTATGGGGGGACAGGTTGTATGTAGATTACATGTGGGGGTATCAAAATATTAGGTCAGAGATGTATGGGGGGGCATGTATATGGATTACTTGTTCTGGGTATCAGGATATTAGGTCAGAGATGTATGGCGGGACAGGTTGTATATAGATTACATGTGGGGACATCAGGATATTAGGTCAGAGATGTATGGGGGGGGGCAGGTTGTATACAGATTACATGTGGGGGTATCAGGATATTAGGTCAGAGATGTATGCGGGGACAGGTTGTATATAGATTACATGTGGGGCTATCAAGATATTAGGTCAGAGATGTATGGGGGACAGGTTGTATATAGATTACATGTGGGGTATCAAAATATTAGGTCAGAGATGTATGGCGGGACAGGTTGTATATAGATTACATGTGGGGGGATCAGGATATTAGGTCAGAGATGTATGGGGGGACAGGTTGTATATAGATTACATGTGGGGGGTATCAGGATATTAGGTCAGAGATGTATGGGGGGACAGGTTGTATATAGATTACATGTGGGGGGATCAGGATATTAGGTCAGAGATGTATGGGGGGACAGGTTGTATATAGATTACATGTGGGGGGTATCAGGATATTAGGTCAGAGATGTATGGGGGGACAGGTTGCATATAGATTACATGTGGGGGTATCAGGTTATTAGGTCAGAGATGTATGGGGGGACAGGTTGTATATAGATTACATGTGGTGGTGTAAGGATAGTAGGTCAGAGATGTATGGGGGGACATGTATATAGATTACATGTGGGGGTATCAGGTTATTAGGTCAGAGATGTATGGGGGGACAGGTTGTATATAGATTACATGTAGGGGGTATCAGGATATTAGGGCAGAGATGTATGCGGGGACAGGTTGTATATAGATTACATGTGGGGGTATCAGGTTATTAGGTCAGAGATGTATGGGGGGACAGGTTGTATATAGATTACATGTGGGGCTATCAAAATATTAGGTCAGAGATGTATGGGGGGGCATGTATATGGATTACTTGTGGGGGGTATCAGGATATTAGGTCAGATGTATAGGGGGACAGGTTGTATATAGATTACATGTGGGGACATCAGGATATTAGGTCAGAGATGTATGGGGGGACAGGTTGTATATAGATTACATGTGGGAGTATCAGGATATTAGGTCAGAGATGTATGGGGGGACAGGTTGTATATAGATTACATGCGGGGGGTATCAGGATATTAGGTCAGAGATGTATGGGGGACAGGTTGTATATAGATTACATGTGGGAGTATCAGGATATTAGGTCAGTGATGGATGGGGGGACATGTTGTATATAGATTACATGTGGGGGGTATCAGGATATTAGGTCAGAGATGTATAGGGGGACAGGTTGTATATAGATTACATGTGGGAGTATCAGGATATTAGGTCAGAGATCTATGGGGGGGCATGTATATGGATTACTTGTGGTGGGTATCAGGATATTAGGTCAGAGATGTATGGAGGGACAGGTTGTATATAGATTACATGTGGGGATATCAGGATATTTGGTCAAATATGTATGGGGAACAGGTTGTATGTAGATTACATGTGGGGGTATCAGGATATTAGGTCAGAGATGTATGGGGGGACAGGTTGTATATAGATTACATGTGGGGGGTATCAGGATATTAGGTCAGAGATGTATGGGGGAACAGGTTGTATACAGATTACATGTGGGGGTATCAGGATATTAGGTCAGAGATGTATGGGGGACAGGTTGTATATAGATTACATGTGGGAGTATCAGGATATTAGGTCAGTGATGGATGGGGGGACAGGTTGTATATAGATTACATGTGGGGGGTATCAGGATATTAGGTCAGAGATGTATAGGGGGACAGGTTGTATATAGATTACATGTGGGGACATCAGGATATTTGGTCAGAGATGTATGGTGGACAGGGTGTATATAGATTACATGTGGGGGGATCAGGATATTAGGTCAGATGTATGGAGAGACAGGTTGTATATAGATTACATGTGGGGGGTATCAGGATATTAGGTCAGAGATGTATGAGGGGACAGGTTGTATATAGATTACATGTGGGAGTATCAGGATATTAGGTCAGAGATGTATGGGGGGGCAGGTTGTATATAGATTACATGTGGGGTATCAGGATATTAGGTCAGAGATGTATGGTGGACAGGGTGTATATAGATTACATGTGGGGGGGTATCAGGATATTAGGTCAGAGATGTATGGTGGACAGGGTGTATATAGATTACATGTGGGGGGGTATCAGGATATTAGGTCAGAGATGTATGGGGGGACAGGTCGTATATAGATTACATGTGGGGTATCAGGATATTAGGTCAGAGATGTATGAGGGGACAGGTTGTATATAGACTACATGTGGGGTATCAGGATATTAGGTCTGAGATGTATGGGGGGCAGGTTGTATATAGATTACATGTGGGGGTATCAGGATATTAGGTCAGAGATGTATGGGGGGACAAACTGTATATAGATTACATGTGGGGTATCAGGATATTAGGTCAGAGATGTATGGTGGACAGGGTGTATATAGATTACATGTGGGGGGTATCAGGATATTAGGTCAGAGATGTATGAGGGACAGGTTGAATATAGATTACATGTGGGGGGTATCAGGATATTAGGTCAGATGTATGGAGAGACAGGTTGTATATAGATTACATGTGGGGGGTATCAGGATATTAGGTCAGAGATGTATGAGGGGACAGGTTGTATATAGATTACATGTGGGGTATCAGGATATTAGGTCAGAGATGTATGGTGGACAGGGTGTATATAGATTACATGTGGGGGGGTATCAGGATATTAGGTCTGAGATGTATGGGGGGCAGGTTGTATATAGATTACATGTGGGGGTATCAGGATATTAGGTCAGAGATGTATGGGGGGACAAACTGTATATAGATTACATGTGGGGGTATCAGGATATTAGGTCAGAGATGTATGGTGGACAGGGTGTATATAGATTACATGTGGGGGGTATCAGGATATTAGGTTAGAGATGTATGGGGGGACAGGTTGTATATAGATTACATGTGGGGGTATCAGGATATTAGGTCAGAGATGTATGGGGGACAGGTTGTATATAGATTAGATGTGGGGGTATCAGGATATTAGGTCAGTGATGGATGGGGGGACAGGTTGTATATAGATTACTTGTGGGGGGTGTCAGGATATTAGGTCAGAGATGTATGAGGGGACAGGTTGTATATAGATTACATGTGGGGGGTATCAGGATATTAGGTTAGAGATGTATGGGGGGACAGGTTGTATATAGATTACATGTGGGGGTATCAGGATATTAGGTCAGAGATGTATGGGGGACAGGTTGTATATAGATTACATGTGGGGGGTATCAGGATATTAGGTCAGATGTATGGAGAGACAGGTTGTATATAGATTACATGTGGGAGGTATCAGGATAGTAGGTCAGTGATGTATGGGGGGACAGGTTGTATATAGATTACATGTGGGGGTATCAAGATATTAGGTCAGAGATGTATGGGGGACATGTATATGGATTGCTTGTGGTAGGTATCAGGATATTAGGTCAGAGATGTTTGGGGGGACAGGTTGTATATAGATTACATGTGGGGGGTATCAGGATATTAGGTCAGAGATGTACGGAGGGACAGGTTGTATATAGATTACATGTGGGAGTATCAGGATATTTGGTCAGAGATGTACGGAGGGACAGGTTGTATATAGATTACATGTGGGGGTATCAGGATATTAGGTCAGAGATGTATGGGGGGACAGGTTGGATATAGATTACTTGTGGGGGTATCAGGATATTAGGTCAGAGGTGTATGGAGGGATAGGTTGTATATAGATTATATGTGGGGTATCAGGATATTAGGTCAGAGATGTATGGAGGGACAGGTTGTATATAGATGACGTGGGGGTATCAGGATATTAGGTCAGAGATGTATGGAGGGACAGGTTGTATATAGATTACATGTGGGAGTATCAGGATATTAGGTCAGAGGTGTATGGGGGGACAGGTTGTATATAGATTACATGTGGGGGTATCAGGATATTAGGTCAGAGGTGTAATGAGGGACAGGTTGTATATAGATAACATGTGGGGGTATCAGGATATTAGGTCAGAGATGTATGGGGGGACAGGTTGTATACAGATTACTTGTGGGGGGATCAGGATATTTGGTCAGAGATGTATGGGGGGACAGGTTGTATATAGATTACATGTGGGGGTATCAGGATATTAGGTCAGAGGTGTAATGAGGGACAGGTTGTATATAGATTACATGTGGGGCATCAGGATATTAGGTCAGAGATGTATGGGGGACAGGTTGTATATAGATTACTTGTGGGGGTATCAGGATATTAGGTCAGAGATGTATGGAGGGTCAGGTTGTATATAGATTACATGTGGGGGTATCAGGATATTAGGTCAGAGATGTATGGAGGGACAGGTTGTATATAGATTACATGTGGGGGTATCAGGATATTAGGTCAGAGATGTATGGAGGGTCAGGTTGTATATAGATTACTTGTGGGGGTATCAGGATATTAGGTCAGAGATGTATGGAGGGTCAGGTTGTATATAGATTACTTGTGGGGGTATCAGGTTATTAGGTCAGAGATGTATGGGGGACAGGGTGTATATAGATTACATGTGGGGGTATCAGGATATTAGGTCAGAGATGTATGGAGGGTCAGGTTGTATATAGATTACATGTGGGGGGGATCAGGATATTAGGTCAGAGATGTATAGGGGGACAGGTTGTATATGGATTACATGTGGGGGGTATGAGGATATTAGGTCAGAAATGTATGGGGGGACAGGTTGTATATAGATTACATGTGGGGGGTATCAAGATATTAGGTCAGAGATGTATGGAGGGACAGGTTGTATATAGATTACATGTGGGGGGTATCAGGATATTAGGGCAGAGATGTATGGAGGGGACAGGTTCTATATAGATTACATGTGTAGGTATCAGGATATTAGGTCAGAGATGTATGGGGGGGGGGACAGGTTCTATATAGATTACATGTGTAGGTATCAGGATATTAGGTCAGAGATGTATGGGGGACAGGTTGTATATGGATTACATGTGGGGTGTATCAGGATATTAGGTCAGAGATGCATGGGGGGACAGGGTGTATATAGATTACATGTGGGGGTATCAGGATATTAGATCAGAGATGTATGGAGGGACAGGTTGTATATAGATTACATGTGGGGGTATCAGGATATTAGGTCAGAGATGTATGGAGGGACAGGTTGTATATAGATTACTTGTGGGGGTATCAGGTTATTAGGTCAGAGATGTATGGGGGACAGGTTGTATATGGATTACATGTGGGGGGTATCAGGATATTAGGTCAGAAATGTATGGGGGGACAGGTTGTATATAGATTACATGTGGGGGGTATCAAGATATTAGGTCAGAGATGTATGGAGGGACAGGTTGTATATAGATTACATGTGGGGGGTATCAGGATATTATTAGGGCAGAGATGTATGGAGGGGACAGGTTCTATATAGATTACATGTGTAGGTATCAGGATATTAGGTCAGAGATGTATGGGGGGGGGGGGGACAGGTTCTATATAGATTACATGTGTAGGTATCTGGATATTAGGTCAGAGATGTATGGGGGACAGGTTGTATATGTATTACATGTGGGGTGTATCAGGATATTAGGTCAGAGATGCATGGGGGGACAGGGTGTATATAGATTACATGTGGGGGTATCAGGATATTAGATCAGAGATGTATGGAGGGACAGGTTGTATATAGATTACATGTGGGGGTATCAGGATATTAGGTCAGAGATGTATGGAGGGACAGGTTGTATATAGATTACTTGTGGGGGTATCAGGTTATTAGGTCAGAGATGTATGGGGGACAGGTTGTATATGGATTACAAGTGGGGGGTATCAGGATATTAGGTCAGAAATGTATGGGGGGACAGGTTGTATATAGATTACATGTGGGGGGTATCAAGATATTAGGTCAGAGATGTATGGAGGGACAGGTTGTATATGGATTACATGTGGGGGTATCAAGATATTAGGTCAGAGATGTATGGGGGGACAGGTTGTATATAGATTACATGTGGGTGGTATCAGGATATTAGGTCAGAGATGTATGGGGGGACAGGTTGTATATAGATTACATGTGGGGGTATCAGGATATTAGGTCAGAGATGTATGGGGGGACAGGTTGTATATAGATTGCATGTGGGTGGTGTAAGGATAGTAGGTCAGTGATGTATGGGGGGACAGGTTGTATATAGATTACACGTGGGGGTATCAGGATATTAGGTCAGAGATGTATGGGGGGACAGGTTGTATATAGATTACATGTGGGGGTATCAGGATATTAGGTCAGAGATGTATGGGGGGGCAGGTTGTATATAGATTACATGTGGGGACATCAGGATATTTGGTCAGAGATGTATGGGGGGACAGGTTCTATATAGATTACATGTGGGGGTATCAAGATATTAAGTCAGTGATGTATGGGGGACATGTATATGGATTACTTGTGGTAGGTATCAGGATATTTGGTCAGAGATGTATGGGGGGACAGGTTGTATATAGATTACATGTGGGGTTATCAGGATATTAGGGCAGAGATATATGAAGGGACAGGTTGTATATAGATGACATATGGGGGTATCAGGATATTAGGTCAGAGATGTATGGGGGGACAGGTTGTATATAGATTACATGCATGGGGTATCAGGATATTAGATCAGAGATGTATGGGGGGACACGTTGTATATAGATTACATGTGGAGGTATCAGGATATTAGGTCAGAAATGTATGGGGGGACATGTATATATATTACATGTGGGGTATCAGGATATTAGGTCAGTGATGTAAGGGGGGACAGGTTGTATATAGATTACATGTGGGGGTATCAGGATATTAGGTCAGATGTATGGGGGGACATGTATATAGATTACATGTGGGGGTATCAGGATATTAGGTCAGAGATGTATGGGGGGACAGGTTGTATGTAGATTACATGTGGGGGTATCAAAATATTAGGTCAGAGATGTATGGGGGGGCATGTATATGGATTACTTGTTCTGGGTATCAGGATATTAGGTCAGAGATGTATGGCGGGACAGGTTGTATATAGATTACATGTGGGGACATCAGGATATTAGGTCAGAGATGTATGGGGGGGGGCAGGTTGTATACAGATTACATGTGGGGGTATCAGGATATTAGGTCAGAGATGTATGCGGGGACAGGTTGTATATAGATTACATGTGGGGCTATCAAGATATTAGGTCAGAGATGTATGGGGGACAGGTTGTATATAGATTACATGTGGGGTATCAAAATATTAGGTCAGAGATGTATGGCGGGACAGGTTGTATATAGATTACATGTGGGGGGATCAGGATATTAGGTCAGAGATGTATGGGGGGACAGGTTGTATATAGATTACATGTGGGGGGTATCAGGATATT
Organism: Eleutherodactylus coqui; assembly: GCA_035609135.1. Taxonomy (NCBI): domain Eukaryota; kingdom Metazoa; phylum Chordata; class Amphibia; order Anura; family Eleutherodactylidae; genus Eleutherodactylus; species Eleutherodactylus coqui. The sequence goes on along the minus strand of CM069406.1, from coordinate 333,332,174 downwards.
AGGTCAGAGATGTATGGGGGGACAGGTTGTATATAGATTACATGTGGGGGGATCAGGATATTAGGTCAGAGATGTATGGGGGGACAGGTTGTATATAGATTACATGTGGGGGGTATCAGGATATTAGGTCAGAGATGTATGGGGGGACAGGTTGCATATAGATTACATGTGGGGGTATCAGGTTATTAGGTCAGAGATGTATGGGGGGACAGGTTGTATATAGATTACATGTGGTGGTGTAAGGATAGTAGGTCAGAGATGTATGGGGGGACATGTATATAGATTACATGTGGGGGTATCAGGTTATTAGGTCAGAGATGTATGGGGGGACAGGTTGTATATAGATTACATGTAGGGGGTATCAGGATATTAGGGCAGAGATGTATGCGGGGACAGGTTGTATATAGATTACATGTGGGGGTATCAGGTTATTAGGTCAGAGATGTATGGGGGGACAGGTTGTATATAGATTACATGTGGGGCTATCAAAATATTAGGTCAGAGATGTATGGGGGGGCATGTATATGGATTACTTGTGGGGGGTATCAGGATATTAGGTCAGATGTATAGGGGGACAGGTTGTATATAGATTACATGTGGGGACATCAGGATATTAGGTCAGAGATGTATGGGGGGACAGGTTGTATATAGATTACATGTGGGAGTATCAGGATATTAGGTCAGAGATGTATGGGGGGACAGGTTGTATATAGATTACATGCGGGGGGTATCAGGATATTAGGTCAGAGATGTATGGGGGACAGGTTGTATATAGATTACATGTGGGAGTATCAGGATATTAGGTCAGTGATGGATGGGGGGACATGTTGTATATAGATTACATGTGGGGGGTATCAGGATATTAGGTCAGAGATGTATAGGGGGACAGGTTGTATATAGATTACATGTGGGAGTATCAGGATATTAGGTCAGAGATCTATGGGGGGGCATGTATATGGATTACTTGTGGTGGGTATCAGGATATTAGGTCAGAGATGTATGGAGGGACAGGTTGTATATAGATTACATGTGGGGATATCAGGATATTTGGTCAAATATGTATGGGGAACAGGTTGTATGTAGATTACATGTGGGGGTATCAGGATATTAGGTCAGAGATGTATGGGGGGACAGGTTGTATATAGATTACATGTGGGGGGTATCAGGATATTAGGTCAGAGATGTATGGGGGAACAGGTTGTATACAGATTACATGTGGGGGTATCAGGATATTAGGTCAGAGATGTATGGGGGACAGGTTGTATATAGATTACATGTGGGAGTATCAGGATATTAGGTCAGTGATGGATGGGGGGACAGGTTGTATATAGATTACATGTGGGGGGTATCAGGATATTAGGTCAGAGATGTATAGGGGGACAGGTTGTATATAGATTACATGTGGGGACATCAGGATATTTGGTCAGAGATGTATGGTGGACAGGGTGTATATAGATTACATGTGGGGGGATCAGGATATTAGGTCAGATGTATGGAGAGACAGGTTGTATATAGATTACATGTGGGGGGTATCAGGATATTAGGTCAGAGATGTATGAGGGGACAGGTTGTATATAGATTACATGTGGGAGTATCAGGATATTAGGTCAGAGATGTATGGGGGGGCAGGTTGTATATAGATTACATGTGGGGTATCAGGATATTAGGTCAGAGATGTATGGTGGACAGGGTGTATATAGATTACATGTGGGGGGGTATCAGGATATTAGGTCAGAGATGTATGGTGGACAGGGTGTATATAGATTACATGTGGGGGGGTATCAGGATATTAGGTCAGAGATGTATGGGGGGACAGGTCGTATATAGATTACATGTGGGGTATCAGGATATTAGGTCAGAGATGTATGAGGGGACAGGTTGTATATAGACTACATGTGGGGTATCAGGATATTAGGTCTGAGATGTATGGGGGGCAGGTTGTATATAGATTACATGTGGGGGTATCAGGATATTAGGTCAGAGATGTATGGGGGGACAAACTGTATATAGATTACATGTGGGGTATCAGGATATTAGGTCAGAGATGTATGGTGGACAGGGTGTATATAGATTACATGTGGGGGGTATCAGGATATTAGGTCAGAGATGTATGAGGGACAGGTTGAATATAGATTACATGTGGGGGGTATCAGGATATTAGGTCAGATGTATGGAGAGACAGGTTGTATATAGATTACATGTGGGGGGTATCAGGATATTAGGTCAGAGATGTATGAGGGGACAGGTTGTATATAGATTACATGTGGGGTATCAGGATATTAGGTCAGAGATGTATGGTGGACAGGGTGTATATAGATTACATGTGGGGGGGTATCAGGATATTAGGTCTGAGATGTATGGGGGGCAGGTTGTATATAGATTACATGTGGGGGTATCAGGATATTAGGTCAGAGATGTATGGGGGGACAAACTGTATATAGATTACATGTGGGGGTATCAGGATATTAGGTCAGAGATGTATGGTGGACAGGGTGTATATAGATTACATGTGGGGGGGTATCAGGATATTAGGTCAGAGATGTATGGGGGATCAGGTTGTATATAGATTACATGTGGGGGTATCAGGATATTAGGTCAGATGTATGGAGAGACAGGTTGTATATAGATTACATGTGGGGGTATCAGGATATTAGGTCAGAGATGTATGGAGGGACAGGTTGTATATACATTACCTGTGGGGGGTATCAGGATATTAGGTCAGAGATGTATGGAGGGACAGGTTGTATATAGATTACATGTGGGGGTATCAGGATATTAGGTCAGAGATGTATGGGGGACAGGTTGTATATAGATTACATGTGGGGGGTATCAGGATATTAGGTTAGAGATGTATGGAGGGACAGGTTGTATATAGATTACATGTGGGGGTATCAGGATATTAGGTCAGAGATGTATGGGGGACAGGTTGTATATAGATTACATGTGGGGGTATCAGGATATTAGTTGAGAGATGTATGGGGGGGACAGGTTGTATATAGATTACATGTGGGTGGTATAAAGATATTAGGTCAGTGATGTATGGGGGGACAGGTTGTATATAGATTACATGTGAGGTATCAGGATACTAGGTCAGAGATGTATGGGGGGACAGGTTTTATATAGATTACATGTGCAAGTATCAGGATATTAGGTCAGAGATGTATGGGGGGACAGGTTGTATATAGATTACATGTGGGGGTATCAGGATATTAGGTCAGAGATGTATGGGGGGGCAGGTTGTATATAGATTACATGTGGGGGTATCAGGATATTAGGTCAGAGATGTATGGAGGGTCAGGTTGTATATAGATTACATGTGGGGGTATCAGGATATTAGGTCAGAGATGTATGGAGGGACAGGTTGTATATAGATTACATGTGGGGGTATCAGGATATTAGGTCAGAGATGTATGGGGGGACAGGTTGTATATAGATTACATGTGGGGGTATCAGGATATTAGGTCAGAGATGTATGGGGGGACAGGTTGTATATTAAATACATGGGGGGTATCAGGATATTAGGTCAGAGATGTATGGGGGGACAGGTTGTATATAGATTACATGTGGGGGTATCAGGATATTAGGTCAGAGATGTATGGGGGGGCAGGTTGTATATAGATTACATGTGGGGGTATCAGCATATTAGGTCAGCGATGTATGGAGGGACAGGTTCTATATAGATTACATGTGGGGGTATCAGGATATTAGGTCAGAGATGTATGGGGGCACAGGTTGTATATAGATTACATGTGGGGGGGTATCAGGATATTAGGTTAGAGATGTATGGGGGGACAGGTTGTATATAGATTATATGTGGGGGATCAGGATATTAGGTCAGAGATGTATGGTGGACACGTTGTATATAGATTACATGTGGAGACATCAGGATATTAGGTTAGAGATGTATAAAGGGACAGGTTGCATATAGATTACATGTGGGGATATCAGGATATTTGGTCAGAGATGTATGGGGGGACATGTATATGGATTACTTGTGGGGGGTATCAGGATATTAGGTCAAATATGTATGGGGGACAGGCTGTATATAGATTACTTGTGGGGGGGTATCAGGATATTAGGTCAGAGATGTATGGGGGGACAGGTTGTATATAGATTACTTGTGGGGGGTATCAGGATATTAGGTCAGAGATGTATGGGGGGACAGGTTGTATATAGATTACTTGTGGGGGGTATCAGGATATTAGGTCAGAGATGTATGGGGGGACAGGTTGTATATAGATTACATGTGGGAGCATCAGGATATTAGGTCAGTGATGTATGGGGGGGGCAGGTTGTATATAGATTACATGTGGGTGGTGTAAGGATAGTAGGTCAGAGATGTATGGGGGGACAGGTTTTATATAGATTACATGTGGGGATATCAGGATATTAGGTCAGAGATGTATACGGGGGATAGGTTGTATATAGATTACATGTGGGTGGTGTAAGGATAGTAGTTCAGTGATGTATGGAGGGTCAGGTTGTATATAGATTACATGTGGGGGGTATAAGGATAGTAGGTCAGAGATGTATGGGGGGACAGGTTGTATATAGATTACATGTGGGGGGTATCAGGATATTAGTTCAGAGATGTATGGGGGGACATGTATATAGATTACTTGTGGGGGGTATCAGGATATTAGGACATAGATGTATGGGGGACAGATCGTATATAGATTACATGTGGGGGGTATCAGGATATTAGGTCAGAGATGTATGGTGGACAGGGTGTATATAGATTACATGTGGAGGGGTATCAGGATATTAGGTCAGAGATGTATGGTGGACAGGGTGTATATAGATTACATGTGGGGGGGTATCAGGATATTAGGTCAGAGATGTATGGAGGGAATAGGTCGTATATAGATTACATGTGGGGGTATCAGGATATTAGGTCAGTGATGTATGGATGGAACAGGTTGTATATAGATTACATGTGGGGGGTATCAGGATATTAGGTCAGAGATGTATGGGGGCACAGGTTGTATATAGATTACATGTGGGGTATCAGCATATTAGGTCAGAGATGTATGGTGGACAGGGTGTATATAGATTACATGTGGGGTATCAGGATATTAGGTCAGAGATGTATGGTGGACAGGGTGTATATAGATTACATGTGGGGTATCAGTATATTAGGTCAGAGATGTATGGGGGGACATATTATATATAGATTACATGTGGGGTATCAGGATATTAGGTCAGAGATGTATGGAGGGACAGGTTGTATATACATTACCTGTGGGGGGTATCAGGATATTAGGTCAGAGATGTATGGAGGTGACAGGTTGTATATAGAATACATGTGGGGGGTATCAGGATATTAGGTCAGAGATGTATGGTGGACAGGGTGTATATAGATTACATGTGGGGTATCAGTATATTAGGTCAGAGATGTATGGGGGGACAGGTTGTATATAGATTACATGTGGGGGTATCAGGATATTAGGTTAGAGATGTATGGAGGGACAGGTTGTATATAGATTACATGTGGGGGTATCAGGATGTTAGGTCAGAGATGTATGGGGGGACAGGTTGTATATAGATTACATGTGGGGGCATCAGGATATTAGGTCAGAGATGTATGGAGGGACAGGTTGTATATAGATTACATGTGCGGGTATCAGGATATTAGGTCAGAGATGTATGGAGGGACATGTATATAGATTACATGTGGGGGGGTATCAGGATATTAGGTCAGAGATGTATGGGGGGACAGGTTGTATATAGATTACATGTGGGGGCATCAGGATATTAGGTCAGAGATGTATGGGGGGACAGGTTGTATATAGATTACATGTGGGGGCATCAGGATATTAGGTCAGAGATGTATGGGGGGACAGGTTGTATATAGATTACCTGTGGGTGGTATAAAGATATTAGGTCAGTGATGTATGGGGGGACAGGTTGTATATAGATTACATGTGAGGTATCAGGATACTAGGTCAGAGATGTATGGTGGACAGGGTGTATATAGATTACATGTGGGGTATCAGTATATTAGGTCAGAGATGTATGGGGGGACAGGTTGTATATAGATTACATGTGGGGGGTATCAGGATATTAGGTCAGAGATGTATGGGGGGACAGGTTGTATATAGATTACATGTGGGAGTATCAGGATATTAGGTCAGAGATGTATGGGGGACTGGTTGTATATAGATTACATGCAGGGGGTATCAGGATATTAGGTCAGAGATGTATGGGGGGACAGGTTTTATATAGATTACATGTGCGGGTATCAGGATATTAGGTCAGAGATGTATGGGGGGACAGGTTGTATATAGATTATGTGTGGTGTATCAGCATATTAGGTCAGAGATGTATGGGGGGAACAGGTTGTATATAGATTACATGTGGGGGTATCAGGATATTAGGTCAGAGATGTATGGTGGACAGGTTGTATATAGATTACATGTGGGGTATCAGGATATTAGGTCAGAGATGTATGCGGGACAGGTTGTATATAGATTACATGTGGGGGTATCAGGTTATTAGGTCAGAGATGTATGGGGAACAGGTTGTATATAGATTACATGTGGGGGTATCAGGATATTAGGTCAGAGATGTATGGTGGACAGGTTGTATATAGATTACATGTGGGGGTATCAGGATATTAGGTCAGAGATGTATGGGGGGACAGGTTGTATATAGATTACATGTGGGGGTATCAGGATATTAGGTCAGAGATGTATGGTGGACACGTTGTATATAGATTACATGTGGGGGTATCAGGATATTAGGTTAGAGATGTATGGTGGACAGGTTGTATATAGATTACATGTGGGGATATCAGGATATTTGGTCAAATATGTATGGGGAACAGGTTGTATATAGATTACATGTGGGGGTATCAGGATATTAGGTCAGAGATGTATGGGGGGACAGGTTGTATATAGATTACATGTGGGGGTATCAGGATATTAGGTCAGAGATGTATGGGGGGACAGGTTGTATATAGATTACATGTGGGGGGGTATCAGGATATTAGGTCAGTGATGTATGGGGGGGACAGGTTGTATATAGATTACATGTGGGGGGTATCAGGATATTAGGTCAGAGATGTATGAGGGGGGACAGGTTGTATATAGATTACATGTGGGGGGGATCAGGATATTAGGTCAGAGATGTATAGGGGGGCAGGTTGTATATAGATTACATGTGGGGTATCAGGATATTAGGTCAGAGATGTATAGGGGGACAGGTTGTATATAGATTACATGTGGGGGTATCAGGATATTAGGTCAGAGATGTATGGAGGGACAGGTTGTATATAGATTATATGTGGGGAGTATCAGGATATTAGGTCAGAGATGTATGGGGGGACAGGTTGTATATAGATTACATGTGGGGGTATCAGGATATTGGGTCAGAGATGTATGGAGGGACAGGTTGTATATAGATTACATGTGGGGGGGGTATCAGGATATTAGGTCAGAGATGTATGGGGGACAGGTTGTATATAGATTACATGTGGGGGTATCAGGATATTGGGTCAGAGATGTATGGGGGACAGGTTGTATATAGATTACATGTGGGGGGTATCGGGATATTAGGTCAGAGATGTATGGTGGACAGGGTGTATATAGATTACATGTGGGGGGGTATCAGGATATTAGGTCAGAGATGTATGGGGGGACAGGTTGTATATAGATTACATGTGGGGGTATCAGGATATTGGGTCAGAGATGTATGGGGGGACAGGTTGTATATAGATTACATGTGGGGTATCAGGATATTAGGTCAGTGATGTATAGTGGGGACAGGTTGTATATAGATTACATGTGGGGGGTATAAGGATATTAGGTCAGAGATGTATGGAGGGACAGGTTGTATATAGATTACATGTGGGGTATCAGGATATTAGGTCAGCGATTGTATGAAGGGACAGGTTGTATATAGATTACATGTGGGGGTATCAGGATATTAGGTCAGAGATGTATGGGGGGGCACCGGTTGTATATAGATTACATGTGGGGTGTCAGGATATTAGGTCGGCTATGTATGCAGGACAGGTTGTATATAGATTACATGTGGGAGGTATCAGGATATTAGGTCAGAGATGTATGGGGGGACAAACTGTATATAGATTACATGTGGGGGATCAGGATATTAGGTCAGAGATATATGGGGGGGACAGGTTGTATATAGATTACATGTGGGGGTATCAGGATATTAGGGCAGTGATGTATGGGGGGACAGGTTGTATAGAGATTACATGTGTAGGTATCAGGATATTTGGTCAGGGATGTATGGAGGGACAGGTTGTATATAAATTACCTGTGGGGGGTATCAGGATATTAGGTCAGAGATGTATGGGGGGACAGGTTGTATATAGATTACATGTGGGGGGTATCAGGATATTAGGTCAGAGATGTATGGGGGGACAGGTTGTATATAGATTACATGTGGGGGTATCAGGATATTAGGTCAGCGATTGTATGAAGGGACAGGTTCTATATAGATTACATGTGGGGGGTATCAGGATATTAGGTCAGAGATGTATGGGGGGGACAGGTTGTATATAGATGACGTGGGGGTATCAGGATATTAGGGCAGAGATGTATGGAGGGACAGGTTGTATATAGATTACATGTGGGGGTATGAGGATATTACTCCAGAGATGTATGGGGGGACAGGTTGTATATAGATTACATGTGGGCGGTAACAGGATATTAGGTCAGAGATGTATGGAAGGACAGGTTGTATATAGATTACATGTGGGCGTTAACAGGATATTAGGTCAGGGATGTATGGGGGGACAGGTTGTATATAGATTACATGTGGGGGTATGAGGATATTACGTCAGAGATGTATGGGGGGACAAACTGTATATAGATTACATGTGGGGTGTCAGGATATTAGGTCAGATGTATGGAGAGACAGGTTGTATATAGATTACATGTGGGGGGTATCAGGATATTAGGTCAGAGATGTATGAGGGGACAGGTTGTATATAGATTACATGTGGGGTATCAGGATATTAGGTCAGAGATGTATGGTGGACAGGGTGTATATAGATTACATGTGGGGGTATGAGGATATTACGTCAGAGATGTATGGGGGGGACAGGTTGTATATGGATTACTTGTGGGGGGTATCAGGATATTAGGTCAGAGATGTATGGGGGGGGCAGGTTGTATATAGATTACATGTGGGGGTATCAGGATATTAGGTCAGAGATGTATGGTGGACAGGGTGTATATAGATTACATGTGGGGGTATGAGGATATTACGTCAGAGATGTATGGGGGGGACAGGTTGTATATGGATTACTTGTGGGGGGTATCAGGATACTAGGTCAGAGATGTATGGGGGAGGGACAGGTTGTATATAGATTACATGTGGGGGTATCAGGATATTTGGTTAGCCTTTTACGGAGGGACAGGTTATATATAGATTACATGTGGGGGTGGGGGGTGCTATGAGAATATTAGGTTAGTGATGGATGGGGTTACAGGATTTATGTGATTACATGTGTGGGGGGGGGGTATCAGGATATTAGGTCAGTGATGGATGGGGGGACGGGTTATATATAGATTACATGTGGGGGGTATGAGAATATTAGGTTAGTGATGGATTGGGTTACAGGATTTATGTGATTACTTGTGGGGGTATCAGGATATTAGGTCAGTGATGGATGGGGGGACGGGTTATATATAGATTACGTGTGGGGGGTATGAGAATATTTGGTTAGTGATGGATGGGGTTACAGAATGTATGTGATTTGCATGTGGGGAGTATCGGGATATTTGGTCACTAATGTATGGAGGGACAGGTTGTATATAGATTACATGTGGGGGGGTACTGGATATTATGTCAGTAATGTATGGAGGGTCATGTTATATATAGATTACATGTGGGGTCTATGAGGACATTAGGTCAGTGATGGATGGGGGGACAGGATGTATGTCGTTTACATGTGGGGGGTATCAGGATATTAGGTTAGTGATAGATGAGGGGGACAGGTTGTATATAATTAATCTGTTTTTTGACAAGCCAGTCTTCCTTCTCCCCATTGACTCCATGTTCTTGTACTTTGTCTTGTCTTTGGTCTTCCGGCCTTTCCATTTCTTGTTCCTGCTATGTTCTTCTTGCTCCTGCTCCTCCTCTTCTTGTCTTCTGAGTTGTCTGTGTGTTTGCGTCTTAATCAAGGATGCCAATGTCTCCTTTACTGCCTAGGGCCTTTATTGTAGTTTGGTCCAGTTGTTGCTAGATGTTTTGTGAGGTGCCTGCCGGAGAGCCTCCAGCTCACATGGGACTTACTAGCGAGGCCTGAGCTCCTTGTGTCTTGTGTATTACAGGCCAGTTCTCCTCCTGTCATCGTGAATACTGACACCTTAGAAGCACCAGCCTACGTGAGTATACTGTACCACTAGTCATGTGGCGAAGCCACTAACCCACACATAGAGCTGACCACTGACAAGGTTACTTCTTCTGCAGGTTAACGGGACCGAGGCCGAAATGGAGTACGAAGAAATTACACTGGAGAGAGTATGACCAAGAATGCCCGTTTCACATCTGTCCATCTGTCTGTCCACTATTGCTTCCTTATCAATCCTTGTTCTTTTTGGTTGCTCCGCCACTCCTCAGCCGTCGCTCCGCCACTCTTCAGCCGTCGCTCCGCCACTCCTCAGCCGTCGCCTTACTGTTTCAGTTATTGGTCCTCTATTCCTCAGCTGTTGGTCCATCATTCCTCAGCTATTTTTCTATCATTCCTCAGCCGTCGCTCCGCCATTCCTCAGCCGTCGCTCCGCCATTCTTCAGCCGTCGCTCCGCCATTCTTCAGCCGTCGCTCCGCCATTCTTCAGCCGTCGCTCCGCCATTCCTCAGCGGTCGCTCTTCCATTCCTCGGCCGTCGCTCCGCCATTCCTCGGCCGTCGCTCCGCCATTCCTCGGCCGTCGCTCCGCCATTCCTCGGCCGTCGCTCCACCATTACTCGGCCGTCGCTCCCCCTTTCTTCAGCCATTGCCTCGCCACCCCTCAGCCGTCGCCCTACCGTTTCCGTTATTGGTCCTCTATTCCTCAGCTGTTGGTCCACCATTCCTCAGCTATTTTTCTATCATTCCTCAGCCGTCGCTCCTCCTTTCCTCAGCTGTCGCTCCGCCTTTCCTCAGCTGTCGCTCCGCCATTCCTCAGCCGTCACTCCGCCATTCCTCAGCCCTCGCTCCGCCATTCCTCAGCCATCGCGCCGCCATTCCTCAGCCGTCGCTCCGCCATTCCTCAGCCGGCGCTCCGCCATTCCTCAGCCGTCGGCCTACCGTTTCAGTTATTAGTCCACCATTCCTCAGCTGTTGGTCCATCATTCCTTATTTTTTTTTCTACCATTCCTCAGCCGTCGCTCCGCCATTCCTTAGCCGTCGCTCCTCCATTCCTCAGCCGTCGCTCCTCCATTCCTCAGCCGTCGCTCCTCCATTCCTCAGCCGTCGCTCCTCCATTCCTCAGCCGTCGCTCCTCCATTCCTCGGCCGTCGCTCCTCCATTCCTCGGCCGTCGCTCCTCCATTTCTCGGCCGTCGCTCCGCCATTTCTCGGCCGTCGCTCCGCCATTCCTCGGCCGTCGCTCCGCCATTCCTCGGCCGTCGCTCCGCCATTCCTCGGCCCTCGCTCCGCCATTCCTCAGCCCTCGCTCCGCCATTCCTCAGCCGTCGGGCCGCCATTCCTCAGCCGTCGCTCCGCCATTCCTCAGCCGGCGCTCCGCCATTCCTCAGCCGGCGCTCCGCCATTCCTCAGCCGTCGGCCTACCGTTTCAGTTATTAGTCCACCATTCCTCAGCTGTTGGTCCATCATTCCTCAGCTATTTTTCTATCATTCCTCAGCCGTCGCTCCTCCTTTCCTCAGCTGTCTCTCCGCCATTCCTCAGCCGTCACTCCGCCATTCCTCAGCCCTCGCTCCGCCATTCCTCAGCCGTCGCGCCGCCATTCCTCAGCCGTCGCTCCGCCATTCCTCAGCCGTCGCTCTGCCATTCCTCAGCCGGCGCTCCGCCATTCCTCAGCCGTCGGCCTACCGTTTCAGTTATTAGTCCACCATTCCTCAGCTGTTGGTCCATCATTCCTTATTTTTTTTTCTACCATTCCTCAGCCGTCGCTCCGCCATTCCTCAGCCGTCGCTCCCCCATTCCTCAGCCGTCGCTCCTCCATTCCTCAGCCGTCGCTCCTCCATTCCTCAGCCGTCGCTCCTCCATTCCTCGGCCGTCGCTCCTCCATTTCTCGGCCGTCGCTCCGCCATTTCTCGGCCGTCGCTCCGCCATTTCTCGGCCGTCGCTCCGCCATTTCTCGGCCGTCGCTCCGCCATTCCTCGGCCGTCGCTCCGCCATTCCTCGGCCATCGCTCCGCCATTCCTCGGCCATCGCTCCGCCATTCCTCGGCCGTCGCTCCCCCATTCCTCGGCCGTCGCTCCCCCATTCCTCGGCCGTCGCTCCGCCATTCCTCGGCCGTCGCTCCGCCATTCCTCGGCCGTCGCTCCGCCATTCCTCGGCCGTCGCTCCTCCATTCATCGGCCGTCGCTCCTCCATTCCTCGGCCGTCGCTCCGCCATTCCTCGTCCGTCGCTCTGCCATTCCTCGTCCGTCGCTCTGCCATTCCTCGTCCGTCGCTCTGCCATTGCTCGGCCGTCGCTCCGCCATTGCTCGGCCGTCGCTCCGCCATTCCTCGACCGTCGCTCCGCCATTCCTCGGCCGTCGCTCTGCCATTCTTCAGCAGTCGCTCCGCCATTCCACAGCCGTCGGCCTACCGTTTCAGTTATTAGTCCACCATTCCTCAGCTGTTGGTCCATCATTCCTTATTTTTTTTCTACCATTCCTCAGCAGTCGCTCCTCCATTTCTAAGCTGTTGCTCCTCCATTCCTCAGCCGTCGCTCCTCCATTTTTCAACAGTTGCTCCGCCATTTCTCGGCCGTCGCTGCGCCATTTCTCGGCCGTCGCTGCGCCATTTCTCGGCCGTCGCTGCGCCATTCCTCGGCCGTCGCTGCGCCATTCCTCGGCCGTCGCTGCGCCATTCCTCGGCCGTCGCTTCGCCATTCCATGGCTGTTGCTCCTCCTTTCTTCAGCCATTGCTCCGCCACCCCTCAGCCGTCGCCCTACCGTTTCAGTTATTGGTCCTCTATTCCTCAGCTGTTGGTCCATCATTCCTCAGCTATTTTTCTATCATTCCTCAGCCGTCGCTCCGCCATTCCTCAGCCGTCGCTCCGCCATTCTTCAGCCGTCTCTCAGCCATTCCTCAGCCGTCGGCCTACCGTTTCAGTTATTGGTCCACCATTCCTCAGCTGTTGGTCCATCAGTCCTTATTTTTTTTTCTCTACCATTCCTCGCCCGTCGCTCCTCCATTCCTAAGCCGTCGCTCCTCCATTCCTCGTCCGTCGCTCCGCCAATCCTAAGCCGTCGCTCCTCCATTCCTCGTCTGTCACTCCGCCAATCCTCGGCAGTCGCTCTGCCATTCTTCAGCCGTCGCTCCGCCATTCCTCAGCCGTCGCTCCGCCATTCCTCAGCCGTCGCTCCGCCATTCCTCAGCCATCGCTCCCCATTCCTCAGACATCACTCCGCCATTCCTCAGCCGTCGCTCCGCCATTCTTCAGCCGTCGCTCAGCCATTCCTCAGCCGTCGGCCTACCGTTTCAGTTATTGGTCCACCATTCCTCAGCTGTTGGTCCATCATTCTTTATTTTTTTTTTCTACCATTCCTCAGCCATCGCTCTTCCATTCCTCAGCCGTCGCTCTTCCATTCCTCAGCCGTCGCTCTTCCATTCCTCAGCCGTCGCTCCCCATTCCTCAGCCATCGCTCCGCCATTCTTCAGCCGTCGCACCGCCATTCCTCTGCCGTCGCTCCGCCATTCCTCGGCCGTCGCTCCGCCATTCCTCGGCCGTCGCTCCACCATTCCTCGGACGTCGCTCCGCCATTCCTCGGACGTCGCTCCGCCATTCCTCGGACGTCGCTCCGCCATTCCTCGGACGTCGCTCTGCCATTCCTCGGACGTCGCTCCTCCTTTCTTCAGCCATTGCTCCGCCACTCCTCAGCCGTCGCCCTACCGTTTCAGTTTTTGGTCCTCTATTCCTCAGCTGTTGGTCCATCATTCCTCAGCTATTTTTCTATCATTCCTCAGCCGTCGCTCCGCCATTCCTCAGCCATCGCTCCGCCATTCCTCAGCCGTCGCTCCGCCATTCCTCAGCCGTCGCTCCGCCATTCTTCAGCCGTCGCTCCGACATTCCTCGGCCGTCGCTCCGCCATTCCTCGGCCGTCTCTCCTCCTTTCCTCAGCCGTCACTCCTCCTTTCCTCAGCGATCGCTCGGCCATTCATCAGCCGTCGCTCCGCCATTCCTCAGCCGTCGCTCCGCCATTCCTCAGCCGTCGCTCGTCCTTTCCTCAGCCGTCGCTCGTCCTTTCCTCAGCCGTCGCTCGTCCTTTCCTCAGCCGTCGCTCGTCCTTTCCTCAGCCGTCGCTCGTCCTTTCCTCAGTCGTCGCTCCTCCTTTCCTCAGCCGTCGCTCCGCCATTCCTCAGCCGTCGCTCCCCCATTCCTTAGCAGTCGCCCTACCTTTTCAGTTTTTGGTCCTCTATTCCTCAGCTGTTGGTCCATCATTCCTCAGCTATTTTTCTATCATTCCTCAGCCGTCGCTCCGCCATTCCTCAGCCGTCGCTCCGCCATTCCTCAGCCGTCGCTCCGCCATTCCTCGGCCGTCGCTCCGCCATTCTTCGGCCGTCGCTCCGCCATTCTTCGGCCGTCGCTCCGCCATTCCTCGGCCGTCGCTCCGCCATTCCTCGGCCGTCGCTCCGCCATTCCTCGGCCGTCGCTCCGCCATTCCTCGGCCGTCGCTCCGCCATTCCTCGGCCGTCGCTCCGCCATTCCTCGGCCGTCGCTCCGCCATTCCTCGGCCGTCGCTCCGCCATTCCCCGGCCGTCGCTCCGCCATTCCTCGGTCGTCGCTCCGCCATTCCTCGGCCGTCGCTCCGCCATTCCTCGGCCGTCGCTCTGCCATTCCACGGCCGTCGCTCCGCCATTCCCAGGCCGTCGCTCTGCCATTCCTCAGCCGTCGCTCCGCCCTTCCTCGCCCGGCGCTCCGCCATTCCTCCGCCGTCGCTCCGCCATTCTTCCGCCGTCGCTCCGCCATTCCTCCGCCGTCGCTCCGCCATTCCTCCGCCGTCGCTCCGCCATTCCTCAGCCGTCGCTCCGCCATTCCTCAGCCGTTGCTCCGCCATTCCTCAGCTGTTGCTCCGCCATTCCTCAGCCGTCGGCCTACCGTTTCAGTTATTGGTCCACCATTCCTCAGCTGTTGGTCCATCATTCCTTATTTCTTCTACCATTTCTCAACGGTCGCTCTTCCATTCGTAAGCCGTCGCTCCGCCATTACCTGGCCGTCGCTCCGCCATTCCTCGGCCGTCGCTCCGCCATTCCTCGGCCGTCGCTCCGCCATTCCTCGGCCGTCGCTCCGCCATTCCTCGGCCGTCGCTCCGCCATTCCTCGGCCGTCGCTCCGCCATTCCTCGGCCGTCGCTCCGCCATTCCTCGGCCGTCGCTCCGCCATTCCTCCACCGTCGCTCCGCCATTCCTCAGCCGTCGCTCCGCCATTCCTCAGCCGTCGCCCGGCCATTCCTCAGCTGTTGCTCCACCATTCCTCAGCCGTCGGCCTACCATTTCAGTTATTGGTCCACCATTCCTCAGCTGTTGGTCCATCATTCCTTATTTTTTTTTTCAACCATTCCTCAGCCGTCGCTTCTCCATTCCTCAGCCGTCGCTCCGCCATTCCTCGGCCGTCGCTCCGCCATTTCTCAACAGTTGCTCCTCCATTCCTCAGCCCTCGCTTCTCCATTCCTCAGCCGTCGCTCCTCCATTCCTAAGCTGCCGCTCCTCCATTCCTCGGCCGTCGCTCTGCCAATCCTCGGCCGTCGCTCCGCCATTCCTCAGCCGTCGCTCCGCCATTCCTCAGCCGTAGCTCCGCCATTCCTCAGCCGTCGCTCCGCTATTCCTCAGCCGTCGCTCCGCCATTCCTCAGCCGTCGCTCCGCCATTCTTGAGCTGTTGCTCCGCCATTCCTCAGCCGTCGGCCTACCGTTTCAGTTATTGGTCCTCCATTCCTCAGCTGTGTTGGTCCATCATTTCTTATTTTTTTTTCTACCATTCCTCAGCAGTCGCTTCTCCATTTCTCAACCATCGCTCTTCCATTCGTAAGCCGTCGCTCCGCCATTCCCTGGCTGTCGCTCCGCCATTCCTCGGCCGTCGCTCCGCCATTCCTCCACCGTCGCTCCGCCATTCCTCAGCCGTCGCTCCGCCATTCCTCAGCTGTTGCTCCGCCATTCCTCAGCAGTCGGCCTACCGTTTCAGTTTTTGGTACACCATTCCTCAGCTGTTGGTCCATCATTTCTTATTTTTTTTTCTACCATTCCTCAGCAGTCGCTCCTCCATTTCTCAACCATCGCTCTTCCATTCGTAAGCCGTCGCTCCGCCATTCCCTGGCTGTCGCTCCGCTATTCCTCGGCCGTCGCTCCGCCATTGCTCCACCGTCGCTCCGCCATTCTTCAGCCGTCGCTCCGCCATTCCTCGGCCGTCGCTCCGCCATTCCTCAGCCGTCGCTCCGCCATTCCTCGGCCGTCTCTCCGACATTCCCCGGCCGTCTCTCCGCCATTCCCGGGCCGTCGCTCCGCCATTCCCCGGCCGTCGCTCCGCTATTCCTCGGCCGTCGCTCCGCCATTCCACGGCCGTCGCTCCGCCATTCCCAGGCCGTCGCTCTGCCATTCCACAGCCGTCGCTCCGCCCTTCCTCGGCCGGCGCTCCGCCATTCCTCGGCCGTCGCTACGCCATTTCTCAACAGTCGCTCCGCCATTTCTCGGCCGTCGCTCCGCCATTCCTCGGCCGGCGCACCGCCATTCTTCGGCCGTCGCTCCGAAATTCCTCAGCCGTCGGCCCACCGTTTCAGTTATTGGTCCACTATTCCTCAGCTGTTTGTCCATCATTCCTTATTTTTTTTTCTACCATTCCTCTGCAGTCGCTCCTCCATTCCTCAGCCATCGCTTCTCCATTCCTCAGCCGTCGCTCCTCCATTCCTAAGCCGTCGCTCTTCCATTCCTCGGCCGTCGCTCTGCCAATCCTCGGCCGTCGCTCCGCCATTCTTCGGCCGTCGCTCCGCCATTCTTCGGCCGTCGTTCCGCCATTCCTCGGCCGTCGCTTCGCCATTCCTCGGCCGTCGCTCCGCCATTCCTCGGCCGTCGCTCCGCCATTCCTCGGCCGTCGCTCCGCCATTCCTCGGCCGTCGCTCCGCCATTCCTCGGCCGTCGCTCCGCCATTCCTCGGCCGTCGCTCCGCCATTCCTCGGCCGTCGCTCCGCCATTCCTCGGCCGTCGCTCCGCCATTCCTCGGCCGTCGCACGGCCATTCTTCAGCTGTTTCTCCGCCATTCCTCAGCCATCGGCCTACCGTTTCAGTTATTGGTCCACCATTCCTCAGCTGTTGGTCCATCATTCCTTTTTTTTTTTCTACCATTCCTCAGCAGTCGCTCCTCCATTCATCAGCTGTCGCTCCTCAATTCCTCAGCTGTCGCTCCTCCATTCCTCAACAGTCGCTCCTCCATTCCTCGACCGTCGCTCCGCCATTCCTCGGCCGTCGCTCCGCCATTCCTCGGCAGTCGCTCTGGCATTCCTCGGCCGTCGCTCCGCCATTCCTCGGCCTTCGCTCCGCCATTCCTCGGCCTTCCCTCTGCCATTTCTCCGCTATTGCTCCGCCACCCCTCAGCCGTCACCCTACCGTTTCAGTTTTTGGTCCTCTATTCCTCAGCTGTTGGTCCATCATTACTCAGCTATTTTTCTATCATTCCTCAGCCGTCGCTCCGCCATTCCTCAGCCATCGCTCCGCCATTCCTCAGCCGTCGCTCCGCCATTCCTCAGCCGTCGCTCCGCCATTCTTCAGCCGTCGCTCCGCCATTCTTCAGCCGTCGCTCCGCCATTCTTCAGCCGTCGCTCCGCCATTCTTCAGCCGTCGCTCCGCCATTCCTCGGCCGTCGCTCCGCCATTCCTCGGCCGTCGCTCCGCCATTCCTCGGCCGTCGCTCCGCCATTCCTCGGCCGTCGCTCCGCCATTCCTCGGCCTTCCCTCTGCCATTTCTCCGCTATTGCTCCGCCACCCCTCAGCCGTCACCCTACCGTTTCAGTTTTTGGTCCTCTATTCCTCAGCTGTTGGTCCATCATTACTCAGCTATTTTTCTATCATTGCTCAGCCGTCGCTCCGCCATTCCTCAGCCATCGCTCCGCCATTCCTCAGCCGTCGCTCCGCCATTCCTCAGCCGTCGCTCCGCCATTCTTCAGCCGTCGCTCCGCCATTCTTCAGCCGTCGCTCCGCCATTCTTCAGCCGTCGCTCCGCAATTCCTCGGCCGTCGCTCCGCCATTCCTCGGCCGGCGCTCCGCCATTCCTCGGCCGTCGCTCCGCCATTCCTCGGCCGTCGCTCCGCCATTCCTCGGCCGTCGCTCCGCCATTCCTCGGCCGTCGCTCCGCCATTCTTCCGCCGTCGCTCCGCCATTCCTCGGCCGTCGCTCCGCCATTCCCCGGCCGTCGCTGCGCCATTCCCCGGCCGTCGCTGCGCCATTCCCCGGCCGTCGCTCCGCCATTCCCAGGCCGTCGCTCCGCCATTCCTCAGCCGTCGCTCCGCCCTTCCTCGCCCGGCGCTCCGCCGTCGCTCCGCCATTCCTCCGCCGTCGCTCCGCCATTCTTCCGCCGTCGCTCCGCCATTCCTCAGCCGTCGCTCCGCCATTCCCCGGCCGTCGCTCCGCCATTCCACGGCCGTCGCTCCGCCATTCCCAGGCCGTCGCTCTGCCATTCCTCAGCCGTCGCTCCGCCCTTCCTCGCCCGGCGCTCCGCCATTCCTCCGCCGTCGCTCCGCCATTCTTCCGCCGTCGCTCCGCCATTCCTCCGCCGTCGCTCCGCCATTCCTCCGCCGTCGCTCCGCCATTCCTCCGCCATTCCTCAGCCGTCGCTCCGCCATTCCTCAGCTGTTGCTCCGCCATTCCTCAGCCGTCGGCCTACCGTTTCAGTTATTGGTCCACCATTCCTCAGCTGTTGGTCCATCATTCCTTATTTCTTCTACCATTTCTCAACGGTCGCTCTTCCATTCGTAAGCCGTCGCTCCGCCATTACCTGGCCGTCGCTCCGCCATTCCTCGGCCGTCGCTCCGCCATTCCTCGGCCGTCTCTCCGCCATTCCTCCACCGTCGCTCCGCCATTCCTCAGCCGTCGCTCCGCCATTCCTCAGCCGTCGCCCGGCCATTCCTCAGCTGTTGCTCCGCCATTCCTCAGCCGTCGGCCTCCAATTTCAGTTATTGGTCCACCATTCCTCAGCTGTTGGTCCATCATTCCTTATTTTTTTTTCTACCATTCCTCAGCCGTCGCTTCTCCATTCCTCAGCCGTCGCTTTTTTCCATTCGTAAGCGGTCGCTCCGCCATTCCTCGGCCGTCGCTCCGCCATTCCTCGGCCGTCGCTCTGCCTTTCCTCGGCCGTCGCTCCGCCATTCCTCGGCCGTCGCTCCGCCATTCCTCGGCCGTCGCTCCGCAATTCCTCGGCCGTCGCTCCGCCATTCCTCGGCCGTCGCTCCGCCATTCCTCGGCCGTCGCTCCGCCATTCCTCGGCCGTCGCTCCGCCATTCCTCGGCCGTCGCTCCGCCATTCCTCGGCCGTCGCACGGCCATTCTTCGGCTGTTGCTCCGCCATTCCTCAGCCGTCGGCCTACCGTTTCAGTTATTGGTCCACCATTCCTCAGCTGTTGGTCCATCATTCCTTTTTTTTTTTTCTACCATTCCTCAGCAGTCGCTCCTCCATTCATTAGCTGTCGTTCCTCAATTCCTCAGCTGTCGCTCCTCCATTCCTCAACAGTCGCTCCGCCATTTCTCGACCGTCGCTCCGCCATTCCTCGGCCGTCGCTCCGCCATTCCTCGGCAGTCGCTCTGGCATTCCTCGGCCGTCGCTCCGCCATTCCTCGGCCTTCGCTCCGCCATTCCTCGGCCTTCCCTCTGCCATTTCTCCGCTATTGCTCCGCCACTCCTCTGCCGTCACCCTACCGTTTCAGTTTTTGGTCCTCTATTCCTCAGCTGTTGGTCCATCATTACTCAGCTATTTTTCTATCATTCCTCAGCCGTCGCGCCGCCATTCCTCAGCCATCGCTCCGCCATTCCTCAGCCGTCGCTCCGCCATTCTTCAGCCGTCGCTCCGCCATTCCTCGGCCGTCGCTCCGCCATTCCTCGGCCGTCGCTCCGCCATTCCTCGGCCGTCGCTCCGCCATTCCTCGGCCGTCGCTCCGCCATTCCTCGGCCGTCGCTCCGCCATTCCTCGGCCGTCGCTCCGCCATTCCTCGGCCGTCGCACGGCCATTCTTCGGCTGTTGCTCCGCCATTCCTCAGCCGTCGGCCTACCGTTTCAGTTATTGGTCCACCATTCCTCAGCTGTTGGTCCATCATTCCTTTTTTTTTTTTCTACCATTCCTCAGCAGTCGCTCCTCCATTCATTAGCTGTCGTTCCTCAATTCCTCAGCTGTCGCTCCTCCATTCCTCAACAGTCGCTCCGCCATTTCTCGACCGTCGCTCCGCCATTCCTCGGCCGTCGCTCCGCCATTCCTCGGCAGTCGCTCTGGCATTCCTCGGCCGTCGCTCCGCCATTCCTCGGCCTTCGCTCCGCCATTCCTCGGCCTTCCCTCTGCCATTTCTCCGCTATTGCTCCGCCACTCCTCTGCCGTCACCCTACCGTTTCAGTTTTTGGTCCTCTATTCCTCAGCTGTTGGTCCATCATTACTCAGCTATTTTTCTATCATTCCTCAGCCGTCGCGCCGCCATTCCTCAGCCATCGCTCCGCCATTCCTCAGCCGTCGCTCCGCCATTCTTCAGCCGTCGCTCCGCCATTCCTCGGCCGTCGCTCCGCCATTCCTCGGCCGTCGCTCCGCCATTCCTCGGCCGTCGCTCCGCCATTCCTCGGCCGTCGCTCCGCCATTCCTCGGCCGTCGCTCCGCCATTCCTCGGCCGTCGCTCCGCCATTCCTCGGCCGTCGCTCCGCCATTCCTCGGCCGTCGCTCCGCCATTCCTCGGCTGTTGCTCCGCCATTCCTCAGCCGTCGGCCTACCGTTTCAGTTATTGGTCCACCATTCCTCAGCTGTTGGTCCATCATTCCTTATTTCTTCTACCATTTCTCAACGGTCGCTCTTCCATTCGTAAGCTGTCGCTCCGCCATTACCTGGCTGTCGCTCCGCCATTCCTCGGCAGTCGCTCCGCCATTCCTCGGCCGTCGGCCTACCATTTCAGTTATTGGTCCACCATTCCTCAGCTATTTGGTCCATCATTCCTTATTTTTTTTTCTACCATTCCTCAGCCGTCGCTTCTCCATTCCTCAGCCGTCGCTTTTTTCCATTCGTAAGCGGTCGCTCCGCCATTCCTCGGCCGTCGCTCCGCCATTTCTCAGCAGTTGCTCCTCCATTCCTCAGCCCTCGCTTCTCCATTCCTCAGCCGTCGCTCCTCCATTCCTAAGCTGCCGCTCCTCCATTCCTCAGCCGTCGCTCCTCCATTCCTAAGCTGCCGCTCCTCCATTCCTCGGCCGTCGCTCTGCCAATCCTCGACCGTCGCTCCGCCATTCCTCGGCCGTCGCTCCGCCATCCCTCAGCCGTCGCTCCGCCATTCCTCAGCCGTCGCTCCGCCATTCCTCAGCCGTCGCTCCGCCATTCCTCAGCCGTCGCTCCGCTATTCCTCAGCCGTCGCTCCGCCATTCTTCAGCTGTTGCTCCGCCATTCCTCAGCCATCAGCCTACCGTTTCAGTTATTGGTCCTCCATTCCTCAGCTGTGTTGGTCCATCATTTCTTATTTTTTTTTCTACCATTCCTCAGCAGTCGCTCCTCCATTCCTCAGCCGTCGCTTCTCCATTCCTCAGCCGTCGCTCCTCCATTCCTAAGCCATCACTCCTCCATTCCTCGTCCGTCGCTCCGCCAATCCTTGGCCGTCGCTCCGCCATTCTTCGGTCGTCGCTCCGCCATTCCTCAGCCGTCGCTCCGCCATTCCTCAGCCGTCGCTCCGCCATTCCTCAGCCGTCGCTCCGCCATTCCTCAGCCGTCGCTCCGCCATTCCTCAGCCGTCGCTCCGCCATTCCTCAGCTGTTGCTCCGCCATTCCTCAGCCGTCGGCCTACCATTTCAGTTATTGGTCCACCATTCCTCAGCTGTTGGTCCATCATTCCTTTTTTTTTTTTCTACCATTCCTCAGCCGTCGCTTCTCCATTCCTCAGCCGTCGCTTTTTTCCATTCGTAAGCGGTCGCTCCGCCATTCCTCGGCCGTCGCTCCGCCATTCCTCGGCCGTCGCTCCGCCATTCCTCGGCCGTCGCTCCGCCATTCCTCAGCCGTCGCACGGCCATTCTTCAGCTGTTGCTCCGCCATTCCTCAGCCGTCGGCCTACCGTTTCAGTTATTGGTCCACCATTCCTCAGCTGTTGGCCCATCATTCCTTATTTCTTCTACCATTTCTCAACGGTCGCTCTTCCATTCGTAAGCTGTCGTTACTCAATTCCTCAGCTGTCGCTCCTCCATTCCTCAACAGTCGCTCCGCCATTCCACGGCCGTCGCTCCGCCATTCCACGGCCGTCGCTCCGCCATTCCCAGGCCGTCGCTCTGCCATTCCTCAGCCTTCGCTCCGCCATTCCTCCGCCGTTGCTCCGCCATTCTTCCGCCGTCGCTCCGCCATTCCTCCGCCGTCGCTCCGCCATTCCTCCGCCGTCGCTCCGCCATTCCTCAGCCGTCGCTCCGCCATTCCTCAGCTGTTGCTCCGCCATTCCTCAGCCGTCGGCCTACCGTTTCAGTTATTGGTCCACCATTCCTCAGCTGTTGGTCCATCATTCCTTATTTCTTCTACCATTTCTCAACGGTCGCTCTTCCATTCGTAAGCTGTCGCTCCGCCATTACCTGGCTGTCGCTCCGCCATTCCTCGGCCGTCGCTCCGCCATTCCTCGGCCGTCGGCCTACCATTTCAGTTATTGGTCCACCATTCCTCAGCTATTGGTCCATCATTCCTTATTTTTATTTCTACCATTCCTCAGCCGTCGCTTCTCCATTCCTCAGCCGTCGCTTTTTTCCATTCGTAAGCGGTCGCTCCGCCATTCCTCGGCCGTCGCTCCGCCATTTCTCAGCAGTTGCTCCTCCATTCCTCAGCCCTCGCTTCTCCATTCCTAAGCCGTCGCTCCTCCATTCCTAAGCTGCCGCTCCTCCATTCCTCAGCCGTCGCTCCTCCATTCCTAAGCTGCCGCTCCTCCATTCCTCGGCCGTCGCTCTGCCAATCCTCGGCCGTCGCTCCGCCATTCCTCAGCCGTCGCTCCGCCATTCCTCAGCCGTCGCTCCGCCATTCCTCAGCCGTCGCTCCGCCATTCCTCAGCCGTCGCTCCGCTATTCCTCAGCCGTCGCTCCGCTATTCCTCAGCCGTCGCTCCGCCATTCCTCAGCCGTCGCTCCGCCATTCTTCAGCTGTTGCTCCGCCATTCCTCAGCCATCGGTCTACCGTTTCAGTTATTGGTCCTCCATTCCTCAGCTGTGTTGGTCCATCATTTCTTATTTTTTTTTCTACCATTCCTCAGCAGTCGCTCCTCCATTCCTCAGCCGTCGCTTCTCCATTCCTCAGCCGTCGCTCCTCCATTCCTAAGCCATCACTCCTCCATTCCTCGTCCGTCGCTCCGCCAATCCTTGGCCGTCGCTCCGCCATTCTTCGGTCGTCGCTCCGCCATTCCTCAGCCGTCGCTCCGCCATTCCTCAGCCGTCGCTCCGCCATTCCTCAGCCGTCGCTCCGCCATTCCTCAGCCGTCGCTCCGCCATTCCTCAGCCGTCGCTCCGCCATTCCTCAGCTGTTGCTCCGCCATTCCTCGGCCGTCGGCCTACCATTTCAGTTATTGGTCCACCATTCCTCAGCTATTGGTCCATCATTCCTTATTTTTTTTTCTACCATTCCTCAGCCGTCGCTTCTCCATTCCTCAGCCGTCGCTTTTTTCCATTCGTAAGCGGTCGCTCCGCCATTCCTCGGCCGTCGCTCCGCCATTCCTCGGCCGTCGCTCCGCCATTCCTCAGCCGTCGCACGGCCATTCTACAGCTGTTGCTCCGCCATTCCTCAGCCGTCGGCCTACCGTTTCAGTTATTGGTCCACCATTCCTCAGCTGTTGGTCTATCATTCCTTTCTTTTTTTCTACCATTCCTCAGCAGTCACTCCTCCATTCATCAGCTGTCCGTTCCTCAATTCCTCAGCTGTCGCTCCTCCATTCCTCAACAGTCTCTCCGCCATTTCTCGACCGTCGCTCCGCCATTCCTCGGCCGTCGCTCCGCCATTCCTCGGCAGTCGCTCTGGAATTCCTCGGCAGTTGCTCTGGCATTCCTCGGCCGTCGCTCCGCCATTCCTCGGCCTTCGCTCCGCCATTCCTCGGCCTTCCCTCTGCCATTTCTCCGCTATTGCTCCGCCACTCCTCAGCCGTCACCCTACCGTTTCAGTTTTTGGTCCTCTATTCCTCAGCTGTTGGTCCATCATTACTCAGCTATTTTTCTATCATTCCTCAGCCGTCGCTCCGCCATTCCTCAGCCATCGCTCTGCCATTCCTCAGCCGTCGCTCCGCCATTCCTCAGCCGTCGCTCCGCCATTCTTCAGCCGTCGCTCCGCCATTCTTCAGCCGTCGCTCCGCCATTCCTCGGCCGTCGCTCCGCCATTCCTCGGCCGTCGCTCCGCCATTCCTCGGCCGTCTCTCCGCCATTCCCCGGCCGTCGCTCCGCCATTCCCCGGCCGTCGCTCCGCCATTCCCCGGCCGTCGCTCCGCCATTCCTCGGCCGTCGCTCCGCCATTCCTCGGCCGTCGCTCTGCCATTCCTCCGCCATCGCTCCGCCCTTCCTCGCCCGGCGCTCCGCCATTCCTCCGCCGTCGCTCCGCCATTCTTCCGCCGTCGCTCCGCCATTCCTCCGCCGTCGCTCCGCCTTTCCTCCGCCGTCGCTCCGCCATTCCTCCGCCGTCGCTCCGCCATTCCTCCGCCGTCGCTGCGCCATTCCTCGGCCGTCGCTCCGCCATTCCTCGGCCGTCACTCCGCCATTCCTCAGCCTTCGCTCTGCCATTCTTCAGCTGTTGCTCCGCCATTCCTCTGCCGTCGGCCCACCGTTTCAGTTATTGGTCCACCATTCCTCAGCTGTTTGTCCATCATTCCTTATTTTTTTTTCTACCATTCCTAAGCAGTCGCTCCTCCATTCCTCAGCCATCGCTTCTCCATTCCTCAGCCGTCGCTCCTCCATTCCTAAGCCGTCGCTCTTCCATTCCTCGGCCGTCGCTCCGCCATTCCTCCACCGTCGCTCCGCCATTCCTCAGCCGTCGCTCCGCCATTCCTCAGCCGTCGGCCTACCGTTTCAGTTTTTGGTACACCATTCCTCAGCTGTTGGTCCATCATTCCTTTTTTTTTTTTTTCTACCATTCCTCAGCCGTCGCTTCTCCATTCCTCAGCCGTCGCTCTTTCATTCGTAAGCCGTCGCTCCGCCATTCCTCGGCCGTCGCTCCGCCATTTCTCGGCCGTCGCTCCACCGTTCCTCGGCCGTCGCTCCGCCATTCCTCAGCCGTCACTCCGCCATTCCTCAGCCTTCGCTCTGCCATTCTTCAGCTGTTGCTCCGCCATTCCTCAGCCGTCGGCCCACCGTTTCAGTTTTTGGTCCACCATTCCTCAGCTATTGGTCCATCATTCCTTTTTTTTTTTTCTACCATTCCTCAGCGGTCGCTCCGCCATTCCTCGGCCGTCGCTCCGCCATTCCTCGGCCGTCGCTCCGCCATTCCTCGGCCGTCGCTCCGCCATTCCTCGGCCGTCGCTCCGCCATTCCTCAGCCATCGCTCCGCCATTCCTCAGCCGTCGCCCGGCCATTCTTCAGCTGTTGCTCCGCCATTCCTCAGCCGTCGGCCTCCCGTTTCAGTTATTGGTCCACCATTCCTCAGCTGTTGGTCCATCATTCCTTATTTTTTTTCTACCATTCCTCGTCCGTCGTTCCTCAATTCCTCAGCTGTCGCTCCTCCATTCCTCAACAGTCGCTCCGCCATTTCTCGGCCGTCGCTCCGCCATTCCTCGGCCGTCGCTCCGCCATTCCTCGGCAGTCTCTCTGGCATTCCTCGGCCGTCGCTCCGCCATTACTCGGCCTTCGCTCTGCCATTCCTCGGCCTTCCCTCTGCCATTCCTCCGCCGTCGCTCCGCCATTCCTCAGCCGTCGCTCCGCCATTCCTCAGCCGTCGCTCCGCCATTCCTCCGCCGTCGCTCCGCCATTCCTCGGCCGTCACTCCGCTATTCCTTGGCCGGCGCTCCGCCATTCCTCGGCCGGCGCTCCGCCATTCCTCGGCCGTCGCTCCGCCATTCCTCAGCCGTCACTCCGCCATTCCTCAGCCTTCGCTCTGCCATTCTTCAGCTGTTGCTCCGCCATTCCTCAGCCGTCGGCCCACCGTTTCAGTTATTGGTCCACCATTCCTCAGCTGTGTTGGTCCATCATTTCTTATTTTTTTTTCTACCATTCCTCAGCAGTCGCTTCTCCATTCCTCAGCCGTCTCTCCTCCATTCCTAAGCCGTCTCTCCTCCATTCCTAAGCCATCACTCCTCCAATCCTCGGCCGTCGCTCCGCCATTCTTCGGCCGTCGCTCCGCCATTCTTCGGCCGTCGCTCCACCATTCCTCAGCCGTCGCTCCGCCATTCCTCGGCCGTCGCTCCGCCATTCCTCAGCCGTCGCTCCGCCATTCCTCAGCCGTCGCTCCGCCATTCCTCAGCCGTCGGCCTACCATTTCAGTTATTGGTCCACCATTCCTCAGCTGTTGGTCCATCATTCCTTTTTTTTTTTTCTACCATTCCTCAGCCGTCGCTTCTCCATTCCTCAGCCGTCGCTTTTTTCCATTCGTAAGCGGTCGCTCCGCCATTCCTCGGCCGTCGCTCCGCCATTCCTCGGCCGTCGCTCCGCCATTCCTCGGCCGTCGCTCCGCCATTCCTCAGCCGTCGCACGGCCATTCTTCAGCTGTTGCTCCGCCATTCCTCAGCCGTCGGCCTACCGTTTCAGTTATTGGTCCACCATTCCTCAGCTGTTGGTCCATCATTCCTTATTTCTTCTACCATTTCTCAACGGTCGCTCTTCCATTCGTAAGCTGTCGTTACTCAATTCCTCAGCTGTCGCTCCTCCATTCCTCAACAGTCGCTCCGCCATTCCACGGCCGTCGCTCCGCCATTCCACGGCCGTCGCTCCGCCATTCCCAGGCCGTCGCTCTGCCATTCCTCAGCCGTCGCTCCGCCATTCCTCCGCCGTTGCTCCGCCATTCTTCCGCCGTCGCTCCGCCATTCCTCCGCCGTCGCTCCGCCATTCCTCCGCCGTCGCTCCGCCATTCCTCCGCCGTCGCTCCGCCATTCCTCAGCCGTCGCTCCGCCATTCCTCAGCTGTTGCTCCGCCATTCCTCAGCCGTCGGCCTACCGTTTCAGTTATTGGTCCACCATTCCTCAGCTGTTGGTCCATCATTCCTTATTTCTTCTACCATTTCTCAACGGTCGCTCTTCCATTCGTAAGCTGTCGCTCCGCCATTACCTGGCTGTCGCTCCGCCATTCCTCGGCCGTCGCTCCGCCATTCCTCGGCCGTCGGCCTACCATTTCAGTTATTGGTCCACAATTCCTCAGCTATTGGTCCATCATTCCTTATTTTTATTTCTACCATTCCTCAGCCGTCGCTTCTCCATTCCTCAGCCGTCGCTTTTTTCCATTCGTAAGCGGTCGCTCCGCCATTCCTCGGCCGTCGCTCCGCCATTTCTCAGCAGTTGCTCCTCCATTCCTCAGCCCTCGCTTCTCCATTCCTAAGCCGTCGCTCCTCCATTCCTAAGCTGCCGCTCCTCCATTCCTCAGCCGTCGCTCCTCCATTCCTAAGCTGCCGCTCCTCCATTCCTCGGCCGTCGCTCTGCCAATCCTCGGCCGTCGCTCCGCCATTCCTCAGCCGTCGCTCCGCCATTCCTCAGCCGTCGCTCCGCCATTCCTCAGCCGTCGCTCCGCCATTCCTCAGCCGTCGCTCCGCCATTCCTCAGCCGTCGCTCCGCTATTCCTCAGCCGTCGCTCCGCCATTCCTCAGCCGTCGCTCCGCCATTCTTCAGCTGTTGCTCCGCCATTCCTCAGCCATCGGCCTACCGTTTCAGTTATTGGTCCTCCATTCCTCAGCTGTGTTGGTCCATCATTTCTTATTTTTTTTTCTACCATTCCTCAGCAGTCGCTCCTCCATTCCTCAGCCGTCGCTTCTCCATTCCTCAGCCGTCGCTCCTCCATTCCTAAGCCATCACTCCTCCATTCCTCGTCCGTCGCTCCGCCAATCCTTGGCCGTCGCTCCGCCATTCTTCGGTCGTCGCTCCGCCATTCCTCAGCCGTCGCTCCGCCATTCCTCAGCCGTCGCTCCGCCATTCCTCAGCCGTCGCTCCGCCATTCCTCAGCCGTCGCTCCGCCATTCCTCAGCCGTCGCTCCGCCATTCCTCAGCTGTTGCTCCGCCATTCCTCAGCCGTCGGGCTACCATTTCCGTTATTGGTCCACCATTCCTCAGCTGTTGGTCCATCATTCCTTATTTTTTTTTCTACCATTCCTCAGCCGTCGCTTCTCCATTCCTCAGCCGTCGCTTTTTTCCATTCGTAAGCGGTCGCTCCGCCATTCCTCGGCCGTCGCTCCGCCATTCCTCGGCCGTCGCTCCGCCATTCCTCAGCCGTCGCACGGCCATTCTACAGCTGTTGCTCCGCCATTCCTCAGCCGTCGGCCTACCGTTTCAGTTATTGGTCCACCATTCCTCAGCTGTTGGTCCATCATTCCTTTCTTTTTTTCTACCATTCCTCAGCAGTCACTCCTCCATTCATCAGCTGTCCGTTCCTCAATTCCTCAGCTGTCGCTCCTCCATTCCTCAACAGTCTCTCCGCCATTTCTCGACCGTCGCTCTGCCATTCCTCGGCCGTCGCTCCGCCATTCCTCGGCAGTCGCTCTGGAATTCCTCGGCAGTTGCTCTGGCATTCCTCGGCCGTCGCTCCGCCATTCCTCGGCCTTCGCTCCGCCATTCCTCGGCCTTCCCTCTGCCATTTCTCCGCTATTGCTCCGCCACTCCTCAGCCGTCACCCTACCGTTTCAGTTTTTGGTCCTCTATTCCTCAGCTGTTGGTCCATCATTACTCAGCTATTTTTCTATCATTCCTCAGCCGTCGCTCCGCCATTCCTCAGCCATCGCTCCGCCATTCCTCAGCCGTCGCTCCGCCATTCCTCAGCCGTCGCTCCGCCATTCTTCAGCCGTCGCTCCGCCATTCTTCAGCCGTCGCTCCGCCATTCCTCGGCCGTCGCTCCGCCATTCCTCGGCCGTCGCTCCGCCATTCCTCGGCCGTCGCTCCGCCATTCCTCGGCCGTCTCTCCGCCATTCCCCGGCCGTCGCTCCGCCATTCCCCGGCCGTCGCTCCGCCATTCCTCGGCCGTCGCTCCGCCATTCCTCGGCCGTCGCTCCGCCATTCCTCGGCCGTCGCTCTGCCATTCCTCCGCCATCGCTCCGCCCTTCCTCGCCCGGCGCTCCGCCATTCCTCCGCCGTCGCTCCGCCATTCTTCCGCCGTCGCTCCGCCATTCCTCCGCCGTCGCTCCGCCTTTCCTCCGCCGTCGCTCCGCCATTCCTCCGCCGTCGCTCCGCCATTCCTCCGCCGTCGCTCCGCCATTCCTCCGCCGTCGCTCCGCCATTCCTCAGCCGTCGCTCCGCCATTCCTCAGCCGTCGGCCTACCGTTTCAGTTATTGGTCCACCATTCCTCAGCTGTTGGTCCATCATTCCTTATTTCTTCTACCATTTCTCAACGGTCGCTCTTCCATTCGTAAGCTGTCTCTCCGCCATTACCTGGCTGTCGCTCCGCCATTCCTCGGCCGTCGCTCCGCCATTCCTCGGCCGTCGGCCTACCATTTCAGTTATTGGTCCACCATTCCTCAGCTATTGGTCCATCATTCCTTATTTTTTTTTCTACCATTCCTCAGCCGTCGCTTCTCCATTCCTCAGCCGTCGCTTTTTTCCATTCGTAAGCGGTCGCTCCGCCATTCCTCGGCCGTCGCTCCGCCATTTCTCAGCAGTTGCTCCTCCATTCCTCAGCCCTCGCTTCTCCATTCCTCAGCCGTCGCTCCTCCATTCCTAAGCTGCCGCTCCTCCATTCCTCAGCCGTCGCTCCTCCATTCCTAAGCTGCCGCTCCTCCATTCCTCGGCCGTCGCTCCGCCATTCCTCGGCCGTCGCTCCGCCATTCCTCGGCCGTCGCTCCGCCATTCCTCAGACGTCGCTCCGCCATTCCTCAGCCGTCGCTCCGCCATTCCTCAGCCGTCGCTCCGCTATTCCTCAGCCGTCGCTCCGCCATTCCTCAGCCGTCGCTCCGCCATTCTTCAGCTGTTGCTCCGCCATTCCTCAGCCATCGGCCTACCGTTTCAGTTATTGGTCCTCCATTCCTCAGCTGTGTTGGTCCATCATTTCTTATTTTTTTTTCTACCATTCCTCAGCAGTCGATCCTCCATTCCTCAGCCGTCGCTTCTCCATTCCTCAGCCGTCGCTCCTCCATTCCTAAGCCATCACTCCTCCATTCCTCGTCCGTCGCTCCGCCAATCCTTGGCCGTCGCTCCGCCATTCTTCGGTCGTCGCTCCGCCATTCCTCAGCCGTCGCTCCGCCATTCCTCAGCCGTCGCTCCGCCATTCCTCAGCCGTCGCTCCGCCATTCCTCAGCCGTCGCTCCGCCATTCCTCATCCTTCGCTCCTCCTTTTTTCAGCCATTGCTCCACCACTCTTCAGCCGTCCCCCTAACGTTTCAGTTTTTGGTCCTCTATTCGTCAACTGTAGGTCCATCATTCCTCAGCTATTTTTCTATCATTCCTCAGCCGTCGCTCCGCCATTCCTCAGCCATCGCTCCACCATTCCTCTGCCGTCGCTCCGCCATTCCTCAGCCGTCGCTCCGCCATTCTTCAGCCGTCACTCCGCAATTTCTCGGCCGTCGCTCCGCCATTCCTCGGCCGTCGCTCCGCCATTCCTCGGCCGTCGCTCCGCCATTCCTCGGCCGTCGCTCCGCCATTCCTCGGTCGTCGCTCCGCCATTCCTCAGCCGTCGGCCTACCGTTTCAGTTATTGGTCCACCATTCCTCAGCTGTTGGTCCATCATTCCTTATTTTTTCTACCATTTCTCAACCGTCGCTCTTCCATTCGTAAGCCGTCGCTCCACCATTCCCTGGCTGTCGCTCCGCCATTCCTCAGACGTCGCTCCGCCATTCCTCAGCCGTCGCTCCGCTATTCCTCAGCCGTCGCTCCGCCATTCCTCAGCCGTCGCTCCGCCATTCTTCAGCTGTTGCTCCGCCATTCCTCAGCCATCGGCCTACCGTTTCAGTTATTGGTCCTCCATTCCTCAGCTGTGTTGGTCCATCATTTCTTATTTTTTTTTCTACCATTCCTCAGCAGTCGATCCTCCATTCCTCAGCCGTCGCTTCTCCATTCCTCAGCCGTCGCTCCTCCATTCCTAAGCCATCACTCCTCCATTCCTCGTCCGTCGCTCCGCCAATCCTTGGCCGTCGCTCCGCCATTCTTCGGTCGTCGCTCCGCCATTCCTCAGCCGTCGCTCCGCCATTCCTCAGCCGTCGCTCCGCCATTCCTCAGCCGTCGCTCCGCCATTCCTCAGCCGTCGCTCCGCCATTCCTCAGCCGTCGCTCCTCCTTTTTTCAGCCATTGCTCCACCACTCTTCAGCCGTCCCCCTAACGTTTCAGTTTTTGGTCCTCTATTCCTCAACTGTAGGTCCATCATTCCTCAGCTATTTTTCTATCATTCCTCAGCCGTCGCTCCGCCATTCCTCAGCCATCGCTCCACCATTCCTCTGCCGTCGCTCCGCCATTCCTCAGCCGTCGCTCCGCCATTCTTCAGCCGTCACTCCGCAATTTCTCGGCCGTCGCTCCGCCATTCCTCGGCCGTCGCTCCGACATTCCTCGGCCGTCGCTCCGCCATTCCTCGGCCGTCGCTCCGCCATTCCTCGGCCGTCGCTCCGCCATTCCTCGGCCGTCGCTCCACCATTCCTCGGTCGTCGCTCCGCCATTCCTCAGCCGTCGGCCTACCGTTTCAGTTATTGGTCCACCATTCCTCAGCTGTTGGTCCATCATTCCTTATTTTTTCTACCATTTCTCAACCGTCGCTCTTCCATTCGTAAGCCGTCGCTCCGCCATTCCTCGGCCGTCGCTCCGCCATTTCTCAACAGTCGCTCCGCCATTTCTTGGCCGTCGCTCCGCCATTCCTCGGCCGGCGCTGCGCCATTCCTCGGCCGGCGCTGCGCCATTCCTCGGCCGTCGCTCCGCCATTCCTCAGCCGTCACTCCGCCATTCCTCAGCCTTCGCTCTGCCATTCTTCAGCTGTTGCTCCGCCATTCCTCTGCCGTCGGCCCACCGTTTCAGTTATTGGTCCACCATTCCTCAGCTGTTTGTCCATCATTCCTTATTTTTTTTTCTACCATTCCTAAGCAGTCGCTCCTCCATTCCTCAGCCATCGCTTCTCCATTCCTCAGCCGTCGCTCCTCCATTCCTAAGCCGTCGCTCTTCCATTCCTCGGCCGTCGCTCCGCCATTCCTCCACCGTCGCTCCGCCATTCCTCAGCCGTCGCTCCGCCATTCCTCAGCCGTCGGCCTACCGTTTCAGTTTTTGGTACACCATTCCTCAGCTGTTGGTCCATCATTCCTTTTTTTTTTTTCTACCATTCCTCAGCCGTCGCTTCTCCATTCCTCAGCCGTCGCTCTTTCATTCGTAAGCCGTCGCTCCGCCATTCCTCGGCCGTCGCTCCGCCATTCCTCGGCCGTCGCTCCGCCATTTCTCGGCCGTCGCTCCACCGTTCCTCGGCCGTCGCTCCGCCATTCCTCAGCCGTCACTCCGCCATTCCTCAGCCTTCGCTCTGCCATTCTTCAGCTGTTGCTCCGCCATTCCTCAGCCGTCGGCCCACCGTTTCAGTTTTTGGTCCACCATTCCTCAGCTATTGGTCCATCATTCCTTTTTTTTTTTTCTACCATTCCTCAGCGGTCGCTCCGCCATTCCTCGGCCGTCGCTCCGCCATTCCTCGGCCGTCGCTCCGCCATTCCTCGGCCGTCGCTCCGCCATTCCTCAGCCATCGCTCCGCCATTCCTCAGCCGTCGCCCGGCCATTCTTCAGCTGTTGCTCCGCCATTCCTCAGCCGTCGGCCTCCCGTTTCAGTTATTGGTCCACCATTCCTCAGCTGTTGGTCCATCATTCCTTATTTTTTTTCTACCATTCCTCGTCCGTCGTTCCTCAATTCCTCAGCTGTCGCTCCTCCATTCCTCAACAGTCGCTCCGCCATTTCTCGGCCGTCGCTCCGCCATTCCTCGGCCGTCGCTCCGCCATTCCTCGGCAGTCTCTCTGGCATTCCTCGGCCGTCGCTCCGCCATTACTCGGCCTTCGCTCTGCCATTCCTCGGCCTTCCCTCTGCCATTCCTCCGCCGTCGCTCCGCCATTCCTCAGCCGTCGCTCCGCCATTCCTCAGCCGTCGCTCCGCCATTCCTCCGCCGTCGCTCCGCCATTCCTCAGCCTTCGCTCTGCCATTCTTCAGCTGTTGCTCCGCCATTCCTCAGCCGTCGGCCCACCGTTTCAGTTATTGGTCCACCATTCCTCAGCTGTGTTGGTCCATCATTTCTTTTTTTTTTTTCTACCATTCCTCAGCAGTCGCTTCTCCATTCCTCAGCCGTCTCTCCTCCATTCCTAAGCCGTCTCTCCTCCATTCCTAAGCCATCACTCCTCCAATCCTCGGCCGTCGCTCCGCCATTCTTCGGCCGTCGCTCCGCCATTCTTCGGCCGTCGCTCCACCATTCCTCGGCCGTCGCTCCGCCATTCCTCGGCCGTCGCTCCGCCATTCCTCAGCCGTCGCTCCGCCATTCCTCAGCCGTCGCTCCGCCATTCTTCAGCCGTCGGGCTACCATTTCCGTTATTGGTCAACCATTCCTCAGCTGTTGGTCCATCATTCCTTATTTTTTTTTCTACCATTCCTCAGCAGTCACTCCTCCATTCATCAGCTGTCCGTTCCTCAATTCCTCAGCTGTCGCTCCTCCATTCCTCAACAGTCTCTCCGCCATTTCTCGACCGTCGCTCCGCCATTCCTCGGCCGTCGCTCCGCCATTCCTCGGCAGTCGCTCTGGCATTCCTCGGCAGTTGCTCTGGCATTCCTCGGCCGTCGCTCCGCCATTCCTCGGCCTTCGCTCCGCCATTCCTCGGCCTTCCCTCTGCCATTTCTCCGCTATTGCTCCGCCACTCCTCAGCCGTCACCCTACCGTTTCAGTTTTTGGTCCTCTATTCCTCAGCTGTTGGTCCATCATTACTCAGTTTTTTTTCTATCATTCCTCAGCCGTCGCTCCGCCATTCCTCAGCCGTCGCTCCGCCATTCCTCAGCCGTCGCTCCTCCTTTTTTCAGCCATTGCTCCACCACTCTTCAGCCGTCCCCCTAACGTTTCAGTTTTTGGTCCTCTATTCCTCAACTGTAGGTCCATCATTCCTCAGCTATTTTTCTATCATTCCTCAGCCGTCGCTCCGCCATTCCTCAGCCATCGCTCCACCATTCCTCTGCCGTCGCTCCGCCATTCCTCAGCCGTCGCTCCGCCATTCTTCAGCCGTCACTCCGCAATTTCTCGGCCGTCGCTCCGCCATTCCTCGGCCGTTGCTCCGCCATTCCTCGGCCGTCGCTCCGCCATTCCTCGGCCGTCGCTCCACCATTCCTCGGTCGTCGCTCCGCCATTCCTCAGCCGTCGGCCTACCGTTTCAGTTATTGGTCCACCATTCCTCAGCTGTTGGTCCATCATTCCTTATTTTTTCTACCATTTCTCAACCGTCGCTCTTCCATTCGTAAGCCGTCGCTCCACCATTCCCTGGCTGTTGCTCCGCCATTCCTCGGCCGTCGCTCCGCCATTCCTCAGCCGTCGCTCCGCCATTCCTCCACCGTCGCTCCGCCATTCCTCAGCCGTCGCTCCGCTATTCCTCAGCCGTCGCTCCGCCATTCCTCAGCCGTCGCTCCGCCATTCTTCAGCTGTTGTTCCGCCATTCCTCAGCCATCGGCCTACCGTTTCAGTTATTGGTCCTCCATTCCTCAGCTGTGTTGGTCCATCATTTCTTATTTTTTTTTCTACCATTCCTCAGCAGTCGATCCTCCATTCCTCAGCCGTCGCTTCTCCATTCCTCAGCCGTCGCTCCTCCATTCCTAAGCCATCACTCCGCCATTCCTCGGCCGTCGCTCCGCCATTCCTCGGCAGTCTCTCTGGCATTCCTCGGCCGTCGCTCCGCCATTACTCGGCCTTCGCTCTGGCATTCCTCAGCCGTCGCTCCGCCATTCCTCAGCCGTCGCTCCGCCATTCCTCCGCCGTCGCTCCGCCATTCCTCGGCCGTCGCTCCGCTATTCCTTGGCCGGCGCTCCGCCATTCCTCGGCCGGCGCTCCGCCATTCCTCGGCCGTCGCTCCGCCATTCCTCAGCCGTCACTCCGCCATTCCTCAGCCTTCGCTCTGCCATTCTTCAGCTGTTGCTCCGCCATTCCTCAGCCGTCGGCCCACCGTTTCAGTTATTGGTCCACCATTCCTCAG
This sequence comes from Eleutherodactylus coqui, assembly GCA_035609135.1. Taxonomy (NCBI): domain Eukaryota; kingdom Metazoa; phylum Chordata; class Amphibia; order Anura; family Eleutherodactylidae; genus Eleutherodactylus; species Eleutherodactylus coqui. The sequence continues at coordinate 333,296,610 of CM069406.1, read as the reverse complement.
CTGTGTTGGTCCATCATTTCTTTTTTTTTTTTCTACCATTCCTCAGCAGTCGCTTCTCCATTCCTCAGCCGTCTCTCCTCCATTCGTAAGCCGTCTCTCCTCCATTCCTAAGCCATCACTCCTCCAATCCTCGGCCGTCGCTCCACCATTCTTCGGCCGTCGCTCCGCCATTCTTCGGCCGTCGCTCTACCATTCCTCAGCCGTCGCTCCGCCATTCCTCGGCCGTCGCTCCGCCATTCCTCAGCCGTCGCTCCGCCATTCCTCAGCCGTCGCTCCGCCATTCTTCAGCCGTCGGGCTACCATTTCCGTTATTGGTCCACCATTCCTCAGCTGTTGGTCCATCATTCCTTATTTTTTTTTCTACCATTCCTCAGCCGTCGCTTCTCCATTCCTCAGCCGTCGCTTTTTTCCATTCGTAAGCGGTCGCTCCGCCATTCCTCGGCCGTCGCTCCGCCATTCCTCGGCCGTCGCTCCGCCATTCCTCGGCCGTCGCTCCGCCATTCCTCAGCCGTCGCACGGCCATTCTACAGCTGTTGCTCCGCCATTTCTCAGCCGTCGGCCTACCGTTTCAGTTATTGGTCCACCATTCCTCAGCTGTTGGTCCATCATTCCTTTCTTTTTTTCTACCATTCCTCAGCAGTCACTCCTCCATTCATCAGCTGTCCGTTCCTCAATTCCTCAGCTGTCGCTCCTCCATTCCTCAACAGTCTCTCCGCCATTTCTCGACCGTCGCTCCGCCATTCCTCGGCCGTCGCTCCGCCATTCCTCGGCAGTCGCTCTGGCATTCCTCGGCAGTTGCTCTGGCATTCCTCGGCCGTCGCTCCGCCATTCCTCGGCCTTCGCTCCGCCATTCCTCGGCCTTCGCTCCGCCATTCCTCGGCCTTCCCTCTGCCATTTCTCCGCTATTGCTCCGCCACTCCTCAGCCGTCACCCTACCGTTTCAGTTTTTGGTCCTCTATTCCTCAGCTGTTGGTCCATCATTACTCAGTTTTTTTTCTATCATTCCTCAGCCGTCGCTCCGCCATTCCTCAGCCGTCGCTCCGCCATTCCTCAGCCGTCGCTCCTCCTTTTTTCAGCCATTGCTCCACCACTCTTCAGCCGTCCCCCTAACGTTTCAGTTTTTGGTCCTCTATTCCTCAACTGTAGGTCCATCATTCCTCAGCTATTTTTCTATCATTCCTCAGCCGTCGCTCCGCCATTCCTCAGCCATCGCTCCACCATTCCTCTGCCGTCGCTCCGCCATTCCTCAGCCGTCGCTCCGCCATTCTTCAGCCGTCACTCCGCAATTTCTCGGCCGTCGCTCCGCCATTCCTCGGCCGTTGCTCCGCCATTCCTCGGCCGTCGCTCCGCCATTCCTCGGCCGTCGCTCCACCATTCCTCGGTCGTCGCTCCGCCATTCCTCAGCCGTCGGCCTACCGTTTCAGTTATTGGTCCACCATTCCTCAGCTGTTGGTCCATCATTCCTTATTTTTTCTACCATTTCTCAACCGTCGCTCTTCCATTCGTAAGCCGTCGCTCCACCATTCCCTGGCTGTTGCTCCGCCATTCCTCGGCCGTCGCTCCGCCATTCCTCAGCCGTCGCTCCGCCATTCCTCCACCGTCGCTCCGCCATTCCTCAGCCGTCGCTCCGCTATTCCTCAGCCGTCGCTCCGCCATTCCTCAGCCGTCGCTCCGCCATTCTTCAGCTGTTGCTCCGCCATTCCTCAGCCATCGGCCTACCGTTTCAGTTATTGGTCCTCCATTCCTCAGCTGTGTTGGTCCATCATTTCTTATTTTTTTTTCTACCATTCCTCAGCAGTCGATCCTCCATTCCTCAGCCGTCGCTTCTCCATTCCTCAGCCGTCGCTCCTCCATTCCTAAGCCATCACTCCTCCATTCCTCGTCCGTCGCTCCGCCAATCCTTGGCCGTCGCTCCGCCATTCTTCGGTCGTCGCTCCGCCATTCCTCAGCCGTCGCTCCGCCATTCCTCAGCCGTCGCTCCGCCATTCCTCAGCCGTCGCTCCGCCATTCCTCAGCCGTCGCTCCTCCTTTTTTCAGCCATTGCTCCACCACTCTTCAGCCGTCCCCCTAACGTTTCAGTTTTTGGTCCTCTATTCCTCAACTGTAGGTCCATCATTCCTCAGCTATTTTTCTATCATTCCTCAGCCGTCGCTCCGCCATTCCTCAGCCATCGCTCCACCATTCCTCTGCCGTCGCTCCGCCATTCCTCAGCCGTCGCTCCGCCATTCTTCAGCCGTCACTCCGCAATTTCTCGGCCGTCGCTCCGCCATTCCTCGGCCGTTGCTCCGCCATTCCTCGGCCGTCGCTCCGCCATTCCTCGGCCGTCGCTCCACCATTCCTCGGTCGTCGCTCCGCCATTCCTCGGTCGTCGCTCCGCCATTCCTCAGCCGTCGGCCTACCGTTTCAGTTATTGGTCCACCATTCCTCAGCTGTTGGTCCATCATTCCTTATTTTTTCTACCATTTCTCAACCGTCGCTCTTCCATTCGTAAGCCGTCGCTCCACCATTCCCTGGCTGTTGCTCCGCCATTCCTCGGCCGTCGCTCCGCCATTCCTCAGCCGTCGCTCCGCCATTCCTCCACCGTCGCTCCGCCATTCCTCAGCCGTCGCTCCGCCATTCCTCAGCTGTTGCTCCGCCATTCCTCAGCAGTCGGCCTACCGTTTCAGTTTTTGGTACACCATTCCTCAGCTGTTGGTCTATCATTCCTTTTTTTTTTTTCTACCATTCCTCAGCCGTCGCTTCTCCATTCCTCAGCCGTCGCTCTTTCATTCGTAAGCCGTCGCTCCGCCATTCCTCGGCCGTCGCTCCGCCATTTCTCAACAGTCGCTCCGCCATTTCTTGGCCGTCGCTCCGCCATTCCTCGGCCGGCGCTGCGCCATTCCTCGGCCGGCGCTGCGCCATTCCTCGGCCGTCGCTCCGCCATTCCTCAGCCGTCACTCCGCCATTCCTCAGCCTTCGCTCTGCCATTCTTCAGCTGTTGCTCCGCCATTCCTCTGCCGTCGGCCCACCGTTTCAGTTATTGGTCCACCATTCCTCAGCTGTTTGTCCATCATTCCTTATTTTTTTTTCTACCATTCCTAAGCAGTCGCTCCTCCATTCCTCAGCCATCGCTTCTCCATTCCTCAGCCGTCGCTCCTCCATTCCTAAGCCGTCGCTCTTCCATTCCTCGGCCGTCGCTCTGCCAATCCTCGGCCGTCGCTCCGACATTCCTCGGTCGTCGCTCCGCCATTCCTCGGCCGTCGCTCCGCCATTCCTCAGCTGTTGCTCCGCCATTCCTCAGCCGTCGGCCTACCGTTTCAGTTATTGGTCCACCATTCCTCAGCTGTTGGTCCATCATTCCTTATTTTTTCTAACATTTCTCAACCGTCGCTCTTCCATTCGTAAGCCGTCGCTCCGCATTCCCTGGCTGTCGCTCCGCCATTCCCTGGCTGTCGCTCCGCCATTCCTCGGCCGTCGCTCCGCCATTCCTCGGCCGTCGCTCCGCCATTCCTCGGCCGTCGCTCCGCCATTCCTCGGCCGTCGCTCCGCCATTCCTCGGCCGTCGTTCCGCCATTCCTCCACCGTCACTCCGCCATTCCTCCACCGTCGCTCCGCCATTCCTCAGCCGTCGCTCCGCCATTCCTCAGCCGTCGGCCTACCGTTTCAGTTTTTGGTACACCATTCCTCAGCTGTTGGTCCATCATTCCTTTTTTTTTTTTCTACCATTCCTCAGCCGTCGCTTCTCCATTCCTCAGCCGTCGCTCTTTCATTCGTAAGCCGTCGCTCCGCCATTCCTCGGCCGTCGCTCCGCCATTTCTCGGCCGTCGCTCCACCGTTCCTCGGCCGTCGCTCCGCCATTTCTCAGCCGTCACTCCGCCATTCCTCAGCCTTCGCTCTGCCATTCTTCAGCTGTTGCTCCGCCATTCCTCAGCCGTCGGCCCACCGTTTCAGTTTTTGGTCCACCATTCCTCAGCTATTGGTCCATCATTCCTTTTTTTTTTTTCTACCATTCCTCAGCGGTCGCTCCGCCATTCCTCGGCCGTCGCTCCGCCATTCCTCGGCCGTCGCTCCGCCATTCCTCGGCCGTCGCTCCGCCATTCCTCAGCCGTCGCTCCGCCATTCCTCAGCCGTCGCCCGGCCATTCTTCAGCTGTTGCTCCGCCATTCCTCAGCCGTCGGCCTCCCGTTTCAGTTATTGGTCCACCATTCCTCAGCTGTTGGTCCATCATTCCTTATTTTTTTTCTACCATTCCTCGTCCGTCGTTCCTCAATTCCTCAGCTGTCGCTCCTCCATTCCTCAACAGTCGCTCCGCCATTTCTCGGCCGTCGCTCCGCCATTCCTCGGCCGTCGCTCCGCCATTCCTCGGCAGTCTCTCTGGCATTCCTCGGCCGTCGCTCCGCCATTACTCGGCCTTCGCTCTGCCATTCCTCGGCCTTCCCTCTGCCATTCCTCCGCCGTCGCTCCGCCATTCCTCAGCCGTCGCTCCGCCATTCCCCAGCCGTCGCTCCGCCATTCCTCCGCCGTCGCTCCGCCATTCCTCGGCCGTCGCTCCGCTATTCCTCGGCCGGCGCTCCGCCATTCCTCGGCCGGCGCTCCGCCATTCCTCGGCCGTCGCTCCGCCATTCCTCGGCCGTCGCTCCGCCATTCCTCAGCCGTCACTCCGCCATTCCTCAGCCTTCGCTCTGCCATTCTTCAGCTGTTGCTCCGCCATTCCTCAGCCGTCGGCCCACCGTTTCAGTTATTGGTCCACCATTCCTCAGCTGTGTTGGTCCATCATTTCTTATTTTTTTTTCTACCATTCCTCAGCAGTCGCTCCTCCATTCCTAAGCCGTCTCTCCTCCATTCCTAAGCCATCACTCCTCCAATCCTCGGCCGTCGCTCCGCCATTCTTCGGCCGTCGCTCCGCCATTCTTCGGCCGTCGCTCCACCATTCCTCGGCCGTCGCTCCGCCATTCCTCAGCCGTCGCTCCGCCATTCCTCAGCCGTCGCTCCGCCATTCTTCAGCCGTCGCTCCGCCATTCCTCATCCTTCGCTCCTCCTTTCTTCAGCCATTGCTCCACCACTCTTCAGCCGTCGCCCTAACGTTTCAGTTTTTGGTCCTCTATTCCTCAGCTGTAGGTCCATCATTCCTCAGCTATTTTTCTATCATTCCTCAGCCGTCGCTCCGCCATTCCTCAGCCATCGCTCCGCCATTCCTCTGCCGTCGCTCCGCCATTCCTCAGCCGTCGCTCCGCCATTTCTCAACAGTCGCTCCGCCATTTCTCGGCCGTCGCTCCACCGTTCCTCGGCCGTCGCTCCGCCATTCCTCGGCCGTCGCTCCGCCATTCCTCAGCCGTCACTCCGCCATTCCTCAGCCTTCGCTCTGCCATTCTTCAGCTGTTGCTCCGCCATTCCTCAGCCGTCGGCCCACCGTTTCAGTTATTGGTCCACCATTCCTCAGCTGTTGGTCCATCATTCCTTATTTTTTTTTCTACCATTCCTCAGCAGTCGCTCCTCCATTCTTCAGCCATCGCTTCTCCATTCCTCAACCGTCGCTCCTCCATTCCTAAGCCGTCGCTCTTCCATTTTTCGGCCGTCGCTCTGCCAATCCTCGGCCGTCGCTCCGCCATTCTTCAGCCGTCGCTCCGCCATTCCTCGGCCGTCGCTCCGCCATTCCTCGGCCGTCGCTCCGCCATTCCTCGGCCGTCGCTCCGCCAATCCTCGGCCGTCGCTCCGCCATTCTTCAGCCGTCGCTCCGCCGTTCCTCAGCCGTCGCTCCGCCATTCCTCGGCCGTCGCTCCGCCATTCCTCCGCCGTCGCTCCGCCATTCCTCGGCCGTCGCTCCGCTATTCCTCAGCCGTCGCTCCGCTATTCCTCAGCCGTCGCTCCGCCATTCTTCAGCTGTTGCTCCGCCATTCCTCAGCCGTCCGTCTACAGTTTCAGTTATTGGTCCACCATTCCTCAGCTGTGTTGGTCCATCATTTCTTATTTTTCTACCATTCCTCAGCAGTCGATCCTCCATTCCTCAGCCGTCGCTTCTCCATTCCTCAGCCGTCGCTTCTCCATTCCTCAGCCGTCGCTCCTCCATTCCTTAGCCATCACTCCTCCAATCCTCGGCCGTCGCTCCGCCATTCTTCGGCCGTCGCTCCGCCATTCTTCGGCCGTCGCTCCGCCATTCTTCGGCCGTCGCTCCGCCATTCTTCGGCCGTCGCTCCGCCATTCTTCGGCCGTCGCTCCGCCATTCCTCGGCCGTCGCTCCGCCATTCCTCAGCCGTCGCTCCGCCATTCCTCAGCCGTCGCTCCGCCATTCCTCATCCTTCGCTCCTCCTTTCTTCAGCCATTGCTCCACCACTCTTCAGCCGTCGCCCTAACGTTTCAGTTTTTGGTCCTCTATTCCTCAGCTGTAGGTCCATCATTCCTCAGCTATTTTTCTATCATTCCTCAGCCGTCGCTCCGCCATTCCTCAGCCATCGCTCCGCCATTCCTCTGCCATCGCTCCGCCATTCCTCAGCCGTCGCTCTTTCATTCGTAAGCCGTCGCTCCGCCATTCCTCGGCCGTCGCTCCGCCATTTCTCAACAGTCGCTCCGCCATTTCTCGGCCGTCGCTCCACCGTTCCTCGGCCGTCGCTCCGCCATTCCTCGGCCGGCGCTCCGCCATTCCTCGGCCGTCGCTCCACCATTCCTCAGCCGTCACTCCGCCATTCCTCAGCCTTCGCTCTGCCATTCTTCAGCTGTTGCTCCGCCATTTCTCTGCCGTCGGCCCACCGTTTCAGTTATTGGTCCACCATTCCTCAGCTGTTGGTCCATCATTCCTTATTTTTTTTTCTACCATTCCTCAGCAGTCGCTCCTCCATTCTTCAGCCATCGCTTCTCCATTCCTAAGCCGTCGCTCTTCCATTTTTCGGCCGTCGCTCTGCCAATCCTCGGCCGTCGCTCCGCCATTCCTCGGCCGTCGCTCCGCCATTCCTCGGCCGTCGCTCCGCCATTCCTCGGCCGTCGCTCCGCCAATCCTCGGCCGTCGCTCCGCCTTTCTTCGGCCGTCGCTCCGCCATTCCTCGGCCGTCGCTCCGCCATTCCTCGGCCGTCGCTCCGCCATTCCTCGGCCGTCGCTCCGCCATTCCTCGGCCGGCGCTCCGCCATTCCTCGGCCGTCGCTCCACCATTCCTCAGCCGTCACTCCGCCATTCCTCAGCCTTCGCTCTGCCATTCTTCAGCTGTTGCTCCGCCATTTCTCAGCCGTCGGCCCACCGTTTCAGTTATTGGTCCACCATTCCTCAGCTGTTGGTCCATCATTCCTAATTTTTTTTCTACCATTCCTAAGCCGTCGCTCCGCCTTTCCTAAAGCCGTCGCTCCGCCTTTACTCAGCCGTCGCTCCGCCATTCCTCAGCTGTCGCTCCGCCATTCGTCAGCCCTTGCTCCGCCATTCCTCAGCCGTCGCTCCGCTATTCCTCGGCCGTCGCTCCGCCATTCCTCGGCCGTCGCTCCGCCATTCCTCGGCCGTCGCTCCGCCATTCCTCGACCGTCTCTCTTCCTTTCCTCAGCCGTCGCTCCTCCATTCCTCAGCCGTCGCTCCCCTTTTCCTCAGCCGTAGCTCCCCCATTCCTTAGCCGTCGGCCTACCGTTTCAGTTATTGGTCCACCATTCCTTAGTTATTTTTTGATCAGCCGTCGCTCCGCCTTTCCTAAAGCCGTCGCTCCGCCTTTACTCAGCTGTCGCTCCGCCATTCCTTAGCTGTCGCTCCGCCACTCCTCAGCCCTTGCTCCGCCATTCCTCAGCCGTCGCTCCGCTATTCCTCGGACGTCGCTCCGCCATTCCTCGGCCGTCGCTCCGCCATTCCTCGGCCGTCTCTCTTCCTTTCCTCAGCCGTCGCTCCTCCATTCCTCAGCCGTCGCTCCGCCATTCCTCAGCCGTCGCTCCGCCACTCCTCAGCCGTCGCTCCGCCATTCCTCAGCCGTCGCTCCACCATTCCTCAGCCGTCGCTCCGCCATTCCTCAGCCGTCGCTCCCCCATTCCTTAGCCGTCGGCCTACCGTTTCAGTTATTGGTCCACCATTCCTCAGCTGTTGGTCCATCATTTCTTAGTTATTTTTTAATCAGCCTTTCCTAAAGCCGTCGCTCCGCCTTTCCTCAGGCGTCGCTCCGCCTTTCCTCAGGCGTCGCTCCGCCTTTCCTCAGCCGTCGCTCCGCCTTTCCTCAGCCGTCGCTCCGCCTTTCCTCAGCCGTCGCTCCGCCTTTCCTCAGCCGTCGCTCCGCCTTTCCTCAGCCGTCGCTCCGCCTTTCCTCAGCCGTCGCTCCGCCATTCCTCAGCCGTCGCTCCGCCATTCCTCAGCCGTCGTTCCTCCTTTCCTCAGCCGTCGCTCCTCCTTTCCTCAGCCGTCGCTCCTCCTTTCCTCAGCCGTCGCTCCTCCTTTCCTCAGTCGTCGCTCCTCCTTTCCTCAGCCGTCGCTCCGCCTTTCCTCAGCCGTCGCTGCGCCTTTCCTAAAGCCGTCGCTCCGCCTTTCCTCAGCCGGCGCTCCGCCTTTCCTCAGCCGTCGCTCCTCCTTTCCTCAGCCGTCGCTTCCCCTTTCCTCAGCCGTCGCTTCTTTCCCCAGCCGTCGCTGCTCCTTTCCTCAGCCGTCGCTTCCCCTTTCCTCAGCCGTCGCTTCTTTCCCCAGCTGTCGCTGCTCCTTTCCCCAGCCGTCGCTCCTCCTTTCACCAGCCGTCACTCCGCCTTTCCCCAGCCGTCGCTCCTCCTTTCCCCAGCCGTCGCTCCTCCTTTCCCCAGCCGTCGCTCCTCCTTTCCCCAGCCGTCGCTCCTCCTTTCACCAGCCGTCGCTCCTCCTTTCCTCAGCTGTCGCTCTGCCTTTCCTCAGCCGTCGCTCTGCCTTTCCTCAGCCGTCGCTCCTCCTTTCCTTAGCCGTCGCTCCTCCTTTCCTCAGACGTCGCTCCGCCTTTCCTCAGACGTCGCTCCTCCTTTCCTCAGACGTCGCTTCGCCTTTCCTCTGCCGTCGCTCCCCCATTCCTCAGACGTCGCTCCGCCATTCCTCAGACGTCGCTCCTCCTTTCCCCAGCCGTCGCTCTACCTTTCCTCAGCTGTCGCTCCACCTTTCCTCAGCCGTCGCTCCTCCTTTCCTTTGCCGTCGCTCCTCCTTTCCTTAGCCGTCGCTCCTCCTTTCCTCAGCCGTCGCTCCTACTTTCCTCAGCCGTCGCTCCTCCTTTCCTCAGCCGTCGCTCCTCCTTTCCTCAGCCATCGCTCCTCCTTTCCTCAGCCGTCGCTCCTCCTTTCCTCAGCCGTCGCTCCTCCTTTCCTCAGCCGTCGCTCCTCCTTTCCTCAGACGTCGCTCCGCCATTCCTCAGACGTCGCTCCGCCATTCCTCAGACGTCGCTCCGCCTTTCCTCAGACGTCGCTCCTCCATTCCTCAGCGGTCGCTCCGCCATTCCTCAGCCCTCGCTCCTCGATTCCTCAGCCGTCGCTCCTCGATTCCTCAGCCGTCGCTCCTCCTTTCCTCAGCCGTCGCTCCTCCTTTCCTCAGACGTCGCTCCGCCTTTCCTCAGACGTCGCTCCGCCATTCCTCAGCCGTCGCTCCGCCATTCCTCAGCCGTCGCTCCGCCATTCCTCAGCCGTCGCTCCGCCATTCATCTGCCGTCGCTCCCCCATTCCTTAGCCGTCGCTCCCCCTTTCCTCAGCCGTAGCTCCCCCATTCCTTAGCCGTCGGCCTACCGTTTCAGTAATTGGTCCACCATTCCTTAGTTTATTTTTTAATCGGCCGTCGCTGCGCCTTTCCTAAAGCCGACGCTCCGCCTTTACTCAGCCGTCACTCCGCCATTCCTCAGCTGTCGCTCCGCCATTCCTCAGCCCTTGCTCCGCCATTCCTCAGCCGTCGCTCCTCCTTTCCTCAGCCGTGGCTCCTCCTTTCCTCAGTCGTCGCTTCTTTCCTCAGCCGTCGCTCCGCCTTTCCTCAGCCGTCGCTGCGCCTTTCCTAAAGCCGTCGCTCCGCCTTTCCTCAGCCGTCGCTCCTCCTTTCCTCAGCCGTCGCTCCTCCTTTCCTCAGCCGTCACTCCTCCTTTTCTCAGCCGTCGCTTCTCCTTTCCTCAGCCGTCGCTTCTCCTTTCCTCAGCTGTCGCTTCCCCTTTCCTCAGCCGTCGCTTCTTTCCCCAGCCGTCACTGCTCCTTTCCCCAGCTGTCGCTCCTCCTTTCACCAGCCGTCGCTCCTCCTTTCCCCAGCCGTCGCTCCTCCTTTCACCAGCCGTCGCTCCTCCTTTCCCCAGCCGTCGCTCTGCCTTTCCTCAGCCGTCGCTCTGCCTTTCCTCAGCCGTCGCTCCTCCTTTCCTTAGCCGTCGCTCCTCCTTTCCTCAGCCGTCGCTCCGCCTTTCCTCAGCCGTCGCTCCGCCTTTCCTCAGCCGTCGCTCCTCCTTTCCTCAGCCGTAGCTCCTCCTTTCCTCAGACGTCGCTCCGCCTTTCCTCAGACGTCGCTTCGCTTTTCTCCAGCCGTCGCTCCGCCATTCCTCAGACGTCGCTCCGCCATTCCTCAGACGTCGCTCCTCCTTTCCCCAGCCGTCGCTCTGCCTTTCCCCAGCTGTCGCTCTGCCTTTCCTCAGCCGTCGCTCCTCCTTTCCTTAGCCGTCGCTCCTCCTTTCCTCAGCCGTCGCTCCTCCTTTCCTCAGCCGTCGCTCCTCCTTTCCTCAGACGTCGCTCTGCCTTTCCTCAGCCGTCGCTCCTCCTTTCCTCTGCCGTCGCTCTGCCTTTCCTCAGCCATCGCTCCTCCTTTCCTCAGCCGTCGCTCCGCCTTTCCTCAGCCGTCGCTCCGCCTTTCCTCAGACGTCGCTCCGCCTTTCCTCAGACGTCGCTCCGCCTTTCCTCAGACGTCGCTCCGCCTTTCCTCAGCCGTCGCTTCGCCATTCCTCAGCCGACGCTCCCCCATTCCTCAACTGTCGGCCTACTGTTCCAGTTATTAGTCCACCATTCCTCAGCTGTTGGTCCATTTTTCGTTAGTTATTTTTCTACCATTCCTCGGCTGTCGGTCCACCATTCCTCATTTGTTTGTCCCCCATTATATGGCGACCCTTTCTATATTTCCATCTGCCGAACCGCGCTGTCCGCACCGCCTATTGCACTGTTACTTGTGTAGATTGTCAATTACCTGTCATGTAAGAGACTTTTGCCTTCTTCAGGGTAACTCAGGGTTGGGCTTCAGCATCGCAGGAGGAACCGATAACCCACATGTAGGTGACGACCCCAGCATTTTTATCACCAAGATCATTCCGGGTGGAGCAGCTGCTCAGGACGGCCGGCTCAGGTAGGGGCTTCCCGTTGATTGGATGTCTATTAGGACAGACTCCTTCAGTTCTGTAGACTCTTCCCTTAATCCCATGAAGAGATGACATCCCATGTAGGCCAGGCATCTTGCAGTTGTCACCTCACATGGTGCCAGGCTCTGTTCTTCTTCTGCCAGAGGTCGGCTTGGGGAACCCAAGTGCAGAACACTCTTAAAGGGGATGGCAGTGCAAACACTTGGTGGTTTTATTCTGAGGAGCTTTCACGGCAGTGAGCCATGTAGAACACATACCGAAAAACTAAGACAATTCACATGACCTAGCAGAGGAACATGTGGTATACCCTGAGTGGTAAGAAGTAGGGTGATCTGCTAGAGTAACAATATAGAACTGCCCCCCCCCCCCCAACCTCCTCGTCTAACAAAGGGCTGTGTAATGCATACTAAAAACAAAACTGTGACAAACAGGACAAGACAATCACATACTCCTATATTGTAAGTGCCTGTATAGTAAGTGTCGGTTGGCTCACCCTCCTGTGCTGCAAGTGACGGTCAGCTCACCCCCCTGTAAGGTCTCACAGGTAAGAACAACAAGTCTCAGCAGTTGTTCTTACCTCAACAAACTATGCCGTCTGGGGTCACCACACGATCCCACTTGGGGCCACGGCATTGACATGGACAGCAAGTTGGGGGTCTCTGTGTCCCCCCAATGTCATGGCCGCTCACCTTCTATCTCTTTAGTGCTCGAGGCTCCTTCTAGCCTTTCTTCACAAGATCTAGGAAGCTTCAGGAGAAGTATTTGCTGCAGATGTTATGCCTCCATCCTTTGGGTCAGTGTCCGCTGTGCACAGTGCCCCCTACAGGGATTCACAGCACGGAGACTCGTCACTGACAGCTGCCCTGTTTAACAAGATCTCTTAGGTGGTCTCCGTGCTGGACCCATGATGTGGCATTGTAGGGTGGACACTCCCAAAAGCCTTGCTGGTTTGACCATAATTAGGAAGAGTTGATCTAATGGAGGTTCCCAACCCACAACAAGGTCATATTCACCCCACTCTGGGGGCTAAAAGATTGAAGTTGCTTTATATATGTCTGCCTGAATCTTGTCATTGATGACTTCTTGGCCTTTCTCTTCTGCTTTCCCCTACCCCCACTCACCTTTATTTTGTTACTTCCTCATTATCTGCTCCTTCCTACCCATTTCCACTGCTCCTGACCGCTTCACTCCTAACCATTTTCACTGCTCCTGACCCCCTCATTCCCGATCATTTCCACTGCTCCTGACCCCCTCACTCCTGACCTTTTCCACTACTCCTGACCCCCCCACCCCTTACCATTTCCACTACTCCTGACCCCATCACTCCTGACCATTTCCACTACTCCTGACCATTTCCACTACTCCTGACCCCATCAATCCTGACCATTTCCACTACTCCTGACCCCCTCACTCCTGACCATTTCCACTACTCCTGACCCTTTCCACTACTCCTGACCCCCTCACTCCTGACCATTTCCACTACTCCTGACCCCCTCACTCCTGACCTTTTCCACTACTCCTGACCCCCTCACTCCTGACCATTTTCACTACTCCTGACCCCTCACTCCTGACCATTTCAACTACTCCTGACCCCCTCACTCCTGACCCCCTCACTCCTGACCTTTTCCACTGCTCCTGACCCCCTCACTCCTGACCTTTTCCACTGCTCCTGACCCCCTCACTCCTGACCATTTCCAACACTCCTGACCCCATCACTCCTGACCTTTATCAACACTCCTGACCCCCTCACTCTTGATCTTTTCTACTACTCCTGACCCCCTCACTCCTGACCTTTTCCACTACTCCTGACCCCGTCACTCCTGACCATTTCCACTACTCCTGACCCCCTCACTTCTGACCATTTCTACTTCTCCTGACCTTTCCACTACTCCTGACCCCCTCATTCCTGACCTTTTCCATTGCTCCTGACCACCTCACTCCTGACCTTTCCACTACTCCTGACCCCCTCACTCCTGACCTTTTCCACTACTCCTGACCCCCTTACTCCTGACCTTTTCCACTACTCCTGACCCCCTTACTCCTGACCTTTTCCACTACTCCTGACCCCCTCACTCCTGACCTTTTCCACTGCTTCTGACCCCCTCACTCCTGACCTTTTCCACTGCTCCTGACCCCTCACTCCTGACCTTTTCCACTACTCCTGACCCCCTCACTCCTGACCATTTCCACTACTCCTGACCCCCTCACTCCTGACCATTTCCACAACTCCTGACCCCCTCACTCCTGACCATTTCCACAACTCCTGACCCCCTCACTCCTGACCTTATCCACTACTCCTGACCCCCTCACTCCTGACCTTTCCACTACTCCTGACCCCCTCACTCTTGATCTTTTCCACTGCTCCTGACCCCCTCACTCCTGACCATTTCCACTACTCCTGACCCCCTCACTCCTGACCTTTTCCACTACTCCTGAACCCCTCACTCCTGACCTTTTCCACTACATCTGACCCCATCACTCCTGACCTTTTCCACTACTCCTGACCCCATCACTCCTGACCATTTCCAACACTCCTGACCTCCTCACTCTTGACCTTTTCTACTTCTCCTGACCCCCTCACTCCTGACCTTATCCACTACTCCTGACCCCCTCACTCCTGACCTTTCCACTACTCCTGACCCCCTCACTCCTGACCTTTTCCACTACTCCTGAACCCCTCACTCCTGACCTTTTCCACTACATCTGACCCTATCACTCCTGACCTTTTCCACTACTCCTGACCCCATCACTCCTGACCATTTCCAACACTCCTGACCCCCTCACTCTTGACCTTTTCTACTTCTCCTGACCCCCTCACTCTTGACCTTTTGCACTACTCCTGACCCCCTCACTCCTGACCATTTCCACTACTCCTGGCCCCCTCACTCCTGACCATTTCTACTACTCCTGACCATTTCCACTACTCCTGACCCCGTCACTCCTGACCATTTCCACTACTCCTGACCCCCTCACTTCTGACCATTTCTACTTCTCCTGACCTTTCCACTACTCCTGACCCCCTCATTCCTGACCTTTTCCATTGCTCCTGACCCCCTCACTCCTGACCTTTCCACTACTCCTGACCCCCTCACTCCTGACCTTTTCCACTACTCCTGACCCCCTCACTCCTGACCTTTTCCACTACTCCTGACCCCCTCACTTCTGACCTTTTCCACTACTCCTGACCCCCTCACTCCTGACCATTTCCACTGCTCCCAAGCCCCTCACTCCTGACCATTTCAACTACTCCTGACCCCCTCACTCCTGACCCCCTCACTCCTGACCTTTTCCACTACTCCTGACCCCCTCACTCCTGACCAATTTCACTACTCCTGACCCCCTCACCCCTGACCTTTCCACTGCTCCTGACCCCTTCAACTACTCCTGACCCCCTTACTCCTGACCTTTTCCACTGCTCCTGACCCCCTCACTCCTGACCTTTTCCACTGCTCCTGATCCCCTCACTCCTGACCTTTTCCACTGCTCCTGACACCCTCACTCCTGACCTTTTCCACTACTCCTGACCCCCTCACTCCTGATCTTTTCCACTACTCCTGACCCCCTCACTCCTGACCTTTTCCACTACTCCTGACCCCCTCACTCCTGACCTTTTCCACTACTCCTGACCGCCTCACTCCTGACCTTTTCCACTATTCCTGACCCCCTCACTCCTGAGCTTTTTCACTACTCCTGACCCCCTCACTTCTGACCTTTTCCACTACTCCTGACCCCCTCACTCCTGACCATTTCCACTACTCCTGACCCCATCACTCCTGACCATTTCCAACACTACTGACCCCATCACTCCTGACCATTTCCACTACTCCTGACCCCCTCACTCCTGACCTTTTCCACTACTCCTGAACCCCTCACTCCTGACCTTTTCCACTACTCCTGAACCCCTCACTCCTGACCATTTCCACTACTCCTGACCCCCTCACTCCTGACCTTTTCCACTACTCCTGAACCCCTCACTCCTGACCTTTTCCACTACATCTGACCCCATCACTCCTGACCTTTTCCACTACTCCTGACCCCATCACTCCTGACCATTTCCAACACTCCTGACCCCCTCACTCTTGACCTTTTCTACTTCTCCTGACCCCCTCACTCCTGACCTTATCCACTACTCCTGACCCCCTCACTCCTGACCTTTCCACTACTCCTGACCCCCTCACTCCTGACCTTTTCCACTACTCCTGAACCCCTCACTCCTGACCTTTTCCACTACATCTGACCCCATCACTCCTGACCTTTTCCACTACTCCTGACCCCATCACTCCTGACCATTTCCAACACTCCTGACCCCCTCACTCTTGACCTTTTCTACTTCTCCTGACCCCCTCACTCTTGACCTTTTGCACTACTCCTGACCCCCTCACTCCTGACCATTTCCACTACTCCTGGCCCCCTCACTCCTGACCATTTCTACTACTCCTGACCATTTCCACTACTCCTGACCCCGTCACTCCTGACCATTTTCACTACTCCTGACCCCCTCACTTCTGACCATTTCTACTTCTCCTGACCTTTCCACTACTCCTGACCCCCTCATTCCTGGCCTTTTCCATTGCTCCTGACCCCCTCACTCCTGACCTTTCCACTACTCCTGACCCCCTCACTCCTGACCTTTTCCACTACTCCTGACCCCCTCACTCCTGACCTTTTCCACTACTCCTGACCCCCTCACTTCTGACCTTTTCCACTACTCCTGACCCCCTCACTCCTGACCATTTCCACTGCTCCCAAGCCCCTCACTCCTGACCATTTCAACTACTCCTGACCCCCTCACTCCTGACCCCCTCACTCCTGACCTTTTCCACTACTCCTGACCCCCTCACTCCTGACCAATTTCACTACTCCTGACCCCCTCACCCCTGACCTTTCCACTGCTCCTGACCCCTTCAACTACTCCTGACCCCCTTACTCCTGACCTTTTCCACTGCTCCTGACCCCCTCACTCCTGACCTTTTCCACTGCTCCTGATCCCCTCACTCCTGACCTTTTCCACTGCTCCTGACACCCTCACTCCTGACCTTTTCCACTACTCCTGACCCCCTCACTCCTGACCTTTTCCACTACTCCTGACCGCCTCACTCCTGACCTTTTCCACTATTCCTGACCCCCTCACTCCTGACCATTTCCACTACTCCTGACCCCATCACTCCTGACCATTTCCAACACTACTGACCCCATCACTCCTGACCATTTCCACTACTCCTGACCCCCTCACTCCTGACCTTTTCCACTACTCCTGAACCCCTCACTCCTGACCTTTTCCACTACATCTGACCCCATCACTCCTGACCTTTTCCACTACTCCTGACCCCATCACTCCTGACCATTTCCACTACTCCTGAACCCATCACTCCTGACCATTTCCAACACTCCTGACCCCCTCACTCTTGACATTTTCTACTTCTCCTGACCCCCTCACTCTTGACCTTTTGCACTACTCTCGACCCCCTCACTCCTGACCATTTTCACTACTCCTGGCCCCCTCACTCCTGACCATTTCTACTACTCCTGACCTTTCCACTACTCCTGACCCCCTCACTCCTGACCTTTTCCACTGCTCCTGACCCCCTCACTCATGACCTTTTCCACTACTCCTTACCCCCTCACTCCTGAGCTTTTCCACTGCTCCTGACCCCCTCACTCATGACCTTTTCCACTGCTCCTGACCCTCTCACTCCTGACCTTTTCCATTGCTCCTGACCCCCTCACTCCTGACCTTTTCCACTACTCCTGACCTTTTCCACTACTACTGGCGCCCTCACTCCTGACCTTTTCTACTGCTCCTGACCCTTTCACCCCTGACCTTTTCAACTACTCCTGACCCCCTCACTCCTGACCTTTTCCACTACTCCTGATCCCCTCACTCCTGACCTTTTCCACTACTCCTGACCCCCTCACTTCTGACCTTTTCCACTACTCCTGACCCCCTCACTTCTGACCTCTTCCACTACTCCTGACCCCCTCACTCCTGACCATTTCCACTACTCCTGAGCCCCTCACTCCTGACCATTTCAACTACTCCTGAACCCCTCACTCCTGACCCCCTCACTCCTGACCTTTTCCACTACTCCTGACCCCCTCACTCCTGACCAATTTCACTACTCCTGACCCCCTCATCCCTGACCTTTCCACTGCTCCTGACCCCTTCAACTACTCCTGACCCCCTTACTCCTGACGTTTTCCACTGCTCCTGACCCCCTCACTCTTGACCTTTTCCACTACTCCTGATCCCCTCACTCCTGACCTTTTCCACTGCTCCTGACACCCTCACTCCTGACCTTTTCCACTGCTCCTGACCCCCTCACTCCTGATCTTTTCCACTACTCCTGACCCCCTCACTCCTGACCTTTTCCACTACTCCTGACCCCCTCACTCCTGACCTTTTCCACTACTCCTGACCGCCTCACTCCTGACCTTTTCCACTATTCCTGACCCCCTCACTCCTGAGCTTTTTCACTATTCCTGACTCCCTCACTCCTGACCTTTTCCACTACTCCTGACCCCCTCACTCCTGACCATTTCCACTACTCCTGACCCCATCACTCCTGACCATTTCCAACACTACTGACCCCATCACTCCTGACCATTTCCAACACTCCTGACCCCCTCACTCTTGACCTTTTCTACTACTCCTGACCCCCTAACTCCTGACCTTTTACATAACTCCTGACCCCCTCACTCCTGACGCTTTCTACTACTCCTGACCTTTCCACTACTCCTGACCCCCTCACTCCTGAATTTTTCTACTGCTACTCACCCCCTCACTCCTGACCTTTTCCACTGCTTCTGACCCCCTCACTCCTGACCTTTTCCACTGCTCCTGATCCCCTCACTCCTGACCTTTTCCACTGCTCCTGACCCCTCACTCCTGACCTTTTCCACTGCTCCTGACCCCTCACTCCTGACCTTTTCCACTGCTCCTGACCCCTTCACTCCTGACCTTTTCAACTACTCCTGACCCCCTCACTCCTGACCTTTTCAACTACTCCTGACCCCCTCACTCCTGACCTTTTCCACTACTCCTGACCCCCTCACTCCTGACCTTTTCCACTACTCCTGACCGCCTCACTCCTGACCTTTTCCACTACTCCTGACCCCCTCACTCCTGACCTTTTCCACTGCTCCTGACCCCCTCACTCCTGACCTTTTCCACTGCCCCTGACTCCCTCACTCCTGAACATTTCCACTACTCCTGACCCCCTCACTTCTGACCATTTCCACTGCTCCTGACCCCCTCACTCCTGACCTTTTCCACTGCTCCTGACCCCCTCACTCCTGACCTTTTCCACTACTCCTGACCTTTTCCACTACTCCTGACCTTTTCCACTACTACTGACCCCCTCACTCCTGACCTTTTCTACTGCTCCTGACCCTTTCACCCCTGACCTTTTCAACTACTCCTGATCCCCTCACTCCTGACCTTTTCCACTGCTCCTGACATCCTCACTCCTGACCTTTTCCACTACTCCTGACCCCCTCACTCCTGATGTTTTCCACTACTCCTGACCCCCTCACTCCTGACCTTTTCCACTACTCCTGACCCCCTCACTCCTGACCTTTTCCACTACTCCTGACCGCCTCACTCCTGACCTTTTCCACTATTCCTGACCCCCTCACTCCTGAGCTTTTTCACTATTCCTGACCCCCTCACTCCTGACCTTTTCCACTACTCCTGACCCCCTCACTCCTGACCATTTCCACTACTCCTGACCCCATCACTCCTGACCATTTCCAACACTACTGACCCCATCACTCCTGACCATTTCCAACACTCCTGACCCCCTCACTCTTGACCTTTTCTACTACTCCTGACCCCCTCACTCCTGACGCTTTCTACTACTCCTGACCTTTCCACTACTCCTGACCCCCTCACTCCTGAACTTTTCCACTGCTCCTGACCCCCTCAGTCCTGACCTTTTCCACTGCTTCTGACCCCCTCACTCCTGACCTTTTCCACTGCTCCTGACCCCCTCACTCCTGACCTTTTCCACTGCTCCTGACCCCCTCACTCCTGACCTTTTCCACTGCTCCTGACCCCCTCACTCCTGACCTTTTCCACTGCTCCTGACCCCCTCATTCCTGACCTTTTCCACTACTCTTGACCCCTCACTCCTGACCTTTTCCACTACTCCTGACCCCCTAACTCCTGACCTTTTCCACTATTCCTGACCCCCTCACTCCTGACCTTTTCCACTACTTCTGACCCCCTCACTCCTGACCATTTCCACTGCTCCCAAGCCCCTCACTCCTGACCATTTCAACTACTCCTGACCCCCTCACTCCTGACCCCCTCACTCCTGACCTTTTCCACTACTCCTGACCCCCTCACTCCTGACCATTTCCACTACTCCTGACCCCATCACTCCTGACCATTTCCAACACTACTGACCCCATCACTCCTGACCATTTCCAACACTCCTGACCCCCTCACTCTTGACCTTTTCTACTACTCCTGACCCCCTAACTCCTGACCTTTTACATAACTCCTGACCCCCTCACTCCTGACGCTTTCTACTACTCCTGACCTTTCCACTACTCCTGACCCCCTCACTCCTGAATTTTTCTACTGCTACTCACCCCCTCACTCCTGACCTTTTCCACTGCTTCTGACCCCCTCACTCCTGACCTTTTCCACTGCTCCTGATCCCCTCACTCCTGACCTTTTCCACTGCTCCTGACCCCTCACTCCTGACCTTTTCCACTGCTCCTGACCCCTCACTCCTGACCTTTTCCACTGCTCCTGACCCCTTCACTCCTGACCTTTTCAACTACTCCTGACCCCCTCACTCCTGACCTTTTCAACTACTCTTGACCCCCTCACTCCTGACCTTTTCCACTACTCCTGACCCCCTCACTCCTGACCTTTTCCACTACTCCTGACCGCCTCACTCCTGACCTTTTCCACTACTCCTGACCCCCTCACTCCTGACCTTTTCCACTGCTCCTGACCCCCTCACTCCTGACCTTTTCCACTGCTCCTGACTCCCTCACTCCTGAACATTTCCACTACTCCTGACCCCCTCACTTCTGACCATTTCCACTGCTCCTGACCCCCTCACTCCTGACCTTTTCCACTGCTCCTGACCCCCTCACTCCTGACCTTTTCCACTACTCCTGACCTTTTCCACTACTCCTGACCTTTTCCACTACTACTGACCCCCTCACTCCTGACCTTTTCTACTGCTCCTGACCCTTTCACCCCTGACCTTTTCAACTACTCCTGATCCCCTCACTCCTGACCTTTTCCACTGCTCCTGACATCCTCACTCCTGACCTTTTCCACTACTCCTGACCCCCTCACTCCTGATGTTTTCCACTACTCCTGACCCCCTCACTCCTGACCTTTTCCACTATTCCTGACCCCCTCACTCCTGACCTTTTCCACTACTCCTGACCGCCTCACTCCTGACCTTTTCCACTATTCCTGACCCCCTCACTCCTGAGCTTTTTCACTATTCCTGACCCCCTCACTCCTGACCTTTTCCACTACTCCTGACCCCCTCACTCCTGACCATTTCCACTACTCCTGACCCCATCACTCCTGACCATTTCCAACACTACTGACCCCATCACTCCTGACCATTTCCAACACTCCTGACCCCCTCACTCTTGACCTTTTCTACTACTCCTGACCCCCTCACTCCTGACCTTTCCAATAACTCCTGACCCCCTCACTCCTGACGCTTTCTACTACTCCTGACCTTTCCACTACTCCTGACCCCCTCACTCCTGAACTTTTCCACTGCTCCTGACCCCCTCAGTCCTGACCTTTTCCACTGCTTCTGACCCCCTCACTCCTGACCTTTTCCACTGCTCCTGACCCCCTCACTCCTGACCTTTTCCACTGCTCCTGACCCCCTCACTCCTGACCTTTTCCACTGCTCCTGACCCCCTCACTCCTGACCTTTTCCACTGCTCCTGACCCCCTCATTCCTGACCTTTTCCACTACTCCTGACCCCCTAACTCCTGACCTTTTCACTACTCATGACCCCCTCACTCCTGACCATTTTCACTACTCCTGACCCCTCACTCCTGACCTTTTCCACTGCTCCTCACCCCTCACTCCTGACCTTTTCCACTGCTCCTGACCCCCTCACTCCTGACCTTTTCAACTCCTCCTGACCCCCTCACTCCTGACCTTTTCCACTACTCCTGACCCCCTCACTCCTGACCTTTTCCACTACTCCTGACCGCCTCACTCCTGACCTTTTCCACTACTCCTGACCCCCTCACTCCTGACCTTTTCCACTACTCCTGACCCCCTCACTCCTGACCTTTTCCACTACTCCTGACCCCCTCACTCCTGACCTTTTCCACTACTCCTGACCCCCTCACTCCTGACCATTTCCACTACTCCTGAGCCCCTCACTCCTGAACATTTCCACTACTCCTGACCCCCTCACTTCTGACCATTTCCACTGCTCCTGACCCCCTCACTCCTGACCTTTTCCACTGCTCCTGACCCCCTCACTCCTGACCTTTTCCACTACTCCTGAACCCCTCACTCCTGACCTTTTCCACTACATCTGACCCCATCACTCCTGACCTTTTCCACTACTCCTGACCCCATCACTCCTGACCATTTCCAACACTCCTGACCTCCTCACTCTTGACCTTTTCTACTTCTCCTGACCCCCTCACTCCTGACCTTTTCCACTACTCCTGACCCCCTCACTCCTGACCTTTCCACTACTCCTGACCCCCTCACTCCTGACCTTTTCCACTACTCCTGAACCCCTCACTCCTGACCTTTTCCACTACATCTGACCCTATCACTCCTGACCTTTTCCACTACTCCTGACCCCATCACTCCTGACCATTTCCAACACTCCTGACCCCCTCACTCTTGACCTTTTCTACTTCTCCTGACCCCCTCACTCTTGACCTTTTGCACTACTCCTGACCCCCTCACTCCTGACCATTTCCACTACTCCTGGCCCCCTCACTCCTGACCATTTCTACTACTCCTGACCATTTCCACTACTCCTGACCCCGTCACTCCTGACCATTTCCACTACTCCTGACCCCCTCACTTCTGACCATTTCTACTTCTCCTGACCTTTCCACTACTCCTGACCCCCTCATTCCTGACCTTTTCCATTGCTCCTGACCCCCTCACTCCTGACCTTTCCACTACTCCTGACCCCCTCACTCCTGACCTTTTCCACTACTCCTGACCCCCTCACTCCTGACCTTTTCCACTACTCCTGACCCCCTCACTTCTGACCTTTTCCACTACTCCTGACCCCCTCACTCCTGACCATTTCCACTGCTCCCAAGCCCCTCACTCCTGACCATTTCAACTACTCCTGACCCCCTCACTCCTGACCCCCTCACTCCTGACCTTTTCCACTACTCCTGACCCCCTCACTCCTGACCAATTTCACTACTCCTGACCCCCTCACCCCTGACCTTTCCACTGCTCCTGACCCCTTCAACTACTCCTGACCCCCTTACTCCTGACCTTTTCCACTGCTCCTGACCCCCTCACTCCTGACCTTTTCCACTGCTCCTGATCCCCTCACTCCTGACCTTTTCCACTGCTCCTGACACCCTCACTCCTGACCTTTTCCACTACTCCTGACCCCCTCACTCCTGATCTTTTCCACTACTCCTGACCCCCTCACTCCTGACCTTTTCCACTACTCCTGACCCCCTCACTCCTGACCTTTTCCACTACTCCTGACCGCCTCACTCCTGACCTTTTCCACTATTCCTGACCCCCTCACTCCTGAGCTTTTTCACTACTCCTGACCCCCTCACTCCTGACCTTTTCCACTACTCTCGACCCCCTCACTCCTGACCATTTCCACTACTCCTGACCCCATCACTCCTGACCATTTCCAACACTACTGACCCCATCACTCCTGACCATTTCCACTACTCCTGACCCCCTCACTCCTGACCTTTTCCACTACTCCTGAACCCCTCACCCCTGACCTTTTCCACTACTCCTGAACCCCTCACTCCTGACCATTTCCACTACTCCTGACCCCCTCACTCCTGACCTTTTCCACTACTCCTGAACCCCTCACTCCTGACCTTTTCCACTACATCTGACCCCATCACTCCTGACCTTTTCCACTACTCCTGACCCCATCACTCCTGACCATTTCCAACACTCCTGACCCCCTCACTCTTGACCTTTTCTACTTCTCCTGACCCCCTCACTCCTGACCTTATCCACTACTCCTGACCCCCTCACTCCTGACCTTTCCACTACTCCTGACCCCCTCACTCCTGACCTTTTCCACTACTCCTGAACCCCTCACTCCTGACCTTTTCCACTACATCTGACCCCATCACTCCTGACCTTTTCCACTACTCCTGACCCCATCACTCCTGACCATTTCCAACACTCCTGACCCCCTCACTCTTGACCTTTTCTACTTCTCCTGACCCCCTCACTCTTGACCTTTTGCACTACTCCTGACCCCCTCACTCCTGACCATTTTCACTACTCCTGACCCCCTCACTTCTGACCATTTCTACTTATCCTGACCTTTCCACTACTCCTGACCCCCTCATTCCTGGCCTTTTCCATTGCTCCTGACCCCCTCACTCCTGACCTTTCCACTACTCCTGACCCCCTCACTCCTGACCTTTTCCACTACTCCTGACCCCCTCACTCCTGACCTTTTCCACTACTCCTGACCCCCTCACTTCTGACCTTTTCCACTACTCCTGACCCCCTCACTCCTGACCATTTCCACTGCTCCCAAGCCCCTCACTCCTGACCATTTCAACTACTCCTGACCCCCTCACTCCTGACCCCCTCACTCCTGACCTTTTCCACTACTCCTGACCCCCTCACTCCTGACCAATTTCACTACTCCTGACCCCCTCACCCCTGACCTTTCCACTGCTCCTGACCCCTTCAACTACTCCTGACCCCCTTACTCCTGACCTTTTCCACTGCTCCTGACCCCCTCACTCCTGACCTTTTCCACTGCTCCTGATCCCCTCACTCCTGACCTTTTCCACTGCTCCTGACACCCTCACTCCTGACCTTTTCCACTACTCCTGACCCCCTCACTCCTGATCTTTTCCACTACTCCTGACCCCCTCACTCCTGACCTTTTCCACTACTCCTGACCCCCTCACTCCTGACCTTTTCCACTACTCCTGACCGCCTCACTCCTGACCTTTTCCACTATTCCTGACCCCCTCACTCCTGACCATTTCCACTACTCCTGACCCCATCACTCCTGACCATTTCCAACACTACTGACCCCATCACTCCTGACCATTTCCACTACTCCTGACCCCCTCACTCCTGACCTTTTCCACTACTCCTGAACCCCTCACTCCTGACCTTTTCCACTACATCTGACCCCATCACTCCTGACCTTTTCCACTACTCCTGACCCCATCACTCCTGACCATTTCCACTACTCCTGAACCCATCACTCCTGACCATTTCCAACACTCCTGACCCCCTCACTCTTGACATTTTCTACTTCTCCTGACCCCCTCACTCTTGACCTTTTGCACTACTCTCGACCCCCTCACTCCTGACCATTTCCACTACTCCTGGCCCCCTCACTCCTGACCATTTCTACTACTCCTGACCTTTCCACTACTCCTGACCCCCTCACTCCTGACCTTTTCCACTGCTCCTGACCCCCTCACTCATGACCTTTTCCACTACTCCTTACCCCCTCACTCCTGAGCTTTTCCACTGCTCCTGACCCCCTCACTCATGACCTTTTCCACTGCTCCTGACCCTCTCACTCCTGACCTTTTCCATTGCTCCTGACCCCCTCACTCCTGACCTTTTCCACTACTCCTGACCTTTTCCACTACTACTGGCGCCCTCACTCCTGACCTTTTCTACTGCTCCTGACCCTTTCACCCCTGACCTTTTCAACTACTCCTGACCCCCTCACTCCTGACCTTTTCCACTACTCCTGACCCCCTCACTCCTGACCTTTTCCACTACTCCTGACCCCCTCACTTCTGACCTTTTCCACTACTCCTGACCCCCTCACTTCTGACCTCTTCCACTACTCCTGACCCCCTCACTCCTGACCATTTCCACTACTCCTGAGCCCCTCACTCCTGACCATTTCAACTACTCCTGAACCCCTCACTCCTGACCCCCTCACTCCTGACCTTTTCCACTACTCCTGACCCCCTCACTCCTGACCAATTTCACTACTCCTGACCCCCTCACCCCTGACCTTTCCACTGCTCCTGACCCCTTCAACTACTCCTGACCCCCTTACTCCTGACGTTTTCCACTGCTCCTGACCCCCTCACTCTTGACCTTTTCCACTACTCCTGATCCCCTCACTCCTGACCTTTTCCACTGCTCCTGACACCCTCACTCCTGACCTTTTCCACTGCTCCTGACCCCCTCACTCCTGATCTTTTCCACTACTCCTGACCCCCTCACTCCTGACCTTTTCCACTACTCCTGACCCCCTCACTCCTGACCTTTTCCACTACTCCTGACCGCCTCACTCCTGACCTTTTCCACTACTCCTGACCTTTTCCACTACTACTGACCCCCTCACTCCTGACCTTTTCTACTGCTCCTGACCCTTTCACCCCTGACCTTTTCAACTACTCCTGACCCCCTCACTCCTGACCTTTTCCACTACTCCTGACCGCCTCACTCCTGACCTTTTCCACTATTCCTGACCCCCTCACTCCTGAGCTTTTTCACTATTCCTGACTCCCTCACTCCTGACCTTTTCCACTACTCCTGACCCCCTCACTCCTGACCATTTCCACTACTCCTGACCCCATCACTCCTGACCATTTCCAACACTACTGACCCCATCACTCCTGACCATTTCCAACACTCCTGACCCCCTCACTCTTGACCTTTTCTACTACTCCTGACCCCCTAACTCCTGACCTTTTACATAACTCCTGACCCCCTCACTCCTGACGCTTTCTACTACTCCTGACCTTTCCACTACTCCTGACCCCCTCACTCCTGAATTTTTCTACTGCTACTCACCCCCTCACTCCTGACCTTTTCCACTGCTTCTGACCCCCTCACTCCTGACCTTTTCCACTGCTCCTGACCCCTCACTCCTGACCTTTTCCACTGCTCCTGACCCCTCACTCCTGACCTTTTCCACTGCTCCTGACCCCTTCACTCCTGACCTTTTCAACTACTCCTGACCCCCTCACTCCTGACCTTTTCAACTACTCCTGACCCCCTCACTCCTGACCTTTTCCACTACTCCTGACCCCCTCACTCCTGACCTTTTCCACTACTCCTGACCGCCTCACTCCTGACCTTTTCCACTACTCCTGACCCCCTCACTCCTGACCTTTTCCACTGCTCCTGACCCCCTCACTCCTGACCTTTTCCACTGCTCCTGACCCCCTCACTCCTGACCTTTTCCACTGCTCCTGACTCCCTCACTCCTGAACATTTCCACTACTCCTGACCCCCTCACTTCTGACCATTTCCACTGCTCCTGACCCCCTCACTCCTGACCTTTTCCACTGCTCCTGACCCCCTCACTCCTGACCTTTTCCACTACTCCTGACCTTTTCCACTACTCCTGACCTTTTCCACTACTACTGACCCCCTCACTCCTGACCTTTTCTACTGCTCCTGACCCTTTCACCCCTGACCTTTTCAACTACTCCTGATCCCCTCACTCCTGACCTTTTCCACTGCTCCTGACATCCTCACTCCTGACCTTTTCCACTACTCCTGACCCCCTCACTCCTGATGTTTTCCACTACTCCTGACCCCCTCACTCCTGACCTTTTCCACTACTCCTGACCCCCTCACTCCTGACCTTTTCCACTACTCCTGACCGCCTCACTCCTGACCTTTTCCACTATTCCTGACCCCCTCACTCCTGAGCTTTTTCACTATTCCTGACCCCCTCACTCCTGACCTTTTCCACTACTCCTGACCCCCTCACTCCTGACCATTTCCACTACTCCTGACCCCATCACTCCTGACCATTTCCAACACTACTGACCCCATCACTCCTGACCATTTCCAACACTCCTGACCCCCTCACTCTTGACCTTTTCTACTACTCCTGACCCCCTCACTCCTGACCTTTCCAATAACTCCTGACCCCCTCACTCCTGACGCTTTCTACTACTCCTGACCTTTCCACTACTCCTGACCCCCTCACTCCTGAACTTTTCCACTGCTCCTGACCCCCTCACTCCTGATCTTTTCCACTACTCCTGACCCCCTCACTCCTGACCTTTTCCACTACTCCTGACCCCCTCACTCCTGACCTTTTCCACTACTCCTGACCGCCTCACTCCTGACCTTTTCCACTATTCCTGACCCCCTCACTCCTGACCATTTCCACTACTCCTGACCCCATCACTCTTGACCATTTCCAACACTACTGACCCCATCACTCCTGACCATTTCCACTACTCCTGACCCCCTCACTCCTGACCTTTTCCACTACTCCTGAACCCCTCACTCCTGACCTTTTCCACTACATCTGACCCCATCACTCCTGACCTTTTCCACTACTCCTGACCCCATCACTCCTGACCATTTCCACTACTCCTGAACCCATCACTCCTGACCATTTCCAACACTCCTGACCCCCTCACTCTTGACATTTTCTACTTCTCCTGACCCCCTCACTCTTGACCTTTTGCACTACTCTCGACCCCCTCACTCCTGACCATTTCCACTACTCCTGGCCCCCTCACTCCTGACCATTTCTACTACTCCTGACCTTTCCACTACTCCTGACCCCCTCACTCCTGACCTTTTCCACTGCTCCTGACCCCCTCACTCATGACCTTTTCCACTACTCCTTACCCCCTCACTCCTGAGCTTTTCCACTGCTCCTGACCCCCTCACTCATGACCTTTTCCACTGCTCCTGACCCTCTCACTCCTGACCTTTTCCATTGCTCTTGACCCCCTCACTCCTGACCTTTTCCACTACTCCTGACCTTTTCCACTACTACTGGCGCCCTCACTCCTGACCTTTTCTACTGCTCCTGACCCTTTCACCCCTGACCTTTTCAACTACTCCTGACCCCCTCACTCCTGACCTTTTCCACTACTCCTGACCCCCTCACTCCTGACCTTTTCCACTACTCCTGACCCCCTCACTTCTGACCTTTTCCACTACTCCTGACCCCCTCACTTCTGACCTCTTCCACTACTCCTGACCCCCTCACTCCTGACCATTTCCACTACTCCTGAGCCCCTCACTCCTGACCATTTCAACTACTCCTGAACCCCTCACTCCTGACCCCCTCACTCCTGACCTTTTCCACTACTCCTGACCCCCTCACTCCTGACCAATTTCACTACTCCTGACCCCCTCACCCCTGACCTTTCCACTGCTCCTGACCCCTTCAACTACTCCTGACCCCCTTACTCCTGACGTTTTCCACTGCTCCTGACCCCCTCACTCTTGACCTTTTCCACTACTCCTGATCCCCTCACTCCTGACCTTTTCCACTGCTCCTGACACCCTCACTCCTGACCTTTTCCACTGCTCCTGACCCCCTCACTCCTGATCTTTTCCACTACTCCTGACCCCCTCACTCCTGACCTTTTCCACTACTCCTGACCCCCTCACTCCTGACCTTTTCCACTACTCCTGACCGCCTCACTCCTGACCTTTTCCACTATTCCTGACCCCCTCACTCCTGAGCTTTTTCACTATTCCTGACTCCCTCACTCCTGACCTTTTCCACTACTCCTGACCCCCTCACTCCTGACCATTTCCACTACTCCTGACCCCATCACTCCTGACCATTTCCAACACTACTGACCCCATCACTCCTGACCATTTCCAACACTCCTGACCCCCTCACTCTTGACCTTTTCTACTACTCCTGACCCCCTAACTCCTGACCTTTTACATAACTCCTGACCCCCTCACTCCTGACGCTTTCTACTACTCCTGACCTTTCCACTACTCCTGACCCCCTCACTCCTGAATTTTTCTACTGCTACTCACCCCCTCACTCCTGACCTTTTCCACTGCTTCTGACCCCCTCACTCCTGACCTTTTCCACTGCTCCTGACCCCTCACTCCTGACCTTTTCCACTGCTCCTGACCCCTCACTCCTGACCTTTTCCACTGCTCCTGACCCCTTCACTCCTGACCTTTTCAACTACTCCTGACCCCCTCACTCCTGACCTTTTCAACTACTCCTGACCCCCTCACTCCTGACCTTTTCCACTACTCCTGACCCCCTCACTCCTGACCTTTTCCACTACTCCTGACCGCCTCACTCCTGACCTTTTCCACTACTCCTGACCCCCTCACTCCTGACCTTTTCCACTGCTCCTGACCCCCTCACTCCTGACCTTTTCCACTGCTCCTGACCCCCTCACTCCTGACCTTTTCCACTGCTCCTGACTCCCTCACTCCTGAACATTTCCACTACTCCTGACCCCCTCACTTCTGACCATTTCCACTGCTCCTGACCCCCTCACTCCTGACCTTTTCCACTGCTCCTGACCCCCTCACTCCTGACCTTTTCCACTACTCCTGACCTTTTCCACTACTCCTGACCTTTTCCACTACTACTGACCCCCTCACTCCTGACCTTTTCTACTGCTCCTGACCCTTTCACCCCTGACCTTTTCAACTACTCCTGATCCCCTCACTCCTGACCTTTTCCACTGCTCCTGACATCCTCACTCCTGACCTTTTCCACTACTCCTGACCCCCTCACTCCTGATGTTTTCCACTACTCCTGACCCCCTCACTCCTGACCTTTTCCACTACTCCTGACCCCCTCACTCCTGACCTTTGCCACTACTCCTGACCGCCTCACTCCTGACCTTTTCCACTATTCCTGACCCCCTCACTCCTGAGCTTTTTCACTATTCCTGACCCCCTCACTCCTGACCTTTTCCACTACTCCTGACCCCCTCACTCCTGACCATTTCCACTACTCCTGACCCCATCACTCCTGACCATTTCCAACACTACTGACCCCATCACTCCTGACCATTTCCAACACTCCTGACCCCCTCACTCTTGACCTTTTCTACTACTCCTGACCCCCTCACTCCTGACCTTTCCAATAACTCCTGACCCCCTCACTCCTGACGCTTTCTACTACTCCTGACCTTTCCACTACTCCTGACCCCCTCACTCCTGAACTTTTCCACTGCTCCTGACCCCCTCACTCCTGACCTTTTCCACTGCTCCTGACCCCCTCACTCCTGACCTTTTCCACTGCTCCTGACCCCCTCACTCCTGACCTTTTCCACTGCTCCTGACCCCCTCATTCCTGACCTTTTCCACTACTCTTGACCCCTCACTCCTGACCTTTTCCACTACTCCTGACCCCCTAACTCCTGACCTTTTCCACTATTCCTGACCCCCTCACTCCTGACCTTTTCCACTACTTCTGACCCCCTCACTCCTGACCATTTTCACTACTCATGACCCCCTCACTCCTGACCATTTTCACTACTCCTGACCCCTCACTCCTGACCTTTTCCACTGCTCCTCACCCCTCACTCCTGACCTTTTCCACTGCTCCTGACCCCCTCACTCCTGACCTTTTCAACTCCTCCTGACCCCCTCACTCCTGACCTTTTCCACTACTCCTGACCCCCTCACTCCTGACCTTTTCCACTACTCCTGACCGCCTCACTCCTGACCTTTTCCACTACTCCTGACCCCCTCACTCCTGACCTTTTCCACTACTCCTGACCCCCTCACTCCTGACCTTTTCCACTACTCCTGACCCCCTCACTCCTGACCTTTTCCACTACTCCTGACCCCCTCACTCCTGACCATTTCCACTACTCCTGAGCCCCTCACTCCTGAACATTTCCACTACTCCTGACCCCCTCACTTCTGACCATTTCCACTGCTCCTGACCCCCTCACTCCTGACCTTTTCCACTGCTCCTGACCCCCTCACTCCTGACCTTTTCCACTACTCCTGACCTTTTCCACTACTGCTGACCCCCTCACTCCTGACCTTTTCTACTGCTCCTGACCCTTTCACCCCTGACCTTTTCAATTACTCCTGACCCCCTCTCTCCTGACCTTTTCCACTACTCCTGACCCCCTCACTCCTGACCTTTTCCACTACTCCTGACCCCCTCACTTCTGACCTTTTCCACTACTCCTGACCCCCTCACTCCTGACCATTTCCACTACTCCTGAGCCCCTCACTCCTGAACATTTCCACTACTCCTGACCCCCTCACTCCTGACAATTTCAACTACTCCTGACCCCCTCACTCCTGACCCCCTCACTCCTGACCTTTTCCACTACTCCTGACCCCCTCCCTCCTGAGCTTTTTCACTACTCCTGACCCCCTCACTCCTGACCTTTTCCACTACTCCTGACCCCCTCACTCCTGACCATTTCCACTACTCCTGACCCCATCACTCCTGACCATTTCCAACACTACTGACCCCATCACTCCTGACCATTTCCACTACTCCTGACCCCCTCACTCCTGACCTTTTCCACTACTCCTGAACCCCTCACTCCTGACCTTTTCCACTACATCTGACCCCATCACTCCTGACCTTTTCCACTACTCCTGACCCCATCACTCCTGACCATTTCCACTACTCCTGAACCCATCACTCCTGACCATTTCCAACACTCCTGACCCCCTCACTCTTGACCTTTTCTACTTCTCCTGACCCCCTCACTCTTGACCTTTTGCACTACTCTCGACCCCCTCACTCCTGACCATTTCCACTACTCCTGGCCCCCTCACTCCTGACCATTTCTACTACTCCTGACCTTTCCACTACTCCTGACCCCCTCACTCCTGACCTTTTCCACTGCTCCTGACCCCCTCACTCATGACCTTTTCCACTACTCCTGACCCCCTCACTCCTGAGCTTTTCCACTGCTCCTGACCCCCTCACTCATGACCTTTTCCACTGCTCCTGACCCTCTCACTCCTGACCTTTTCCATTGCTCCTGACCCCCTCACTCCTGACCTTTTCCACTACTCCTGACCTTTTCCACTACTACTGGCGCCCTCACTCCTGACCTTTTCTACTGCTCCTGACCCTTTCACCCCTGACCTTTTCTACTGCTCCTGACCCTTTCACCCCTGACCTTTTCAACTACTCCTGACCCCCTCACTCCTGACCTTTTCCACTACTCCTGACCCCCTCACTCCTGACCTTTTCCACTACTCCTGACCCCCTCACTTCTGACCTTTTCCACTACTCCTGACCCCCTCACTTCTGACCTTTTCCACTACTCCTGACCCCCTCACTCCTGACCATTTCCACTACTCCTGACCCCCTCACTCCTGACCCCCTCACTCCTGACCCCCTCACTCCTGACCTTTTCCACTACTCCTGACCCCCTCACTCCTGACCAATTTCACTACTCCTGACCCCCTCACCCCTGACCTTTCCACTGCTCCTGACCCCCTCACTCCTGACCTTTTCCACTGCTCCTGACCCCCTCATTCCTGACCTTTTCCACTACTCTTGACCCCTCACTCCTGACCTTTTCCACTACTCCTGACCCCCTAACTCCTGACCTTTTCCACTATTCCTGACCCCCTCACTCCTGACCTTTTCCACTACTTCTGACCCCCTCACTCCTGACCATTTTCACTACTCATGACCCCCTCACTCCTGACCATTTTCACTACTCCTGACCCCTCACTCCTGACCTTTTCCACTGCTCCTCACCCCTCACTCCTGACCTTTTCCACTGCTCCTGACCCCCTCACTCCTGACCTTTTCAACTCCTCCTGACCCCCTCACTCCTGACCTTTTCCACTACTCCTGACCCCCTCACTCCTGACCTTTTCCACTACTCCTGACCGCCTCACTCCTGACCTTTTCCACTACTCCTGACCCCCTCACTCCTGACCTTTTCCACTACTCCTGACCCCCTCACTCCTGACCTTTTCCAGTACTCCTGACCCCCTCACTCCTGACCTTTTCCACTACTCCTGACCCCCTCACTCCTGACCATTTCCACTACTCCTGAGCCCCTCACTCCTGAACATTTCCACTACTCCTGACCCCCTCACTTCTGACCATTTCCACTGCTCCTGACCCCCTCACTCCTGACCTTTTCCACTGCTCCTGACCCCCTCACTCCTGACCTTTTCCACTACTCCTGACCTTTTCCACTACTGCTGACCCCCTCACTCCTGACCTTTTCTACTGCTCCTGACCCTTTCACCCTTGACCTTTTCAATTACTCCTGACCCCCTCACTCCTGACCTTTTCCACTACTCCTGACCCCCTCACTCCTGACCTTTTCCACTACTCCTGACCCCCTCACTTCTGACCTTTTCCACTACTCCTGACCCCCTCACTCCTGACCATTTCCACTACTCCTGAGCCCCTCACTCCTGAACATTTCCACTACTCCTGACCCCCTCACTCCTGACCATTTCAACTACTCCTGACCCCCTCACTCCTGACCCCCTCACTCCTGACCTTTTCCACTACTCCTGACCCCCTCCCTCCTGAGCTTTTTCACTACTCCTGACCCCCTCACTCCTGACCTTTTCCACTACTCCTGACCCCCTCACTCCTGACCATTTCCACTACTCCTGACCCCATCACTCCTGACCATTTCCAACACTACTGACCCCATCACTCCTGACCATTTCCACTACTCCTGACCCCCTCACTCCTGACCTTTTCCACTACTCCTGAACCCCTCACTCCTGACCTTTTCCACTACATCTGACCCCATCACTCCTGACCTTTTCCACTACTCCTGACCCCATCACTCCTGACCATTTCCACTACTCCTGAACCCATCACTCCTGACCATTTCCAACACTCCTGACCCCCTCACTCTTGACCTTTTCTACTTCTCCTGACCCCCTCACTCTTGACCTTTTGCACTACTCTCGACCCCCTCACTCCTGACCATTTCCACTACTCCTGGCCCCCTCACTCCTGACCATTTCTACTACTCCTGACCTTTCCACTACTCCTGACCCCCTCACTCCTGACCTTTTCCACTGCTCCTGACCCCCTCACTCATGACCTTTTCCACTACTCCTGACCCCCTCACTCCTGAGCTTTTCCACTGCTCCTGACCCCCTCACTCATGACCTTTTCCACTGCTCCTGACCCTCTCACTCCTGACCTTTTCCATTGCTCCTGACCCCCTCACTCCTGACCTTTTCCACTACTCCTGACCTTTTCCACTACTACTGGCGCCCTCACTCCTGACCTTTTCTACTGCTCCTGACCCTTTCACCCCTGACCTTTTCTACTGCTCCTGACCCTTTCACCCCTGACCTTTTCAACTACTCCTGACCCCCTCACTCCTGACCTTTTCCACTACTCCTGACCCCCTCACTCCTGACCTTTTCCACTACTCCTGACCCCCTCACTTCTGACCTTTTCCACTACTCCTGACCCCCTCACTTCTGACCTTTTCCACTACTCCTGACCCCCTCACTCCTGACCATTTCCACTACTCCTGAGCCCCTCACTCCTGACCATTTCAACTACTCCTGACCCCTTCACTCCTGACCCCCTCACTCCTGACCTTTTCCACTACTCCTGACCCCCTCACTCCTGACCAATTTCACTACTCCTGACCCCCTCACCCCTGACCTTTCCACTGCTCCTGACCCCTTCAACTACTCCTGACCCCCTTACTCCTGACGTTTTCCACTGCTCCTGACCCCCTCACTCCTGACCTTTTCCACTACTCCTGATCCCCTCACTCCTGACCTTTTCCACTGCTCCTGACACCCTCATTCCTGATCTTTTCCACTACTCCTGACCCCCTCACTCCTGACCTTTTCCCCTACTCCTGACCCCCTCTCTCCTGACCTTTTCCACTACTCCTGACCGCCTCACTCCTGACCTTTTCCACTATTCCTGACCCCCTCACTCCTGAGCTTTTTCACTATTCCTGACTCCCTCACTCCTGACCTTTTCCACTACTCCTGACCCCCTCACTCCTGACCATTTCCACTACTCCTGACCCCATCACTCCTGACCATTTCCAACACTACTGACCCCATCACTCCTGACCATTTCCAACACTCCTGACCCCCTCACTCTTGACCTTTTCTACTACTCCTGACCCCCTCACTCCTGACCTTTTCCATAACTCCTGACCCCCTCACTCCTGACGCTTTCTACTACTCCTGACCTTTCCACTACTCCTGACCCCCTCACTCCTGAATTTTTCCACTGCTCCTGACCCCCTCACTCCTGACCTTTTCCACTGCTTCTGACCCCCTCACTCCTGACCTTTTCCACTGCTCCTGACCCCCTCACTCCTGACCTTTTCCACTGCTCCTGACCCCTTCACTCCTGACCTTTTCAACTACTCCTGACCCCCTCACTCCTGACCTTTTCAACTACTCCTGACCCCCTCACTCCTGACCTTTTCCACTACTCCTTACCCCCTCACTCCTGACCTTTTCCACTACTCCTGACCGCCTCACTCCTGACCTTTTCCACTGCTCCTGACCCCCTCACTCCTGACCTTTTCCACTGCTCCTGACCCCCTCACTCCTGACCTTTTCCACTGCTCCTGACCCCCTCACTCCTGACCTTTTCCACTACTCTTGACCCCCTCACTCCTGACCTTTTCCACTACTCCTGACCCCCTAACTCCTGACCTTTTCCACTATTCCTGACCCCCTCACTCCTGACCTTTTCCTCTACTTCTGACCCCCTCACTCCTGACCATTTTCACTACTCATGACCCCCTCACTCCTGACCATTTCCACTACTCCTGACCCCTCACTCCTGACCTTTTCCACTGCTCCTGACCCCTCACTCCTGACCTTTTCCACTGCTCCTGACCCTCTCACTCCTGACCTTTTCAACTACTCCTGACCCCCTCACTCCTGAACTTTTCAACTACTCCTGACCCCCTCACTCCTGACCTTTTCAACTACTCCTGACCCCCTCACTCCTGACCTTTTCCACTACTCCTGACCGCCTCACTCCTGACCTTTTCCACTACTCCTGACCCCCTCACTCCTGAGCTTTTCCACTACTTCTGACCCCCTCACTCCTGACCTTTTCCACTGCTCCTGACCCTCTCACTCCTGACCTTTTCAACTACTCCTGACCCCCTCACTCCTGACCTTTTCCACTACTCCTGACCCCCTCACTCCTGACCTTTTCAACTACTCCTGACCCCCTCACTCCTGACCTTTTCCACTACTCCTGACCACCTCACTCCTGACCTTTTCCACTACTCCTGACCCCCTCACTCCTGACCATTTCCACTACTCCTGAGCCCCTCCCTCCTGAACATTTCCACTACTCCTGACCCCCTCACTTCTGACCATTTCCACTGCTCCTGACCCCCTCACTCCTGACCTTTTCCACTGCTCCTGACCCCCTCACTCCTGACCTTTTCCACTACTCCTGACCTTTTCTACTACTCCTGACCCCCTCACTCCTGACCTTTTCCATAACTCCTGACCCCCTCACTCCTGACGCTTTCTACTATTCCTGACCTTTCCACTACTCCTGACCCCTCACTCCTGACCTTTTCCACTGCTCCTGACCCCTTCACTCCTGACCTTTTCCACTGCTCCTGACCCCCTCACTCCTGACCTTTTCCACTGCTCCTGACCCCTCACTCCTGACCTTTTCCACTGCTCCTGACCCCTTCACTCCTGACCTTTTCCACTGCTCCTGACCCCCTCACTACTGACCTTTTCCACTACTCCTGACCTTTTCCACTACTGCTGACCCCCTCACTCCTGACATTTTCCACTGCTCCTGACCCCCTCATTACTGACCTTTTCCACTACTCTTGACCCCCTCACTCCTGACCTTTTCCACTACTCCTGACCCCCTAACTTCTGACCTTTTCCACTATTCCTGACCCCCTCACTCCTGACCTTTTCCACTACTTCTGACCCCCTCACTTCTGACCATTTTCACTACTTATGACCCCCTCACTCCTGACCATTTTCACTACTCCTGACCCCTCACTCCTGACCTTTCCACTGCTCCTCACCCCTCACTCCTGACCTTTTCCACTGCTCCTGACCCCCTCACTCCTGACCTTTTCAACTACTCCTGACCCCCTCACTCCTGACCTTTTCCACTACTCCTGACCCCCTCACTCCTGACCATTTCCACTACTCCTGAGCCCCTCACTCCTGAACATTTCCACTACTCCTGACCCCCTCACTTCTGACCATTTCCACTGCTCCTGACCCCCTCACTCCTGACCTTTTCCACTGCTCCTGACCCCCTCACTCCTGACCTTTTCCACTACTCCTGACCTTTTCCACTACTGCTGACCCCCTCACTCCTGACCTTTTCTACTGCTCCTGACCCTTTCACCCCTGACCTTTTCAATTACTCCTGACCCCCTCACTCCTGACCTTTTCCACTACTCCTGACCCCCTCACTTCTGACCTTTTCCACTACTCCTGACCCCCTCACTCCTGACCATTTCCACTACTCCTGAGCCCCTCACTCCTGAACATTTCCACTACTCCTGACCCCCTCACTCCTGACCATTTCAACTACTCCTGACCCCCTCACTCCTGACCCCCTCACTCCTGACCTTTTCCACTACTCCTGACCCCCTCCCTCCTGAGCTTTTTCACTACTCCTGACCCCCTCACTCCTGACCTTTTCCACTACTCCTGACCCCCTCACTCCTGACCATTTCCACTACTCCTGACCCCATCACTCCTGACCATTTCCAACACTACTGACCCCATCACTCCTGACCATTTCCACTACTCCTGACCCCCTCACTCCTGACCTTTTCCACTACTCCTGAACCCCTCACTCCTGACCTTTTCCACTACATCTGACCCCATCACTCCTGACCTTTTCCACTACTCCTGACCCCATCACTCCTGGCCATTTCCACTACTCCTGAACCCATCACTCCTGACCATTTCCAACACTCCTGACCCCCTCACTCTTGACCTTTTCTACTTCTCCTGACCCCCTCACTCTTGACCTTTTGCACTACTCTCGACCCCCTCACTCCTGACCATTTCCACTACTCCTGGCCCCCTCACTCCTGACCATTTCTACTACTCCTGACCTTTCCACTACTCCTGACCCCCTCACTCCTGACCTTTTCCACTGCTCCTGACCCCCTCACTCATGACCTTTTCCACTACTCCTGACCCCCTCACTCCTGAGCTTTTCCACTGCTCCTGACCCCCTCACTCATGACCTTTTCCACTGCTCCTGACCCTCTCACTCCTGACCTTTTCCATTGCTCCTGACCCCCTCACTCCTGACCTTTTCCACTACTCCTGACCTTTTCCACTACTACTGGCGCCCTCACTCCTGACCTTTTCTACTGCTCCTGACCCTTTCACCCCTGACCTTTTCTACTGCTCCTGACCCTTTCACCCCTGACCTTTTCAACTACTCCTGACCCCCTCACTCCTGACCTTTTCCACTACTCCTGACCCCCTCACTCCTGACCTTTTCCACTACTCCTGACCCCCTCACTTCTGACCTTTTCCACTACTCCTGACCCCCTCACTTCTGACCTTTTCCACTACTCCTGACCCCCTCACTCCTGACCATTTCCACTACTCCTGAGCCCCTCACTCCTGACCATTTCAACTACTCCTGACCCCCTCACTCCTGACCCCCTCACTCCTGACCTTTTTCACTACTCCTGACCCCCTCACTCCTGACCAATTTCACTACTCCTGACCCCCTCACCCCTGACCTTTCCACTGCTCCTGACCCCTTCAACTACTCCTGACCCCCTTACTCCTGACGTTTTCCACTGCTCCTGACCCCCTCACTCCTGACCTTTTCCACTACTCTTGATCCCCTCACTCCTGACCTTTTCCACTGCTCCTGACACCCTCATTCCTGATCTTTTCCACTACTCCTGACCCCCTCACTCCTGACCTTTTCCCCTACTCCTGACCCCCTCTCTCCTGACCTTTTCCACTACTCCTGACCGCCTCACTCCTGACCTTTTCCACTATTCCTGACCCCCTCACTCCTGAGCTTTTTCACTATTCCTGACTCCCTCACTCCTGACCTTTTCCACTACTCCTGACCCCCTCATTCCTGACCATTTCCACTACTCCTGACCCCATCACTCCTGACCATTTCCAACACTACTGACCCCATCACTCCTGACCATTTCCAACACTCCTGACCCCCTCACTCTTGACCTTTTCTACTACTCCTGACCCCCTCACTCCTGACCTTTTCCATAACTCCTGACCCCCTCACTCCTGACGCTTTCTACTACTCCTGACCTTTCCACTACTCCTGACCCCCTCACTCCTGAATTTTTCCACTGCTCCTGACCCCCTCACTCCTGACCTTTTCCACTGCTTCTGACCCCCTCACTCCTGACCTTTTCCACTGCTCCTGACCCCCTCACTCCTGACCTTTTCCACTGCTCCTGACCCCTTCACTCCTGACCTTTTCAACTACTCCTGACCCCCTCACTCCTGACCTTTTCAACTACTCCTGACCCCCTCACTCCTGACCTTTTCCACTACTCCTTACCCCCTCACTCCTGACCTTTTCCACTACTCCTGACCGCCTCACTCCTGACCTTTTCCACTGCTCCTGACCCCCTCACTCCTGACCTTTTCCACTGCTCCTGACCCCCTCACTCCTGACCTTTTCCACTGCTCCTGACCCCCTCACTCCTGACCTTTTCCACTACTCTTGACCCCCTCACTCCTGACCTTTTCCACTACTCCTGACCCCCTAACTCCTGACCTTTTCCACTATTCCTGACCCCCTCACTCCTGACCTTTTCCTCTACTTCTGACCCCCTCACTCCTGACCATTTTCACTACTCATGACCCTCTCACTCCTGACCATTTCCACTACTCCTGACCCCTCACTCCTGACCTTTTCCACTGCTCCTGACCCCTCACTCCTGACCTTTTCCACTGCTCCTGACCCTCTCACTCCTGACCTTTTCAACTACTCCTGACCCCCTCACTCCTGAACTTTTCAACTACTCCTGACCCCCTCACTCCTGACCTTTTCAACTACTCCTGACCCCCTCACTCCTGACCTTTTCCACTACTCCTGACCGCCTCACTCCTGACCTTTTCCACTACTCCTGACCCCCTCACTCCTGAGCTTTTCCACTACTCCTGACCTTTTCCACTACTGCTGACCCCCTCACTCCTGACCTTTTCTACTGCTCCTGACCCTTTCACCCCTGACCTTTTCAATTACTCCTGACCCCCTCACTCCTGACCTTTTCCACTACTCCTGACCCCCTCACTCCTGACCTTTTCCACTACTCCTGACCCCCTCACTTCTGACCTTTTCCACTACTCCTGACCCCCTCACTCCTGACCATTTCCACTACTCCTGAGCCCCTCACTCCTGAACATTTCCACTACTCCTGACCCCCTCACTCCTGACAATTTCAACTACTCCTGACCCCCTCACTCCTGACCCCCTCACTCCTGACCTTTTCCACTACTCCTGACCCCCTCCCTCCTGAGCTTTTTCACTACTCCTGACCCCCTCACTCCTGACCTTTTCCACTACTCCTGACCCCCTCACTCCTGACCATTTCCACTACTCCTGACCCCATCACTCCTGACCATTTCCAACACTACTGACCCCATCACTCCTGACCATTTCCACTACTCCTGACCCCCTCACTCCTGACCTTTTCCACTACTCCTGAACCCCTCACTCCTGACCTTTTCCACTACATCTGACCCCATCACTCCTGACCTTTTCCACTACTCCTGACCCCATCACTCCTGACCATTTCCACTACTCCTGAACCCATCACTCCTGACCATTTCCAACACTCCTGACCCCCTCACTCTTGACCTTTTCTACTTCTCCTGACCCCCTCACTCTTGACCTTTTGCACTACTCTCGACCCCCTCACTCCTGACCATTTCCACTACTCCTGGCCCCCTCACTCCTGACCATTTCTACTACTCCTGACCTTTCCACTACTCCTGACCCCCTCACTCCTGACCTTTTCCACTGCTCCTGACCCCCTCACTCATGACCTTTTCCACTACTCCTGACCCCCTCACTCCTGAGCTTTTCCACTGCTCCTGACCCCCTCACTCATGACCTTTTCCACTGCTCCTGACCCTCTCACTCCTGACCTTTTCCATTGCTCCTGACCCCCTCACTCCTGACCTTTTCCACTACTCCTGACCTTTTCCACTACTACTGGCGCCCTCACTCCTGACCTTTTCTACTGCTCCTGACCCTTTCACCCCTGACCTTTTCTACTGCTCCTGACCCTTTCACCCCTGACCTTTTCAACTACTCCTGACCCCCTCACTCCTGACCTTTTCCACTACTCCTGACCCCCTCACTCCTGACCTTTTCCACTACTCCTGACCCCCTCACTCCTGACCTTTTCCACTACTCCTGACCCCCTCACTTCTGACCTTTTCCACTACTCCTGAGCCCCTCACTCCTAACCCCCTCACTCCTGACCCCCTCACTCCTGACCTTTTCCACTACTCCTGACCCCCTCACTCCTGACCAATTTCACTACTCCTGACC
This sequence comes from Eleutherodactylus coqui, assembly GCA_035609135.1. NCBI lineage: Eukaryota > Metazoa > Chordata > Amphibia > Anura > Eleutherodactylidae > Eleutherodactylus > Eleutherodactylus coqui. Next base: position 333,254,935 of record CM069406.1, on the reverse strand, counting down.
CCCTCACCCCTGACCTTTCCACTGCTCCTGACCCCCTCACTCCTGACCTTTTCCACTGCTCCTGACCCCCTCATTCCTGACCTTTTCCACTACTCTTGACCCCTCACTCCTGACCTTTTCCACTACTCCTGACCCCCTAACTCCTGACCTTTTCCACTATTCCTGACCCCCTCACTCCTGACCTTTTCCACTACTTCTGACCCCCTCACTCCTGACCATTTTCACTACTCATGACCCCCTCACTCCTGACCATTTTCACTACTCCTGACCCCTCACTCCTGACCTTTTCCACTGCTCCTCACCCCTCACTCCTGACCTTTTCCACTGCTCCTGACCCCCTCACTCCTGACCTTTTCAACTCCTCCTGACCCCCTCACTCCTGACCTTTTCCACTACTCCTGACCCCCTCACTCCTGACCTTTTCCACTACTCCTGACCGCCTCACTCCTGACCTTTTCCACTACTCCTGACCCCCTCACTCCTGACCTTTTCCACTACTCCTGACCCCCTCACTCCTGACCTTTTCCAGTACTCCTGACCCCCTCACTCCTGACCTTTTCCACTACTCCTGACCCCCTCACTCCTGACCATTTCCACTACTCCTGAGCCCCTCACTCCTGAACATTTCCACTACTCCTGACCCCCTCACTTCTGACCATTTCCACTGCTCCTGACCCCCTCACTCCTGACCTTTTCCACTGCTCCTGACCCCCTCACTCCTGACCTTTTCCACTACTCCTGACCTTTTCCACTACTGCTGACCCCCTCACTCCTGACCTTTTCTACTGCTCCTGACCCTTTCACCCCTGACCTTTTCAATTACTCCTGACCCCCTCACTCCTGACCTTTTCCACTACTCCTGACCCCCTCACTCCTGACCTTTTCCACTACTCCTGACCCCCTCACTTCTGACCTTTTCCACTACTCCTGACCCCCTCACTCCTGACCATTTCCACTACTCCTGAGCCCCTCACTCCTGAACATTTCCACTACTCCTGACCCCCTCACTCCTGACCATTTCAACTACTCCTGACCCCCTCACTCCTGACCCCCTCACTCCTGACCTTTTCCACTACTCCTGACCCCCTCCCTCCTGAGCTTTTTCACTACTCCTGACCCCCTCACTCCTGACCTTTTCCACTACTCCTGACCCCCTCACTCCTGACCATTTCCACTACTCCTGACCCCATCACTCCTGACCATTTCCAACACTACTGACCCCATCACTCCTGACCATTTCCACTACTCCTGACCCCCTCACTCCTGACCTTTTCCACTACTCCTGAACCCCTCACTCCTGACCTTTTCCACTACATCTGACCCCATCACTCCTGACCTTTTCCACTACTCCTGACCCCATCACTCCTGACCATTTCCACTACTCCTGAACCCATCACTCCTGACCATTTCCACTACTCCTGGCCCCCTCACTCCTGACCATTTCTACTACTCCTGACCTTTCCACTACTCCTGACCCCCTCACTCCTGACCTTTTCCACTGCTCCTGACCCCCTCACTCATGACCTTTTCCACTACTCCTGACCCCCTCACTCCTGAGCTTTTCCACTGCTCCTGACCCCCTCACTCATGACCTTTTCCACTGCTCCTGACCCTCTCACTCCTGACCTTTTCCATTGCTCCTGACCCCCTCACTCCTGACCTTTTCCACTACTCCTGACCTTTTCCACTACTACTGGCGCCCTCACTCCTGACCTTTTCTACTGCTCCTGACCCTTTCACCCCTGACCTTTTCTACTGCTCCTGACCCTTTCACCCCTGACCTTTTCAACTACTCCTGACCCCCTCACTCCTGACCTTTTCCACTACTCCTGACCCCCTCACTCCTGACCTTTTCCACTACTCCTGACCCCCTCACTTCTGACCTTTTCCACTACTCCTGACCCCCTCACTTCTGACCTTTTCCACTACTCCTGACCCCCTCACTCCTGACCATTTCCACTACTCCTGAGCCCCTCACTCCTGACCATTTCAACTACTCCTGACCCCTTCACTCCTGACCCCCTCACTCCTGACCTTTTCCACTACTCCTGACCCCCTCACTCCTGACCAATTTCACTACTCCTGACCCCCTCACCCCTGACCTTTCCACTGCTCCTGACCCCTTCAACTACTCCTGACCCCCTTACTCCTGACGTTTTCCACTGCTCCTGACCCCCTCACTCCTGACCTTTTCCACTACTCCTGATCCCCTCACTCCTGACCTTTTCCACTGCTCCTGACACCCTCATTCCTGATCTTTTCCACTACTCCTGACCCCCTCACTCCTGACCTTTTCCCCTACTCCTGACCCCCTCTCTCCTGACCTTTTCCACTACTCCTGACCGCCTCACTCCTGACCTTTTCCACTATTCCTGACCCCCTCACTCCTGAGCTTTTTCACTATTCCTGACTCCCTCACTCCTGACCTTTTCCACTACTCCTGACCCCCTCACTCCTGACCATTTCCACTACTCCTGACCCCATCACTCCTGACCATTTCCAACACTCCTGACCATTTCCAACACTCCTGACCCCCTCACTCTTGACCTTTTCTACTACTCCTGACCCCCTCACTCCTGACCTTTTCCATAACTCCTGACCCCCTCACTCCTGACGCTTTCTACTACTCCTGACCTTTCCACTACTCCTGACCCCCTCACTCCTGAATTTTTCCACTGCTCCTGACCCCCTCACTCCTGACCTTTTCCACTGCTTCTGACCCCCTCACTCCTGACCTTTTCCACTGCTCCTGACCCCCTCACTCCTGACCTTTTCCACTGCTCCTGACCCCTTCACTCCTGACCTTTTCAACTACTCCTGACCCCCTCACTCCTGACCTTTTCAACTACTCCTGACCCCCTCACTCCTGACCTTTTCCACTACTCCTTACCCCCTCACTCCTGACCTTTTCCACTACTCCTGACCGCCTCACTCCTGACCTTTTCCACTGCTCCTGACCCCCTCACTCCTGACCTTTTCCACTGCTCCTGACCCCCTCACTCCTGACCTTTTCCACTGCTCCTGACCCCCTCACTCCTGACCTTTTCCACTACTCTTGACCCCCTCACTCCTGACCTTTTCCACTACTCCTGACCCCCTAACTCCTGACCTTTTCCACTATTCCTGACCCCCTCACTCCTGACCTTTTCCTCTACTTCTGACCCCCTCACTCCTGACCATTTTCACTACTCATGACCCCCTCACTCCTGACCATTTCCACTACTCCTGACCCCTCACTCCTGACCTTTTCCACTGCTCCTGACCCCTCACTCCTGACCTTTTCCACTGCTCCTGACCCTCTCACTCCTGACCTTTTCAACTACTCCTGACCCCCTCACTCCTGAACTTTTCAACTACTCCTGACCCCCTCACTCCTGACCTTTTCAACTACTCCTGACCCCCTCACTCCTGACCTTTTCCACTACTCCTGACCGCCTCACTCCTGACCTTTTCCACTACTCCTGACCCCCTCACTCCTGAGCTTTTCCACTACTTCTGACCCCCTCACTCCTGACCTTTTCCACTGCTCCTGACCCTCTCACTCCTGACCTTTTCAACTACTCCTGACCCCCTCACTCCTGACCTTTTCCACTACTCCTGACCCCCTCACTCCTGACCTTTTCAACTACTCCTGACCCCCTCACTCCTGACCTTTTCCACTACTCCTGACCACCTCACTCCTGACCTTTTCCACTACTCCTGACCCCCTCACTCCTGACCATTTCCACTACTCCTGAGCCCCTCCCTCCTGAACATTTCCACTACTCCTGACCCCCTCACTTCTGACCATTTCCACTGCTCCTGACCCCCTCACTCCTGACCTTTTCCACTGCTCCTGACCCCCTCACTCCTGACCTTTTCCACTACTCCTGACCTTTTCTACTACTCCTGACCCCCTCACTCCTGACCTTTTCCATAACTCCTGACCCCCTCACTCCTGACGCTTTCTACTACTCCTGACCTTTCCACTACTCCTGACCCCCTCACTCCTGAATTTTTCCACTGCTCCTGACCCCCTCACTCCTGACCTTTTCCACTGCTTCTGACCCCCTCACTCCTGACCTTTTCCACTGCTCCTGACCCCTCACTCCTGACCTTTTCCACTGCTCCTGACCCCTCACTCCTGACCTTTTCCACTGCTCCTGACCCCCTCACTCCTGACCTTTTCCACTGCTCCTGACCCCTCACTCCTGACCTTTTCCACTGCTCCTGACCCCTCACTCCTGACCTTTTCCACTGCTCCTGACCCCTTCACTCCTGACCTTTTCCACTGCTCCTGACCCCCTCACTACTGACCTTTTCCACTACTCCTGACCTTTTCCACTACTGCTGACCCCCTCACTCCTGACATTTTCCACTGCTCCTGACCCCCTCATTACTGACCTTTTCCACTACTCTTGACCCCCTCACTCCTGACCTTTTCCACTACTCCTGACCCCCTAACTTCTGACCTTTTCCACTATTCCTGACCCCCTCACTCCTGACCTTTTCCACTACTTCTGACCCCCTCACTTCTGACCATTTTCACTACTTATGACCCCCTCACTCCTGACCATTTTCACTACTCCTGACCCCTCACTCCTGACCTTTCCACTGCTCCTCACCCCTCACTCCTGACCTTTTCCACTGCTCCTGACCCCCTCACTCCTGACCTTTTCAACTACTCCTGACCCCCTCACTCCTGACCTTTTCCACTACTCCTGACCCCCTCACTCCTGACCATTTCCACTACTCCTGAGCCCCTCACTCCTGAACATTTCCACTACTCCTGACCCCCTCACTTCTGACCATTTCCACTGCTCCTGACCCCCTCACTCCTGACCTTTTCCACTGCTCCTGACCCCCTCACTCCTGACCTTTTCCACTACTCCTGACCTTTTCCACTACTGCTGACCCCCTCACTCCTGACCTTTTCTACTGCTCCTGACCCTTTCACCCCTGACCTTTTCAATTACTCCTGACCCCCTCACTCCTGACCTTTTCCACTACTCCTGACCCCCTCACTCCTGACCTTTTCCACTACTCCTGACCCCCTCACTTCTGACCTTTTCCACTACTCCTGACCCCCTCACTCCTGACCATTTCCACTACTCCTGAGCCCCTCACTCCTGAACATTTCCACTACTCCTGACCCCCTCACTCCTGACCATTTCAACTACTCCTGACCCCCTCACTCCTGACCCCCTCACTCCTGACCTTTTCCACTACTCCTGACCCCCTCCCTCCTGAGCTTTTTCACTACTCCTGACCCCCTCACTCCTGACCTTTTCCACTACTCCTGACCCCCTCACTCCTGACCATTTCCACTACTCCTGACCCCATCACTCCTGACCATTTCCAACACTACTGACCCCATCACTCCTGACCATTTCCACTACTCCTGACCCCCTCACTCCTGACCTTTTCCACTACTCCTGAACCCCTCACTCCTGACCTTTTCCACTACATCTGACCCCATCACTCCTGACCTTTTCCACTACTCCTGACCCCATCACTCCTGGCCATTTCCACTACTCCTGAACCCATCACTCCTGACCATTTCCAACACTCCTGACCCCCTCACTCTTGACCTTTTCTACTTCTCCTGACCCCCTCACTCTTGACCTTTTGCACTACTCTCGACCCCCTCACTCCTGACCATTTCCACTACTCCTGGCCCCCTCACTCCTGACCATTTCTACTACTCCTGACCTTTCCACTACTCCTGACCCCCTCACTCCTGACCTTTTCCACTGCTCCTGACCCCCTCACTCATGACCTTTTCCACTACTCCTGACCCCCTCACTCCTGAGCTTTTCCACTGCTCCTGACCCCCTCACTCATGACCTTTTCCACTGCTCCTGACCCTCTCACTCCTGACCTTTTCCATTGCTCCTGACCCCCTCACTCCTGACCTTTTCCACTACTCCTGACCTTTTCCACTACTACTGGCGCCCTCACTCCTGACCTTTTCTACTGCTCCTGACCCTTTCACCCCTGACCTTTTCTACTGCTCCTGACCCTTTCACCCCTGACCTTTTCAACTACTCCTGACCCCCTCACTCCTGACCTTTTCCACTACTCCTGACCCCCTCACTCCTGACCTTTTCCACTACTCCTGACCCCCTCACTTCTGACCTTTTCCACTACTCCTGACCCCCTCACTTCTGACCTTTTCCACTACTCCTGACCCCCTCACTCCTGACCATTTCCACTACTCCTGAGCCCCTCACTCCTGACCATTTCAACTACTCCTGACCCCCTCACTCCTGACCCCCTCACTCCTGACCTTTTTCACTACTCCTGACCCCCTCACTCCTGACCAATTTCACTACTCCTGACCCCCTCACCCCTGACCTTTCCACTGCTCCTGACCCCTTCAACTACTCCTGACCCCCTTACTCCTGACGTTTTCCACTGCTCCTGACCCCCTCACTCCTGACCTTTTCCACTACTCTTGATCCCCTCACTCCTGACCTTTTCCACTGCTCCTGACACCCTCATTCCTGATCTTTTCCACTACTCCTGACCCCCTCACTCCTGACCTTTTCCCCTACTCCTGACCCCCTCTCTCCTGACCTTTTCCACTACTCCTGACCGCCTCACTCCTGACCTTTTCCACTATTCCTGACCCCCTCACTCCTGAGCTTTTTCACTATTCCTGACTCCCTCACTCCTGACCTTTTCCACTACTCCTGACCCCCTCATTCCTGACCATTTCCACTACTCCTGACCCCATCACTCCTGACCATTTCCAACACTACTGACCCCATCACTCCTGACCATTTCCAACACTCCTGACCCCCTCACTCTTGACCTTTTCTACTACTCCTGACCCCCTCACTCCTGACCTTTTCCATAACTCCTGACCCCCTCACTCCTGACGCTTTCTACTACTCCTGACCTTTCCACTACTCCTGACCCCCTCACTCCTGAATTTTTCCACTGCTCCTGACCCCCTCACTCCTGACCTTTTCCACTGCTTCTGACCCCCTCACTCCTGACCTTTTCCACTGCTCCTGACCCCCTCACTCCTGACCTTTTCCACTGCTCCTGACCCCTTCACTCCTGACCTTTTCAACTACTCCTGACCCCCTCACTCCTGACCTTTTCAACTACTCCTGACCCCCTCACTCCTGACCTTTTCCACTACTCCTTACCCCCTCACTCCTGACCTTTTCCACTACTCCTGACCGCCTCACTCCTGACCTTTTCCACTGCTCCTGACCCCCTCACTCCTGACCTTTTCCACTGCTCCTGACCCCCTCACTCCTGACCTTTTCCACTGCTCCTGACCCCCTCACTCCTGACCTTTTCCACTACTCTTGACCCCCTCACTCCTGACCTTTTCCACTACTCCTGACCCCCTAACTCCTGACCTTTTCCACTATTCCTGACCCCCTCACTCCTGACCTTTTCCTCTACTTCTGACCCCCTCACTCCTGACCATTTTCACTACTCATGACCCCCTCACTCCTGACCATTTCCACTACTCCTGACCCCTCACTCCTGACCTTTTCCACTGCTCCTGACCCCTCACTCCTGACCTTTTCCACTGCTCCTGACCCTCTCACTCCTGACCTTTTCAACTACTCCTGACCCCCTCACTCCTGAACTTTTCAACTACTCCTGACCCCCTCACTCCTGACCTTTTCAACTACTCCTGACCCCCTCACTCCTGACCTTTTCCACTACTCCTGACCGCCTCACTCCTGACCTTTTCCACTACTGCTGACCCCCTCACTCCTGAGCTTTTCCACTACTTCTGACCCCCTCACTCCTGACCTTTTCCACTGCTCCTGACCCTCTCACTCCTGACCTTTTCAACTACTCCTGACCCCCTCACTCCTGACCTTTTCCACTACTCCTGACCCCCTCACTCCTGACCTTTTCAACTACTCCTGACCCCCTCACTCCTGACCTTTTCCACTACTCCTGACCACCTCACTCCTGACCTTTTCAACTACTCCTGACCCCCTCACTCCTGACCTTTTCCACTACTCCTGACCCCCTCACTCCTGACCTTTTCCACTACTTCTGACCCCCTCACTTCTGACCATTTTCACTACTTATGACCCCCTCACTCCTGACCATTTTCACTACTCCTGACCCCTCACTCCTGACCTTTCCACTGCTCCTCACCCCTCACTCCTGACCTTTTCCACTGCTCCTGACCCCCTCACTCCTGACCTTTTCAACTACTCCTGACCCCCTCACTCCTGACCTTTTCCACTACTCCTGACCCCCTCACTCCTGACCTTTTCCACTACTCCTGACCCCCTCACTCCTGACCTTTTCCACTACTCCTGACCGCCTCACTCCTGACCTTTTCCACTACTTCTGACCCCCTCACTCCTGACCTTTTCCACTACTCCTGACCCCCTCACTCCTGACCTTTTCCACTACTCCTGAGCCCCTCACTCCTGAACATTTCCACTACTCCTGACCCCCTCACTTCTGACCATTTCCACTGCTCCTGACCCCCTCACTCCTGACCTTTTCCACTGCTCCTGACCCCCTCACTCCTGACCTTTTCCACTACTCCTGACCTTTTCCACTACTGTTGACCCCCTCACTCCTGACCTTTTCTCCTGCTCCTGACCCTTTCACCCCTGACCTTTTCAACTACTCCTGACCCCCTCACTCCTGACCTTTTCCACTACTCCTGACCCCCTCACTCCTGACCTTTTCCACTACTCCTGACCCCCTCACTTCTGACCTTTTCCACTACTCCTGACCCCCTCACTCCTGACCATTTCCACTACTCCTGAGCCCCTCACTCCTGACCATTTCAACTACTCCTGACCCCCTCACTCCTGACCTTTTCCACTACTCCTGACCCCCTCACTCCTGACCAATTTCACTACTCCTGACCCCCTCACCCCTGACCTTTCCACTGCTCCTGACCCCTTCAACTACTCCTGACCCCCTTACTCCTGACCTTTTCCACTGCTCCTGACCCCCTCACTCCTGACCTTTTCCACTGCTCCTGATCCCCTCACTCCTGACCTTTTCCACTGCTCCTGACACCCTCACTCCTGACCTTTTCCACTACTCCTGACCCCCTCACTCCTGATCTTTTCCACTTCTTCTGACCCCCTCACTCCTGACCTTTTCCACTACTCCTGACCCCCTCACTCCTGACCTTTTCCACTACTCCTGACCGCCTCACTCCTGACCTTTTCCACTACTCCTGACCCCCTCACTCCTGACCTTTTCCACTACTCCTGACCCCGTCACTCCTGACCATTTCCACTACTCCTGACCCCCTCACTCCTGACCATTTCTACTTCTCCTGACCTTTCCACTACTCCTGACCCCCTCATTCCTGGCCTTTTCCATTGCTTCTGACCCCCTCACTCCTGACCTTTGCCACTGCTCCTGACCCCTCACTCCTGACCTTTTCCACTACTCCTGACCCCCTCACTCATGACCTTTTCCACCACTCCTGACCCCCTCACTCCTGACCTTTTCCACTGCTTCTGACCCCCTCACTCCTGACCTTTTCCACTGCTCCTGACCCCTCACTCCTGACCTTTTCCACTGCTCCTGACCTCCTCACTCCTGACCATTTCCACTACTCCTGACCCCCTCACTCCTGACCATTTCCACTACTCCTGACCCCTCACTCCTGACCATTTCCACTACTCCTGACCCCCTCACTCTTGACCATTTCCACTACTCCTGACCCCCTCACTCCTGACCTTTTCCACTATTCCTGACCCCCTCACTCCTGACCTTTTCCACTACTCCTGACCCCCTCATTTCTGACCATTTCCAACACTCCTGACCCCCTCACTCTTGATCTTTTCGACTACTCCTGACCCCCTCACTCCTGACCTTTTCCACTACTCCTGAGCCCCTCACTCCTGAACATTTCCACTACTCCTGACCCCCTCACTCCTGACCATTTCAACTACTCCTGACCCCCTCACTCCTGACCCCCTCACTCCTGACCTTTTCCACTACTCCTGACCCCCTCACTCCTGACCAATTTCACTACTCCTGACCCCCTCACCCCTGACCTTTCCACTGCTCCTGACCCCTTCAACTACTCCTGACCCCCTTACTCCTGACCTTTTCCACTGCTCCTGACCCCCTCACTCCTGACCTTTTCCACTGCTCCTGATCCCCTCACTCCTGACCTTTTCCACTGCTCCTGACACCCTTACTGCTGACCTTTTCCACTACTCCTGACCCCCTCTCTCCTGATCTTTTCACTTCTCCTGACCCCCTCACTCCTGACCTTTTCCACTACTCCTGACCCCCTCACTCCTGACCTTTTCCACTACTCCTGACCGCCTCACTCCTGACCTTTTCCACTACTCCTGACCCCCTCACTCCTGACCTTTTCCACTACTCCTGACCCCGTCACTCCTGACCATTTCCACTACTCCGGACCCCCTCACTCCTGACCATTTCTACTTCTCCTGACCTTTCCACTACTCCTGACCCCCTCATTCCTGGCCTTTTCCATTGCTTCTGACCCCCTCACTCCTGACCTTTGCCACTACTCCTGACCCCTCACTCCTGACCTTTTCCACCACTCCTGACCCCCTCACTCCTGACCTTTTCCACTGCTTCTGACCCCCTCACTCCTGACCTTTTCCACTGCTCCTGACCCCTCACTCCTGACCTCCTCACTCCTGACCATTTCCACTACTCCTGACCCCCTCACTCCTGACCATTTCCACTACTCCTGACCCCCTCACTCCTGACCATTTCCACTACTCCTGACCCCCTCACTCTTGACCATTTCCACTACTCCTGACCCGCACTCCTGACCTTTTCCACTATTCCTGACCCCCTCACTCCTGACCTTTTCCACTATTCCTGACCCCCTCACTCCTGACCTTTTCCACTACTCCTGACCCCCTCATTTCTGACCATTTCAACACTCCTGACCCCCTCACTCTTGATCTTTTCGACTACTCCTGACCCCCTCACTCCTGACCTTTTCCACTACTCCTGACCCCGTCACTCCTGACCATTTCCACTACTCCTGACCTTTTCCACTACTGCTGACCCCCTCACTCCTGACCTTTTCTACTGCTCCTGACCCTTTCACCCCTGACCTTTTCAACTACTCCTGACCCCCTCACTCCTGACCTTTTCCACTACTCCTGACCCCCTCACTCCAGACCTTTTCCAGTACTCCTGACCCCCTCACTTCTGACCTTTTCCACTACTCCTGACCCCTCACTCCTCACCATTTCCACTACTCCTGAGCCCCTCACTCCTGAACATTTCCACTACTCCTGACCCCCTCACTCCTGACCATTTCAACTACTCCTGACCCCCTCACTCCTGACCCCCTCACTCCTGACCCCCTCACTCCTGACCTTTTCCACTACTCCTGACCCCCTCACTCCTGACAAATTTCACTACTCCTGACCCCCTCACTCCTGACCTTTTCCACTGCTCCTGACCCCCTCATTCCTGACCTTTTCCACTACTCTTGACCCCCTCACTCCTGACCTTTTCCACTACTCCTGACCCCCTAACTCCTGACCTTTTCCACTATTCCTGACCCCCTCACTCCTGACCTTTTCCACTACTTCTGACCCCCTCACTCCTGACCATTTTCACTACTCATGACCCCCTCACTCTTGACCATTTTCACTACTCCTGACCCCTCACTCCTGACCTTTTCCACTGCTCCTCACCCCTCACTCCTGACCTTTTCCACTGCTCCTGACCCCCTCACTCCTGACCTTTTCAACTACTCCTGACCCCCTCACTCCTGACCTTTTCCACTACTCCTGACCCCCTCACTCCTGACCTTTTCCACTACTCCTGACCCCCTCACTCCTGAACTTTTCCACTACTCCTGACCGCCTCACTCCTGACATTTTCCACTACTCCTGACCCCCTCACTCCTGACCTTTTCCACTACTCCTGACCCCCTCACTCCTGACCTTTTCCACTACTCCTGACCCCCTCACTCCTGACCATTTCCACTACTCCTGAGCCCCTCACTCCTGAACATTTCCACTACTCCTGACCCCCTCACTTCTGACCATTTCCACTGCTCCTGACCCCCTCACTCCTGACCTTTTCCACTGCTCCTGACTCCCTCACTACTGACCTTTTCCACTACTCCTGACCTTTTCCACTACTGCTGACCCCCTCACTCCTGACATTTTCTACTGCTCCTGACCCTTTCACCCCTGACCTTTTCAACTACTCCTGACCCCCTCACTCCTGACCTTTTCCACTACTCCTGACCCCCTCACTCCTGACCTTTTCCACTACTCCTGACCCCCTCACTTCTGACCTTTTCCACTACTCCTGACCCCCTCACTCCTGACCATTTCCACTACTCCTGACCCCTCACTCCTGACCTTTTCCACTGCTCCTGACCCCTCACTCCTGACCTTTTCCACTGCTCCTGACCCTCTCACTCCTGACCTTTTCAACTACTCCTGACCCCCTCACTCCTGAACTTTTCAACTACTCCTGACCCCCTCACTCCTGACCTTTTCAACTACTCCTGACCCCCTCACTCCTGACCTTTTCCACTACTCCTGACCGCCTCACTCCTGACCTTTTCCACTACTGCTGACCCCCTCACTCCTGAGCTTTTCCACTACTTCTGACCCCCTCACTCCTGACCTTTTCCACTGCTCCTGACCCTCTCACTCCTGACCTTTTCAACTACTCCTGACCCCCTCACTCCTGACCTTTTCCACTACTCCTGACCCCCTCACTCCTGACCTTTTCAACTACTCCTGACCCCCTCACTCCTGACCTTTTCCACTACTCCTGACCACCTCACTCCTGACCTTTTCAACTACTCCTGACCCCCTCACTCCTGACCTTTTCCACTACTCCTGACCCCCTCACTCCTGACCTTTTCCACTACTTCTGACCCCCTCACTTCTGACCATTTTCACTACTTATGACCCCCTCACTCCTGACCATTTTCACTACTCCTGACCCCTCACTCCTGACCTTTCCACTGCTCCTCACCCCTCACTCCTGACCTTTTCCACTGCTCCTGACCCCCTCACTCCTGACCTTTTCAACTACTCCTGACCCCCTCACTCCTGACCTTTTCCACTACTCCTGACCCCCTCACTCCTGACCTTTTCCACTACTCCTGACCCCCTCACTCCTGACCTTTTCCACTACTCCTGACCGCCTCACTCCTGACCTTTTCCACTACTTCTGACCCCCTCACTCCTGACCTTTTCCACTACTCCTGACCCCCTCACTCCTGACCTTTTCCACTACTCCTGAGCCCCTCACTCCTGAACATTTCCACTACTCCTGACCCCCTCACTTCTGACCATTTCCACTGCTCCTGACCCCCTCACTCCTGACCTTTTCCACTGCTCCTGACCTCCTCACTCCTGACCTTTTCCACTACTCCTGACCTTTTCCACTACTGTTGACCCCCTCACTCCTGACCTTTTCTACTGCTCCTGACCCTTTCACCCCTGACCTTTTCAACTACTCCTGACCCCCTCACTCCTGACCTTTTCCACTACTCCTGACCCCCTCACTCCTGACCTTTTCCACTACTCCTGACCCCCTCACTTCTGACCTTTTCCACTACTCCTGACCCCCTCACTCCTGACCATTTCCACTACTCCTGAGCCCCTCACTCCTGACCATTTCAACTACTCCTGACCCCCTCACTCCTGACCTTTTCCACTACTCCTGACCCCCTCACTCCTGACCAATTTCACTACTCCTGACCCCCTCACCCCTGACCTTTCCACTGCTCCTGACCCCTTCAACTACTCCTGACCCCCTTACTCCTGACCTTTTCCACTGCTCCTGACCCCCTCACTCCTGACCTTTTCCACTGCTCCTGATCCCCTCACTCCTGACCTTTTCCACTGCTCCTGACACCCTCACTCCTGACCTTTTCCACTACTCCTGACCCCCTCACTCCTGATCTTTTCCACTTCTTCTGACCCCCTCACTCCTGACCTTTTCCACTACTCCTGACCCCCTCACTCCTGACCTTTTCCACTACTCCTGACCGCCTCACTCCTGACCTTTTCCACTACTCCTGACCCCCTCACTCCTGACCTTTTCCACTACTCCTGACCCCGTCACTCCTGACCATTTCCACTACTCCTGACCCCCTCACTCCTGACCATTTCTACTTCTCCTGACCTTTCCACTACTCCTGACCCCCTCATTCCTGGCCTTTTCCATTGCTTCTGACCCCCTCACTCCTGACCTTTGCCACTGCTCCTGACCCCTCACTCCTGACCTTTTCCACTACTCCTGACCCCCTCACTCATGACCTTTTCCACCACTCCTGACCCCCTCACTCCTGACCTTTTCCACTGCTTCTGACCCCCTCACTCCTGACCTTTTCCACTGCTCCTGACCCCTCACTCCTGACCTTTTCCACTGCTCCTGACCTCCTCACTCCTGACCATTTCCACTACTCCTGACCCCCTCACTCCTGACCATTTCCACTACTCCTGACCCCTCACTCCTGACCATTTCCACTACTCCTGACCCCCTCACTCTTGACCATTTCCACTACTCCTGACCCCCTCACTCCTGACCTTTTCCACTATTCCTGACCCCCTCACTCCTGACCTTTTCCACTACTCCTGACCCCCTCATTTCTGACCATTTCCAACACTCCTGACCCCCTCACTCTTGATCTTTTCGACTACTCCTGACCCCCTCACTCCTGACCTTTTCCACTACTCCTGAGCCCCTCACTCCTGAACATTTCCACTACTCCTGACCCCCTCACTCCTGACCATTTCAACTACTCCTGACCCCCTCACTCCTGACCCCCTCACTCCTGACCTTTTCCACTACTCCTGACCCCCTCACTCCTGACCAATTTCACTACTCCTGACCCCCTCACCCCTGACCTTTCCACTGCTCCTGACCCCTTCAACTACTCCTGACCCCCTTACTCCTGACCTTTTCCACTGCTCCTGACCCCCTCACTCCTGACCTTTTCCACTGCTCCTGATCCCCTCACTCCTGACCTTTTCCACTGCTCCTGACACCCTTACTGCTGACCTTTTCCACTACTCCTGACCCCCTCTCTCCTGATCTTTTCACTTCTCCTGACCCCCTCACTCCTGACCTTTTCCACTACTCCTGACCCCCTCACTCCTGACCTTTTCCACTACTCCTGACCGCCTCACTCCTGACCTTTTCCACTACTCCTGACCCCCTCACTCCTGACCTTTTCCACTACTCCTGACCCCGTCACTCCTGACCATTTCCACTACTCCGGACCCCCTCACTCCTGACCATTTCTACTTCTCCTGACCTTTCCACTACTCCTGACCCCCTCATTCCTGGCCTTTTCCATTGCTTCTGACCCCCTCACTCCTGACCTTTGCCACTACTCCTGACCCCTCACTCCTGACCTTTTCCACCACTCCTGACCCCCTCACTCCTGACCTTTTCCACTGCTTCTGACCCCCTCACTCCTGACCTTTTCCACTGCTCCTGACCCCTCACTCCTGACCTCCTCACTCCTGACCATTTCCACTACTCCTGACCCCCTCACTCCTGACCATTTCCACTACTCCTGACCCCCTCACTCCTGACCATTTCCACTACTCCTGACCCCCTCACTCTTGACCATTTCCACTACTCCTGACCCGCACTCCTGACCTTTTCCACTATTCCTGACCCCCTCACTCCTGACCTTTTCCACTATTCCTGACCCCCTCACTCCTGACCTTTTCCACTACTCCTGACCCCCTCATTTCTGACCATTTCAACACTCCTGACCCCCTCACTCTTGATCTTTTCGACTACTCCTGACCCCCTCACTCCTGACCTTTTCCACTACTCCTGACCCCGTCACTCCTGACCATTTCCACTACTCCTGACCTTTTCCACTACTGCTGACCCCCTCACTCCTGACCTTTTCTACTGCTCCTGACCCTTTCACCCCTGACCTTTTCAACTACTCCTGACCCCCTCACTCCTGACCTTTTCCACTACTCCTGACCCCCTCACTCCAGACCTTTTCCAGTACTCCTGACCCCCTCACTTCTGACCTTTTCCACTACTCCTGACCCCTCACTCCTCACCATTTCCACTACTCCTGAGCCCCTCACTCGTGAACATTTCCACTACTCCTGACCCCCTCACTCCTGACCATTTCAACTACTCCTGACCCCCTCACTCCTGACCCCCTCACTCCTGACCCCCTCACTCCTGACCTTTTCCACTACTCCTGACCCCCTCACTCCTGACAAATTTCACTACTCCTGACCCCCTCACTCCTGACCTTTTCCACTGCTCCTGACCCCCTCATTCCTGACCTTTTCCACTACTCTTGACCCCCTCACTCCTGACCTTTTCCACTACTCCTGACCCCCTAACTCCTGACCTTTTCCACTATTCCTGACCCCCTCACTCCTGACCTTTTCCACTACTTCTGACCCCCTCACTCCTGACCATTTTCACTACTCATGACCCCCTCACTCTTGACCATTTTCACTACTCCTGACCCCTCACTCCTGACCTTTTCCACTGCTCCTCACCCCTCACTCCTGACCTTTTCCACTGCTCCTGTCCCCCTCACTCCTGACCTTTTCAACTACTCCTGACCCCCTCACTCCTGACCTTTTCCACTACTCCTGACCCCCTCACTCCTGACCTTTTCCACTACTCCTGACCCCCTCACTCCTGAACTTTTCCACTACTCCTGACCGCCTCACTCCTGACATTTTCCACTACTCCTGACCCCCTCACTCCTGACCTTTTCCACTACTCCTGACCCCCTCACTCCTGACCTTTTCCACTACTCCTGACCCCCTCACTCCTGACCATTTCCACTACTCCTGAGCCCCTCACTCCTGAACATTTCCACTACTCCTGACCCCCTCACTTCTGACCATTTCCACTGCTCCTGACCCCCTCACTCCTGACCTTTTCCACTGCTCCTGACTCCCTCACTACTGACCTTTTCCACTACTCCTGACCTTTTCCACTACTGCTGACCCCCTCACTCCTGACATTTTCTACTGCTCCTGACCCTTTCACCCCTGACCTTTTCAACTACTCCTGACCCCCTCACTCCTGACCTTTTCCACTACTCCTGACCCCCTCACTCCTGACCTTTTCCACTACTCCTGACCCCCTCACTTCTGACCTTTTCCACTACTCCTGACCCCCTCACTCCTGACCATTTCCACTACTCCTGAGCACCTCACTCCTGAACATTTCCACTACTCCTGACCCCCTCACTCCTGACCATTTCAACTACTCCTGACCCCCTCACTCCTGACCCCCTCACTCCTGACCTTTTCCACTACTCCTGACCCCCTCCCTCCTGAGCTTTTTCACTACTCCTGACCCCCTCACTCCTGGCCTTTTCCACTACTCCTGACCCCGTCACTCCTGACCATTTCCACTACTCCTGACCCCCTCACTCCTGACCATTTCTACTTCTCCTGACCTTTCCACTACTCCTGACCCCCTCATTCCTGGCCTTTTCCATTGCTTCTGACCCCCTCACTCCTGACCTTTGCCACTACTCCTGACCCCTCACTCCTGACCTTTTCCACTACTCCTGACCCCCTCACTCCTGACCTTTTCCACTACTCCTGACCCCCTCACTCCTGACCTTTTCCACTGCTTCTGACCCCCTCACTCCTGACCTTTTCCACTGCTCCTGACCCCTCACTCCTGACCTTTTCCAATACTCCTGACCTCCTCACTCCTGACCATTTCCACTACTCCTGACCCCCTCACTCCTGACCATTTCCACTACTCCTGACACCTCACTCCTGACCATTTCCACTACTCCTGACACCTCACTCCTGACCATTTCCACTACTCCTGACCCCCTCACTCTTGACCATTTCCACTACTCCTGACCCCCTCACTCCTGACCTTTTCCACTATTCCTGACCCCCTCACTCCTGACCTTTTCCACTACTCCTGACCCCCTCATTCCTGACCATTTCCAACACTCCTGACCCCCTCACTCCTGACCTTTTCCACTACTCCTGACCCCCTCACTCCTGACCTTTTCCACTACTCCTGACCCCCTTACTTCTGAGCTTTTCCACTACTCCTGACCCCCTCACTCCTGACCATTTCCACTACTCCTGAGCCCCTCACTCCTGAACATTTCCACTACTCCTGACCCCCTCACTCCTGACCATTTCAACTACTCCTGACCCCCTCACTCCTGACCCCCTCACTCCTGACCTTTTCCACTACTCCTGACCCCCTCACTCCTGACAAATTTCACTACTCCTGACCCCCTCACCCCTGACCTTTCCACTGCTCCTGACCCCTTCAACTACTCCTGACCCCCTTACTCCTGACCTTTTCCACTGCTCCTTACCCCCTCACTCCTGACCTTTTCCACTGCTCCTGATCCCCTCACTCCTGACCTTTTCCACTGCTCCTGACACCCTCACTCCTGACCCCCTCTCTCCTGATGTTTTCCACTTCTCCTGACCCCCTCACTCCTGACCTTTTCCACTACTCCTGACCGCCTCACTCCTGACCTTTTCCACTACTCCTGACCGCCTCACTCCTGACCTTTTCCACTATTCCTGACCCCCTCACTCCTGACCTTTTCCACTACTCCTGACCCCGTCACTCCTGACCATTTCCACTACTCCTGACCCCCTCACTCCTGACCATTTCTACTTCTCCTGACCTTTCCACTACTCCTGACCCCCTCATTCCTGGCCTTTTCCATTGCTTCTGACCCCCTCACTCCTGACCTTTGCCACTACTCCTGACCCCTCACTCCTGACCTTTTCCACTACTCCTGACCCCCTCACTCCTGACCTTTTCCACTACTCCTGACCCCCTCACTCCTGACCTTTACCACTGCTTCTGACCCCCTCACTCCTGACCTTTTCCACTGCTCCTGACCCCTCACTCCTGACCTTTTCCACTACTCCTGACCTCCTCACTCCTGACCATTTCCACTACTCCTGACACCTCACTCCTGACCATTTCCACTACTCCTGACCCCCTCACTCTTGACCATTTCCACTACTCCTGACCCCCTCACTCCTGACCTTTTCCACTATTCCTGACCCCGTCACTCCTGACCATTTCCACTACTCCTGACCCCCTCACTCCTGACCATTTCTACTTCTCCTGACCTTTCCACTACTCCTGACTCCCTCATTCCTGACCTTTTCCATTGCTCCTGACCCCCTAACTCCAGACCTTTGCGACTACTCCTGACCCCCTCACTCCTGACCTTTTCCACTACTCCTGACCCCCTCACTCCTGACCTTTTCCACTACTCCTGAACCCTCACTCCTGACCTTTTCCACTTCTTCTGACCCCCTCACTCCTGACTTTTTCCACTACTCCTGACCCCCTCACTCCTGACCTTTTCCACTACTCCTGACCCCCTCACTCCTGACCTTTTCCACTACTCCTGACCCCCTCACTCCTGACCATTTCCACTACTCCTGACCCCCTCACTTCTGACCTTTTCCACTGCTCCTGACCCCCTCACTCCTGATCTTTTCGACTGCTCCTGACCCCCTCACTCCTGACCTTTTCCACTACTCCTGACCGCCTCACTTCTGACCTTTTCCACTACTCCTGACCCCCTCACTCCTGACCTTTTCCACTACTCCTGAACCCTCACTCCTGACCTTTTCCACTACTCCTGACCCCCTCACTCCTGACCTTTTCCACTACTCCTGACCCCCTCACTCCTGACCTTTTCCACTACTCCTGACCCCCTCACTCCTGACCTTTTCCACTACTCCTGACCCCCTCACTCCTGACCATTTCCACTACTCCTGACCCCCTCACTTCTGACCTTTTCCACTGCTCCTGACCCCCTCACTCCTGATCTTTTCGACTGCTCCTGACCCCCTCACTCCTGACCTTTTCCACTACTCCTGACCGCCTCACTTCTGACCTTTTCCACTACTTCTGACCCCCTAACTCCTGACCTTTTCCACTATTCCTGACCCCCTCATTCCTGAACTTTTCCACTACTCATGACCCCCTCACTCCTGACCATTTTCACTACTCCTGACCCCCTCACTCCTGACCATTTCCACTACTCCTGACCCCCTCACTCCTGACCATTTCCACTACTCCTGACCCCCTCACTCCTGGCCATTTCCACTACTCCTGACCCCCTCACTCCTGACCATTTCCACTACTCCTGACCCCCTCACTCCTGACCTTTTCCACTACTCCTGACCTCCCCACTCCTGACCTTTTCCACTACTCCTGACCCCTCACTCCTGAGCATTTTCACTACTCCTGACCCCCTCACTCTTGACCTTTTCCACTGCTCCTGACCCCCTCACTCCTGACCTTTTCCACCACTCCTGACTCCCTCACTCCTGACCTTTTCCACCACTCCTGACTCCCTCACTCCTGACCTTTTCCACGACTTCTCACCCCATCACTCCTGACCTTTTCCACTACTCCTGACCCCATCACTCCTGACCATTTCCACTACTCCTGACCCCATCACTCCTGACCATTTCCAACACTCCTGATCCCCTC
This sequence comes from Eleutherodactylus coqui, assembly GCA_035609135.1. NCBI lineage: Eukaryota > Metazoa > Chordata > Amphibia > Anura > Eleutherodactylidae > Eleutherodactylus > Eleutherodactylus coqui. Next base: position 333,234,487 of record CM069406.1, on the reverse strand, counting down.
ACTCTTGACCTTTTCTACTTCTCCTGACCCCCTCACCCCTGACCTTTTCCACTACTCCTGACCCCCTCACTCCTGACCATTTCCACTACTCCTGGCCCCCTCACTCCTGAGCATTTCTACTACTCCTGACCTTTTCCACTACTCCTGACCCCTCACTCCTGACCTTTTCCACTACTCCTGACCTTTTCCACTACTACTGACCCCCTCACTCCTGACCATTTCCACTACTCCTGGCCCCCTCACTCCTGACCATATCTACTACTCCTGACCTTTCCATTACTCCTGACCCCCTCACTCCTGACCTTTTCCACTGCTCCTAACCCCCTCACTCATGACCTTTTCCACTGCTCCTGACCCCCTCACTCCTGACCTTTTCCACTGCTCCTGACCCCCTCACTCCTGACCTTTTCCACTACTCCTGACCCCCTCACTCCTGACCTTTTCCACTACTCCTGACCCCCTCACTCCTGACCATTTTCACTGCTCCTGACCCCCTCACTCCTGACCATTTTCACTACTCCTGACCCCTCACACCTGACCATTTCCACTGCTCCTGACCCCCTCACACCTGACCATTTCCACTGCTCCTTACCCCTCATTCCTGACCATTTCCACCGCTCCTGACCCCCCCTCACTCCTGACCATTTTCACCACTCCCGACCCCCTCACTCCTGACCTTTTCCACTACTCCTGACCCCCTCACTTCCTAACTTTTCCACTACTCCTATCCCCCTAACTCATGACCTTTTCCTCTACTCCTGACCCCCTCACTCCTGACCATTTCGACTACTTCTGACGACCTCACTCCTGACCATTTCCACTACTCCTGACCCCCTCACTTCTGACCATTTCCACTGCTCCTGACCCCCTCACTCCTGACCATTTCCACCGCTCCTGACCCCCTCACTCCTGACCATTTCCACTACTCCTGGCCCCCTCACTCCTGACTATTTCTACTACTCCTGACCTTTTCCACTACTCCTGACCCCCTCACTCCTGACCTTTTCCACTGCTCCTGACCCCCTCACTCCTGACCTTTTCCACTACTTCTGACCTTTTCCACTACTACTGACCCCCTCACTCCTGACCTTTTCTACTTCTCCTGACCCTTTCACTCCTGACCTTTTCAACTACTCCTGACCCCCTCACTCCTGACCTTTTCCACTACTCCTGACCCCCTCACTCCTGACCATTTTCACTACTCCTGACCCCCTGACTCCTGACCATTTTCACTACTCCTGACCCCTCACACCTGACCATTTCCACTGCTCCTGACCCCCTCACACCTGACCATTTCCACTGCTCCTTACCCCTCCCTCCTGACCATTTCCACCGCTCCTGACCCCCCCTCACTCCTGACCATTTTCACCGCTCCCGACCCCCTCACTCCTGACCTTTTCCACTACTCCTGACCCCCTCACTCCCTAACTTTTCCACTACTCCTATCCCCCTAACTCATGACCTTTTCCTCTACTCCTGACCCCCTCACTCCTGACCATTTCGACTACCCCTGACGCCCTCACTCCTGACCATTTCCACTACTCCTGACCTTTCCACTACTCCTGACCCCCTCTCTGCTGACCATTTCCACTGCTCCTGACCTCTCACTCCTGACCATTTCCACTGCTCCTGACCCCCTCACACCTGACCATTTCCACTGCTCCTGACCCCCTCACTCCTGACCATTTCCACTGCTCCTGACCCCCTCACTCCTGACCATTTCCACCACTCCTGACCCCCTCACTCCTGACCATTTCCACTACTCCTGGCCCCCTCACTCCTGACTATTTCTACTACTCCTGACCTTTTCCACTACTCCTGACCCGTCACTCCTGACCTTTTCCACTGCTCCTGACCCCTTCAACCCTGACCTTTTCCACTACTCCTGACCTTTTCCACTACTACTGACCCCCTCACTCCTGACCTTTTCTACTGCTCCTGACCCTTTCACTCCTGACCTTTTCAGCTACTCCTGACCCCCTCACTCCTGACCTTTTCCACTGCTCCTGACCCCCTCACTCCTGACCTTTTCCACTGCTCCTGACCCCCTCACTCCTGACCTCTTCCACTGCTCCTGACCCCCTCACTCCTGACCTTTTCCACTACTCCTAACCTTTTCCACTACTACTGACCCCCTCACTCCTGACCTTTTCTACTGCTCCTGACCCTTTCACTCCTGACCTTTTCAGCTACTCCTGACCCCCACTCCTGACCTTTTCCACTACTCCTGACCCCCTCACTCCTGACCATTTTTACTACTCCTGACCCCCTTACTCCTGACCATTTCCACTACTCGTGTCCCCCTCATTCCTGACCTTTTCCACTACTCCTGACCCCCTCACTCCTGACCTTTCCACTACTTCTGACCCCCACACTCCTGACCTTTTCCACTACTCCTGACCCCTTCACTCCTGACCTTTTCCACTACTCCTGACCCCTTCACTCCTGACCTTTTCCACTACTCCTGACCCCCTCACTCCTGACCTTTTCCACTACTCCTGACCCCCTCACTCCTGACCTTTTCCACTACTCCTGACCCCCTCACTCCTGACCATTTCAACTACTTCTGACCTTTTCCACCACTCCGGACCCCCTCACTCCTGACCTTTTCCACTAATTCTGACCCCCTCACTCCTGACCTTTTCCACTACTCCTAACCCCGTCACTCCTGACCTTTTCCACTACTCCTGACCCCCTCACTCCTTAACTTTTCCACTACTCCTGACCCCCTCTCTGCTGACCATTTCCACTGCTCCTGACCTCTCACTCCTGACCATTTTCACTGCTCCTAACCCGCTCACACCTGACCATTTCTACTGCTCCTGACCTCCTCACACCTGACCATTTCCACTGCTCCTGACCCCCTCACACCTAACCATTTCCACTGCTCCTTACCCCTCACTCCTGACCATTTCCACCGCTCCTGACCCCCCCTCACTCCTGACCATTTTCACCACTCCCGACCCCCTCACTCCTGACCTTTTCCACTACTCCTGACCCCCTCACTCCTTAACTTTTCCACTACTCCTATCCCCCTAACTCATGACCTTTTCCTCTACTCCTGACCCCCTCACTCCTGACCATTTCGACTACTCCTGACGCCCTCACTCCTGACCATTTCCACTACTCCTGACCTTTCCACTACTCCTGACCCCCTCTCTGCTGACCATTTCCACTGCTCCTGACCTCTCACTCCTGACCATTTCCACTGCTCCTGACCCCCTCACACCTGACCATTTCCACTGCTCCTGACCCCCTCACTCCTGACCATTTCCACTGCTCCTGACCCCCTCACTCCTGACCATTTCCACCGCTCCTGACCCCCTCACTCCTGACCTTTTCCACCGCTCCTGACCCCCTCACTCCTGACCTTTCCACTACTCCTGACCCCCTGTCTGCTGACCATGTCCACTGCTTCTGACCTCTCACTCCTGACCATTTCCACTGCTCCTGACCCCCTCACACCTAACCATTTCCACTGCTCCTGACCCCCTCACACCTGACCATTTCCACTGCTCCTGACCCCCTCACATCTGACCATTTCCACTGCTCCATACCCCTCACTCCTGACCATTTCCACCGCTCTTGACCCCCCCTCACTCCTGACCATTTTCACCGCACCCGACCCCCTTACTCCTGACCCCCTCACACCTGACCATTTCCACTGCTCCATACCCCCTCACACCTAACTATTTCCACTGCTCCTGACCCCCTCACACCTGACCATTTCCACTGCTCCTGACCCTCTCACACCTGACCATTTCCACTGCTCCATATCCCTCACTCCTGACCATTTCCACCGCTCCTGAGCCCCCCTCACTCCTGACCATTTTCACCGCTCCCGACCCCCTCACTCCTGACCATTTCCACCACTCCTGACCCCCTCACTCCTGACCTTTTCCATTACTTTTGACCCCCTCATTTCTGACCTTTTTCACTACTCCTGACCCCCTTCCTCCTGACCATTTCCACTACTCCTGACCCCCACACTCCTGACCTTTTCGAATACTCCTGAGCATTTCCACTGCTCCTGGCCCCCTCACTCCTGACCATTTCCACTGCACCTTACCCTGTCTCTCCTGACCATTTCCACTACTCCTGACACCCTCACTCTTGACCTTTTCTACTACTCCTGAACCCCTCACTCCTGACCTTTTCCACTACTCCTGACCCCCTTACTCCCGACCATTTCCACTACTCCTGACCCCCTCACTCCTGACAATTTCTCAACTCCTGACCTTTCCACTAGTCCTGACCCCCTCTCTGCTGAACATTTCCACTGCTCCTGACCTCTCACTCCTGACCATTTCCCCTGCTCCTGACCTCTCACTCCTAACCATTTCCACTGCTCCTGACCCCCTCACTCCTGACTTTTTCCATTACTCCTGACCCCCTCACTCCTGACCTTTTTCACTACTCCTGACCCCTTCACTGCTTACCATTTCAACTTCTCCTAACCCCCTCACTCCTGACCATTTCTACTACTCCTGACCTTTTCCACTACTCCTGAACATTTCCACTGCTCCTGACCCCCTCACTCCTGACCATTTCCACTACTCCTGACCCTCACACACCTGACCATTTCCACTGCTCCTTACCCCCTCACTCCTGACCATTTCCACTGCTCCTTACTCCCTCACTCCTGACCATTTCCACTACTCCTGACACCCTCACTCTTCACCTTTTCTACTACTCCTGACCCCCTTAATCCTGACCTTTTCCACTACTCCTGACCATATTCACTCCTCCTGAGCCCCTCACTCCTGACCATTTCCTCAACTCCTGACCCCCTTACTCCTGACCTTTTCCACTACTCCTGACCCCCTCATCCCTGACCTTTTCCACTACTCCTGACCCTCTCACTGCTTACCATTTCCACTACTCCTGACACCCTCACTTCTGACCATTTCCGTTACTCCTGACCCCCTCACTCCTGACCATTTCCACTACTCCTGACCCCCACTACTCCTGACCTTTTCCACTACTCCTGAAGATTTCCACTGCTCCTGACCCCCTTACTCATGACCATTTCCACCACTCCCTACCCCCTCACTCCTGACCATTTTCACCACTCCCGACCCCCTCACTCCTGAGTATTTTCACCACTCCCGACCCCCTCACTCCTGACCATTTCCACCACTCCTGACCCCCTCACTCCTGACCATTTCCACTACTCCTGACCCCCTCACTCCTGACCTTTTTCACTACTCCTGACCCCCTCACTCCTGACCTTTTCCACTACTCCTGACCCCCTCACTGCTTACCATTTCCACTGCTCCTGACCCCCACACTCCTGACCTTTTCCACTGCCCCTGACCCTCTCACTCCTGACCATTTCCACTGATTCCGGTCCCTTCACTCTTGACAATTTCCACTGCTCATGGCTGCTGACCATTTCCACCACTGCCGTCCCCTCACTCCTACCCTCTAATACCCACAGGGTGAACGACAGTATCCTGTTTGTGAATGAGGTAGATGTGCGTGAAGTGACACACAGCACTGCGGTGGAAGCTTTGAAGGATGCTGGGTCGATTGTTCGTCTCTACGTGATGCGCAGAAAACCGGCCTCTGAGAAAATCATTGAGATTAAACTAATTAAAGGTCCAAAAGGTAAAGTAAGAAAATACATCATCCAATCAGTAAAATGCCAACAGGGTGACGGGACAGTGTTGTAGGCACGGGATGCTTCTATGGTACTCCCTCCTCTCTCAGTCCATGTACTCATGTCCCCCTCACGGGATGCTTCTATGTTACTCCCTCTTGTCTGCCCCTTCCATGTACCTGTGTCCGCCTCACGGGATGCTTCTATGTTACTCCCTCTTGTCTGCCCCGTCCATGTACCTGTGTCCTCCTCACGGGATGCTTCTATGTTACTCCCTCTTGTCTGCCCCGTCCATGTACCTGTGTCCTCCTCACGGGATGCTTCTATGTTACTCCCTCTTGTCTGCCTCTTCCATATACCTGTGTCCTCTTCACGGGATGCTTCTATGTTACTCCCTCTTGTCTGCCCCTTCCATGTACCTGTGTCCTCCTCACGGGATGCTTCTATGTTACTCCCTCTTGTCTGCCCCATCCATGTACCTGAGTCCTCCTCACGTGATGCTTCTATGTTACTCCCTCTTGTCTGCCTCTTCCATGTACCTGTGTCCCCCTCATGGAATGCTTCTGTGTTACTCCCTCTTGTCTGCCTCTTCCATGTACCTGTGTCCTCCTCACGGGATGCTTCTATGTTACTCCCTCCTGTCTCCCCGTCCATGTACCTATGTCCTCCTCACGGGATGCTTCTATGTTACTCCCTCTTGTCTGCCTCTTCCATGTACCTGTGTCCTCCTCACGTGATGCTTCTATGTTACTCCCTCTTGTCTGCCTCTTCCATGTACCTGTGTCCTCCTCACGGGATGCTTCTATGTTACTCCCTCTTGTCTGCCCCGTCCATGTACCTGTGTCCTCCTCACGGGATGCTTCTATGTTACTCCCTCTTGTCTGCCCCGTCCATGTACCTGTGTCCTCCTCACGGGATGCTTCTATGTTACTCCCTCTTGTCTGCCTCTTCCATGTACCTGTGTCCTCCTCACGTGATGCTTCTATGTTACTCCCTCTTGTCTGCCTCTTCCATGTACCTGTGTCCTCCTCACGGGATGCTTCTATGTTACTCCCTCTTGTCTGCCCCGTCCATGTACCTGTGTCCTCCTCACGGGATGCTTCTATGTTACTCCCTCTTGTCTGCCCCGTCCATGTACCTGTGTCCTCCTCACGGGATGCTTCTATGTTACTCCCTCTTGTCTGCCCCGTCCATGTACCTGTGTCCTTCTCACAGGATGCTTCTATGTTACTCCCTCTTGTCTGCGCCATCCATGTACCCGTGTCCTCCCCACGGGATCCTTCTATGTTTCTCCCTCTTGTCTGACCCTTCCTTGTTCCTGTGTCCTCCTCACGGGATGCTTCTATGTTACTCCCTCTTGTCTGCGCCGCCATGTACCTGTGTCCTCCTCACGGGATGCTTCTATGTTATTTCCTCTTGTCTGCCCCGTCCATGTACCCGTGTCCTCCCCTCGGGATGCTTCTATGTTACTCCCTCTTGTCTACCTCTTCCATGTACCTGTGTCCTCCTCACGGGATGCTTCTATGTTACTCCCTCTTGTCTGCCCCTTCCATGTACCTGTGTCCTCCCCACGGGGTGCTTCTATGTTACTCCCTCTTGTCTGCTACTTCCATGTACCCGTGTCCTCCTCACGGGATGCTTCTATGTTACTCCCTCTTGTCTGCCTTTTCCATGTACCTGTGTCCTCCTCACGGGATGCTTCTATGTTACTCCATCTTGTCTGCCCAGCCGTGTACCTGTGTCCTCCCCACGGGGTGCTTCTATGTTACTCCCTCTTGTCTGCTACTTCCATGTACCCGTGTCCTCCTCACGGGATGCTTCTATGTTACTCCCTCTTGTCTGCCTTTTCCATGTACCTGTGTCCTCCTCACGGGATGCTACTATGTTACTCCCTCTTGTTTGCGCCGCCATGTACCTGTCTCCTCCTCACGGGATGTTTCTATGTTACTCCCTCTTGTCTGCCACATCCATGTACCCGTGTCCTCCTCACGGGATGCTTCTATGTTATTCCCTCTTGTCTACCTCTTCCATGTACCTGTGTCCTCCTCACGGGATGCTTCTATGTTACTCCCTCTTGTCTGCCCCTTCCATGTACCTGTGTCCTCCCCACGGGGTGCTTCTATGTTACTCCCTCTTGTCTGCTACTTCCATGTACCCGTGTCCTCCTCACGGGATGCTTCTATGTTACTCCCTCTTGTCTGCCTTTTCCATGTACCTGTGTCCTCCTCACGGGATGCTTCTATGTTACTCCATCTTGTCTGCCCAGCCGTGTACCTGTGTCCTCCCCACGGGGTGCTTCTATGTTACTCCCTCTTGTCTGCTACTTCCATGTACCCGTGTCCTCCTCACGGGATGCTTCTATGTTACTCCCTCTTGTCTGCCTTTTCCATGTACCTGTGTCCTCCTCACGGGATGCTACTATGTTACTCCCTCTTGTTTGCGCCGCCATGTACCTGTCTCCTCCTCACGGGATGTTTCTATGTTACTCCCTCTTGTCTGCCACATCCATGTACCTGTCTCCTCCTCACGGGATGTTTCTATGTTACTCCCTCTTGTCTGCCACATCCATGTACCCGTGTCCTCCTCACTGGATGCTACTATGTTACTCCCTCTTGTTTGCGCCGCCATGTACCTGTGTCCTCCTCACGGGATGTTTCTCTAGTTACTCCCTCTTGTCTGCCACATCCATGTACATGTGAGCTGGTAACGGGATGCTTCTATGTTACTCCCTCTTGTCTGCCCCGTCCATGTACCCATGTACTCCTCATGGGATGCTTCTATGTTACTCCTTCTTGTATACCCCATTCATGTACTCATGTCCCCCTCATGGAATGCTTCTGTGTTACTCCCTCTTGTCTGCCCCATCCATGTACCTGTGCCCTCCTCACGGAATGCTTCCATGTTACTCCCTATTGTCTGCCCCGTCCATGTACCTATGTCCTCCTCACGGGATGCTTCTATGTTACTCCCTCTTGTCTGCACTGTCCATGTACCTGTGTCCTCCTCACAGGATGCTTCTATGTTACTCGCTCTTGTCTGCCCCATCCATGTACCTGTGTTCTCCTCACGGGTTGCTTCTATGTTACTCCCTCTTGTCTGCCGCATCCATGTACCTGTGTCCTCCTAACGGGATGCTTCTATGTTACTCCCTCTTGTCTGCCTCTTCCATGTACCCGTGTCCTTCTCATGGGATGCTTCTATGTTACTCCCTCTTGTCTGCCCCATCCATGTACCTATGTCCCCCTAATGGAATGCTTCTATGCTACTCTCTCTTGTCTGCCCCATCCATGTACCTGTGTCCTCCTCACGGAATGCTTTTTTGTTACTCCCTCTTGTCTGCCCCATCCATGTACCTGTGTCCCCCTCATGGGATGCTTCTATGTTATTCCCTCTTGTCTGCCCTGTCCATGTACCCGTGTCCTCCCCACGGGATGCTTCTATGTTACTCCCTCTTGTCTGCCCCTTCCATGTACCTGTGTCCTCCTCACGGGATGCTTTTATGTTACTCCCTCTTGTCTGCACTGTCCATGTACCTGTGTCCTCCTCACAGGATGCTTCTATGTTACTCCCTCTTGTCTGCACCATCCATGTACCTGTGTCCTCCTCACTGGATGCTTCTGTGTTACTCCCTCTTGTCTGCCGCATCCATGTACCTGTGTCCTCCTCACGGGATGCTTCTATGTTACTCCCTCTTGTCTGCCCCATCCATGTACCTGTGTCCTCCTCACGGGATGCTTCTATGTTACTCCCCCTTGTCTGCCCCATCCATGTACCTGTGTCCTCCTCACGGAATGCTTCTATGTTGCTCCTTCTTGTATACCCCATTTATTTACTCATGTCCACCTCATGGAATGCTTTTATGTTACTCCCTCTTGTCTGCCCCTTCCATGTACGTGTGTCCTCCTCATGGGATGCTTCTATGTAACTCCCTCTTGTCTGCCCCTTCCATGTACATGTGTCCTCCTCATGAGATGCTTCTATGTTGCTCCCTCTTGTCTGCCCCATCCATGTACCTGTGTCCTCCTCACGGGATGCTTCTACGTTACTCCCTCTTGTCTGCGCCATCCATGTACCCGTGTCCTCCCCACGGGATCCTTCTATGTTTCTCCCTCTTGTCTGACCCTTCCTTGTTCCTGTGTCCTTCTCACGGGATGCTTCTACGTTACTCCCTCTTGTGTGCGCCGCCATGTACCTGTGTCCTCCTCACGGGATGCTTCTATGTTACTCCCTCTTGTTTGCCCCATCCATGTACCTGTGTCCTCCTCACGGGATGCTTCTATGTTATTTCCTCTTGTCTGCCCCGTCCATGTACCTGTGTCCTCCTCACGGGATGCTTCTTAGTTACTCCCTCTTGTCTGCCTCTTCCATGTACCCTTTTCCTCCTCACGGGATGCTTCTATGTTACTCCCTCTTGTCTGCCCCTTCCATGTACATGTGTCCTCCTCATGAGATGCTTCTATGTTGCTCCCTCTTGTCTGCCCCATCCATGTACCTGTGTCCTCCTCACGGGATGCTTCTACGTTACTCCCTCTTGTCTGCCCCTTCCATGTACATGTGTCCTCCTCATGAGATGCTTTTATGTTACTCCCTCTTGTCTGCCCCATCCATGTACCCGTGTCCTTCTCACAGGATGCTTCTATGTTACTCCCTCTTGTCTGCGCCATCCATGTACCCGTGTCCTCCCCACGGGATCCTTCTATGTTTCTCCCTCTTGTCTGACCCTTCCTTGTTCCTGTGTCCCCCTCATGGAATGCTTCTGTGTTACTCCCTCTTGACTGCCCCATCCATGTACCTGTGTACTCCTCACGGAATGCTTCTATGTTACTCCCTCTTGTCTGCCCCATCCATGTACCTGTGTCCTCCTCACGGGATGCTTCTATGTTATTTCCTCTTGTCTGCCCCGTCCATGTACCCGTGTCCTCCCCTCGGGATGCTTCTATGTTACTCCCTCTTGTCTACCTCTTCCATGTACCTGTGTCCTCCTCACGGGATGCTTCTATGTTACTCCCTCTTGTCTGCCCCTTCCATGTACCTGTGTCCTCCCCACAGGGTGCTTCTATGTTACTCCCTCTTGTCTGCTACTTCCATGTACCCGTGTCCTCCTCACGGGATGCTTCTATGTTACTCCCTCTTGTCTGCCTTTTCCATGTACCTGTGTCCTCCTCACGGGATGCTTCTATGTTACTCCATCTTGTCTGCCCTGCCGTGTACCTGTGTCCTCCCCACGGGGTGCTTCTATGTTACTCCCTCTTGTCTGCTACTTCTATGTACCCGTGTCCTCCTCACGGGATGCTTCTATGTTACTCCCTCTTGTCTGCCTTTTCCATGTACCTGTGTCCTCCTCACGGGATGCTACTATGTTACTCCCTCTTGGTTGCGCCGCCATGTACCTGTGTCCTCCTCACGGGATGTTTCTATGTTACTCCCTCTTGTCTGCCACATCCATGTACCCGTGTCCTCCTCACGGGATGCTTCTATGTTATTCCCTCTTGTCTGCCCCTTCCTTGTACCTGTGTCCTCCTCACGGGATGCTACTATGTTACTCCCTCTTGTCTGCCCCATCCATACACCTGTGTCCTCCTCACAGGATGCTTCTATGTTACTCCCTCTTGTCTGCCCCTTCCACGTACCTATGTACTCCTCACGGGATGCTTCTATGTTACTCGCTCTTGTTTGCCCCTTCCATGTACCTGTGTCCTCCTCACGGGATGCTTCTGTGTTACTCCCTCTTGTCTGCCCCATCCATGTACCTGTGTCCTCCTAACGGGATGCTTCTGTGTTACTCCCTCTTGTCTGCCCCGCCATGTACCTGTGTCCTCCTCACGGGATGCTTCTATGTTACTCCCTCTTGTCTGCCCCTTCCATGTAATTCTGTCCTCCTCAAGGGATGCTTCTATGTTGCTCCCTCTTGTCTGCCCCATCCATGTACCTGTGTCCTCCTCACAGGATGCTTCTATGTTACTCCCTCTTGTCTGCCCCTTCCATGTAACTGTGTCCTCCTCAAGGGATGCTTCTATGTTGCTCCCTCTTGTCTGCCCCATCCATGTACCTGTGTCCTCCTCACGGGATGCTTCTGTGTTACTCCCTCTTGTCTGCCCTGTCCATGTACCTGTGTCCTCCTCACGGGATGCTTCTATGTTACTCCCTCTTGTCTGCCCCTTCCATGTACCTGTGTCCTCCTCACGGGATGCTACTATGTTACTCCCTCTTGTTTGCCCTGTCCATGTACCCGTGTCCTCCTCACGGGATGATTCTATGTTACTCCCTCTTGTTTGCCCATCCATGTACCTGTGTCCTCCTCACAGGATGCTTCTATGTTACTCCCTCTTGTCTGCCCCATCCATGTTCCCGTGTCCTCCTCACGGGATGCTTCTATGTTACTCCCTCTTGTCTGCCTCTTCCATGTACCTGTGTCCTCCACACGGGATGCTTCTATGTTACTACCTCTTGTCTGCCCCGTCCATACACCTGTGTCCTCCTCACAGGATGCTTCTATGTTACTCCCTCTTGTTTGCCCATCCACGTACCTGTGTCCTCCTCACGGGATGCTTCTATGTTACTAGCTCTTGTTTGCCCCTTCCATGTACCTATGTCCTCCTCACGGGATGCTTCTATGTTACTCCCTCTTGTCTGCCCCATCCATGTACCTGTGTCGTCCTCACGGGATGCTTCTGTGTTACTCCCTCTTGTCTGCCCCGTCCATGTACCTGTGTCCTCCTCACGGGATGCTTCTATGTTACTCCCTCTTGTATGCCCCATCCATGGACATGTGTCCTCCTAACGGGATGCTTCTATGTTACTCCCTCTTGTCTGCCCCGTCCATGTACCCATGTACTCCTCACGGGAATCTTCTATGTTACTCCCTCTTGTCTGCTCCATCCATGTACATGTGTCCTCCTCTCGGGATGCTTCTGTGTTACTCCCACTTATCTGCCCATCCATGTACCTGTGTCCTCCTCACGGGATGCTTCTATGTTACTCCCTCTTGTCTGCCCCATCCATGTACCTGTGTCCTCCTCACGGGATGCTTCTATGTTACTCCCTCTTGTCTGCCCCGTCCATGTACCTGTGTCCTCCTCACAGGATGCTTCTATGTTACTCCCTCTTGTCTGCCCCATCCATGTACCTGTGTCCTCACGGGATGCTTCTATGTTACTCCCTCTTGTCTGCCCCGTCCATGTACCTGTGTCCTCCTCACGGGATGCTTCTATGTTTCTCCCTCTTGTCTGCCCTGTCCATGTACCTGTGTCCTCCTCACGGGATGCTTCTATGTTACTACCTCTTGTCTGCCCTGTCCATGTACCTGTGTCCTCCTCACGGGATGCTTCTATGTTACTCCCTCTTGTCTGCCCCGTCCATGTACCTGTGTCCTCCTCACTGGATGCTTCTGTGCTACTCCCTCTTGTCTGCCCCATCCATGTACCTGTGTCCTCCTCACGGGATGCTTCTATGTTACTCCCTCTTGTCTGCCTCTTCCATGTACCTGTGTCCTCCACACGGGATGCTTCTATGTTACTACCTCTTGTCTGCCCCGTCCATACACCTGTGTCCTCCTCACAGGATGCTTCTATGTTACTCCCTCTTGTCTGCCCCTTCCACGTACCTGTGTCCTCCTCACGGGATGCTTCTATGTTACTCCCTCTTGTCTGCTCCATCCATGTACCTGTGTCCTCCTCACGGGATGCTTCTGTGTTACTCCCTCTTGTCTGCCCCATCCATGTACCTGTGTCCTCCTCACGGGATGCTTCTGTGGTACTCCCTCTTGTCTGCCCCGCCATGTACCTGTGTCCTCCTCACAGGATGCTTCTATGTTACTCCCTCTTGTCTGCCCCTTCCATGTAACTGTGTCCTCCTCACAGGATGCTTCTATGTTACTCCCTCTTGTCTGCCCCTTCCATGTAACTGTGTCCTCCTCAAGGGATGCTTCTATGTTGCTCCCTCTTGTCTGCCCCATCCATGTACCTGTGTCCTCCTCACAGGATGCTTCTATGTTACTCCCTCTTGTCTGCCCCTTCCATGTAACTGTGTCCTCCTCAAGGGATGCTTCTATGTTGCTCCCTCTTGTCTGCCCCATCCATGTACCTGTGTCCTCCTCACGGGATGCTTCTGGGTTACTCCCTCTTGTCTGCCCTGTCCATGTACCTGTGTCTTCCTCACGGGATGCTTCTATGTTACTCCCTCTTGTCTGCCCCTTCCATGTACCTGTGTCCTCCTCACGGGATGCTTCTATGTTACTCCCTCTTGTTTGCCCATCCATGTACCTGTGTCCTCCTCACGGGATGCTTCTATGTTACTCCCTCTTGTCTGCCCTTTCTATGTACCTGTGTCCTCCCCTCGGGATGCTTCTATGTTACTCCCTCTTGTCTGCCCCATCCATGTACCTGTGTCCTCCTCACGGGATGCTTCTATGTTACTCCCTCTTGTTTGCCCTGTCCATGTACCCGTGTCCTCCTCACGGGATGATTCTATGTTACTCCCTCTTGTCTGCCCCTTCCATGTACCTGTGTCCTCCCCTCGGGATGCTTCTATGTTACTCCCTCTTGTCTGCACTGTCCATGTACCTGTGTGCTCCTCATGGGATGCTTTTATGTTACTCCCTCTTTTCTGCCTCTTCCATGTACCTGTGTCCTCCTCACGGGATGGTTCTATGTTACTACCTCTTGTCTGCCCCGTCCATGTACCTGTGTCCTCCTCATGGGATGCTTCTATGTTACTCCCTCTTGTCTGCCCCGTCCATGTACCTGTGTCCTCCTCATGGGATGCTTCTATGTTACTCCCTCTTGTCTGCCCCGTCCATGTACCTGTGTCCTCCCCTCGGGATGCTTCTATGTTACTCCCTCTTGTCTGCCCCATCCATGTACCTGTGTCCCCCTCACAGGATGCTTCTATGTTACTCCCTCTTGTCTGCCCCGTCCATGTACCTGTGTCCTCCTCCTGGGATGCTTCTATGTTACTCCCTCTTGTATGCCCCTTCCGTGTACCTGTGTACTCCTCACGGGATGCTTTTATGTTACTCCCTCTTGTCTGCGTCTTCCGTGTACCTGTGTCCTCCTCATGGGATGCTTCTATGTTACTACCTCTTGTCTGCCCCTTCCATGTACCTGTGTACTCCTCACAGGATGCTTCTATGTTACTCCCTCTTGTCTGCCCCTTCCATGTACCTGTGTACTCCTCACGGGATGCTTTTATGTTACTCCCTCTTGTCTGCGTCTTCCGTGTACCTGTGTACTCCTCACAGGATGCTTCTATGTTACTCCCTCTTGTCTGCCCTGTCCATGTACCCATGTACTTCTCACAGGATGCTTCTATGTTACTCCCTCTTGTCTGCCCCATCCATGTACCTGTGTCCTCCTCACGGGATGTTTCTATGTTACTCCCTCTTGTCTGCCCCTTCCATGTACCTGTGTCCTCCTCAGGGGATGCTTCTATGTTACTCCCTCTTGTCTGCCCCTTCCATGTACCTGTGTCCTCCTCTCGGGATGCTTCTGTGTTACTCCCTCTTATCTGCCCATCCATGTACCTGTGTCGTCCTCACGGGATGCTTCTGTGTTACTCCCTCTTGTCTGCCCCGTCCATGTACCTGTGTCCTCCTCACGGGATGCTTCTATGTTACTCCCTCTTGTCTGCCCCATCCATGTACCTTTGTCCTCCTCACGGGATGCTTCTATGTTACTCCCTCTTGTCTGCCCCGTCCATGTACCTGTGTCCTCCTCACGGGATGCTTCTATGTTTCTCCCTCTTGTCTGCCCTGTCCATGTACCTGTGTCCTCCTCACGGGATGCTTCTATGTTACTCCCTCTTGTCTGCCCCGTCCATGTACCTGTGTCCTCCTCACGGGATGCTTCTATGTTACTCCCTCTTGTCTGCCCATCCATGTACATGTGTCCTCCTCACTGGATGCTTCTGTGTTACTCCCTGTTGTCTGCCCTGTCCATGTACCTGTGTCCTCCTCCTGGGATGCTTCTATGTTACTCCCTCTTGTCTGCCCCATCCATGTACCTGTGTCCTCCTCACGGGATGCTTCTATGTTACTCCCTCTTGTCTGCCCATCCATGTACCTGTGTCCCCCTCATGGAATGCTTCTATGTTACTCCCTCTTGTCTGCCCCGTCCATGTACCTATGTCCTCCTCACGGGATGCTTCTATGTTACTCCCTCTTGTATGCCCCATCCATGTACATGTGTCCTCCTAACGGGATGCTTCTATGTTACTCCCTCTTGTCTGCACCATCCATGTACCTGTGTCCTCCTCTCGGGATGCTTCTGTGTTACTCCCTCTTATCTGCCCATCCATGTACCTGTGTCGTCCTCACGGGATGCTTCTGTGTTACTCCCTCTTGTCTGCCCCGTCCATGTACCTGTGTCCTCCTCACGGGATGCTTCTATGTTACTCCCTCTTGCCTGCCCCATCCATGTACCTGTGTCCTCCTCACGGGATGCTTCTATGTTACTCCCTCTTGTCTGCCCCATCCATGTACCTGTTTCCTCCGCACGGGATGCTTCTATGTTACTCCCTCTTGTCTGCCCCGTCCATGTACCTGTGTCCTCCTCACAGAATGCTTCTATGTTACTCCCTCTTGTCTGCCCATTCATGTACCTGTGTCCCCCTCATGGAATGCTTCTATGTTACTCCCTCTTGTCTGCCCCGTCTTTGTACCTGTGTTCTCCTCACGGGATGCTTCTATGTTACTCCCTCTTGTCTACCCCGTCCATGTACCTGTGTCCTCTTCACTGGATGCTTCTGTGCTACTCCCTCTTGTCTGCCCCATCCATGTACCTGTGTCCTCCTCACTGGATGCTTCTGTGCTACTCCCTCTTGTCTGCCTCTTCCATGTACCTGTGTCCTCCACACGGGATGCTTCTATGTTACTTCCTCTTGTCTGCCCCGTCCATGTACCTGTGTCCTCCTCACGGGATGATTCTATGTTACTCCCTCTTGTTTGCCCATCCATGTACCTGTGTCCTCCTCACGGGATGCTTCTATGTTACTCCCTCTTGTCTGACCCTTCCATGTACCTGTGTCCTCCCCTCGGGATGCTTCTATGTTACTCCCTCTTATCTGCCCCGTCCATGTACCTGTGTCCTCCTCACGGGATGCTTCTATGTTACTCCCTCTTGACTGCCCCATCCATGTACCTGTGTCCCCCTCACAGGATGCTTCTATGTTACTCCCTCTTGTCTGCCCCATCCATGTACCTGTGTCCGCCTCACGGGATGCTTCTATGTTACTCCCTCTTGTCTGCACTGTCCATGTACCTGTGTGCTCCTCATGGGATGCTTCTACGTTACTCCCTCTTGTCTGCCTTATCCATGTACCTGTGTCCTCCCCTCGGGATGCTTCTATGTTACTCCCTCTTGTCTGCCCCATCCATGTACCTGTGTCCTCCTCATGGGATGCTTCTATGTAACTACCTCTTGTCTGCCCCTTCCATGTACCTGTGTCCTCCTCACAGGATGCTTCTATGTTACTACCTCTTGTCTGCCCCTTCCATGTACCTGTGTCCTCCTCACAGGATGCTTCTATGTTACTCCCTCTTGTATGCCCCTTCCGTGTACCTGTGTACTCCTCACAGGATGCTTCTATGTTACTCCCTCTTGTCTGCCTCTTCCATGTACCTGTGTACTCCTCACAGGATGCTTCTATGTTACTCCCTCTTGTCTGCCCTGTTCATATACCCATGTACTCCTCACGGGATGCTTCTATGTTACTCCCTCTTGTTTGCCCCTTCCATGTACCTGTGTCCTCCTCACGGGATGCTTCTATGTTACTACCTCTTGTCAGCCCCATCCATGTACCTGTGTCCTCCTCACAGGATGCTTCTGTGTTACTCCCTCTTGTCTGCCCCCATCCATGTACCTGTGTCCTCCTCACGGGATTCTTCTGTGTTACTCCCTCTTGTCTGCCCCGTCCATGTACCTGTGTCCTTCTCCTGGGATGCTTCTTTATTACTCCCTCTTGTCTGCCCCTTCCATGTACCTGTGTCCTCCTCACGGGATGATTCTATGTTACTCCCTCTTGTCTGCCCCTTCCATGTACCTGTGTTCTCCTCACGGGATGCTTCTATGTTACTCCCTCTTGTTTGCCCTGTCCATGTACCTGTGTCCTCCTCACGGGAGGCTTCTATGTTACTACCTCTTGTCTGACCCGTCCTTGTACCTGTGACCTCCTCACAGGATGCTTCTATGTTACTCCCTTTTGTCTGCCCCATCCTAGTACCCATGTACTCCTCTCGGGATGCTTCTATGTTACTCCCTCTTGTCTGCCCCATCCATGTACCTGTGTCCTCCTCACGGGATGCTTCTATGTTACTCCCTCTTGTCTACCCCTTCCATGTACCTGTGTCCTCCTCACGGGATGCTTCTATGTTTCTCCTCTTGTCTGCCCCATCCATGTACCTGTGTCCTCCTCACGGGATGCTTCTATGTTACTCCCTCTTGTCTACCCCGTCCATGTACCTGTGTCCTCCCCACGGGATGCTTCTATGTTACTCCCTCTTGTCTGCCCCGTCCATGTACCCGTGTCCTCCTCACAGGATGCTTCTATGTTACTCCCTCTTGTCTGCCCCGTCCATATTCCTGTGTCCTTTCCGCGGAATGCTTCTGTGTTACTCCCTCTTGTCTGCCCCGTCCATGTACCTGTGTCCTCCTCACGGAATGCTTCTATGTTTCTCCCTCTTGTCTGCACCATCCATGTACCTGAGTCCTCCTCACTGGATGCTTCTGTGTTATTCCCTCTTGTCTGCCCCATCCATGTACGTGTGTCCTCCTAACGGGATGCTTCTATGTTACTCCCTCTTGTCTGCCCCTTCCACGTAACTGTGTCCTCCTCACTGGATGCTTCTATGTTGCTCCCTCTTGTCTGCCCCATCCATGTACCTGTGTCCTCCTCACGGGATGCTTCTGTGTTACTCCCTCTTGTCTGCCCTGTCCATGTACCTGTGTCCTCCTCACAGGATGCTTCTATGTTACTCCCTTTTGTTTGCCCTGTCCATGTACCTGTGTCCTCCTCACGGGATGCTTCTATGTAACTCCCTCTTGTCTGCACCATCCATGTACCTGTGTCCTCCTCACGGGATGCTTCTGTGTTACTCCCTCTTGTCTGCCCTTCCATGTACCCGTGAACACCTCATGGGATGCTTCTATGTTACTCCCCCTTGTCTGCCTCTTCCATGTACCTGTGTCCTCCTCACGGGAGGCTTCTATGTTACTACCTCTTGTCTGACCCGTCCTTGTACCTGTGTCCTCCTCACAGGATGCTTCTATGTTACTCCCTTTTGTCTGCCCCATCCTAGTACCCATGTACTCCTCACGGGATGCTTCTATGTTACTCCCTCTTGTATGCCCCATCCATGTAACTGTGTCCTCCTCACGGGATGCTTCTATGTTGCTCCCTCTTGTCTGCCCCATCCATGTACCTGTGTCCTCCTCACGGGATGCTTCTGTGTTACTCCCTCTTGTCTGCCCTGTTTATGTACCTGTGTCCTCCTCACGGGATGCTTCTATGTTACTCCCTTTTGTCTGCCCCTTCCATGTACCTGTGTCCTCCTCAAGGAATGCTTCTATGTTACTCCCTCTTGTTTGCCCTGTCCATGTACCCGTGTCCTCCTCACGGGATGCTTCTATGTTACTCCCTCTTGTTTGCCCATCCATGTACCTGTGTCCTCCTCACGGGATGCTTCTCTGTTACTCCCTCTTGTCTGCCCCCTCCATGTACCTGTGTCCTCCCCACGGGATGCTTCTATGTTACTACCTCTTGTCTGCCCCATCCATGTACCTGTGTCCTCCTCAAGGGATGCTTCTATGTTACTCCCTCTTGTCTGCCCCGTCCATGTAACTGTGTCCTCCTCACGGGATGCTTCTGTGTTACTCCCCCTTGTCTGCCCCGTCCATGTACCTGTGTCCTCCTCACGGGATGCTTCTGTGTTACTCCCTCTTGTCTGCCCCGTCCATGTACCTGTGTCCTCCTCACGGGATGCTTCTGTGTTACTCCCTCTTGTCTGCCCCGTCCATGTACCTGTGTCCTCCTCACGGGATGCTTCTGTGTTACTCCCTCTTGTCTGCCCTGTCCATGTACCTGTGTCCTCCTCACAGGATGCTTCTATGTTACTCCCTTTTGTTTGCCCTGTCCATGTACCTATGTCCTCCTCACGGGATGCTTCTATGTAACTCCCTCTTGTCTGCACCATCCATGTACCTGTGTCCTCCTCACGGGATGCTTCTGTGTTACTCCCTCTTGTCTGCCCTTCCATGTGTCCTCCTCACGGGATGCTTCTGTGTTACTCCCTCTTGTCTGCCCTTCCATGTACCCGTGAACACCTCATGGGATGCTTCTATGTTACTCCCCCTTGTCTGCCTCTTCCATGTACCTGTGTCCTCCTCACGGGAGGCTTCTATGTTACTACCTCTTGTCTGACCCGTCCTTGTACCTGTGTCCTCCTCACAGGATGCTTCTATGTTACTCCCTTTTGTCTGCCCCATCCTAGTACCCATGTACTCCTCACGGGATGCTTCTGTGTTACTCCCTCTTGTCTGCCCCATCCATGTAACTGTGTCCTCCTCACGGGATGCTTCTATGTTGCTCCCTCTTGTCTGCCCCGTCCATGTACCTGTGTCCTCCTCACGGGATGCTTCTATGTTACTCCCTTTTGTCTGCCCCTTCCATGTACCTGTGTCCTCCTCAAGGAATGCTTCTATGTTACTCCCTCTTGTTTGCCCTGTCCATGTACCCGTGTCCTCCTCACGGGATGCTTCTATGTTACTCCCTCTTTTTTGCCCATCCATGTACCTGTGTCCTCCTCACGGGATGCTTCTCTGTTACTCCCTCTTGTCTGCCCCCTCCATGTACCTGTGTCCTCCCCACGGGATGCTTCTATGTTACTACCTCTTGTCTGCCCCATCCATGTACCTGTGTCCTCCTCAAGGGATGCTTCTATGTTACTCCCTCTTGTCTGCCCCGTCCATGTAACTGTGTCCTCCTCACGGGATGCTTCTGTGTTACTCCCTCTTGTCTGCCCCGTCCATGTACCTGTGTCCTCCTCACGGGATGCTTCTGTGTTACTCCCTCTTGTCTGCCCTGTCCATGTACCTGTGTCCTCCTCACGGGATGCTTCTATGTTACTCCCTCTTGTCTGCCCCCTCCATGTATCTGTGTCCTCCCCACGGGATGCTTCTATGTTACTCCGTCTTGTCTGCCCACTCCATGTACCTGAGTTCTTCCCACGGGATGCTTCTATGTTACTCCCTCTAGTCTGCCCTATCCATGTACCTGTGTCCTCCTCACGGGATGCTTCTATGTTGCTCCCTCTTGTCTGCCCTATCCATGTACCTGTGTCCTCCTCACGGGATGCTTCTATGTTACTCCCTCTTGTCTGCCCCTTCCATGTACCTGTGTCCTCCTCACGGGATGCTTCTATGTTAGTCCCTCTTGTTTGCCCTGTCCATGTACCCGTGTCCTCCTCACGGGATGCTTCTATGTTACTCCCTCTTGTTTGCCCATCCATGTACCTGTGTCCTCCTCACGGGATGCTTCTATGTTAATCCCTCTTGTCTGCCCCCTCCATGTACCTGTGTCCTCCCCACGGGATGCTTCTATGTTACTCCCTCTTGTCTGCCCCATCCATGTACCTCTGTCCTCCTCACGGGATGCTTCTATGTTGCTCCCTCTTATCTGCCCCATCCATGTACCTGTGTCCTCCTCATGGGATGCTTCTATGTTGCTCCCTCTTGTCTGCCCCATCCATGTACCTGTGTCCTCCTCACGGGATGCTTCTGTGTTACTCCCTCTTGTCTGCCCCTTCCATGTACCTGTGTCCTCCTCACAAGATGCTACTATGTTACTCCCTCTTGTCTGCCCCTTCCATGTACCTGTATCCTCCTCAAGGAATGCTTCTATGTTACTCTCTCTTGTTTGCCCATCCATGTACCTGTGTCCTCCTCACGGGATGCTTCTGTGTTACTCCCTCTTGTCTGCCCTGTTTATGTACCTATGTCCTCCTCACAAGATGCTACTATGTTACTCCCTCTTGTCTGCCCCTTCCATGTACCTGTGTCCTCCTCAAGGAATGCTTCTATGTTACTCCCTCTTGTCTGCCCCATCCATGTACCTTTGTCCTCCTCACGGGATGCTTCTATGTTGCTCCCTCTTGTCTGCCCCATCCATGTACCTGTGTCCTCCTCATGGGGATGCTTCTATGTTGCTCCCTCTTCTCTGCCCCATCAATGTACCTGTGTCCTCCTCACGGGATGCTTCTGTGATACTCCCTCTTGTCTGCCCTGTTTATGTACCTGTGTCCTCCTCACAAGATGCTACTATGTTACTCCCTCTTGTCTGCCCCTTCCATGTACCAGTGAACTCCTCATGGGATGCTTCTATGTTACTCCCTCTTGTCTGCCTCTTCCATGTATCTGTGTCCTCCTCAAGGAATGCTTTTATGTTACTCCCCCTTGTTTGCCCTGTCCATGTACCTGTGTCCACCTCACGGGATGCTTCTATGTTACCCCCTCTTGTTTGCCCATCCATGTACCTGTGTCGTCCTCACGGGATGCTTCTATGTTACTCCCTCTTGTCTGCCCCCTCCATGTACCTGTGTCCTCCCCACGGGATGCTTCTATGTTACTCCCTCTTGTCTGCCCCATCCATGTACCTGTGTCCTCCTCATGGGATGCTTCTATGTTACTACCTCTTGTCTGCCCCATCCATGTACCTGTGTCCTCCTCATGGGATGCTTCTATGTTACTACCTCTTGTCTGCCCCATCCATGTACCTGTGTCCTCCTCACGGGATGCTTCTATGTAACTCCCTCTTGTCTGCACCATCCATGTACCTGTGTCCTCCTCACGGGATGCTTCTGTGTTACTCCCTCTTGTCTGCTTTTCCATGTACCAGTGAACTCCTCATGGGATGCTTCTATGTTACTCCCTCTTGTCTGCCTCTTCCATGTACCTGTGTCCTCCTCACGGGAGGCTTCTATGTTACTACGTCTTGTCTGACCCGTCTTTGTACCTGTGTCCTCCTCACAGGATGCTTCTATATTACTCCCTCTTGTCTGCCCCATCCATGTACCTGTGTCCTCCTCACGGGATGCTTCTGTGTTACTCCCTCTTATCTCCCCTGTCCATGTACCTGTGTCCTCCTCACGGGATGCTTCTATGTTACTCCCTCTTGTCTGCCCCTTCCATGTACCTGGGTCCTCCTCACGGGATGCTTCTATGTTAGTCCCTCTTGTTTGTCCTTTCCATGTACCCGTGTCCTCCTCACGGGATGCTTCTATGTTACTCCCTCTTGTTTGCCCATCCATGTACCTGTGTCCTCCTCACGGGATGCTTCTATGTTACTCCCTCTTGTCTGCCCACTCCATGTACCTGTGTCCTCCCCACGGGATGCTTCTATGTTACTCCCTCTTGTCTGCCCCATCCATGTACCTGTGTCCTCATGGGATGCTTCCATGTTACTACCTCTTGTCTGCCCCGTCCATGTACCTGTGTTCTCCTCACGGGATGCTTCTATGTTACTCCCTCTTGTCTGCCCCATCCATGTACATGTGTCCTCCTAACGGGATGCTTCTATGTTACTCCCTCTTGTCTGCCCCGTCCATGTACCGATGTACTCCTCACGGGATGCTTCTATGTTACTCCGTCTTGTCTGCCCCCTCCATGTACCTGAGTTCTTCCCAAGGAATGCTTCTATGTTACTCCCTCTTGTCTGCCCTATCCATGTACCTGTGTCCTCCTCACGGGATGATTCTATGTTACTCCCTCTTGTCTGCCCCTTCCATGTAACTGTGTCCTCCTCACGGGATGCTTCTATGTTGCTCCCTCTTGTCTGCCCCATCCATGTACCTGTGTCCTCCTCACGGGATGCTTCTATGTTACTCCCTCTTGTCTGCCCCTTCCATGTACCTGTGTCCTCCTCACGGGATGCTTCTATGTTACTCCCTCTTGTTTGCCCATCCATGTACCCATGTCCTCCCCACGGGATGCTTTTATGTTACTCCCTCTTGTTTGCCCTGTCCATGTACCTGTGTCCACCTCACGGGATGCTTCTATGTTACCCCCTCTTGTTTGCCCATCCATGTACCTGTGTCGTCCTCACGGGATGCTTCTATGTTACCCCCTCTTGTTTGCCCATCCATGTACCTGTGTCCTCCTCACGGGATGCTTCTATGTTACTCCCTCTTGTCTGCCCCTTCCATGTACCTGTGTCCTCCTCACAAGATGCTACTATGTTACTCCCTCTTGTCTGCCCCTTCCATGTACCAGTGAACTCCTCATGGGATGCTTCTATGTTACTCCCTCTTGTCTGCCTCTTCCATGTACCTGTGTCCTCCTCATGGAATGCTTTTATGTTACTCCCTCTTGTTTGCCCTGTCCATGTACCTGTGTCCACCTCACGGGATGCTTCTATGTTACCCCCTCTTGTTTGCCCATCCATGTACCTGTGTCGTCCTCACGGGATGCTTCTATGTTACTCCCTCTTGTCTGCCCCCTCCATGTACCTGTGTCCTCCCCACGGGATGCTTCTATGTTACTCCCTCTTGTCTGCCCCATCCATGTACCTGTGTCCTCATGGGATGCTTCTATGTTACTACCTCTTGTCTGCCCCATCCATGTACCTGTGTCCTCCTCACGGGATGCTTCTATGTTACTCCCTCTTGTCTGCCCCATCCATGTACCTGTGTCCTCCTCATGGGATGCTTCTATGTTGCTCCCTCTTGTCTGCCCCATCCATGTACCTGTGTCCTCCTCACGGGATGCTTCTGTGTTATCCCCTCTTGTCTGCCCTGTTTATGTACCTGTGTCCTCCCCACGGGATGCTTCTATGTTACTCCCTCTTGTCTGCCCCTTCCATGTACCTGTGTCCTCCTCAAGGAATGCTTCTATGTTACTCCCTCTTGTTTGCCCTGTCCATGTACCCGTGTCCTCCTCACGGGATGCTTCTATGTTACTCCCTCTTGTCTGCCCCTTCCATGTACCTGTGTCCTCCTCAAGGAATGCTTCTATGTTACTCCCTCTTGTTTGCCCTGTCCATGTACCCGTGTCCTCCTCACGGGATGCTTCTATGTTACTAGCTCTTGTTTGCCCATCCATGTACCTGTGTCCTCCTCACGGGATGCTTCTCTGTCACTCCCTCTTCTCTGCCCCCTCCATGTACCTGTGTCCTCCCCACGGGATGCTTCTATGTTACTACCTCTTGTCTGCCCCATCCATGTACCTGTGTCCTCCTCAAGGGATGCTTCTATGTTACTCCCTCTTGTCTGCCCCGTCCATGTAACTGTGTCCTCCTCACGGGATGCTTCTGTGTTACTCCCTCTTGTCTGCCCCGTCCATGTACCTGTGTCCTCCTCACGGGATGCTTCTATGTTACTCCCTCTTGTCTGCCCCATCCATGTACCTGTGTCCTCCTCACGGGACGCTTCTATGTTACTCCCTCTTGTCTGCCCCCTCCATGTACCTGTGTCCTCCCCACGGGACGCTTCTATGTTACTCCCTCTTCTCTGCCCCATCCATGTACCTGTGTCCTCATGGGATGCTTCCATGTTACTACATCTTGTCTGCCCCGTCCATGTACCTGTGTTCTCCTCACGGGATGCTTCTATGTTACTCCCTCTTGTCTGCCCCATCCATGTACATGTGTCCTCCTAACGGGATGCTTCTATGTTACTCCCTCTTGTCTGCCCCGTCCATGTACCGATGTACTCCTCACGGGATGCTTCTATGTTACTCCGTCTTGTCTGCCCCCTCCATGTACCTGAGTTCTTCCCAAGGGATGCTTCTATGTTACTCCCTCTTGTCTGCCCTATCCATGTACCTGTGTCCTCCTCACGGGATGATTCTATGTTACTCCCTCTTGTCTGCCCCTTCCATGTAACTGTGTCCTCCTCACGGGATGCTTCTATGTTGCTCCCTCTTGTCTGCCCCATCCATGTACCTGTGTCCTCCTCACGGGATGCTTCTATGTTACTCCCTCTTGTTTGCCCTGTCCGTGTACCCGTGTCCTCCTCACGGGATGCTTCTATGTTACTCCCTGTTGTCTGCCCCATCCATGTAGCTGTGTCCTCCTCACGGGATGCTTCTATGTTGCTCCCTCTTGTCTGCCCCATCCATGTACCTGTGTCCTCCTCACGGGATGCTTCTGTGTTACTCCCTCTTGTCTGCCCTGTTTATGTACCTGTGTCCTCCTCACGGGATGCTTCTATGTTACTCCCTCTTGTCTGCCCCTTCCATGTACCTGTGTCCTCCTCAAGGAATGCTTCTATGTTACTCCCTCTTGTTTGCCCTGTCCATGTACCCGTGTCCTCCTCACGGGATGCTTCTATGTTACTCCCTCTTGTTTGCCCATCCATGTATCTGTGTCCTCCTCACGGGATGCTTCTCTGTTACTCCCTGTTGTCTGCCCCCTCCAAGTACCCATGTCCTCCCCACGGGATGCTTCTATGTTACTCCCGATTGTCTGCCCCATCCATGTACCTGTGTCCTCCTCACGGGATGCTTCTATGTTGCTCCCTCTTGTCTGCCCCATCCATGTACCTGTGTCCTCCTCACGGGATGCTATTATGTTACTCTCTCTTGTCTGTCCCATCCATGTACCTGTGTCCTCCTAACGGGATGCTTCTATGTTACTCCCTCTTGTCTGCCCCATCCATGTACCTGTGTCCTCCTCACGGGATGCTTCTATGTTACTCTCTCTTGTTTGCCCCGCCATGTACCTGTGTCCTCCTCACGGGATGCTATTATGTTACTCCCTCTTGTCTGCCCCATCCATGTACCTGTGTCCTCCTCACGGGATGCTTCTATGTTACTCCCTCTTGTTTGCCCCATCCATGTACCTGTGTCCTCCTCACGGGATGCTTCTATATTACTCCCTCTTGTTTGCCCATCCATGTACCTGTGTCCTCATCACGGGATGCTTCTATGTTACTGCCTCTTGTCTGCCCCGTCCATGTACCTGTGTCCTCCTCACGGGATGCTTCTATGTTGCTACCTCTTGTCTGCCCCTTCCATGTAACTGTGTCCTCCTCACGGGATGCTTCTATGTTACTCCCTCTTGTCTGCCCCATCCATGTACCTGTGTCCTCCTCACAGGATGCTTCTATGTTACTCCCTCTTGTCTGCCCATATATGTACCTGTGTCCCCCTCATGGAATGCTACTATATTACTCTCTCTTGTCTGCCCCGTCCATGTACCTGTGTCCTCCTCACGGGATGCTTCTATGTTACTCCCTCTTGTCTGCCCCTTCCATGTACCTGTGTCCTCCTCACGGGATGCTTCTATGTTACTCCCTCTCATCTGCCCCATCCATGTACCTGTGTCCTCCTAACGGGATGCTTCTATGTTACTCCCTCTTGTCTGCTCCGTCCATGTACCGATGTACTCCTCACAGGATGCTTCTATGTTACTCCCTCTTGTCTGCCCCATCCATGTACATGTGTCCTCCTAACAGGATGCTTCTATGTTACTCCCTCTTGTCTGCACCATCCATGTACCTGTGTCCTCCTCACGGGATGCTTCTATGTTACTCCCTCTTGTCTGCCCCTTCCATGTACCTGTGTCCTCCCCACGGGATGCTTCTATGTTACTCCCTCTTGTCTGCCCCGTCCATGTACCCATGTACTCCTCACGGGATGCTTCTGTGTTACTCCCTCTTGTTTGCCCATCCATGTACCTGTGTCCTCCTCACGGGATGCTTCTATGTTACTCCCTCTTTTCTGCCCCGTCCTTGTACCCATGTCCTCCTCACGGGATGCTTTTATGTTATTCCCTTTTGTCTTCCCCTTCCATGTACCTGTGTCCTCCTCACGGGATGCTTCTATGTTACTCCCTCTTGTCTGCCCTGTCCATGTACCTGTGTCCTCCTCACGGGATGCTTCTATGTTACTCCCTCTTGTCTGCCCCGTCCATGTACCTGTGTCCTCCTCACGGGATGCTTCTGTGTTACTCCCTCTTGTCTGCCCTTCCATGTACCCGTGAACACCTCATGGGATGCTTCTATGTTACTCCCCCTTGTCTGCCTCTTCCATGTACCTGTGTCCTCCTCACGGGAGGCTTCTATGTTACTACCTCTTGTCTGACCCGTCCTTGTACCTGTGTCCTCCTCACAGGATGCTTCTATGTTACTCCCTTTTGTCTGCCCCATCCTAGTACCCATGTACTCCTCACGGGATGCTTCTGTGTTACTCCCTCTTGTCTGCCCCATCCATGTAACTGTGTCCTCCTCACGGGATGCTTCTATGTTGCTCCCTCTTGTCTGCCCCATCCATGTACCTGTGTCCTCCTCACGGGATGCTTCTGTGTTACTCCCTCTTGTCTGCCCTGTTTATGTACCTGTGTCCTCCTCACGGGATGCTTCTATGTTACTCCCTTTTGTCTGCCCCTTCCATGTACCTGTGTCCTCCTCAAGGAATGCTTCTATGTTACTCCCTCTTGTTTGCCCTGTCCATGTACCCGTGTCCTCCTCACGGGATGCTTCTATGTTACTCCCTCTTGTTTGCCCATCCATGTACCTGTGTCCTCCTCACGGGATGCTTCTCTGTTACTCCCTCTTGTCTGCCCCCTCCATGTACCTGTGTCCTCCCCACGGGATGCTTCTATGTTACTACCTCTTGTCTGCCCCATCCATGTACCTGTGTCCTCCTCAAGGGATGCTTCTATGTTACTCCCTCTTGTCTGCCCCGTCCATGTAACTGTGTCCTCCTCACGGGATGCTTCTGTGTTACTCCCTCTTGTCTGCCCCGTCCATGTACCTGTGTCCTCCTCACGGGATGCTTCTGTGTTACTCCCTCTTGTCTGCCCTGTCCATGTACCTGTGTCCTCCTCACGGGATGCTTCTATGTTACTCCCTCTTGTCTGCCCCCTCCATGTATCTGTGTCCTCCCCACGGGATGCTTCTATGTTACTCCGTCTTGTCTGCCCACTCCATGTACCTGAGTTCTTCCCACGGGATGCTTCTATGTTACTCCCTCTTGTCTGCCCTATCCATGTACCTGTGTCCTCCTCACGGGATGCTTCTATGTTGCTCCCTCTTGTCTGCCCTATCCATGTACCTGTGTCCTCCTCACGGGATGCTTCTATGTTACTCCCTCTTGTCTGCCCCTTCCATGTACCTGTGTCCTCCTCACGGGATGCTTCTATGTTAGTCCCTCTTGTTTGCCCTGTCCATGTACCCGTGTCCTCCTCACGGGATGCTTCTATGTTACTCCCTCTTGTTTGCCCATCCATGTACCTGTGTCCTCCTCACGGGATGCTTCTATGTTAATCCCTCTTGTCTGCCCCCTCCATGTACCTGTGTCCTCCCCACGGGATGCTTCTATGTTACTCCCTCTTGTCTGCCCCATCCATGTACCTCTGTCCTCCTCACGGGATGCTTCTATGTTGCTCCCTCTTATCTGCCCCATCCATGTACCTGTGTCCTCCTCATGGGTTGCTTCTATGTTGCTCCCTCTTGTCTGCCCCATCCATGTACCTGTGTCCTCCTCACGGGATGCTTCTGTGTTACTCCCTCTTGTCTGCCCCTTCCATGTACCTGTGTCCTCCTCACAAGATGCTACTATGTTACTCCCTCTTGTCTGCCCCTTCCATGTACCTGTATCCTCCTCAAGGAATGCTTCTATGTTACTCTCTCTTGTTTGCCCATCCATGTACCTGTGTCCTCCTCACGGGATGCTTCTGTGTTACTCCCTCTTGTCTGCCCTGTTTATGTACCTATGTCCTCCTCACAAGATGCTACTATGTTACTCCCTCTTGTCTGCCCCTTCCATGTACCTGTGTCCTCCTCACGGGATGCTTCTATGTTGCTCCCTCTTCTCTGCCCCATCCATGTACCTGTGTCCTCCTCACGGGATGCTTCTGTGATACTCCCTCTTGTCTGCCCTGTTTATGTACCTGTGTCCTCCTCACAAGATGCTACTATGTTACTCCCTCTTGTCTGCCCCTTCCATGTACCAGTGAACTCCTCATGGGATGCTTCTATGTTACTCCCTCTTGTCTGCCTCTTCCATGTACCTGTGTCCTCCTCAAGGAATGCTTTTATGTTACTCCCTCTTGTTTGCCCTGTCCATGTACCTGTGTCCACCTCACGGGATGCTTCTATGTTACCCCCTCTTGTTTGCCCATCCATGTACCTGTGTCGTCCTCACGGGATGCTTCTATGTTACTCCCTCTTGTCTGCCCCCTCCATGTACCTGTGTCCTCCCCACGGGATGCTTCTATGTTACTCCCTCTTGTCTGCCCCATCCATGTACCTGTGTCCTCCTCATGGGATGCTTCTATGTTACTACCTCTTGTCTGCCCCATCCATGTACCTGTGTCCTCCTCATGGGATGCTTCTATGTTACTACCTCTTGTCTGCCCCATCCATGTACCTGTGTCCTCCTCACGGGATGCTTCTATGTAACTCCCTCTTGTCTGCACCATCCATGTACCTGTGTCCTCCTCACGGGATGCTTCTGTGTTACTCCCTCTTGTCTGCCCTTCCATGTACCAGTGAACTCCTCATGGGATGCTTCTATGTTACTCCCTCTTGTCTGCCTCTTCCATGTACCTGTGTCCTCCTCACGGGAGGCTTCTATGTTACTACGTCTTGTCTGACCCGTCTTTGTACCTGTGTCCTCCTCACAGGATGCTTCTATATTACTCCCTCTTGTCTGCCCCATCCATGTACCTGTGTCCTCCTCACGGGATGCTTCTGTGTTACTCCCTCTTATCTCCCCTGTCCATGTACCTGTGTCCTCCTCACGGGATGCTTCTATGTTACTCCCTCTTGTCTGCCCCTTCCATGTACCTGGGTCCTCCTCACGGGATGCTTCTATGTTAGTCCCTCTTGTTTGTCCTTTCCATGTACCCGTGTCCTCCTCACGGGATGCTTCTATGTTACTCCCTCTTGTTTGCCCATCCATGTACCTGTGTCCTCCTCACGGGATGCTTCTATGTTACTCCCTCTTGTCTGCCCCCTCCATGTACCTGTGTCCTCCCCACGGGATGCTTCTATGTTACTCCCTCTTGTCTGCCCCATCCATGTACCTGTGTCCTCATGGGATGCTTCCATGTTACTACCTCTTGTCTGCCCCGTCCATGTACCTGTGTTCTCCTCACGGGATGCTTCTATGTTACTCCCTCTTGTCTGCCCCATCCATGTACATGTGTCCTCCTAACGGGATGCTTCTATGTTACTCCCTCTTGTCTGCCCCGTCCATGTACCGATGTACTCCTCACGGGATGCTTCTATGTTACTCCGTCTTGTCTGCCCCCTCCATGTACCTGAGTTCTTCCCAAGGAATGCTTCTATGTTACTCCCTCTTGTCTGCCCTATCCATGTACCTGTGTCCTCCTCACGGGATGATTCTATGTTACTCCCTCTTGTCTGCCCCTTCCATGTAACTGTGTCCTCCTCACGGGATGCTTCTATGTTGCTCCCTCTTGTCTGCCCCATCCATGTACCTGTGTCCTCCTCACGGGATGCTTCTATGTTACTCCCTCTTGTCTGCCCCTTCCATGTACCTGTGTCCTCCTCACGGGATGCTTCTATGTTACTCCCTCTTGTTTGCCCATCCATGTACCCATGTCCTCCCCACGGGATGCTTTTATGTTACTCCCTCTTGTTTGCCCTGTCCATGTACCTGTGTCCACCTCACGGGATGCTTCTATGTTACCCCCTCTTGTTTGCCCATCCATGTACCTGTGTCGTCCTCACGGGATGCTTCTATGTTACCCCCTCTTGTTTGCCCATCCATGTACCTGTGTCCTCCTCACGGGATGCTTCTATGTTACTCCCTCTTGTCTGCCCCTTCCATGTACCTGTGTCCTCCTCACAAGATGCTCTATGTTACTCCCTCTTGTCTGCCCCTTCCATGTACCAGTGAACTCCTCATGGGATGCTTCTATGTTACTCCCTCTTGTCTGCCTCTTCCATGTACCTGTGTCCTCCTCAAGGAATGGTTTTATGTTACTCCCTCTTGTTTGCCCTGTCCATGTACCTGTGTCCACCTCACGGGATGCTTCTATGTTACCCCCTCTTGTTTGCCCATCCATGTACCTGTGTCGTCCTCACGGGATGCTTCTATGTTACTCCCTCTTGTCTGCCCCCTCCATGTACCTGTGTCCTCCCCA
This sequence comes from Eleutherodactylus coqui, assembly GCA_035609135.1. NCBI lineage: Eukaryota > Metazoa > Chordata > Amphibia > Anura > Eleutherodactylidae > Eleutherodactylus > Eleutherodactylus coqui. The sequence continues at coordinate 333,202,785 of CM069406.1, read as the reverse complement.
CGGGATGCTTCTATGTTACTCCCTCTTGTCTGCCCCCTCCATGTACCTGTGTCCTCCCCACGGGATGCTTCTATGTTACTCCCTCTTGTCTGCCCCATCCATGTACCTGTGTCCTCATGGGATGCTTCTATGTTACTACCTCTTGTCTGCCCCATCCATGTACCTGTGTCCTCCTCACGGGATGCTTCTATGTTACTCCCTCTTGTCTGCCCCATCCATGTACCTGTGTCCTCCTCATGGGATGCTTCTATGTTGCTCCCTCTTGTCTGCCCCTTCCATGTACCTGTGTCCTCCTCACGGGATGCTTCTGTGTTACTCCCTCTTGTCTGCCCTGTTTATGTACCTGTGTCCTCCCCACGGGATGCTTCTATGTTACTCCCTCTTGTCTGCCCCTTCCATGTACCTGTGTCCTCCTCAAGGAATGCTTCTATGTTACTCCCTCTTGTTTGCCCTGTCCATGTACCCGTGTCCTCCTCACGGGATGCTTCTGTGTTACTCCCTCTTGTCTGCTTTTCCATGTACCAGTGAACTCCTCATGGGATGCTTCTATGTTACTCCCTCTTGTCTGCCTCTTCCATGTACCTGTGTCCTCCTCACGGGAGGCTTCTATGTTACTACGTCTTGTCTGACCCGTCTTTGTACCTGTGTCCTCCTCACAGGATGCTTCTATATTACTCCCTCTTGTCTGCCCCATCCATGTACCTGTGTCCTCCTCACGGGATGCTTCTGTGTTACTCCCTCTTATCTCCCCTGTCCATGTACCTGTGTCCTCCTCACGGGATGCTTCTATGTTACTCCCTCTTGTCTGCCCCTTCCATGTACCTGGGTCCTCCTCACGGGATGCTTCTATGTTAGTCCCTCTTGTTTGTCCTTTCCATGTACCCGTGTCCTCCTCACGGGATGCTTCTATGTTACTCCCTCTTGTTTGCCCATCCATGTACCTGTGTCCTCCTCACGGGATGCTTCTATGTTACTCCCTCTTGTCTGCCCACTCCATGTACCTGTGTCCTCCCCACGGGATGCTTCTATGTTACTCCCTCTTGTCTGCCCCATCCATGTACCTGTGTCCTCATGGGATGCTTCCATGTTACTACCTCTTGTCTGCCCCGTCCATGTACCTGTGTTCTCCTCACGGGATGCTTCTATGTTACTCCCTCTTGTCTGCCCCATCCATGTACATGTGTCCTCCTAACGGGATGCTTCTATGTTACTCCCTCTTGTCTGCCCCGTCCATGTACCGATGTACTCCTCACGGGATGCTTCTATGTTACTCCGTCTTGTCTGCCCCCTCCATGTACCTGAGTTCTTCCCAAGGAATGCTTCTATGTTACTCCCTCTTGTCTGCCCTATCCATGTACCTGTGTCCTCCTCACGGGATGATTCTATGTTACTCCCTCTTGTCTGCCCCTTCCATGTAACTGTGTCCTCCTCACGGGATGCTTCTATGTTGCTCCCTCTTGTCTGCCCCATCCATGTACCTGTGTCCTCCTCACGGGATGCTTCTATGTTACTCCCTCTTGTCTGCCCCTTCCATGTACCTGTGTCCTCCTCACGGGATGCTTCTATGTTACTCCCTCTTGTTTGCCCATCCATGTACCCATGTCCTCCCCACGGGATGCTTTTATGTTACTCCCTCTTGTTTGCCCTGTCCATGTACCTGTGTCCACCTCACGGGATGCTTCTATGTTACCCCCTCTTGTTTGCCCATCCATGTACCTGTGTCGTCCTCACGGGATGCTTCTATGTTACCCCCTCTTGTTTGCCCATCCATGTACCTGTGTCCTCCTCACGGGATGCTTCTATGTTACTCCCTCTTGTCTGCCCCTTCCATGTACCTGTGTCCTCCTCACAAGATGCTACTATGTTACTCCCTCTTGTCTGCCCCTTCCATGTACCAGTGAACTCCTCATGGGATGCTTCTATGTTACTCCCTCTTGTCTGCCTCTTCCATGTACCTGTGTCCTCCTCATGGAATGCTTTTATGTTACTCCCTCTTGTTTGCCCTGTCCATGTACCTGTGTCCACCTCACGGGATGCTTCTATGTTACCCCCTCTTGTTTGCCCATCCATGTACCTGTGTCGTCCTCACGGGATGCTTCTATGTTACTCCCTCTTGTCTGCCCCCTCCATGTACCTGTGTCCTCCCCACGGGATGCTTCTATGTTACTCCCTCTTGTCTGCCCCATCCATGTACCTGTGTCCTCATGGGATGCTTCTATGTTACTACCTCTTGTCTGCCCCATCCATGTACCTGTGTCCTCCTCACGGGATGCTTCTATGTTACTCCCTCTTGTCTGCCCCATCCATGTACCTGTGTCCTCCTCATGGGATGCTTCTATGTTGCTCCCTCTTGTCTGCCCCATCCATGTACCTGTGTCCTCCTCACGGGATGCTTCTGTGTTATCCCCTCTTGTCTGCCCTGTTTATGTACCTGTGTCCTCCCCACGGGATGCTTCTATGTTACTCCCTCTTGTCTGCCCCTTCCATGTACCTGTGTCCTCCTCAAGGAATGCTTCTATGTTACTCCCTCTTGTTTGCCCTGTCCATGTACCCGTGTCCTCCTCACGGGATGCTTCTATGTTACTCCCTCTTGTCTGCCCCTTCCATGTACCTGTGTCCTCCTCAAGGAATGCTTCTATGTTACTCCCTCTTGTTTGCCCTGTCCATGTACCCGTGTCCTCCTCACGGGATGCTTCTATGTTACTAGCTCTTGTTTGCCCATCCATGTACCTGTGTCCTCCTCACGGGATGCTTCTCTGTCACTCCCTCTTCTCTGCCCCCTCCATGTACCTGTGTCCTCCCCACGGGATGCTTCTATGTTACTACCTCTTGTCTGCCCCATCCATGTACCTGTGTCCTCCTCAAGGGATGCTTCTATGTTACTCCCTCTTGTCTGCCCCGTCCATGTAACTGTGTCCTCCTCACGGGATGCTTCTGTGTTACTCCCTCTTGTCTGCCCCGTCCATGTACCTGTGTCCTCCTCACGGGATGCTTCTATGTTACTCCCTCTTGTCTGCCCCATCCATGTACCTGTGTCCTCCTCACGGGACGCTTCTATGTTACTCCCTCTTGTCTGCCCCCTCCATGTACCTGTGTCCTCCCCACGGGACGCTTCTATGTTACTCCCTCTTCTCTGCCCCATCCATGTACCTGTGTCCTCATGGGATGCTTCCATGTTACTACATCTTGTCTGCCCCGTCCATGTACCTGTGTTCTCCTCACGGGATGCTTCTATGTTACTCCCTCTTGTCTGCCCCATCCATGTACATGTGTCCTCCTAACGGGATGCTTCTATGTTACTCCCTCTTGTCTGCCCCGTCCATGTACCGATGTACTCCTCACGGGATGCTTCTATGTTACTCCGTCTTGTCTGCCCCCTCCATGTACCTGAGTTCTTCCCAAGGGATGCTTCTATGTTACTCCCTCTTGTCTGCCCTATCCATGTACCTGTGTCCTCCTCACGGGATGATTCTATGTTACTCCCTCTTGTCTGCCCCTTCCATGTAACTGTGTCCTCCTCACGGGATGCTTCTATGTTGCTCCCTCTTGTCTGCCCCATCCATGTACCTGTGTCCTCCTCACGGGATGCTTCTATGTTACTCCCTCTTGTTTGCCCTGTCCGTGTACCCGTGTCCTCCTCACGGGATGCTTCTATGTTACTCCCTGTTGTCTGCCCCATCCATGTAGCTGTGTCCTCCTCACGGGATGCTTCTATGTTGCTCCCTCTTGTCTGCCCCATCCATGTACCTGTGTCCTCCTCACGGGATGCTTCTGTGTTACTCCCTCTTGTCTGCCCTGTTTATGTACCTGTGTCCTCCTCACGGGATGCTTCTATGTTACTCCCTCTTGTCTGCCCCTTCCATGTACCTGTGTCCTCCTCAAGGAATGCTTCTATGTTACTCCCTCTTGTTTGCCCTGTCCATGTACCCGTGTCCTCCTCACGGGATGCTTCTATGTTACTCCCTCTTGTTTGCCCATCCATGTATCTGTGTCCTCCTCACGGGATGCTTCTCTGTTACTCCCTGTTGTCTGCCCCCTCCAAGTACCCATGTCCTCCCCACGGGATGCTTCTATGTTACTCCCGATTGTCTGCCCCATCCATGTACCTGTGTCCTCCTCACGGGATGCTTCTATGTTGCTCCCTCTTGTCTGCCCCATCCATGTACCTGTGTCCTCCTCACGGGATGCTATTATGTTACTCTCTCTTGTCTGTCCCATCCATGTACCTGTGTCCTCCTAACGGGATGCTTCTATGTTACTCCCTCTTGTCTGCCCCATCCATGTACCTGTGTCCTCCTCACGGGATGCTTCTATGTTACTCTCTCTTGTTTGCCCCGCCATGTACCTGTGTCCTCCTCACGGGATGCTATTATGTTACTCCCTCTTGTCTGCCCCATCCATGTACCTGTGTCCTCCTCACGGGATGCTTCTATGTTACTCCCTCTTGTTTGCCCCATCCATGTACCTGTGTCCTCCTCACGGGATGCTTCTATATTACTCCCTCTTGTTTGCCCATCCATGTACCTGTGTCCTCATCACGGGATGCTTCTATGTTACTGCCTCTTGTCTGCCCCGTCCATGTACCTGTGTCCTCCTCACGGGATGCTTCTATGTTACTACCTCTTGTCTGCCCCTTCCATGTAACTGTGTCCTCCTCACGGGATGCTTCTATGTTACTCCCTCTTGTCTGCCCCATCCATGTACCTGTGTCCTCCTCACAGGATGCTTCTATGTTACTCCCTCTTGTCTGCCCATATATGTACCTGTGTCCCCCTCATGGAATGCTACTATATTACTCTCTCTTGTCTGCCCCGTCCATGTACCTGTGTCCTCCTCACGGGATGCTTCTATGTTACTCCCTCTTGTCTGCCCCTTCCATGTACCTGTGTCCTCCTCACGGGATGCTTCTATGTTACTCCCTCTCATCTGCCCCATCCATGTACCTGTGTCCTCCTAACGGGATGCTTCTATGTTACTCCCTCTTGTCTGCTCCGTCCATGTACCGATGTACTCCTCACAGGATGCTTCTATGTTACTCCCTCTTGTCTGCCCCATCCATGTACATGTGTCCTCCTAACAGGATGCTTCTATGTTACTCCCTCTTGTCTGCACCATCCATGTACCTGTGTCCTCCTCACGGGATGCTTCTATGTTACTCCCTCTTGTCTGCCCCTTCCATGTACCTGTGTCCTCCCCACGGGATGCTTCTATGTTACTCCCTCTTGTCTGCCCCGTCCATGTACCCATGTACTCCTCACGGGATGCTTCTGTGTTACTCCCTCTTGTTTGCCCATCCATGTACCTGTGTCCTCCTCACGGGATGCTTCTATGTTACTCCCTCTTTTCTGCCCCGTCCTTGTACCCATGTCCTCCTCACGGGATGCTTTTATGTTATTCCCTTTTGTCTTCCCCTTCCATGTACCTGTGTCCTCCTCACGGGATGCTTCTATGTTACTCCCTCTTGTCTGCCCTGTCCATGTACCTGTGTCCTCCTCACGGGATGCTTCTATGTTACTCCCTCTTGTCTGCCCCGTCCATGTACCTGTGTCCTCCTCACGGGATGCTTCTGTGTTACTCCCTCTTGTCTGCCCTTCCATGTACCCGTGAACACCTCATGGGATGCTTCTATGTTACTCCCCCTTGTCTGCCTCTTCCATGTACCTGTGTCCTCCTCACGGGAGGCTTCTATGTTACTACCTCTTGTCTGACCCGTCCTTGTACCTGTGTCCTCCTCACAGGATGCTTCTATGTTACTCCCTTTTGTCTGCCCCATCGTAGTACCCATGTACTCCTCACGGGATGCTTCTGTGTTACTCCCTCTTGTCTGCCCCATCCATGTAACTGTGTCCTCCTCACGGGATGCTTCTATGTTGCTCCCTCTTGTCTGCCCCATCCATGTACCTGTGTCCTCCTCACGGGATGCTTCTGTGTTACTCCCTCTTGTCTGCCCTGTTTATGTACCTGTGTCCTCCTCACGGGATGCTTCTATGTTACTCCCTTTTGTCTGCCCCTTCCATGTACCTGTGTCCTCCTCAAGGAATGCTTCTATGTTACTCCCTCTTGTTTGCCCTGTCCATGTACCCGTGTCCTCCTCACGGGATGCTTCTATGTTACTCCCTCTTGTTTGCCCATCCATGTACCTGTGTCCTCCTCACGGGATGCTTCTCTGTTACTCCCTCTTGTCTGCCCCCTCCATGTACCTGTGTCCTCCCCACGGGATGCTTCTATGTTACTACCTCTTGTCTGCCCCATCCATGTACCTGTGTCCTCCTCAAGGGATGCTTCTATGTTACTCCCTCTTGTCTGCCCCGTCCATGTAACTGTGTCCTCCTCACGGGATGCTTCTGTGTTACTCCCTCTTGTCTGCCCCGTCCATGTACCTGTGTCCTCCTCACGGGATGCTTCTGTGTTACTCCCTCTTGTCTGCCCTGTCCATGTACCTGTGTCCTCCTCACGGGATGCTTCTATGTTACTCCCTCTTGTCTGCCCCCTCCATGTATCTGTGTCCTCCCCACGGGATGCTTCTATGTTACTCCGTCTTGTCTGCCCACTCCATGTACCTGAGTTCTTCCCACGGGATGCTTCTATGTTACTCCCTCTTGTCTGCCCTATCCATGTACCTGTGTCCTCCTCACGGGATGCTTCTATGTTGCTCCCTCTTGTCTGCCCTATCCATGTACCTGTGTCCTCCTCACGGGATGCTTCTATGTTACTCCCTCTTGTCTGCCCCTTCCATGTACCTGTGTCCTCCTCACGGGATGCTTCTATGTTAGTCCCTCTTGTTTGCCCTGTCCATGTACCCGTGTCCTCCTCACGGGATGCTTCTATGTTACTCCCTCTTGTTTGCCCATCCATGTACCTGTGTCCTCCTCACGGGATGCTTCTATGTTAATCCCTCTTGTCTGCCCCCTCCATGTACCTGTGTCCTCCCCACGGGATGCTTCTATGTTACTCCCTCTTGTCTGCCCCATCCATGTACCTCTGTCCTCCTCACGGGATGCTTCTATGTTGCTCCCTCTTATCTGCCCCATCCATGTACCTGTGTCCTCCTCATGGGTTGCTTCTATGTTGCTCCCTCTTGTCTGCCCCATCCATGTACCTGTGTCCTCCTCACGGGATGCTTCTGTGTTACTCCCTCTTGTCTGCCCCTTCCATGTACCTGTGTCCTCCTCACAAGATGCTACTATGTTACTCCCTCTTGTCTGCCCCTTCCATGTACCTGTATCCTCCTCAAGGAATGCTTCTATGTTACTCTCTCTTGTTTGCCCATCCATGTACCTGTGTCCTCCTCACGGGATGCTTCTGTGTTACTCCCTCTTGTCTGCCCTGTTTATGTACCTATGTCCTCCTCACAAGATGCTACTATGTTACTCCCTCTTGTCTGCCCCTTCCATGTACCTGTGTCCTCCTCACGGGATGCTTCTATGTTGCTCCCTCTTCTCTGCCCCATCCATGTACCTGTGTCCTCCTCACGGGATGCTTCTGTGATACTCCCTCTTGTCTGCCCTGTTTATGTACCTGTGTCCTCCTCACAAGATGCTACTATGTTACTCCCTCTTGTCTGCCCCTTCCATGTACCAGTGAACTCCTCATGGGATGCTTCTATGTTACTCCCTCTTGTCTGCCTCTTCCATGTACCTGTGTCCTCCTCAAGGAATGCTTTTATGTTACTCCCTCTTGTTTGCCCTGTCCATGTACCTGTGTCCACCTCACGGGATGCTTCTATGTTACCCCCTCTTGTTTGCCCATCCATGTACCTGTGTCGTCCTCACGGGATGCTTCTATGTTACTCCCTCTTGTCTGCCCCCTCCATGTACCTGTGTCCTCCCCACGGGATGCTTCTATGTTACTCCCTCTTGTCTGCCCCATCCATGTACCTGTGTCCTCCTCATGGGATGCTTCTATGTTACTACCTCTTGTCTGCCCCATCCATGTACCTGTGTCCTCCTCATGGGATGCTTCTATGTTACTACCTCTTGTCTGCCCCATCCATGTACCTGTGTCCTCCTCACGGGATGCTTCTATGTAACTCCCTCTTGTCTGCACCATCCATGTACCTGTGTCCTCCTCACGGGATGCTTCTGTGTTACTCCCTCTTGTCTGCCCTTCCATGTACCAGTGAACTCCTCATGGGATGCTTCTATGTTACTCCCTCTTGTCTGCCTCTTCCATGTACCTGTGTCCTCCTCACGGGAGGCTTCTATGTTACTACGTCTTGTCTGACCCGTCTTTGTACCTGTGTCCTCCTCACAGGATGCTTCTATATTACTCCCTCTTGTCTGCCCCATCCATGTACCTGTGTCCTCCTCACGGGATGCTTCTGTGTTACTCCCTCTTATCTCCCCTGTCCATGTACCTGTGTCCTCCTCACGGGATGCTTCTATGTTACTCCCTCTTGTCTGCCCCTTCCATGTACCTGGGTCCTCCTCACGGGATGCTTCTATGTTAGTCCCTCTTGTTTGTCCTTTCCATGTACCCGTGTCCTCCTCACGGGATGCTTCTATGTTACTCCCTCTTGTTTGCCCATCCATGTACCTGTGTCCTCCTCACGGGATGCTTCTATGTTACTCCCTCTTGTCTGCCCCCTCCATGTACCTGTGTCCTCCCCACGGGATGCTTCTATGTTACTCCCTCTTGTCTGCCCCATCCATGTACCTGTGTCCTCATGGGATGCTTCCATGTTACTACCTCTTGTCTGCCCCGTCCATGTACCTGTGTTCTCCTCACGGGATGCTTCTATGTTACTCCCTCTTGTCTGCCCCATCCATGTACATGTGTCCTCCTAACGGGATGCTTCTATGTTACTCCCTCTTGTCTGCCCCGTCCATGTACCGATGTACTCCTCACGGGATGCTTCTATGTTACTCCGTCTTGTCTGCCCCCTCCATGTACCTGAGTTCTTCCCAAGGAATGCTTCTATGTTACTCCCTCTTGTCTGCCCTATCCATGTACCTGTGTCCTCCTCACGGGATGATTCTATGTTACTCCCTCTTGTCTGCCCCTTCCATGTAACTGTGTCCTCCTCACGGGATGCTTCTATGTTGCTCCCTCTTGTCTGCCCCATCCATGTACCTGTGTCCTCCTCACGGGATGCTTCTATGTTACTCCCTCTTGTCTGCCCCTTCCATGTACCTGTGTCCTCCTCACGGGATGCTTCTATGTTACTCCCTCTTGTTTGCCCATCCATGTACCCATGTCCTCCCCACGGGATGCTTTTATGTTACTCCCTCTTGTTTGCCCTGTCCATGTACCTGTGTCCACCTCACGGGATGCTTCTATGTTACCCCCTCTTGTTTGCCCATCCATGTACCTGTGTCGTCCTCACGGGATGCTTCTATGTTACCCCCTCTTGTTTGCCCATCCATGTACCTGTGTCCTCCTCACGGGATGCTTCTATGTTACTCCCTCTTGTCTGCCCCTTCCATGTACCTGTGTCCTCCTCACAAGATGCTCTATGTTACTCCCTCTTGTCTGCCCCTTCCATGTACCAGTGAACTCCTCATGGGATGCTTCTATGTTACTCCCTCTTGTCTGCCTCTTCCATGTACCTGTGTCCTCCTCAAGGAATGGTTTTATGTTACTCCCTCTTGTTTGCCCTGTCCATGTACCTGTGTCCACCTCACGGGATGCTTCTATGTTACCCCCTCTTGTTTGCCCATCCATGTACCTGTGTCGTCCTCACGGGATGCTTCTATGTTACTCCCTCTTGTCTGCCCCCTCCATGTACCTGTGTCCTCCCCACGGGATGCTTCTATGTTACTCCCTCTTGTCTGCCCCCTCCATGTACCTGTGTCCTCCCCACGGGATGCTTCTATGTTACTCCCTCTTGTCTGCCCCATCCATGTACCTGTGTCCTCATGGGATGCTTCTATGTTACTACCTCTTGTCTGCCCCATCCATGTACCTGTGTCCTCCTCACGGGATGCTTCTATGTTACTCCCTCTTGTCTGCCCCATCCATGTACCTGTGTCCTCCTCATGGGATGCTTCTATGTTGCTCCCTCTTGTCTGCCCCATCCATGTACCTGTGTCCTCCTCACGGGATGCTTCTGTGTTACTCCCTCTTGTCTGCCCTGTTTATGTACCTGTGTCCTCCCCACGGGATGCTTCTATGTTACTCCCTCTTGTCTGCCCCTTCCATGTACCTGTGTCCTCCTCAAGGAATGCTTCTATGTTACTCCCTCTTGTTTGCCCTGTCCATGTACCCGTGTCCTCCTCACGGGATGCTTCTATGTTACTCCCTCTTGTCTGCCCCTTCCATGTACCTGTGTCCTCCTCAAGGAATGCTTCTATGTTACTCCCTCTTGTTTGCCCTGTCCATGTACCCGTGTCCTCCTCACGGGATGCTTCTATGTTACTAGCTCTTGTTTGCCCATCCATGTACCTGTGTCCTCCTCACGGGATGCTTCTCTGTCACTCCCTCTTGTCTGCCCCCTCCATGTACCTGTGTCCTCCCCACGGGATGCTTCTATGTTACTACCTCTTGTCTGCCCCATCCATGTACCTGTGTCCTCCTCAAGGGATGCTTCTATGTTACTCCCTCTTGTCTGCCCCGTCCATGTAACTGTGTCCTCCTCACGGGATGCTTCTGTGTTACTCCCTCTTGTCTGCCCCGTCCATGTACCTGTGTCCTCCTCACGGGATGCTTCTATGTTACTCCCTCTTGTCTGCCCCATCCATGTACCTGTGTCCTCCTCACGGGATGCTTCTATGTTACTCCCTCTTGTCTGCCCCCTCCATGTACCTGTGTCCTCCCCACGGGACGCTTCTATGTTACTCCCTCTTCTCTGCCCCATCCATGTACCTGTGTCCTCATGGGATGCTTCCATGTTACTACATCTTGTCTGCCCCGTCCATGTACCTGTGTTCTCCTCACGGGATGCTTCTATGTTACTCCCTCTTGTCTGCCCCATCCATGTACATGTGTCCTCCTAACGGGATGCTTCTATGTTACTCCCTCTTGTCTGCCCCGTCCATGTACCGATGTACTCCTCACGGGATGCTTCTATGTTACTCCGTCTTGTCTGCCCCCTCCATGTACCTGAGTTCTTCCCAAGGGATGCTTCTATGTTACTCCCTCTTGTCTGCCCTATCCATGTACCTGTGTCCTCCTCACGGGATGATTCTATGTTACTCCCTCTTGTCTGCCCCTTCCATGTAACTGTGTCCTCCTCACGGGATGCTTCTATGTTGCTCCCTCTTGTCTGCCCCATCCATGTACCTGTGTCCTCCTCACGGGATGCTTCTATGTTACTCCCTCTTGTCTGCCCCTTCCATGTACCTGTGTCCTCCTCACGGGATGCTTCTATGTTACTCCCTCTTGTTTGCCCTGTCCGTGTACCCGTGTCCTCCTCACGGGATGCTTCTATGTTACTCCCTGTTGTCTGCCCCATCCATGTAGCTGTGTCCTCCTCACGGGATGCTTCTATGTTGCTCCCTCTTGTCTGCCCCATCCATGTACCTGTGTCCTCCTCACGGGATGCTTCTATGTTGCTCCCTCTTGTCTGCCCCATCCATGTACCTGTGTCCTCCTCACGGGATGCTTCTGTGTTACTCCCTCTTGTCTGCCCTGTTTATGTACCTGTGTCCTCCTCACGGGATGCTTCTATGTTACTCCCTCTTGTCTGCCCCTTCCATGTACCTGTGTCCTCCTCAAGGAATGCTTCTATGTTACTCCCTCTTGTTTGCCCTGTCCATGTACCCGTGTCCTCCTCACGGGATGCTTCTATGTTACTCCCTCTTGTTTGCCCATCCATGTATCTGTGTCCTCCTCACGGGATGCTTCTCTGTTACTCCCTGTTGTCTGCCCCCTCCAAGTACCCATGTCCTCCCCACGGGATGCTTCTATGTTACTCCCGATTGTCTGCCCCATCCATGTACCTGTGTCCTCCTCACGGGATGCTTCTATGTTACTCCCTCTTGTCTGCCCCATCCATGTACCTGTGTCCTCCTCATGGGATGCTTCTATGTTGCTCCCTCTCTTGTGTGCCCCGCCATGTACCTGTGTCCTCCTCACGGGATGCTATTATGTTACTCTCTCTTGTCTGTCCCATCCATGTACCTGTGTCCTCCTAACGGGATGCTTCTATGTTACTCCCTCTTGTCTGCCCCATCCATGTACCTGTGTCCTCCTCACGGGATGCTTCTATGTTACTCTCTCTTGTTTGCCCCGCCATGTACCTGTGTCCTCCTCACGGGATGCTATTATGTTACTCCCTCTTGTCTGCCCCATCCATGTACCTGTGTCCTCCTCACGGGATGCTTCTATGTTACTCCCTCTTGTTTGCCCCATCCATGTACCTGTGTCCTCCTCACGGGATGCTTCTATATTACTCCCTCTTGTTTGCCCATCCATGTACCTGTGTCCTCATCACGGGATGCTTCTATGTTACTGCCTCTTGTCTGCCCCGTCCATGTACCTGTGTCCTCCTCACGGGATGCTTCTATGTTACTACCTCTTGTCTGCCCCTTCCATGTAACTGTGTCCTCCTCACGGGATGCTTCTATGTTACTCCCTCTTGTCTGCCCCATCCATGTACCTGTGTCCTCCTCACAGGATGCTTCTATGTTACTCCCTCTTGTCTGCCCATATATGTACCTGTGTCCCCCTCATGGAATGCTACTATATTACTCTCTCTTGTCTGCCCCGTCCATGTACCTGTGTCCTCCTCACGGGATGCTTCTATGTTACTCCCTCTTGTCTGCCCCTTCCATGTACCTGTGTCCTCCTCACGGGATGCTTCTATGTTACTCCCTCTCATCTGCCCCATCCATGTACCTGTGTCCTCCTAACGGGATGCTTCTATGTTACTCCCTCTTGTCTTCTCCGTCCATGTACCGATGTGCTCCTCACAGGATGCTTCTATGTTACTCCCTCTTGTCTGCCCCATCCATGTACATGTGTCCTCCTAACAGGATGCTTCTATGTTACTCCCTCTTGTCTGCACCATCCATGTACCTGTGTCCTCCTCACGGGATGCTTCTATGTTACTCCCTCTTGTCTGCCCCTTCCATGTACCTGTGTCCTCCCCACGGGATGCTTCTATGTTACTCCCTCTTGTCTGCCCCGTCCATGTACCCATGTACTCCTCACGGGATGCTTCTGTGTTACTCCCTCTTGTTTGCCCATCCATGTACCTCTGTCCTCCTCACGGGATGCTTCTATGTTACTCCCTCTTTTCTGCCCCGTCCTTGTACCCATGTCCTCCTCACGGGATGCTTTTATGTTATTCCCTTTTGTCTTCCCCTTCCATGTACCTGTGTCCTCCTCACGGGATGCTTCTATGTTACTCCCTCTTGTCTGCCCTGTCCATGTACCTGTGTCCTCCTCACAGGATGCTTCTATGTTGCTCCCTCTTGTCTGCCCCTTCCATGTACCTGTGTCCTCCTCACGGGATGCTTCTATGTTACTCCCTCTTGTCTGCCCCGTCCATGTACCTGTGTCCGCCTCACGGGATGCTTCTATGTTACTCCCTCTTGTCTGCCCCATCCATGTACCCATGTCCTCCATACGGGATGCTTCTGTGTTACTCCCTCTTGTCTGCCCCTTCCATGTACCTGTGTCCTCCTCACGGGATGCTTCTGTGTTACTCCCTCTTGTCTGCCCCTTCCATGTACCTGTGTCCTCCATACGGGATGCTTCTATGTTACTCCCTCTTGTCTGCCCCGTCCATGTACCTGTGTCCTCCCCACGGGATGCTTCTATGTTACTTCCTCTTGTCTGCCCCGTCCATGTACCCATGTCCTCCATACGGGATGCTTCTGTGTTACTCCCTCTTGTCTGCCCCCTCCATGTACCTGTGTCCTCCTCATGGGATGCTTCAGTGTTACTCCCTCTTGTCTGCCCCATCCATGTACCTGTGTCCTCATCACGGGATGCTTCTATGTTACTCCCTCTTGTCTGCCCCGCCATGTACCTGTGTCCTCCTCACTGGATGCTTCCATGTTACTCCCTCTTGTCTGCCCCGTCCATGTACCTGTGTCCTCCTCATGGGATGCTTCTGTGTTACTCTGTCTTGTCTGCCCCGTCCATGTACCCGTGTCCTCCCCACAGGATGCTTCTATGTTACTCCCTCTTGTCTGCCCCATCCATGTACCTGTGTCCTCCTCATGGGATGCTTCTATGTTACTTCCTCTTGTCTGCCCCGTCCATGTACCCGTGTCCTCCTCACGAGATGCTTCTATGTTACTCCCTCTTGTCTGCCCCGTCCATGTACATGTGTCCTCCTCACAGGATACTTCTGTGTTACACCCTCTTGTATGCGCCTTCCATGTACCTGTGTCCTCCTCATGGGATGCTTCTATGTTACTTCCTCTTGTCTGCCCCATCCATGTACCTGTGCTCCTCATGGGATGCTTCTATGTTACTTCCTCTTGTCTGCCCCGTCCATGTACCCATTTCCTCCTCACAGGATGCTTCTGTGTTTCTCGCTCTTGTATGCGCCTTCCATGTACCTGGGTCCTCCTCATGGGATGCTTCTATGTTACTCCCTCTTGTCTGCCCCTTCCATGTACCTGTGTCCTCATCACGGGATGCTTCTATGTTACTCCCTCTTGTCTGCCCCGCCATGTACCTGTGTCCTCCTCACGGAATGCTTCTATGTTACTCCCTCTTGTCTGCCCCATCCATGTACCTGTGTCCTCCTCATGGGATGTTTCTGTGTTACTCCATCTTGTCTACCCCATCCATGTACCCGTGTCCTCCCCACGGGATGCTTCTATGTTACTCCCTCTTGTCTCGCCCGTCCATGTACCTGTGTCCTACCCACGGGATGTTTCTATGTAACTCCCTCTTGTCTGCCCCGTCCATGTACCTGTGTCCTCGCCACGGGATGCTTCTGTGTTACTCCCTCTAGTCTGCCCCTTCCATGTACCTGTGTCCTCCTCACGGCATGCTTCTATGTTACTCCCTCTTGTCTGCCCATCCATGTACCTGTGTCCTCCTCACGGGACGCTTCTATGTTACTCCCTCTTGTCTGCCCCATCCATGTACCTGTGTCCTCCTCATGGGATGCTTCTGTGTTACTTCCTCTTGTCTGCCCCTTCCATGTACCTGTGTCCTCCTCACGGGATGCTTCTATGTTACTCCCACTTGTCTGCTCCGCCATATACCTGTGTCCTCCTCACGGGATGCTTCTATGGTACTGCCTCCTCTCTCAGTCCATGTACTCATGTCCCCCTCACGGGATGCTTCTATGTTGCTCCCTCTTGTCTGCCCCGTCCATGTACCTGTGTCCTCCTCACGGGATGCTTCTATGTTACTCCCTCTTGTCTGCCCCGTCCATGTACCTGTGTCCTCCTCACGGGATGCTTCTATGTTACTCCCTCTTGTCTGCCCCACCCATGTACCTGAGTCCTCCTCACGTGATGCTTCTATGTTACTCCCTCTTGTCTGCCTCTTCCATGTACCTGTGTCCCCCTCATGGAATGTTTCTGTGTTACTCCCTCTTGTCTGCCTCTTCCATGTACCTGTGTCCTCTTCACGGTATGCTTCTATGTTACTCCCTCCTGTCTCCCCGTCCATGTACCTGTGTCCTCCTCACGGGATGCTTCTATGTTACTCCTTCTTGTATACCCCATTCATGTACATGTGTCCCCCACATGGAATGCTTCTGTGTTACTCCCTCTTGTCTGCCCCATCCATGTACCTGTGTTCTCCTCACGAGATGCTTCTATGTTACTCCCTCTTGTCTGCCCTGTCCACGTACCTGTGTCCTCCTCACGGGATGGTTCTATGTTACTCCTTCTTGTATACCCCATTCATGTACTCATGTCCCCCTCATGGGATGCTTCTATGTTACTCCCTCTTGTCTGCCCCATCCATGTAATTTGTCCTCCTCACGGGATGCTTCTATGTTACTCCCTCTTGTCTGCCCCATACATGTACCCGTGTCCTCCTCACGGGATGCTTCTATGTTACTCCCTCTTGTCTGCCCCATCCATGTACCTGTGTCCTCCTCACGGGATGCTTCTATGTTACTCCCTCTTGTCTGCCCCGTCCATTTACCTGTGTACTCCTCAGGGGATGCTTCTATGTTACTCGCTCTTGTCTGCCCCACCCATGTACCCGTGTCCTCCTCACGGGATGCTTCTATGTTACTCCCTCTTGTCTGCCCCTTCCATGTACCTGTGTCCTCCTCACGGGATGCTTCTATGTTACTCCCTCTTGTCTGCCCCATCCATGTACCTGTGTCCTCCTCACGGGAGGCTTCTACGTTACTCCCTCTTGTCTGCCCTGTCCATGTACCTGTGTCCTCCGAACGGGATGCTTCTATGTTCCTCCCTCTTGTCTGCCCCTTCCTTGTACCTGTGTCCTCCTCACGGGATGCTTCTATGTTACTCCCTCTTGTCTGCGCCGCCATGTACCAGTGTCCTCCTCACGGGATGCTTCTATGTTACTCGCTTTTGTCTGCCTGCCGTGTACCTGTGTCCTCCTCACGGGATGCTTCTATGTTACTCCCTCTTGTCTGCCCCGCCATGTAGCTGTGTCCTCCTCACGGGATGCTTCTAAGTTACTCCCTCTTGTCTGCACCATCCATGTACCTGTGTACTCCTCACGGGATGCTTCTGTGTTACTCCCTCTTGTCTGCCCCGTCCATGTACCTGTGTCCTCCTCACGGGATGTTTCTATGTTACTCCCTCTTGTCTGCCCCATCCATGTACCCGTGTCCTCCTCACGGGATGCTTCTATGTTACTCCCTCTTGTCTGCCCCATCCATGTACCCGTGTCCTCCTCACGGGATGCTTCTATGTTACTCCCTCTTGTCTGCCCCATCCATGTACCCGTGTCCTTCTCACAGGATGCTTCTATGTTACTCCCTCTTGTCTGTGCCATCCATGTACCCGTGTCCTCCCCACGGGATCCTTCTATGTTTCTCCCTCTTGTCTGCCCTGTCCATGTACCTGTGTCCTCCTCACGGGATGCTTCTATGTTACTCCCTCTTGTCTGCCCTGTCCATGTACCTGTGTCCTCCTCACGGGATGCTTCTATGTTACTCCCTCTTGTCTGCCCCGTCCATGTACCTGTGTCCGCCTCACGGGATGCTTCTATGTTACTCCCTCTTGTCTGCCCCATCCATGTACCCATGTCCTCCATACGGGATGCTTCTGTGTTACTCCCTCTTGTCTGCCCCTTCCATGTACCTGTGTCCTCCTCACGGGATGCTTCTGTGTTACTCCCTCTTGTCTGCCCCTTCCATGTACCTGTGTCCTCCATACGGGATGCTTCTATGTTACTCCCTCTTGTCTGCCCCGTCCATGTACCTGTGTCCTCCCCACGGGATGCTTCTATGTTACTTCCTCTTGTCTGCCCCGTCCATGTACCCATGTCCTCCATACGGGATGCTTCTGTGTTACTCCCTCTTGTCTGCCCCCTCCATGTACCTGTGTCCTCCTCATGGGATGCTTCAGTGTTACTCCCTCTTGTCTGCCCCATCCATGTACCTGTGTCCTCATCACGGGATGCTTCTATGTTACTCCCTCTTGTCTGCCCCGCCATGTACCTGTGTCCTCCTCACTGGATGCTTCCATGTTACTCCCTCTTGTCTGCCCCGTCCATGTACCTGTGTCCTCCTCATGGGATGCTTCTGTGTTACTCTGTCTTGTCTGCCCCGTCCATGTACCCGTGTCCTCCCCACAGGATGCTTCTATGTTACTCCCTCTTGTCTGCCCCATCCATGTACCTGTGTCCTCCTCATGGGATGCTTCTATGTTACTTCCTCTTGTCTGCCCCGTCCATGTACCCGTGTCCTCCTCACGAGATGCTTCTATGTTACTCCCTCTTGTCTGCCCCGTCCATGTACATGTGTCCTCCTCACAGGATACTTCTGTGTTACACCCTCTTGTATGCGCCTTCCATGTACCTGTGTCCTCCTCATGGGATGCTTCTATGTTACTTCCTCTTGTCTGCCCCATCCATGTACCTGTGCTCCTCATGGGATGCTTCTATGTTACTTCCTCTTGTCTGCCCCGTCCATGTACCCATTTCCTCCTCACAGGATGCTTCTGTGTTTCTCGCTCTTGTATGCGCCTTCCATGTACCTGGGTCCTCCTCATGGGATGCTTCTATGTTACTCCCTCTTGTCTGCCCCTTCCATGTACCTGTGTCCTCATCACGGGATGCTTCTATGTTACTCCCTCTTGTCTGCCCCGCCATGTACCTGTGTCCTCCTCACGGAATGCTTCTATGTTACTCCCTCTTGTCTGCCCCATCCATGTACCTGTGTCCTCCTCATGGGATGTTTCTGTGTTACTCCATCTTGTCTACCCCATCCATGTACCCGTGTCCTCCCCACGGGATGCTTCTATGTTACTCCCTCTTGTCTCGCCCGTCCATGTACCTGTGTCCTACCCACGGGATGTTTCTATGTAACTCCCTCTTGTCTGCCCCGTCCATGTACCTGTGTCCTCGCCACGGGATGCTTCTGTGTTACTCCCTCTAGTCTGCCCCTTCCATGTACCTGTGTCCTCCTCACGGCATGCTTCTATGTTACTCCCTCTTGTCTGCCCATCCATGTACCTGTGTCCTCCTCACGGGACGCTTCTATGTTACTCCCTCTTGTCTGCCCCATCCATGTACCTGTGTCCTCCTCATGGGATGCTTCTGTGTTACTTCCTCTTGTCTGCCCCTTCCATGTACCTGTGTCCTCCTCACGGGATGCTTCTATGTTACTCCCACTTGTCTGCTCCGCCATATACCTGTGTCCTCCTCACGGGATGCTTCTATGGTACTGCCTCCTCTCTCAGTCCATGTACTCATGTCCCCCTCACGGGATGCTTCTATGTTGCTCCCTCTTGTCTGCCCCGTCCATGTACCTGTGTCCTCCTCACGGGATGCTTCTATGTTACTCCCTCTTGTCTGCCCCGTCCATGTACCTGTGTCCTCCTCACGGGATGCTTCTATGTTACTCCCTCTTGTCTGCCCCATCCATGTACCTGAGTCCTCCTCACGTGATGCTTCTATGTTACTCCCTCTTGTCTGCCTCTTCCATGTACCTGTGTCCCCCTCATGGAATGTTTCTGTGTTACTCCCTCTTGTCTGCCTCTTCCATGTACCTGTGTCCTCTTCACGGTATGCTTCTATGTTACTCCCTCCTGTCTCCCCGTCCATGTACCTGTGTCCTCCTCACGGGATGCTTCTATGTTACTCCTTCTTGTATACCCCATTCATGTACATGTGTCCCCCACATGGAATGCTTCTGTGTTACTCCCTCTTGTCTGCCCCATCCATGTACCTGTGTTCTCCTCACGAGATGCTTCTATGTTACTCCCTCTTGTCTGCCCTGTCCACGTACCTGTGTCCTCCTCACGGGATGGTTCTATGTTACTCCTTCTTGTATACCCCATTCATGTACTCATGTCCCCCTCATGGGATGCTTCTATGTTACTCCCTCTTGTCTGCCCCATCCATGTAATTTGTCCTCCTCACGGGATGCTTCTATGTTACTCCCTCTTGTCTGCCCCATACATGTACCCGTGTCCTCCTCACGGGATGCTTCTATGTTACTCCCTCTTGTCTGCCCCATCCATGTACCTGTGTCCTCCTCACGGGATGCTTCTATGTTACTCCCTCTTGTCTGCCCCGTCCATTTACCTGTGTACTCCTCAGGGGATGCTTCTATGTTACTCGCTCTTGTCTGCCCCACCCATGTACCCGTGTCCTCCTCACGGGATGCTTCTATGTTACTCCCTCTTGTCTGCCCCTTCCATGTACCTGTGTCCTCCTCACGGGATGCTTCTATGTTACTCCCTCTTGTCTGCCCCATCCATGTACCTGTGTCCTCCTCACGGGAGGCTTCTACGTTACTCCCTCTTGTCTGCCCTGTCCATGTACCTGTGTCCTCCGAACGGGATGCTTCTATGTTCCTCCCTCTTGTCTGCCCCTTCCTTGTACCTGTGTCCTCCTCACGGGATGCTTCTATGTTACTCCCTCTTGTCTGCGCCGCCATGTACCAGTGTCCTCCTCACGGGATGCTTCTATGTTACTCGCTTTTGTCTGCCTGCCGTGTACCTGTGTCCTCCTCACGGGATGCTTCTATGTTACTCCCTCTTGTCTGCCCCGCCATGTAGCTGTGTCCTCCTCACGGGATGCTTCTAAGTTACTCCCTCTTGTCTGCACCATCCATGTACCTGTGTACTCCTCACGGGATGCTTCTGTGTTACTCCCTCTTGTCTGCCCCGTCCATGTACCTGTGTCCTCCTCACGGGATGTTTCTATGTTACTCCCTCTTGTCTGCCCCATCCATGTACCCGTGTCCTCCTCACGGGATGCTTCTATGTTACTCCCTCTTGTCTGCCCCATCCATGTACCCGTGTCCTCCTCACGGGATGCTTCTATGTTACTCCCTCTTGTCTGCCCCATCCATGTACCCGTGTCCTTCTCACAGGATGCTTCTATGTTACTCCCTCTTGTCTGTGCCATCCATGTACCCGTGTCCTCCCCACGGGATCCTTCTATGTTTCTCCCTCTTGTCTGCCCTGTCCATGTACCTGTGTCCTCCTCACGGGATGCTTCTATGTTACTCCCTCTTGTCTGCCCTGTCCATGTACCTGTGTCCTCCTCACGGGATGCTTCTATGTTACTCCCTCTTGTCTGCCCCGTCCATGTACCTGTGTCCTCCTCACTGGATGCTTCTGTGCTACTCCCTCTTGTCTGCCCCATCCATGTACCTGTGTCCTCCTCACGGGATGCTTCTATGTTACTCCCTCTTTTCTGCCCTGTCCCTGTACCTGTGTCGTCCTCATGGTATGCTTCTATGTTACTCCCTCTTGTCTGCCTTATCCATGTACCTGTGTCCTCCCCTCGGGATGCTTCTATGTTACTCCCTCTTGTCTGCCCCTTCCATGTACCTGTGTCCTCCTCTCTGGATGCTTCTGTGTTACTCCCTCTTATCTGCCCATCCATGTACCTGTGTCGTCCTCACGGGATGCTTCTATGTTACTCCCTCTTGTCTGCCCCGTCCATGTACCTGTGTCCTCCTCACGGGATGCTTCTATGTTTCTCCCTCTTGTCTGCCCTGTCCATGTACCTGTGTCCTCCTCACGGGATGCTTCTATGTTACTCCCTCTTGTCTGCCCTGTCCATGTACCTGTGTCCTCCTCACGGGATGCTTCTATGTTACTCCCTCTTGTCTGCCCCGTCCATGTACCTGTGTCCTCCTCACTGGATGCTTCTGTGCTACTCCCTCTTGTCTGCCCCATCCATGTACCTGTGTCCTCCTCACGGGATGCTTCTATGTTACTCCCTCTTGTCTGCCTCTTCCATGTACCTGTGTCCTCCACACGGGATGCTTCTATGTTACTACCTCTTGTCTGCCCCGTCCATACACCTGTGTCCTCCTCACAGGATGCTTCTATGTTACTCCCTCTTGTCTGCCCCTTCCACGTACCTGTGTCCTCCTCACGTGATGCTTCTATGTTACTCCCTCTTGTCTGCTCCATCCATGTACCTGTGTCCTCCTCACGGGATGCTTCTGTGTTACTCCCTCTTGTCTGCCCCATCCATGTACCTGTATCCTCCTCACGGGATGCTTCTTTGTTACTCCCTCTTGTCTGCCCCGCCATGTACCTGTGTCCTCCTCACAGGATGCTTCTATGTTACTCCCTCTTGTCTGCCCCTTCCATGTAACTGTGTCCTCCTCACTGGATGCTTCTATGTTACTCCCTCTTGTCTGCCCCTTCCATGTAACTGTGTCCTCCTCAAGGGATGCTTCTATGTTGCTCCCTCTTGTCTGCCCCATCCATGTACCTGTGTCCTCCTCACAGGATGCTTCTATGTTACTCCCTCTTGTCTGCCCCTTCCATGTAACTGTGTCCTCCTCAAGGGATGCTTCTATGTTGCTCCCTCTTGTCTGCCCCATCCATGTACCTGTGTCCTCCTCACGGGATGCTTCTGTGTTACTCCCTCTTGTCTGCCCTGTCCATGTACCTGTGTCCTCCTCACAGGATGCTTCTATGTTACTCCCTCTTGTTTGCCCATCCATGTACCTGTGTCCTCCTCACGGGATGCTTCTATGTTACTCCCTCTTGTCTGCCCCATCCATGTACCTGTGTCCTCCTCACGGGATGCTTCTATGTTACTTCCTCTTGTTTGCCCTGTCCATGTACCCGTGTCCTCCTCACGGGATGATTCTATGTTACTCCCTCTTGTCTGCCCCTTCCATGTACCTGTGTCCTCCCCTCGGGATGCTTCTATGTTACTGCCTCTTGTCTGCCCCATCCATGTACCTGTGTCCCCCTCACAGGATGCTTCTATGTTACTCCCTCTTGTCTGCCCCATCCATGTACCTGTGTCCGCCTCACGGGATGCTTCTATGTTACTCCCTCTTGTCTGCACTGTCCATGTACCTGTGTGCTCCTCATGGGATGCTTTTATGTTACTCCCTCTTTTCTGCCTCTTCCATGTACCTGTGTCCTCCTCACGGGATGGTTCTATGTTAATACCTCTTGTCTGCCCCGTCCATGTACCTGTGTCCTCCCCATGGGATGCTTCTATGTTTCTCCCTCTTGTCTGCCCCTTCCATGTACCTGTGTCCTCCCCTCGGGATGCTTCTATGTTACTCCCTCTTGTCTGCCCCATCCATGTACCTGTGTCCCCCTCACAGGATGCTTCTATGTTACTCCCTCTTGTCTGCCCCATCCATGTACCTGTGTCCGCCTCACGGGATGCTTCTATGTTACTCCCTCTTGTCTGCCCTGTCCCTGTACCTGTGTCGTCCTCATGGTATGCTTCTATGTTACTTCCTCTTGTCTGCCTTATCCATGTACCTGTGTCCTCCCCTCGGGATGCTTCTATGTTACTCCCTCTTGTCTGCCCCTTCCATGTACCTGTGTCCTCCTCTCTGGATGCTTCTGTGTTACTCCCTCTTATCTGCCCATCCATGTACCTGTGTCGTCCTCACGGGATGCTTCTGTGTTACTCCCTCTTGTCTGTCCCGTCCATGTACCTTTGTCCTCCTCACGGGATGCTTCTATGTTACTCCCTCTTGTCTGCCCCATCCATGTTCCCGTGTCCTCCTCACGGGATGCTTCTATGTTACTCCCTCTTGTCTGCCCCATCCATGTTCCCGTGTCCTCCTCACGGGATGCTTCTATGTTACTCCCTCTTGTCTGCCCATCCATGTACCTGTGTCCTCCTCACTAAATGCTTCTGTGCTACTCCCTCTTGTCTGCCTTATTAATGTACCTGTGTCCTCCTCACGGGATGCTTCTATGTTACTCCCTCTTGTCTGCCTCTTCCATGTACCTGTGTCCTCCACACGGGATGCTTCTATGTTACTACCTCTTGTCTGCCCCGTCCATACACCTGTGTCCTCCTCACAGGATGCTTCTATGTTACTCCCTCTTGTTTGCCCATCCACGTACCTGTGTCCTCCTCACGGGATGCTTCTATGTTACTAGCTCTTGTTTGCCCCTTCCATGTACCTGTGTCCTCCTCACGGGATGCTTCTATGTTACTCCCTCTTGTCTGCCCCGTCCATGTACCTGTGTCCTCCTCACGGGATGCTTCTATGTTACTCCCTCTTGTCTGCCCCATCCATGTACCTGTGTCCTCCTCACGGGATGCTTCTATGTTACTCCCTCTTGTATGCCCCATCCATGTACATGTGTCCTCCTAACGGGATGCTTCTATGTTACTCCCTCTTGTCTGCCCCGTCCATGTACCCATGTACTCCTCACGGGATGCTTCTATGTTACTCCCTCTTGTCTGCCCCATCCATGTACCTGTTTCCTCCTCACGGGATGCTTCTATGTTACTCCCTCTTGTATGCCCCATCCATGTACATGTGTCCTCCTAACGGGATGCTTCTATGTTACTCCCTCTTGTCTGCCCTGTTCATGTACCCATGTACTTCTCACGGGATGCTTCTATGTTACTCCCTCTTGTTTGCCCCTTCCATGTACCTGTGTCCTCCTCACGGGATGCTTCTATGTTACTACCTCTTGTCAGCCCCATCCATGTACCTGTGTCCTCCTCACAGGATGCTTCTATATTACTACCTCTTGTCTGCCCCGTCCATGTCCCCGAGTCCTCCTCACGGGAAGCTTCTATGTTACTCCCTCTTGTCTGCCCCATCCATGTACATGTGTCCTCCTCTCGGGATGCTTCTGTGTTACTCCCTCTTATCTGCCCATCCATGTACCTGTGTCGTCCTCACGGGATGCTTCTGTGTTACTCCCTCTTGTCTGCCCCATCCATGTACCTGTGTCCTCCTCACGGGATGCTTCTATGTTACTCCCTCTTGTCTACCCCATCCATGTACCTGTGTCCTCCTCACGGGATGCTTCTATGTTACTCCCTCTTGTCTGCCCCGTCCATGTACCTGTGTCCTCCTCACGGGATGCTTCTATGTTACTCCCTCTTGTCTGCCCCATCCATGTACCTGTGTCCTCCTCACGGGATGCTTCTATGTTACTCCCTCTTGTCTGCCCCGTCCATGTACCTGTGTCCTCCTCACGGGATGCTTCTATGTTTCTCCCTCTTGTCTGCCCTGTCCATGTACCTGTGTCCTCCTCACGGGATGCTTCTATGTTACTCCCTCTTGTCTGCCCTGTCCATGTACCTGTGTCCTCCTCACGGGATGCTTCTATGTTACTCCCTCTTGTCTGCCCCGTCCATGTACCTGTGTCCTCCTCACTGGATGCTTCTGTGCTACTCCCTCTTGTCTGCCCCATCCATGTACCTGTGTCCTCCTCACGGGATGCTTCTATGTTACTCCCTCTTGTCTGCCTCTTCCATGTACCTGTGTCCTCCACACGGGATGCTTCTATGTTACTACCTCTTGTCTGCCCCTTCCACGTACCTGTGTCCTCCTCACGGGATGCTTCTATGTTACTCCCTCTTGTCTGCTCCATCCATGTACCTGTGTCCTCCTCACGGGATGCTTCTGTGTTACTCCCTCTTGTCTGCCCCATCCATGTACCTGTGTCCTCCTCACGGGATGCTTCTGTGTTACTCCCTCTTGTCTGCCCCGCCATGTACCTGTGTCCTCCTCACAGGATGCTTCTATGTTACTCCCTCTTGTCTGCCCCTTCCATGTAACTGTGTCCTCCTCACTGGATGCTTCTATGTTACTCCCTCTTGTCTGCCCCTTCCATGTAACTGTGTCCTCCTCAAGGGATGCTTCTATGTTGCTCCCTCTTGTCTGCCCCATCCATGTACCTGTGTCCTCCTCACAGGATGCTTCTATGTTACTCCCTCTTGTCTGCCCCTTCCATGTAACTGTGTCCTCCTCAAGGGATGCTTCTATGTTGCTCCCTCTTGTCTGCCCCATCCATGTTCCTGTGTCCTCCTCACGGGATGCTTCTGTGTTACTCCCTCTTGTCTGCCCTGTCCATGTACCTGTCTCCTCCTCACGGGATGCTTCTATGTTACTCCCTCTTGTTTGCCCATCCATGTACCTGTGTCCTCCTCACGGGATGCTTCTATGTTACTCCCTCTTGTCTGCCCCTTCTATGTACCTGTGTCCTCCCCTCGGGATGCTTCTATGTTACTCCCTCTTGTCTGCCCCATCCATGTACCTGTGTACCCTTCCCGGGATGCTTCTATGTTACTCCCTCTTGTCTGCCCCATCCATGTACCTGTGTCCTCCTCACAGGATGCTTCTATGTTACTCCCTCTTGTCTGCACTGTCCATGTACCTGTGTCCTCCTCATGGGATGCTTCTATGTTACTACCTCTTGTCTGCCTTATCCATGTACCTGTGTCCTCCCCTCGGGATGCTTCTATGTTACTCCCTCTTGTCTGCCCCATCCATGTACCTGTGTCCTCCTCATGGGATGCTTCTATGTTACTACCTCTTGTCTGCCCCTTCCATGTACCTGTGTCCTCCTCACAGGATGCTTCTATGTTACTACCTCTTGTCTGCCCCTTCCATGTACCTGTGTCCTCCTCACAGGATGCTTCTATGTTACTCCTTCTTGTCTGCCCCTTCCGTGTACCTGTGTACTCCTCACAGGATGCTTCTATGTTACTCCCTCTTGTCTGCCCCTTCCGTGTACCTGTGTACTCCTCACGGGATGCTTTTATGTTACTCCCTCTTGTCTGCCTCTTCCATGTACCTGTGTACTCCTCACAGGATGCTTCTATGTTACTCCCTCTTGTCTGCCCTGTTCATGTACCCATGTACTCCTCACGGGATGCTTCTATGTTACTCCCTCTTGTTTGCCCCTGCCATGTACCTGTGTCCTCCTCACGGGATGCTTCTATGTTACTACCTCTTGTCAGCCCCATCCATGTACCTGTGTCCTCCTCATGGGATGCTTCTGTGTTACTCCCTCTTGTCTGCCCCATCCATGTACCTGTGTCCTTCTCCTGGGATGCTTCTTTATTACTCCCTCTTGTCTGCCCCTTCCATGTACCTGTGTCCTCCTCACGGGATGATTCTATGTTACTCCCTCTTGTCTGCCCCTTCCATGTAACTGTGTCCTCCTCACGGGATGCTTCTATGTTACTCCCTCTTGTCTGCCCCTTCCATGTACCTGTGTTCTTCTCACGGGATGCTTCTATGTTACTCCCTCTTGTTTGCCCTGTCCATGTACCTGTGTCCTCCTCACGGGATGCTTCTATGTTACTCCCTCTTGTTTGCCCATCCATGTACCTGTGTCCTCCTCACGGGATGCTTCTATGTTACTCCTTCTTGTCTACCCCTTCCATGTACCTGTGTCCTCCCCACGGGATGCTTCTATGTTACTACCTCTTGTCTGCCCCGTCCATGTACCTGTGTCCTCCTCACAGGATGCTTCTATGTTACTCCCTCTTGTCTGCCCATCCATGTACCTGTGTTCCCTTCATGGAATGCTTCTATGTTACTCCCTCTTGTCTGCCCCGTCCATGTACCTGTGTCCTCCTCATGGGATGCTTCTATGTTACTCCCTCTTGTCTGCCCCATCCATGTACCTGTGTCCTCCCCTCGGGATGCTTCTATGTTACTCCCTCTTCTCTGCCCCATCCATGTACCTGTGTCCTCCTCATGGGATGCTACTATGTTACTCCCTCTTGTCTGCCCCATCCATGTACATGTGTCCTCCTAACGGGATGCTTCTATATTACTCCCTCTTGTCTGCCCCTTCCATGTTCCTGTGTCCTCCTCACGGGATGATTCTATGTTACTCCCTCTTGTCTGCCCCTTCCATGTAACTGTGTCCTCCTCAAAGGATGCTTCTATGTTGCTCCCTCTTGTCTGCCCCATCCATGTACCTGTGTTCCCCTCATGGAATGCTTCTATGTTACTCCCTCTTGTCTGCCCCTTCCATGTACCTGTGTCCTCCTCACGGGATGCTTCTATGTTGCTCCCTCTTGTCTGCCCCGTCCATGTACCTGTGTCCTCCTCACGGGATGCTACTATGTTACTCCCTCTTGTCTGCCCCTACCATGTACCTGTGTCCTCCCCTCGGCATGCTTCTATGTTACTCCCTCTTGTCTGCCCCATCCATGTACCTGTGTGCTCCTCAAGGGATGCTTCTATGTTACTCCCTCTTGTCTGCCCCATCCATGTACATGTGTCCTCCTCACGGGATGCTTCTATGTTACTCCCTCTTGTCTGCCCCATCCTTGTACCTGTGTGCTCCTCATGGGATGCTTCTATGTTACTCCCTCTTGTCTGCCCCATCCATGTACCTGTGTCCTCCCCTCGGGATGCTTCTATGTTACTCCCTCTTGTCTGCCCCATCCATGTACCTGTGTCCTCCTCATGGGATGCTTCTATATTACTACCTCTTGTCTGCCCCTTCCATGTACCTGTGTCCTCCTCACGGGATGCTACTATGTTACTCCCTCTTGTCTGCCCCATCCATGTACATGTGTCCTCCTAACGGGATGCTTCTATGTTACTCCCTCTTGTCTGCCCCATCCATGTACCTGTGTCCTCCTAACAAGATGCTTCTATGTTACTCCCTCTTGTCTGCCCCGTCCATGTACCTGTGTCCTCCTCACTGGATGCTTCTGTGTTACTCCCTCTTGTCTGCCCCATCCATGTACCTGTGTCCTCCTCACTGGATGCTTCTGTGTTACTCCCTCTTGTCTGCCCCATCCATGTACCTGTGTCCTCCTCACGGGATGCTTCTGTGTTACTCCCTCTTGTCTGCCCCATCCATGTACCTGTGTCCTCCTCACGGGATGCTTCTATGTTACTCCCTCTTGTATGCCACTTCCATGTACCCGTGTCCTCCTCACGGGATGCTTCTATGTTACTCCCTCTTGTCTGCCCCGTCCATGTACCTGTGTCCTCCTCACGGGATGCTTCTATGTTACTACCTCTTGTCTGCCCCGTCCATGTACCTGTGTCCTCCTCACAGGATGCTTCTATGTTACTCCCTCTTGTCTGCCCCGTCCATGTACCCATGTACTCCTCACGGGGTGCTTCTATGTTACTCCCTCTTGTCTGCCCCATCCAATTACATGTGTCCTCCTAACGGGATGCTTCTATGTTACTCCCTCTTGTCTGCACCATCCATGTACCTGTGTCCTCCTCACGGGATGCTTCTGTGTTACTCCCTCTTGTCTGCCCATCCATGTACCTGTGTCCACCTCACAGGATGCTTCTGTGTTACTCCCTCTTGTCTGCCCCATCCATGTACCTGTGTCCTCCTCACGGGATGCTTCTATGTTACTCCCTCTTGTCTGCCTCTTCCATGTAACTGTTTCCTCCCCACGGGATGCTTCTATGTTACTTCCTCTTGTCTGCCCCATCCATGTACATGTGTCCTCCTCACGGGATGCTTCTATGTTTCTCCCTTTTGTCTGCCCCATCCATGTACCTGTGTCCTCCTCACGGGATGCTTCTATGTTACTCCCTCTTGTCTGCCCCCTCCATGTACCTGTGTCCTCCCCACTGGATGCTTCTATGTTACTCCCTCTTGTCTGCCCCATCCATGTACCCGTGTCCTCCTCACGGGATGCTTCTATGTTACTCCCTCTTGTCTGCCCCATCCATGTACCTGTGTCCTCCTCCTAGGATGCTTCTATGTTGCTCCCTCTTGTCTCCCCGATCCATGTACCTGTGTCCTCCTCACGGGATGCTTCTATGTTACTCCCTCTTGTCTGCCCCCTCCTGTACCTGTGTCCTCCCCACGGGATGCTTCTATGTTACTCCCGCCTGTCTGCCCCATCCATGTACCTGTGTCCTCCTCATGGGATGCTTCTATGTTACTACCTCTTGTCTGCCCCATCCATGTACCTGTGTCCTCCTCACAGGATGCTTCTATGTTACTCCCTCTTGTCTGCCCCATCCATGTACATGTGTCCTCCTAACGGGATGCTTCTATGTTCCTCCCTCTTGTCTGCCCCTTCCATGTACCTGTGTCCTCCTCACAGGATGATTCTATGTTACTCCCTCTTGTCTGCCCCTTCCACGTAACTGTGTCCTCCTCACGGGATGCTTCTATGTTGCTCCCTCTTGTCTGCCCCATCCATGTACCTGTGTCCTCCTCACGGGATGCTTCTGTGTTACTCCCTCTTGTCTGCCCTGTCCATGTACCTGTGTCCTCCTCACGGGATGCTTCTATGTTACTCCCTTTTGTTTGCCCTGTCCATGTACCCGTGTCCTCCTCACGGGATGCTTCTATGTTACTCCCTCTTGTTTGCCCATCCATGTACCTGTGTCCTCCTCACGGGATGCTTCTATGTTACTCCCTCTTGTCTGCCCCCTCCATGTACCTGTGTCCTCCCCACGGGATGCTTCTATGTTACTCCCTCTTGTCTGCCCCATCCATGTACCTGTGTCCTCCTCACGGGATGCTTCTATGTTACTCCCTCTTGTCTGCCCCATCCATGTACCTGTGTCCTCCTCAGGGGATGCTTCTATGTTGCTCCCTCTTGTCTGCCCCATCCATGTTCCTGTGTCCTCCTCACGGGATGCTTCTGTGTTACTCCCTCTTGTCTGCCCTGTCCATGTACCTGTGTCCTCCTCACGGGATGCTTCTATGTTACTCCCTCTTGTCTGCCCCTTCCATGTACCTGTGTCCTCCTCACGGGATGCTTCTATGTTAGTCCCTCTTGTTTGCCCTGTCCATGTACCCGTGTCCTCCTCACGGGATGCTTCTATGTTACTCCCTCTTGTTTGCCCATCCATGTACCTGTGTCCTCCCCACAGGATGCTTCTATGTTACTCCCTCTTCTCTGCCCCATCCATGTACCTGTTTCCTCCTCACGGGATGCTTCTATGTTGCTCCCTCTTGTCTGCCCCATCCATGTACCTGTGTCCTCCTCATGGGATGCTTCTATGTTGCTCCCTCTTGTCTGCCCCATCCATGTACCTGTGTCCTCTTCACGGGATGCTTCTGTGTTACTCCCTCTTGTCTGCCCTGTTTATGTACCTGTGTCCTCCTCACGGGATGCTTCTATGTTACTCCCTCTTGTCTGCCCCTTCCATGTACCTGTGTCCTCCTCACGGGATGCTTCTATGTTACTCCCTCTTGTTTGCCCATCCATGTACCTGTGTCCTCCTCACGGGATGCTTCTATGTTACTCCCTCTTGTCTGCCCCATCCATGTACCTGTGTCCTCCTCAAGGGATGCTTCTATGTTACTCCGTCTTGTCTGCCCCCTCCATGTACCTGAGTTCTTCCCACGGGATGCTTCTATGTTACTCCCTCTTGTCTGCTCTATCCATGTACCGGTGTCCTCCTCACGGGATGATTCTATGTTACTCCCTCTTGTCTGCCCCTTCCATGTAACTGTGTCCTCCTCACGGGATGCTTCTATGTTGCTCCCTTTTGTCTGCCCTATCCATGTACCTGTGTCCTCCTCACGGGATGCTTCTATGTTACTCCCTCTTGTCTGCCCCCTCCATGTACCTGTGTCCACCTCACAGGATGCTTCTGTGTTACTCCCTCTTGTCTGCCCCATCCATGTACCTGTGTCCTCCTCACGGGATGCTTCTATGTTACTCCCTCTTGTCTGCCTCTTCCATGTAACTGTTTCCTCCCCACGGGATGCTTCTATGTTACTTCCTCTTGTCTGCCCCATCCATGTACCTGTGTCCTCCTCATGGGATGCTACTATGTTACTCCCTCTTGTCTGCCCCATCCATGTACATGTGTCCTCCTAACGGGATGCTTCTATATTACTCCCTCTTGTCTGCCCCTTCCATGTTCCTGTGTCCTCCTCACGGGATGATTCTATGTTACTCCCTCTTGTCTGCCCCTTCCATGTAACTGTGTCCTCCTCAAAGGATGCTTCTATGTTACTCCCTCTTGTCTGCCCCTTCCATGTACCTGTGTCCTCCCCTCGGGATGCTTCTATGTTACTCCCTCTTGTCTGCCCCATCCATGTACCTGTGTGCTCCTCAAGGGATGCTTCTATGTTACTCCCTCTTGTCTGCCCCATTCATGTAACTGTGTCCTCCCCTCGGGATGCTTCTATGTTACTCCCTCTTGTCTGCCCCATCCATGTACCTGTGTCCTCCTCATGGGATGCTTCTATGTTACTACCTCTTGTCTGCCCCTTCCATGTACCTGTGTCCTCCTCACGGGATGCTACTGTGTTACTCCCTCTTGTCTGCCCCATCCATGTACATGTGTCCTCCTAACGGGATGCTTCTATGTTACTCCCTCTTGTCTGCCCCATCCATGTACCTGTGTGCTCCTCATGGGATGCTTCTATGTTACTCCCTCTTGTCTGCCCCATCCATGTACCTGTGTCCTCCCCTCGGGATGCTTCTATGTTACTCCCTCTTGTCTGCCCCATCCATGTACCTGTGTCCTCCTCATGGGATGCTTCTATATTACTACCTCTTGTCTGCCCCTTCCATGTACCTGTGTTTTCCTCACGGGATGCTACTATGTTACTCCCTCTTGTCTGCCCCATCCATGTACATGTGTCCTCCTAACGGGATGCTTCTATGTTACTCCCTCTTGTCTGCCCCATCCATGTACCTGTGTCCTCCTAACAAGATGCTTCTATGTTACTCCCTCTTGTCTGCCCCGTCCATGTACCTGTGTCCTCCTCACTGGATGCTTCTGTGTTACTCCCTCTTGTCTGCCCCATCCATGTACCTGTGTCCTCCTCACGGGATGCTTCTGTGTTACTCCCTCTTGTCTGCCCCGTCCATGTACCTGTGTCCTCCTCACTGGATGCTTCTGTGTTACTCCCTCTTGTCTGCCCCATCTATGTACCTGTGTCCTCCTCACGGGATGCTTCTATGTTACTCCCTCTTGTATGCCACTTCCATGTACCCGTGTCCTCCTCACGGGATGCTTCTATGTTACTCCCTCTTGTCTGCCCCGTCCATGTACCTGTGTCCTCCTCACGGGATGCTTCTATGTTTCTCCCTCTTCTCTGCCCCATCCATGTACCTGTGTCCTCATGGGATGCTTCCATGTTACTACCTCTTGTCTGCCCCGTCCATGTACCTGTGTCCTCCTCACGGGATGCTTCTATGTTACTCCCTCTTGTCTGCCCCATCCATGTACATGTGTCCTCCTAACGGGATGCTTCTATGTTACTCCCTCTTGTCTGCCCCATCCATGTACCTGTGTCCTCCTCACGGGATGCTTCTATGTTACTCCGTCTTGTCTGCCCCCTCCATGTACCTGAGTTCTTCCCACGGGATGCTTCTATGTTACTCCCTCTTGTCTGCCCTATCCATGTACCTGTGTCCTCCTCACGGGATGATTCTATGTTACTCCCTCTTGTCTGCCCCTTCCATGTAACTGTGTCCTCCTCACGGGATGCTTCTGTGTTGCTCCCTCTTGTCTGCCCCATCCATGTACCTGTGTCCTCCTCACGGGATGCTTCTATGTTACTCCCTCTTGTCTGCCCCTTCCATGTACCTGTGTCCTCCTCACGGGATGATTCTATGTTACTCCCTCTTGTCTGCCCCTTCCACGTAACTGTGTCCTCCTCACGGGATGCTTCTATGTTGCTCCCTCTTGTCTGCCCCATCCATGTACCTGTGTCCTCCTCACGGGATGCTTCTGTGTTACTCCCTCTTGTCTGCCCTGTCCATGTACCTGTGTCCTCCTCACGGGATGCTTCTATGTTACTCCCTTTTGTTTGCCCTGTCCATGTACCCGTGTCCTCCTCACGGGATGCTTCTATGTTACTCCCTCTTGTTTGCCCATCCATGTACCTGTGTCCTCCTCACGGGATGCTTCTATGTTACTCCCTCTTGTCTGCCCCCTCCATGTACCTGTGTCCTCCCCACGGGATGCTTCTATGTTACTCCCTCTTGTCTGCCCCATCCATGTACCTGTGTCCTCCTCACGGGATGCTTCTATGTTACTCCCTCTTGTCTGCCCCATCCATGTACCTGTGTCCTCCTCAGGGGATGCTTCTATGTTGCTCCCTCTTGTCTGCCCCATCCATGTTCCTGTGTCCTCCTCACGGGATGCTTCTGTGTTACTCCCTCTTGTCTGCCCTGTCCATGTACCTGTGTCCTCCTCACGGGATGCTTCTATGTTACTCCCTCTTGTCTGCCCCTTCCATGTACCTGTGTCCTCCTCACGGGATGCTTCTATGTTAGTCCCTCTTGTTTGCCCTGTCCATGTACCCGTGTCCTCCTCACGGGATGCTTCTATGTTACTCCCTCTTGTTTGCCCATCCATGTACCTGTGTCCTCCCCACAGGATGCTTCTATGTTACTCCCTCTTCTCTGCCCCATCCATGTACCTGTTTCCTCCTCACGGGATGCTTCTATGTTGCTCCCTCTTGTCTGCCCCATCCATGTACCTGTGTCCTCCTCATGGGATGCTTCTATGTTGCTCCCTCTTGTCTGCCCCATCCATGTACCTGTGTCCTCTTCACGGGATGCTTCTGTGTTACTCCCTCTTGTCTGCCCTGTTTATGTACCTGTGTCCTCCTCACGGGATGCTTCTATGTTACTCCCTCTTGTCTGCCCCTTCCATGTACCTGTGTCCTCCTCACGGGATGCTTCTATGTTACTCCCTCTTGTTTGCCCATCCATGTACCTGTGTCCTCCTCACGGGATGCTTCTATGTTACTCCCTCTTGTCTGCCCCATCCATGTACCTGTGTCCTCCTCAAGGGATGCTTCTATGTTACTCCGTCTTGTCTGCCCCCTCCATGTACCTGAGTTCTTCCCACGGGATGCTTCTATGTTACTCCCTCTTGTCTGCTCTATCCATGTACCGGTGTCCTCCTCACGGGATGATTCTATGTTACTCCCTCTTGTCTGCCCCTTCCATGTAACTGTGTCCTCCTCACGGGATGCTTCTATGTTGCTCCCTTTTGTCTGCCCTATCCATGTACCTGTGTCCTCCTCACGGGATGCTTCTATGTTACTCCCTCTTGTCTGCCCCCTCCATGTACCTGTGTCCACCTCACAGGATGCTTCTGTGTTACTCCCTCTTGTCTGCCCCATCCATGTACCTGTGTCCTCCTCACGGGATGCTTCTATGTTACTCCCTCTTGTCTGCCTCTTCCATGTAACTGTTTCCTCCCCACGGGATGCTTCTATGTTACTTCCTCTTGTCTGCCCCATCCATGTACCTGTGTCCTCCTCATGGGATGCTACTATGTTACTCCCTCTTGTCTGCCCCATCCATGTACATGTGTCCTCCTAACGGGATGCTTCTATATTACTCCCTCTTGTCTGCCCCTTCCATGTTCCTGTGTCCTCCTCACGGGATGATTCTATGTTACTCCCTCTTGTCTGCCCCTTCCATGTAACTGTGTCCTCCTCAAAGGATGCTTCTATGTTACTCCCTCTTGTCTGCCCCTTCCATGTACCTGTGTCCTCCCCTCGGGATGCTTCTATGTTACTCCCTCTTGTCTGCCCCATCCATGTACCTGTGTGCTCCTCAAGGGATGCTTCTATGTTACTCCCTCTTGTCTGCCCCATTCATGTAACTGTGTCCTCCCCTCGGGATGCTTCTATGTTACTCCCTCTTGTCTGCCCCATCCATGTACCTGTGTCCTCCTCATGGGATGCTTCTATGTTACTACCTCTTGTCTGCCCCTTCCATGTACCTGTGTCCTCCTCACGGGATGCTACTGTGTTACTCCCTCTTGTCTGCCCCATCCATGTACATGTGTCCTCCTAACGGGATGCTTCTATGTTACTCCCTCTTGTCTGCCCCATCCATGTACCTGTGTGCTCCTCATGGGATGCTTCTATGTTACTCCCTCTTGTCTGCCCCATCCATGTACCTGTGTCCTCCCCTCGGGATGCTTCTATGTTACTCCCTCTTGTCTGCCCCATCCATGTACCTGTGTCCTCCTCATGGGATGCTTCTATATTACTACCTCTTGTCTGCCCCTTCCATGTACCTGTGTTTTCCTCACGGGATGCTACTATGTTACTCCCTCTTGTCTGCCCCATCCATGTACATGTGTCCTCCTAACGGGATGCTTCTATGTTACTCCCTCTTGTCTGCCCCATCCATGTACCTGTGTCCTCCTAACAAGATGCTTCTATGTTACTCCCTCTTGTCTGCCCCGTCCATGTACCTGTGTCCTCCTCACTGGATGCTTCTGTGTTACTCCCTCTTGTCTGCCCCATCCATGTACCTGTGTCCTCCTCACGGGATGCTTCTGTGTTACTCCCTCTTGTCTGCCCCGTCCATGTACCTGTGTCCTCCTCACTGGATGCTTCTGTGTTACTCCCTCTTGTCTGCCCCATCTATGTACCTGTGTCCTCCTCACGGGATGCTTCTATGTTACTCCCTCTTGTATGCCACTTCCATGTACCCGTGTCCTCCTCACGGGATGCTTCTATGTTACTCCCTCTTGTCTGCCCCGTCCATGTACCTGTGTCCTCCTCACGGGATGCTTCTATGTTTCTCCCTCTTCTCTGCCCCATCCATGTACCTGTGTCCTCATGGGATGCTTCCATGTTACTACCTCTTGTCTGCCCCGTCCATGTACCTGTGTCCTCCTCACGGGATGCTTCTATGTTACTCCCTCTTGTCTGCCCCATCCATGTAC
Organism: Eleutherodactylus coqui; assembly: GCA_035609135.1. Lineage (NCBI taxonomy): Eukaryota > Metazoa > Chordata > Amphibia > Anura > Eleutherodactylidae > Eleutherodactylus > Eleutherodactylus coqui. Next base: position 333,166,904 of record CM069406.1, on the reverse strand, counting down.
ATGTGTCCTCCTAACGGGATGCTTCTATGTTACTCCCTCTTGTCTGCCCCATCCATGTACCTGTGTCCTCCTCACGGGATGCTTCTATGTTACTCCGTCTTGTCTGCCCCCTCCATGTACCTGAGTTCTTCCCACGGGATGCTTCTATGTTACTCCCTCTTGTCTGCCCTATCCATGTACCTGTGTCCTCCTCACGGGATGATTCTATGTTACTCCTTCTTGTCTGCCCCTTCCATGTAACTGTGTCCTCCTCACGGGATGCTTCTGTGTTGCTCCCTCTTGTCTGCCCCATCCATGTACCTGTGTCCTCCTCACGGGATGCTTCTATGTTACTCCCTCTTGTCTGCCCCTTCCATGTACCTGTGTCCTCCTCACGGGATGCTTCTATGTTACTCCCTCTTGTCTGCCCCTTCCATGTACCTGTGTCCTCCTCACTAGATGCTTCTATGTTACTCCCTCTTGTCTGCCCCATCCATGTACCTGTGTCCTCCTCACGGGATGCTTCTATGTTACTCCCTCTTGTCTGCACCATCCATGTACCTGTGTCTTCCTCACGGGATGCTTCTGTGTTACTCCCTCTTGTCTGCCCTTCCATGTACCTGTGTCCTCCTCATGGGATGCTTCTATGTTACTCCCTCTTGTCTGCCTCTTCCATGTACCTGTGTCCTCCTCACGGGAGGCTTCTATGTTACTACCTCTTGTCTGACCCGTCCTTGTACCTGTGACCTCCTCACAGGATGCTTCTATGTTACTCCCTTTTGTCTGCCCCATCCTAGTACCCATGTACTCCTCACGGGATGCTTCTATGTTACTCCCTCTTGTCTGCCCCATGCATGTACCTGTGTCCTCCTCACGGGATGCTTCTATGTTACTCCTTCTTGTCTACCCCTTCCATGTACCTGTGTCCTCCTAACGGGATGCTTCTATGTTTCTCCTCTTGTCTGCCCCATCCATGTACCTGTGTCCTCCTCACGGGATGCTTCTATGTTACTCCCTCTTGTCTACCCCGTCCATGTACCTGTGTCCTCCCCACGGGATGCTTCTATGTTACTCCCTCTTGTCTGCCCCGTCCATGTACCCGTGTCCTCCTCACAGGATGCTTCTATGTTACTCCCTCTTGTCTGCCCCGTCCATATTCCTGTGTCCTCCCCGCGGAATGCTTCTGTGTTACTCCCTCTTGTCTGCCCCGTCCATGTACCTGTGTCCTCCTCACGGAATGCTTCTATGTTTCTCCCTCTTGTCTGCACCATCCATGTACCTGAGTCCTCCTCACTGGATGCTTCTGTGTTACTCCCTCTTGTCTGCCCCGTCCATGCACCTGTGTCCTCCTCACGGGATGCTTCTATGTTACTCCCTCTTGTCTGCCCCTTCCATGTACCTGTGTCCTCTTCACGGGATGCTTTTATGTTACGTCCTCTTGTCTACCTCTTCCATGTACCCATGTTCTCCTCACGGGATGCTTCTATGTTACGCCCTCTTATCTGCCCCATCCATGTACATGTGTCCTCCTAACGGGATGCTTCTTTGTTACTCCCTCTTGTCTGCACCATCCATGTACCTGTGTCCTCCTCACGGGATGCTTCTATGTTACTCCCTCTTGTCTGCCCCTTCCATGTACCTGTGTCCTCCTCACGGGATGCTTCTATGTTACTCCCTCTTGTTTGCCCTGTCCATGTACCCGTTTCCTCCCCACGGGATACTTCTATGTTACTCCCTCTTGTTTGCCCATTCATGTACCTGTGTCCTCCTCACGGGATGCTTCTATGTTACTCCCTCTTGTCTGCCTCTTCCATGTACCTGTGTCCTCCTCACGGGAGGCTTCTATGTTACTACCTCTTGTCTGACCCGTCCTTGTACCTGTGTCCTCCCCACGGGATGCTTCTATGTTACTCCCTCCTGTCTGCCCCATCCATGTACCTGTGTCCTCCTCACGGGATGCTTCTATGTTGCTCCCTCTTGTCTGCCCCATCCATGTACCTGTGTCCTCCTCATGGGATGCTTCTATGTTGCTCCCTCTTGTCTGCCCCATCCATGTACCTGTGTCCTCCTTACGGGATGCTTCTGTGTTACTCCCTCTTGTCTGCCCTGTTTATGTACCTGTGTCCTCCTCACGGGATGCTTCTATGTTACTCCCTCTTGTCTGCCCCTTCCATGTACCTGTGTCCTCCTCACGGGATGCTTCTATGTTACTCCCTCTTGTTTGCCCTGTCCATGTACCCGTGTCCTCCTCACGGGATGCTTCTATGTTACTCCCTCTTGTTTGCCCATCCATGTACCTGTGTCCTCCTCACGGGATGCTTCTATGTTACTCCCTCTTGTCTGCCCCCTCCATGTACCTGTGTCCTCCCCACGGGATGCTTCTATGTTACTCCCTCTTGTCTGCCCCATCCATGTACCTGTGTCCTCCTCATGGGATGCTTCTATGTTACTACCTCTTGTCTGCCGCATCCATGTACCTGTGTCCTCCTCAAGGGATGCTTCTATGTTACTCCCTCTTGTCTGCCCCGTCTATGTAACTGTGTCCTCCTCACGGGATGCTTCTGTGTTACTCCCTCTTGTCTGCCCCGTCCATGTACCTGTGTCCTCCTCACGGGATGCTTCTATGTTTCCCCTCTTGTCTGCCCCATCCATGTACCTGTGTCCTCCTCACGGGATGCTTCAATGTTACTCCCTCTTGTCTGCCCCGTCCATGTACCTGTGTCCTCCTCACGGGATGCTTCTGTGTTACTCCCTCTTGTCTGCCCCATGCATGTACCTGTGTCCTCCTCACGGGATGCTTCTATGTAACTCCCTCTTGTCTGCACAATCCATGTACCTGTGTCCTCCTCACGGGATGCTTCTATGTTACTCCCTCTTGTCTGCCCTTCCATGTACCCGTGAACTCCTCATGGGATGCTTCTATGTTACTCCCTCTTGTCTGCCTCTTCCATGTACCTGTGTCCTCCTCACGGGAGGCTTCTATGTTACTACCTCTTGTATGACCCGTCCTTGTACCTGTGTCCTCCTCACAGGATGCTTCTATGTTACTCCCTCTTGTCTGCCCCATCCATGTACCTGTGTCCTCCTCACGGGATGCTTTTATGTTAGTCCCTCTTGTTTGCCCTGTCCATGTACCCGTGTCCTCCTCACGGGATGCTTCTATGTTACTCCCTCTTGTTTGCCCATCCATGTACCTGTGTCCTCCCCACGGGATGCTTCTATGTTACTCCCTCTTGTCTGCCCCATCCATGTACCTGTGTCCTCACGGGATGCTTCTATGTTACTCCCTCTTGTCTGCCCCGTCCATGTACCTGTTTCCTCCTCACGGGATGCTTCTATGTTACTCCCTCTTGTCTGCCCCATCCATGTACATGTGTCCTCCTAACGGGATGCTTCTATGTTACTCCCTCTTGTCTGCCCCATCCATGTACCTGTGTCCTCCTCACGGGATGCTTCTATGTTACTCCGTCTTGTCTGCCCCCTCCATTTACCTGAGTTCTTCCCACGGGATGCTTCTATGTTACTCCCTCTTGTCTGCCCTATCCATGTACCTGTGTCCTCCTCACGGGATGCTTCTGTGTTGCTCCCTCTTGTCTGCCCCATCCATGTACCTGTGTCCTCCTCACGGGATGCTTCTATGTTACTCCCTCTTGTCTGCACAATCCATGTACCTGTGTCCTCCTCACGGGATGCTTCTATGTTACTCCCTCTTGTCTGCCCCTTCCATGTACCTGTGTCCTCCTCACGGGATGCTTCTATGTTACTCCCTCTTGTTTGCACCATCCATGTACCTGTGTCTTCCTCACGGGATGCTTCTGTGTTACTCCCTCTTGTCTGCCCTTCCATGTACCTGTGAACTCCTCATGGGATGCTTCTATGTTACTCCCTCTTGTCTGCCTCTTCCATGTACCTGTGTCCTCCTCACGGGAGGCTTCTATGTTACTACCTCTTGTCTGACCCGTCCTTGTACCTGTGACCTCCTCACAGGATGCTTCTATGTTACTCCCTTTTGTCTGCCCCATCCTAGTACCCATGTACTCCTCACGGGATGCTTCTATGTTACTCCCTCTTGTCTGCCCCATCCATGTACCTGTGTCCTCCTCACGGGATGCTTCTATGTTACTCCCTCTTGTCTACCCCTTCCATGTACCTGTGTCCTCCTCACGGGATGCTTCTATGTTTTTCCTCTTGTCTGCCCCATCCATGTACCTGTGTCCTCCTCACGGGATGCTTCTATGTTACTCCCTCTTGTCTACCCCGTCCATGTACCTGTGTCCTCCCCACTGGATGCTTCTATGTTACTCCCTCTTGTCTGCCCCGTCCATGTACCCGTGTCCTCCTCACAGGATGCTTCTATGTTACTCCCTCTTGTCTGCCCCGTCCATATTCCTGTGTCCTCCCCGCGGAATGCTTCTGTGTTACTCCCTCTTGTCTGCACCATCCATGTACCTGTGTCCTCCTCACGGGATGCTTCTATGTTTCTCCCTCTTGTCTGCCCCTTCCATGTACCTGTGTCCTCCTCACGGGATGCTTCTATGTTACTCCCTCTTGTTTGCCCTGTCCATGTACCCGTTTCCTCCTCACGGGATGCTTCTATGTTACTCCCTCTTGTTTGCCCATTCATGTACCTGTGTCCTTCTCACGGGATGCTTCTATGTTACTCCCTCTTGTCTGCCTCTTCCATGTACCTGTGTCCTCCTCACGGGAGGCTTCTATGTTACTACCTCTTGTCTGACCCGTCCTTGTACCTGTGACCTCCTCACGGGATGCTTCTATGTTACTCCCTCTTGTCTGCCCCATCCATGTACCTGTGTCCTCCTCACGGGATGCTTCTATGTTACTCCCTCTTGTCTACCCCTTCCATGTACCTGTGTCCTCCTCACGGGATGCTTCTATGTTTCTCCTCTTGTCTGCCCCATCCATGTACCTGTGTCCTCCTCACGGGATGCTTCTATGTTACTCCCTCTTGTCTACCCCGTCCATGTACCTGTGTCCTCCCCACGGGATGCTTCTATGTTACTCCCTCTTGTCTGCCCCGTCCATGTACCCGTGTCCTCCTCACAGGATGCTTCTATGTTACTCCCTCTTGTCTGCCCCGTCCATGTACCTGTGTCCTCCTCACGGAATGCTTCTATGTTTCTCCCTCTTGTCTGCACCATCCATGTACCTGAGTCCTCCTCACTGGATGCTTCTGTGTTATTCCCTCTTGTCTGCCCCGTCCATGCACCTGTGTCCTCCTCACGGGATGCTTCTATGTTACTCCCTCTTGTCTGCCCCTTCCATGTACCTGTGTTTTCTTCACGGGATGCTTCTATGTTACTCCCTCTTGTCTACCTCTTCCATGTACCCATGTTCTCCTCACGGGATGCTTCTATGTTACGCCCTATTATCTGCCCCATCCATGTACATGTGTCCTCCTAACGGGATGCTTCTTTGTTACTCCCTCTTGTCTGCACCATCCATGTACCTGTGTCCTCCTCACGGGATGCTTCTATGTTACTCCCTCTTGTCTGCCCCATTCATGTACCTGTGTCCTCCTCACGGGATGCTTCTATGTTACTCCCTCTTGTCTGCCCCTTCCATGTACCTGTGTCCTCCTCACGGGATGCTTCTATGTTACTCCCTCTTGTTTGCCCTGTCCATGTACCCGTTTCCTCCTCACGTGATGCTTCTATGTTACTCCCTCTTGTTTGCCCATTCATGTACCTGTGTCCTCCTCACGGGATGCTTCTATGTTACTCCCTCTTGTCTGCCCCCTCCATGTACCTGTGTCCTCCTCACGGGATGCTTCTATGTTACTCCCTCTTGTCTGCCCCATCCATGTACCTATGTCCTCCTCATAGGATGCTTCTATGTTGCTTCCTCTTGTCTCCCCCATCCATGTACCTGTGTCCTCCTCACGGGATGCTTCTATGTTACTCCCTCTTGTCTGCCCCCTCCATGTACCTGTGTCCTCCCCACGGGATGCTTCTATGTTACTCCCTCCTGTCTGCCCCATCCATGTACCTGTGTCCTCCTCATGGGATGCTTCTATGTTACGACCTCTTGTCTGCCCCATACATGTACCTGTGTCCTCCTCACAGGATGCTTCTATGTTACTCCCTCTTGTCTGCCCCATCCATGTACATGTGTCCTCCTAACGGGATGCTTCTATGTTACTCCCTCTTGTCTGCCCCTTCCACGTAACTGTGTCCTCCTCACTGGATGCTTCTATGTTGCTCCCTCTTGTCTGCCCCATCCATGTACCTGTGTCCTACTCACGGGATGCTTCTGTGTTACTCCCTCTTGTCTGCCCTGTCCATGTACCTGTGTCCTCCTCACAGGATGCTTCTATGTTACTCCCTTTTGTTTGCCCTGTCCATGTACCTGTGTCCTCCTCACGGGATGCTTCTATGTAACTCCCTCTTGTCTGCACCATCCATGTACCTGTGTACTCCTCACGGGATGCTTCTGTGTTACTCCCTCTTGTCTGCCCTTCCATGTACCCGTGAACACCTCACGGGATGCTTCTATGTTACTCCCTCTTGTCTACCCCTTCCATGTACCTGTGTCCTCCTCACGGGATGCTTCTATGTTTCTCCTCTTGTCTGCCCCATCCATGTACCTCTGTCCTCCTCACGGGATGCTTCTATGTTACTCCCTCTTGTCTACCCCGTCCATGTACCTGTGTCCTCCTCACGGGATGCTTCTATGTTACTCCCTCTTGTCTGCCCCTTCCACGTAACAGTGTCCTCCTCATGGGATGCTTCTATGTTGCTCCCTCTTGTCTGCCCCATCCATGTACCTGTGTCCTCCTCACGGGATGCTTCTGTGTTACTCCCTCTTGTCTGCCCTGTCCATGTACCTGTGTCCTCCTCACAGGATGCTTCTATGTTACTCCCTTTTGTTTGCCCTGTCCATGTACCTGTGTCCTCCCCACGGGATGCTTCTATGTTACTCCGTCTTGTCTGCCCCCTCCATGTACCTGAGTTCTTCCCACGGCATGCTTCTATGTTACTCCCTCTTGTCTGCCCTATCCATGTACCTGTGTCCTCCTCACGGGATGCTTCTATGTTACTCCCTCTTGTCTGCCCCTTCCATGTACCTGTGTCCTCCTCACGGGATGCTTCTATGTTACTCCCTCTTGTTTGCCCATCCATGTACCTGTGTCCTCCTCACGGGATGCTTCTATGTTAATCCCTCTTGTCTGCCCCCTCCATGTACCTGTGTCCTCCCCACGGGATGCTTCTATGTTACTCCCTCTTGTCTGCCCCATCCATGTACCTCTGTCCTCCTCACGGGATGCTTCTATGTTGCTCCCTCTTATCTGCCCCATCCATGTACCTGTGTCCTCCTCATGGGAGGCTTCTATGTTGCTCCCTCTTGTCTGCCCCATCCATGTACCTGTGTCCTCCTCACGGGATGCTTCTGTGTTACTCCCTCTTGTCTGCCCTGTTTATGTACCTGTGTCCTCCTCACAAGATGCTACTATGTTACTCCCTCTTGTCTGCCCCTTCCATGTACCTGTGTCCTCCTCAAGGAATGCTTCTATGTTACTCCCTCTTGTTTGCCCATCCATGTACCTGTGTCCTCCTCACAGGATGCTTCTGTGTTACTCCCTATTGTCTGCCCTGTTTATGTACCTATGTCCTCCTCACAAGATGCTACTATGTTACTCCCTCTTGTCTGCCCCTTCCATGTACCTGTGTCCTCCTCAAGGAATGCTTCTATGTTACTCCCTCTTGTCTGCCCCATCCATTTACCTGTGTCCTCCTCACGGGATGCTTCTATGTTGCTCCCTCTTTTCTGCCCCATCCATGTACCTGTGTCCTCCTCATGGGATGCTTCTATGTTGCTCCCTCTTGTCTGCCCCATCCATGTACCTGTGTCCTCCTCACGGGATGCTTCTGTGTTACTCCCTTTTGTCTGCCCTGTTTATGTACCTGTGTCCTCCTCACAAGATGCTACTATGTTACTCCCTCTTGTCTGCCCCTTCCATGTACCTGTGTCCTCCTCACGGGATGCTTCCATGTTACTTCGTCTTGTCTGCCCCCTCCATGTACCTGAGTTCTTCCCACGAGATGCTTCTATGTTACTCCCTCTTGTCTGCCCTATCCATGTACCTGTGTCCTCCTCACAGGATGATTCTATGTTACTCCCTCTTGTCTGCCCCTTCCATGTAACTGTGTCCTTCTCACGGGATGCTTCTATGTTACTATCTCTTGTCTGCCCTATCCATGTACCTGTGCCCTCCTCACGGGATGCTTCTATGTTACTCCCTCTTGTCTGCCCCTTCCATGTACCTGTGTCCTCCTCACGGGATGCTTCTATGTTACTCCCTCTTGTTTGCCCTGTCCATGTACCCGTGTCCTCCTCACGGGATGCTTCTATGTTACTCCCTCTTGTTTGCCCATCCATGTACCTGTGTCCTCCTCACGGGATGCTTCTATGTTAATCCCTCTTGTCTGCCCCGTCCATGTACCTGTGTCCTCCCCACGGGATGCTTCTATGTTACTCCCTCTTGTCTGCCCCATCCATGTACCTGTGTCCTCCTCACGGGATGCTTCTATGTTGCTCCCTCTTGTCTGCCCCATCCATGTACCTGTGTCCTCCTCATGGGATGCTTCTATGTTGCTCCCTCTTGTCTGCCCCATCCATGTACCTGTGTCCTCCTCACGGGATGCTTCTGTGTTACTCCCTCTTATCTGCCCTGTTTATGTACCTGTGTCCTCCTCACAAGATGCTACTATGTTACTCCCTCTTGTCTGCCCCTTCCATGTACCCATGTCCTCCTCAAGGAATGCTTTTATGTTTCTCCCTCTTGTTTGCCCTGTCCATGTACCTGTGTCCTCCTCACGGGATGCTTCTATGTTACTCCCTCTTGTTTGCCCATCCATGTACCTGTGTCGTCCTCACGGGATGCTTCTATGTTACTCCCTCTTGTCTGCCCCCTCCATGTACCTGTGTCCTCCCCACGGGATGCTTCTATGTTACTCCCTCTTGTCTGCCCCATCCATGTACCTGTGTCCTCCTCATGGGGTGCTTCTATGTTACTACCTCTTGTCTGCCCCATCCATGTACCTGTGTCCTCCTCATGGGATGCTTCTATGTTACTACCTCTTGTCTGCCCCGTCCATGTACCTGTGTCCTCCTCACGGGATGCTTCTATGTAACTCCCTCTTGTCTGCACCATCCATGTGCCTGTGTCCTCCTCACGGGATGCTACTGTGTTACTCCCTCTTGTCTGCCCTTCCATGTACCAGTGAACTCCTCATGGGATGCTTCTATGTTACTCCCTCTTGTCTGCCTCTTCCATGTACCTGTGTCCTCCTCACGGGAGGCTTCTGTTTTACTCCCTCTTATCTGCCCTGTCCATGTACCTGTGTCCTCCTCACGGGATGCTTCTATGTTACTCCCTCTTGTCTGCCCCTTCCATGTACCTGGGTCCTCCTCACGGGATGCTTCTATGTTAGTCCCTCTTGTTTGTCCTTTCCATGTACCCGTGTCCTCCTCACGGGATGCTTCTATGTTACTCCCTCTTGTTTGCCCATCCATGTACCTGTGTCCTCCTCACGGGATGCTTCTATGTTACTCCCTCTTGTCTGCCCCCTCCATGTACCTGTGTCCTCCCCACGGGATGCTTCTATGTTACTCCCTCTTCTCTGCCCCATCCATGTACCTGTGTCCTCATGGGATGCTTCCATGTTACTACCTCTTGTCTGCCCCGTCCATGTACCTGTGTTCTCCTCACGGGATGCTTCTATGTTACTCCCTCTTGTCTGCCCCATCCATGTACATGTGTCCTCCTAACGGGATGCTTCTATGTTACTCCCTCTTGTCTGCCCCGTCCATGTACCGATGTACTCCTCACGGGATGCTTCTATGTTACTCCGTCTTGTCTGCCCCCTCCATGTACCTGAGTTCTTCCAAAGGGATGCTTCTATGTTACTCCCTCTTGTCTGCCCTATCCATGTACCTGTGTCCTCCTCACGGGATGATTCTATGTTACTCCCTCTTGTCTGCCCCTTCCATGTAACTGTGTCCTCCTCACGGGATGCTTCTATGTTGCTCCCTCTTGTCTGCCCCATCCATGTACCTGTGTCCTCCTCACGGGATGCTTCTATGTTACTCCCTCTTGTTTGCCCTGTCCATGTACCCGTGTCCTCCTCACGGGATGCTTCTATGTTACTCCCTCTTGTTTGCCCATCCATGTACCCATGTCCTCCCCACGGGATGCTTCTATGTTACTCCCTGTTGTCTGCCCCATCCATGTAGCTGTGTCCTCCTCACGGGATGCTTCTATGTTGCTCTCTCTTGTCTGCTCCATCCATGTACCTGTGTCCTCCTCATGGGATGCTTCTATGTTGCTCCCTCTTGTCTGCCCCATCCATGTACCTGTGTCCTCCTCACGGGATGCTTCTATGTTACTCCCTCTTGTCTGCCCTTTTTATGTACCTGTGTCCTCCTCTCGGGATGCTTCTATGTTACTCCCTCTTGTCTGCCCCTTCCATGTACCTGTGTCCTCCTCAAGGAATGCTTCTATGTTACTCCCTCTTGTTTGCCCTGTCCATGTACCCGTGTCCTCCTCACGGGATGCTTCTATGTTACTCCCTCTTGTTTGCCCATCCATGTACCTGTGTCCTCCTCACGGGATGCTTCTCTGTTACTCCCTCTTGTCTGCCCCCTCCATGTACCTGTGTCCTCCCCACGGGATGCTTCTATGTTACTACCTCTTGTCTGCCCCATCCATGTACCTGTGTCCTCCTCAAGGGATGCTTCTATGTTACTCCCTCTTGTCTGCCCCGTCCATGTAACTGTGTCCTCCTCACGGGATGCTTCTGTGTTACTCCCTCTTGTCTGCCCCGTCCATGTACCTGTGTCCTCCTCACGGGATGCTTCTATGTTACTCCCTCTTGTTTGCCCATCCATGTACCTGTGTCCTCCTCACGGGATGCTTCTATGTTACTCCCTCTTGTCTGCCCCCTCCATGTACCTGTGTCCTCCCCACGGGATGCTTCTATGTTACTCCCTCTTCTCTGCCCCATCCATGTACCTGTGTCCTCATGGGATGCTTCCATGTTACTACATCTTGTCTGCCCCGTCCATGTACCTGTGTTCTCCTCACGGGATGCTTCTATGTTACTCCCTCTTGTCTGCCTCATCCATGTACATGTGTCCTCCTAACGGGATGCTTCTATGTTACTCCCTCTTGTCTGCCCCGTCCATGTACCGATGTACTCCTCACGGGATGCTTCTATGTTACTCCGTCTTGTCTGCCCCCTCCATGTACCTGAGTTCTTCCCAAGGGATGCTTCTATGTTACTCCCTCTTGTCTGCCCTATCCATGTACCTGTGTCCTCCTCACGGGATGATTCTATGTTACTCCCTCTTGTCTGCCCCTTCCATGTAACTGTGTCCTCCTCACGGGATGCTTCTATGTTGCTCCCTCTTGTCTGCCCCATCCATGTACCTGTGTCCTCCTCACGGGATGCTTCTATGTTACTCCCTCTTGTTTGCCCTGTCCATGTACCCGTGTCCTCCTCACGGGATGCTTCTATGTTACTCCCTCTTGTTTGCCCATCCATGTACCCATGTCCTCCCCACGGGATGCTTCTATGTTACTCCCTGTTGTCTGCCCCATCCATGTAGCTGTGTCCTCCTCACGGGATGCTTCTATGTTGCTCCCTCTTGTCTGCCCCATCCATGTACCTGTGTCCTCCTCATGGGATGCTTCTATGTTGCTCCCTCTTGTCTGCCCCATCCATGTACCAGTGTCCTCCTCACGGGATGCTTCTGTGTTACTCCCTCTTGTCTGCCCTGTTTATGTACCTGTGTCCTCCTCACGGGATGCTTCTATGTTACTCCCTCTCGTCTGCCCCTTCCATGTACCTGTGTCCTCCTCAAGGAATGCTTCTATGTTACTCCCTCTTGTTTGCCCTGTCCATGTACCCGTGTCCTCCTCACGGGATGCTTCTATGTTACTCCCTCTTGTTTGCCCATCCATGTACCTGTGTCCTCCTCACGGGATGCTTCTCTGTTACTCCCTCTTGTCTGCCCCCTCCATGTACCCATGTCCTCCCCACGGGATGCTTCTATGTTACTCCCTGTTGTCTGCCCCATACATGTACCTGTGTCCTCCTCACGGGATGCTTCTATGTTGCTCCCTCTTGTCTGCCCCATCCATGTACCTGTGTCCTCCTCATGGGATGCTTCTATGTTGCTCCCTCTCTTGTGTGCCCCGCCATGTACCTGTGTCCTCCTCACGGGATGCTATTATGTTACTCTCTCTTGTCTGTCCCATCCATGTACCTGTGTCCTCCTCATGGGATGCTTCTATGTTACTCCCTCTTGCTTGCCCATCCACGTACCCGTGTCCTCCTCACAGGATGCTTCTATGTTACTCCCTCTTGTCTGCCCCGTCCATGTACCTGTGTCCTCCTCACGGGATGCTTCTATGTTACTCCCTCTTGTCTGCCCCGTCCATGTACCTGTGTCCTCCTCACGGGATGCTTCTATGTTACTCCCTCTTGTCTGCCCCATCCATGTACCTGTGTCCTCCTCACGGGATGCTTCTATGTTACTCTCTCTTGTTTGCCCCGCCATGTACCTGTGTCCTCCTCACGGGATGCTATTATGTTACTCCCTCTTGTCTGCCCCATCCATGTACCTGTGTCCTCCTCACGGGATGCTTCTATGTTACTCCCTCTTGTTTGCCCCATCCATGTACCTGTGTCCTCCTCACGGGATGCTTCTATATTACTCCCTCTTGTTTGCCCATCCATGTACCTGTGTCCTCATCACGGATGCTTCTATGTTACTGCCTCTTGTCTGCCCCATCCATGTACCTGTGTCCTCCTCACGGGATGCTTCTGTGTTTCTCCCTCTTGTCTGCCCCGTCCATGTACCTGTGTCCTCCACACGGGATTCTTCTATGTTACTCCCTCTTTTTTGCCCCTTCCATGTACCTGTGTCCTCCTCACGGGATGCTTTTATGTTACTCCCTCTTGTTTGCCCCGTCCATCTACCTGTGTGCTCCTCATGTGATGCTTCTATATTACTGCCTCTTGTCTGCCCCGTCCATCTACCTGTGTGCTCCTCACGGGATGCTTCTATGTTACTCCGTCTTGTTTGCCCCTTCCATGTACCTGTGTCCTGCTCACAGGATGCTTCTATGTTAGTCCCTCTTGTCTGCCCTGCCATGTACCTGTGTCCTCCTCACAGGATGCTTCTATGTTACTCCCTCTTGTCTGCCCCATCCATGTACCCGTGTCCTCCTCACGGGATGCTTCTATGTTACTCCCTCTTGTTTGCCCATCCATGTACCTGTGTCCTCCTCACGGGATGCTTCTATGTTACTCCCTCTTATCTGCCCCGTCCATGTACCTGTGTCCTCCTCACGGGATGCTTCTATGTTACTCCCTCTTGTCTGCCCCGTCCATGTACCTGTGTCCTCCTCACGGGATGCTTCTATGTTACTCCCTCTTGCTTGCCCATCCACGTACCCGTGTCCTCCTCACAGGATGCTTCTATGTTACTCCCTCTTGTCTGCCCCGTCCATGTACCTGTGTCCTCCTCACGGGATGCTTCTATGTTACAACCTCTTGTCTGCCCCTTCCATGTAACTGTGTCCTCCTCACTGGATGCTTCTATGTTACTCCCTCTTGTCTGCCCCATCCATGTACCCGTGTCCTCCTTACGGGATGCTTCTATGTTACTCCCTGTTGTCTGCCCCTTTCATGTAACTGTGTCCTCCTCACGGGATGCTTCTATGTTGCTCCCTCTTGTCTGCCCCATCCATGTACCTGTGTCCTCCTCACGGGATGCTTCTATGTTACTACCTCTTGTCTGCCCCTTCCATGTAACTGTGTCCTCCTCACGGGATGCTTCTATGTTACTCCCTCTTGTCTGCCCCATCCATGTACCTGTGTCCTCCTCACAGGATGCTTCTATGTTACTCCCTCTTGTCTGCCCATCCATGTACCTGTGTCCCCCTCATGGAATGCTACTATATTACTCCCTCTTGTCTGCCCCGTCCATGTACCTGTGTCCTCCTCACGGGATGCTTCTATGTTACTCCCTCTTGTCTGCCCCATCCATGTACCTGTGTCCTCCTCACGGGATGCTTCTATGTTACTCCCTCTTGTCTGCCCCATCCATGTACCTGTGTCCTCCTAACGGGATGCTTCTATGTTACTCCCTCTTGTCTGCTCCGTCCATGTACCGATGTACTCCTCACAGGATGCTTTTATGTTACTCCCTCTTGTCTGCCCCATCCATGTACATGTGTCCTCCTAACAGGATGCTTCTATGTTACTCCCTCTTGTTTGCCCGTCCATGTACCTGTGTTCTCCTCACGGGATGCTTCTATGTTACTCCCTCTTGTCTGCCCCATCCATGTACATGTGTCCTCCTAACGGGATGCTTCTATGTTACTCCCTCTTGTCTGCCCCGTCCATGTACCGATGTACTCCTCACGGGATGCTTCTATGTTACTCCGTCTTGTCTGCCCCCTCCATGTACCTGAGTTCTTCCAAAGGGATGCTTCTATGTTACTCCCTCTTGTCTGCCCTATCCATGTACCTGTGTCCTCCTCACGGGATGATTCTATGTTACTCCCTCTTGTCTGCCCCTTCCATGTAACTGTGTCCTCCTCACGGGATGCTTCTATGTTGCTCCCTCTTGTCTGCCCCATCCATGTACCTGTGTCCTCCTCACGGGATGCTTCTATGTTACTCCCTCTTGTTTGCCCTGTCCATGTACCCGTGTCCTCCTCACGGGATGCTTCTATGTTACTCCCTCTTGTTTGCCCATCCATGTACCCATGTCCTCCCCACGGGATGCTTCTATGTTACTCCCTGTTGTCTGCCCCATCCATGTAGCTGTGTCCTCCTCACGGGATGCTTCTATGTTGCTCCCTCTTGTCTGCTCCATCCATGTACCTGTGTCCTCCTCATGGGATGCTTCTATGTTGCTCCCTCTTGTCTGCCCCATCCATGTACCTGTGTCCTCCTCACGGGATGCTTCTATGTTACTCCCTCTTGTCTGCCCTTTTTATGTACCTGTGTCCTCCTCTCGGGATGCTTCTATGTTACTCCCTCTTGTCTGCCCCTTCCATGTACCTGTGTCCTCCTCAAGGAATGCTTCTATGTTACTCCCTCTTGTTTGCCCTGTCCATGTACCCGTGTCCTCCTCACGGGATGCTTCTATGTTACTCCCTCTTGTTTGCCCATCCATGTACCTGTGTCCTCCTCACGGGATGCTTCTCTGTTACTCCCTCTTGTCTGCCCCCTCCATGTACCTGTGTCCTCCCCACGGGATGCTTCTATGTTACTACCTCTTGTCTGCCCCATCCATGTACCTGTGTCCTCCTCAAGGGATGCTTCTATGTTACTCCCTCTTGTCTGCCCCGTCCATGTAACTGTGTCCTCCTCACGGGATGCTTCTGTGTTACTCCCTCTTGTCTGCCCCGTCCATGTACCTGTGTCCTCCTCACGGGATGCTTCTATGTTACTCCCTCTTGTTTGCCCATCCATGTACCTGTGTCCTCCTCACGGGATGCTTCTATGTTACTCCCTCTTGTCTGCCCCCTCCATGTACCTGTGTCCTCCCCACGGGATGCTTCTATGTTACTCCCTCTTCTCTGCCCCATCCATGTACCTGTGTCCTCATGGGATGCTTCCATGTTACTACATCTTGTCTGCCCCGTCCATGTACCTGTGTTCTCCTCACGGGATGCTTCTATGTTACTCCCTCTTGTCTGCCTCATCCATGTACATGTGTCCTCCTAACGGGATGCTTCTATGTTACTCCCTCTTGTCTGCCCCGTCCATGTACCGATGTACTCCTCACGAGATGCTTCTATGTTACTCCGTCTTGTCTGCCCCCTCCATGTACCTGTGTCCTCCTCACGGGATGCTTCTATGTTACTACCTCTTGTCTGCCCCTTCCATGTAACTGTGTCCTCCTCACGGGATGCTTCTATGTTACTCCCTCTTGTCTGCCCCATCCATGTACCTGTGTCCTCCTCACAGGATGCTTCTATGTTACTCCCTCTTGTCTGCCCATCCATGTACCTGTGTCCCCCTCATGGAATGCTACTATATTACTCCCTCTTGTCTGCCCCGTCCATGTACCTGTGTCCTCCTCACGGGATGCTTCTATGTTACTCCCTCTTGTCTGCCCCATCCATGTACCTGTGTCCTCCTCACGGGATGCTTCTATGTTACTCCCTCTTGTCTGCCCCATCCATGTACCTGTGTCCTCCTAACGGGATGCTTCTATGTTACTCCCTCTTGTCTGCTCCGTCCATGTACCGATGTACTCCTCACAGGATGCTTTTATGTTACTCCCTCTTGTCTGCCCCATCCATGTACATGTGTCCTCCTAACAGGATGCTTCTATGTTACTCCCTCTTGTCTGCCCCCTCCATGTACCTGAGTTCTTCCCAAGGGATGCTTCTATGTTACTCCCTCTTGTCTGCCCTATCCATGTACCTGTGTCCTCCTCACGGGATGATTCTATGTTACTCCCTCTTGTCTGCCCCTTCCATGTAACTGTGTCCTCCTCACGGGATGCTTCTGTGTTGCTCCCTCTTGTCTGCCCCATCCATGTACCTGTGTCCTCCTCACGGGATGCTTCTATGTTACTCCCTCTTGTCTGCCCCTTCCATGTACCTGTGTCCTCCTCACGGGATGCTTCTATGTTACTCCCTCTTGTCTGCCCCTTCCATGTACCTGTGTCCTCCTCACTAGATGCTTCTATGTTACTCCCTCTTGTCTGCCCCATCCATGTACCTGTGTCCTCCTCACGGGATGCTTCTATGTTACTCCCTCTTGTCTGCACCATCCATGTACCTGTGTCTTCCTCACGGGATGCTTCTGTGTTACTCCCTCTTGTCTGCCCTTCCATGTACCTGTGTCCTCCTCATGGGATGCTTCTATGTTACTCCCTCTTGTCTGCCTCTTCCATGTACCTGTGTCCTCCTCACGGGAGGCTTCTATGTTACTACCTCTTGTCTGACCCGTCCTTGTACCTGTGACCTCCTCACAGGATGCTTCTATGTTACTCCCTTTTGTCTGCCCCATCCTAGTACCCATGTACTCCTCACGGGATGCTTCTATGTTACTCCCTCTTGTCTGCCCCATGCATGTACCTGTGTCCTCCTCACGGGATGCTTCTATGTTACTCCCTCTTGTCTACCCCTTCCATGTACCTGTGTCCTCCTAACGGGATGCTTCTATGTTTCTCCTCTTGTCTGCCCCATCCATGTACCTGTGTCCTCCTCACGGGATGCTTCTATGTTACTCCCTCTTGTCTACCCCGTCCATGTACCTGTGTCCTCCCCACGGGATGCTTCTATGTTACTCCCTCTTGTCTGCCCCGTCCATGTACCCGTGTCCTCCTCACAGGATGCTTCTATGTTACTCCCTCTTGTCTGCCCCGTCCATATTCCTGTGTCCTCCCCGCGGAATGCTTCTGTGTTACTCCCTCTTGTCTGCCCCGTCCATGTACCTGTGTCCTCCTCACGGAATGCTTCTATGTTTCTCCCTCTTGTCTGCACCATCCATGTACCTGAGTCCTCCTCACTGGATGCTTCTGTGTTACTCCCTCTTGTCTGCCCCGTCCATGCACCTGTGTCCTCCTCACGGGATGCTTCTATGTTACTCCCTCTTGTCTGCCCCTTCCATGTACCTGTGTCCTCTTCACGGGATGCTTTTATGTTACGTCCTCTTGTCTACCTCTTCCATGTACCCATGTTCTCCTCACGGGATGCTTCTATGTTACGCCCTCTTATCTGCCCCATCCATGTACATGTGTCCTCCTAACGGGATGCTTCTTTGTTACTCCCTCTTGTCTGCACCATCCATGTACCTGTGTCCTCCTCACGGGATGCTTCTATGTTACTCCCTCTTGTCTGCCCCTTCCATGTACCTGTGTCCTCCTCACGGGATGCTTCTATGTTACTCCCTCTTGTTTGCCCTGTCCATGTACCCGTTTCCTCCCCACGGGATACTTCTATGTTACTCCCTCTTGTTTGCCCATTCATGTACCTGTGTCCTCCTCACGGGATGCTTCTATGTTACTCCCTCTTGTCTGCCTCTTCCATGTACCTGTGTCCTCCTCACGGGAGGCTTCTATGTTACTACCTCTTGTCTGACCCGTCCTTGTACCTGTGTCCTCCCCACGGGATGCTTCTATGTTACTCCCTCTTGTCTGCCCCATCCATGTACCTGTGTCCTCCTCACGGGATGCTTCTATGTTGCTCCCTCTTGTCTGCCCCATCCATGTACCTGTGTCCTCCTCATGGGATGCTTCTATGTTGCTCCCTCTTGTCTGCCCCATCCATGTACCTGTGTCCTCCTTACGGGATGCTTCTGTGTTACTCCCTCTTGTCTGCCCTGTTTATGTACCTGTGTCCTCCTCACGGGATGCTTCTATGTTACTCCCTCTTGTCTGCCCCTTCCATGTACCTGTGTCCTCCTCACGGGATGCTTCTATGTTACTCCCTCTTGTTTGCCCTGTCCATGTACCCGTGTCCTCCTCACGGGATGCTTCTATGTTACTCCCTCTTGTTTGCCCATCCATGTACCTGTGTCCTCCTCACGGGATGCTTCTATGTTACTCCCTCTTGTCTGCCCCCTCCATGTACCTGTGTCCTCCCCACGGGATGCTTCTATGTTACTCCCTCTTGTCTGCCCCATCCATGTACCTGTGTCCTCCTCATGGGATGCTTCTATGTTACTACCTCTTGTCTGCCGCATCCATGTACCTGTGTCCTCCTCAAGGGATGCTTCTATGTTACTCCCTCTTGTCTGCCCCGTCTATGTAACTGTGTCCTCCTCACGGGATGCTTCTGTGTTACTCCCTCTTGTCTGCCCCGTCCATGTACCTGTGTCCTCCTCACGGGATGCTTCTATGTTTCCCCTCTTGTCTGCCCCATCCATGTACCTGTGTCCTCCTCACGGGATGCTTCAATGTTACTCCCTCTTGTCTGCCCCGTCCATGTACCTGTGTCCTCCTCACGGGATGCTTCTGTGTTACTCCCTCTTGTCTGCCCCATGCATGTACCTGTGTCCTCCTCACGGGATGCTTCTATGTAACTCCCTCTTGTCTGCACAATCCATGTACCTGTGTCCTCCTCACGGGATGCTTCTATGTTACTCCCTCTTGTCTGCCCTTCCATGTACCCGTGAACTCCTCATGGGATGCTTCTATGTTACTCCCTCTTGTCTGCCTCTTCCATGTACCTGTGTCCTCCTCACGGGAGGCTTCTATGTTACTACCTCTTGTATGACCCGTCCTTGTACCTGTGTCCTCCTCACAGGATGCTTCTATGTTACTCCCTCTTGTCTGCCCCATCCATGTACCTGTGTCCTCCTCACGGGATGCTTTTATGTTAGTCCCTCTTGTTTGCCCTGTCCATGTACCCGTGTCCTCCTCACGGGATGCTTCTATGTTACTCCCTCTTGTTTGCCCATCCATGTACCTGTGTCCTCCCCACGGGATGCTTCTATGTTACTCCCTCTTGTCTGCCCCATCCATGTACCTGTGTCCTCACGGGATGCTTCTATGTTACTCCCTCTTGTCTGCCCCGTCCATGTACCTGTTTCCTCCTCACGGGATGCTTCTATGTTACTCCCTCTTGTCTGCCCCATCCATGTACATGTGTCCTCCTAACGGGATGCTTCTATGTTACTCCCTCTTGTCTGCCCCATCCATGTACCTGTGTCCTCCTCACGGGATGCTTCTATGTTACTCCGTCTTGTCTGCCCCCTCCATTTACCTGAGTTCTTCCCACGGGATGCTTCTATGTTACTCCCTCTTGTCTGCCCTATCCATGTACCTGTGTCCTCCTCACGGGATGCTTCTGTGTTGCTCCCTCTTGTCTGCCCCATCCATGTACCTGTGTCCTCCTCACGGGATGCTTCTATGTTACTCCCTCTTGTCTGCACAATCCATGTACCTGTGTCCTCCTCACGGGATGCTTCTATGTTACTCCCTCTTGTCTGCCCCTTCCATGTACCTGTGTCCTCCTCACGGGATGCTTCTATGTTACTCCCTCTTGTTTGCACCATCCATGTACCTGTGTCTTCCTCACGGGATGCTTCTGTGTTACTCCCTCTTGTCTGCCCTTCCATGTACCTGTGAACTCCTCATGGGATGCTTCTATGTTACTCCCTCTTGTCTGCCTCTTCCATGTACCTGTGTCCTCCTCACGGGAGGCTTCTATGTTACTACCTCTTGTCTGACCCGTCCTTGTACCTGTGACCTCCTCACAGGATGCTTCTATGTTACTCCCTTTTGTCTGCCCCATCCTAGTACCCATGTACTCCTCACGGGATGCTTCTATGTTACTCCCTCTTGTCTGCCCCATCCATGTACCTGTGTCCTCCTCACGGGATGCTTCTATGTTACTCCCTCTTGTCTACCCCTTCCATGTACCTGTGTCCTCCTCACGGGATGCTTCTATGTTTTTCCTCTTGTCTGCCCCATCCATGTACCTGTGTCCTCCTCACGGGATGCTTCTATGTTACTCCCTCTTGTCTACCCCGTCCATGTACCTGTGTCCTCCCCACTGGATGCTTCTATGTTACTCCCTCTTGTCTGCCCCGTCCATGTACCCGTGTCCTCCTCACAGGATGCTTCTATGTTACTCCCTCTTGTCTGCCCCGTCCATATTCCTGTGTCCTCCCCGCGGAATGCTTCTGTGTTACTCCCTCTTGTCTGCACCATCCATGTACCTGTGTCCTCCTCACGGGATGCTTCTATGTTTCTCCCTCTTGTCTGCCCCTTCCATGTACCTGTGTCCTCCTCACGGGATGCTTCTATGTTACTCCCTCTTGTTTGCCCTGTCCATGTACCCGTTTCCTCCTCACGGGATGCTTCTATGTTACTCCCTCTTGTTTGCCCATTCATGTACCTGTGTCCTTCTCACGGGATGCTTCTATGTTACTCCCTCTTGTCTGCCTCTTCCATGTACCTGTGTCCTCCTCACGGGAGGCTTCTATGTTACTACCTCTTGTCTGACCCGTCCTTGTACCTGTGACCTCCTCACGGGATGCTTCTATGTTACTCCCTCTTGTCTGCCCCATCCATGTACCTGTGTCCTCCTCACGGGATGCTTCTATGTTACTCCCTCTTGTCTACCCCTTCCATGTACCTGTGTCCTCCTCACGGGATGCTTCTATGTTTCTCCTCTTGTCTGCCCCATCCATGTACCTGTGTCCTCCTCACGGGATGCTTCTATGTTACTCCCTCTTGTCTACCCCGTCCATGTACCTGTGTCCTCCCCACGGGATGCTTCTATGTTACTCCCTCTTGTCTGCCCCGTCCATGTACCCGTGTCCTCCTCACAGGATGCTTCTATGTTACTCCCTCTTGTCTGCCCCGTCCATGTACCTGTGTCCTCCTCACGGAATGCTTCTATGTTTCTCCCTCTTGTCTGCACCATCCATGTACCTGAGTCCTCCTCACTGGATGCTTCTGTGTTATTCCCTCTTGTCTGCCCCGTCCATGCACCTGTGTCCTCCTCACGGGATGCTTCTATGTTACTCCCTCTTGTCTGCCCCTTCCATGTACCTGTGTTTTCTTCACGGGATGCTTCTATGTTACTCCCTCTTGTCTACCTCTTCCATGTACCCATGTTCTCCTCACGGGATGCTTCTATGTTACGCCCTATTATCTGCCCCATCCATGTACATGTGTCCTCCTAACGGGATGCTTCTTTGTTACTCCCTCTTGTCTGCACCATCCATGTACCTGTGTCCTCCTCACGGGATGCTTCTATGTTACTCCCTCTTGTCTGCCCCATTCATGTACCTGTGTCCTCCTCACGGGATGCTTCTATGTTACTCCCTCTTGTCTGCCCCTTCCATGTACCTGTGTCCTCCTCACGGGATGCTTCTATGTTACTCCCTCTTGCTTGCCCTGTCCATGTACCCGTTTCCTCCTCACGTGATGCTTCTATGTTACTCCCTCTTGTTTGCCCATTCATGTACCTGTGTCCTCCTCACGGGATGCTTCTATGTTACTCCCTCTTGTCTGCCCCCTCCATGTACCTGTGTCCTCCTCACGGGATGCTTCTATGTTACTCCCTCTTGTCTGCCCCATCCATGTACCTATGTCCTCCTCATAGGATGCTTCTATGTTGCTTCCTCTTGTCTCCCCCATCCATGTACCTGTGTCCTCCTCACGGGATGCTTCTATGTTACTCCCTCTTGTCTGCCCCCTCCATGTACCTGTGTCCTCCCCACGGGATGCTTCTATGTTACTCCCTCCTGTCTGCCCCATCCATGTACCTGTGTCCTCCTCATGGGATGCTTCTATGTTACGACCTCTTGTCTGCCCCATACATGTACCTGTGTCCTCCTCACAGGATGCTTCTATGTTACTCCCTCTTGTCTGCCCCATCCATGTACATGTGTCCTCCTAACGGGATGCTTCTATGTTACTCCCTCTTGTCTGCCCCTTCCACGTAACTGTGTCCTCCTCACTGGATGCTTCTATGTTGCTCCCTCTTGTCTGCCCCATCCATGTACCTGTGTCCTACTCACGGGATGCTTCTATGTTGCTCCCTCTTGTCTGCCCCATCCATGTACCTGTGTCCTCCTCACAGGATGCTTCTATGTTACTCCCTCTTGTCTGCCCCGTCCATGTACCTGTGTCCTCCTCACGGGATGCTTCTATGTTACTCCCTCTTGTCTGCCCCGTCCATGTACCTGTGTCCTCCTCACGGGATGCTTCTATGTTACTCCCTCTTGTCTGCCCCATCCATGTACCTGTGTCCTCCTCACGGGATGCTTCTATGTTACTCTCTCTTGTTTGCCCCGCCATGTACCTGTGTCCTCCTCACGGGATGCTATTATGTTACTCCCTCTTGTCTGCCCCATCCATGTACCTGTGTCCTCCTCACGGGATGCTTCTATGTTACTCCCTCTTGTTTGCCCCATCCATGTACCTGTGTCCTCCTCACGGGATGCTTCTATATTACTCCCTCTTGTTTGCCCATCCATGTACCTGTGTCCTCATCACGGATGCTTCTATGTTACTGCCTCTTGTCTGCCCCATCCATGTACCTGTGTCCTCCTCACGGGATGCTTCTGTGTTTCTCCCTCTTGTCTGCCCCGTCCATGTACCTGTGTCCTCCACACGGGATTCTTCTATGTTACTCCCTCTTTTTTGCCCCTTCCATGTACCTGTGTCCTCCTCACGGGATGCTTTTATGTTACTCCCTCTTGTTTGCCCCGTCCATCTACCTGTGTGCTCCTCATGTGATGCTTCTATATTACTGCCTCTTGTCTGCCCCGTCCATCTACCTGTGTGCTCCTCACGGGATGCTTCTATGTTACTCCGTCTTGTTTGCCCCTTCCATGTACCTGTGTCCTGCTCACAGGATGCTTCTATGTTACTCCCTCTTGTCTGCCCTGCCATGTACCTGTGTCCTCCTCACAGGATGCTTCTATGTTACTCCCTCTTGTCTGCCCCATCCATGTACCCGTGTCCTCCTCACGGGATGCTTCTATGTTACTCCCTCTTGTTTGCCCATCCATGTACCTGTGTCCTCCTCACGGGATGCTTCTATGTTACTCCCTCTTATCTGCCCCGTCCATGTACCTGTGTCCTCCTCACGGGATGCTTCTATGTTACTCCCTCTTGTCTGCCCCGTCCATGTACCTGTGTCCTCCTCACGGGATGCTTCTATGTTACTCCCTCTTGCTTGCCCATCCACGTACCCGTGTCCTCCTCACAGGATGCTTCTATGTTACTCCCTCTTGTCTGCCCCGTCCATGTACCTGTGTCCTCCTCACGGGATGCTTCTATGTTACAACCTCTTGTCTGCCCCTTCCATGTAACTGTGTCCTCCTCACTGGATGCTTCTATGTTACTCCCTCTTGTCTGCCCCATCCATGTACCTGTGTCCTCCTTACGGGATGCTTCTATGTTACTCCCTGTTGTCTGCCCCTTTCATGTAACTGTGTCCTCCTCACGGGATGCTTCTATGTTGCTCCCTCTTGTCTGCCCCATCCATGTACCTGTGTCCTCCTCACGGGATGCTTCTATGTTACTACCTCTTGTCTGCCCCTTCCATGTAACTGTGTCCTCCTCACGGGATGCTTCTATGTTACTCCCTCTTGTCTGCCCCATCCATGTACCTGTGTCCTCCTCACAGGATGCTTCTATGTTACTCCCTCTTGTCTGCCCATCCATGTACCTGTGTCCCCCTCATGGAATGCTACTATATTACTCCCTCTTGTCTGCCCCGTCCATGTACCTGTGTCCTCCTCACGGGATGCTTCTATGTTACTCCCTCTTGTCTGCCCCATCCATGTACCTGTGTCCTCCTCACGGGATGCTTCTATGTTACTCCCTCTTGTCTGCCCCATCCATGTACCTGTGTCCTCCTAACGGGATGCTTCTATGTTACTCCCTCTTGTCTGCTCCGTCCATGTACCGATGTACTCCTCACAGGATGCTTTTATGTTACTCCCTCTTGTCTGCCCCATCCATGTACATGTGTCCTCCTAACAGGATGCTTCTATGTTACTCCCTCTTGTTTGCCCGTCCATGTACCTGTGTTCTCCTCACGGGATGCTTCTATGTTACTCCCTCTTGTCTGCCCCATCCATGTACATGTGTCCTCCTAACGGGATGCTTCTATGTTACTCCCTCTTGTCTGCCCCGTCCATGTACCGATGTACTCCTCACGGGATGCTTCTATGTTACTCCGTCTTGTCTGCCCCCTCCATGTACCTGAGTTCTTCCAAAGGGATGCTTCTATGTTACTCCCTCTTGTCTGCCCTATCCATGTACCTGTGTCCTCCTCACGGGATGATTCTATGTTACTCCCTCTTGTCTGCCCCTTCCATGTAACTGTGTCCTCCTCACGGGATGCTTCTATGTTGCTCCCTCTTGTCTGCCCCATCCATGTACCTGTGTCCTCCTCACGGGATGCTTCTATGTTACTCCCTCTTGTTTGCCCTGTCCATGTACCCGTGTCCTCCTCACGGGATGCTTCTATGTTACTCCCTCTTGTTTGCCCATCCATGTACCCATGTCCTCCCCACGGGATGCTTCTATGTTACTCCCTGTTGTCTGCCCCATCCATGTAGCTGTGTCCTCCTCACGGGATGCTTCTATGTTGCTCCCTCTTGTCTGCTCCATCCATGTACCTGTGTCCTCCTCATGGGATGCTTCTATGTTGCTCCCTCTTGTCTGCCCCATCCATGTACCTGTGTCCTCCTCACGGGATGCTTCTATGTTACTCCCTCTTGTCTGCCCTTTTTATGTACCTGTGTCCTCCTCTCGGGATGCTTCTATGTTACTCCCTCTTGTCTGCCCCTTCCATGTACCTGTGTCCTCCTCAAGGAATGCTTCTATGTTACTCCCTCTTGTTTGCCCTGTCCATGTACCCGTGTCCTCCTCACGGGATGCTTCTATGTTACTCCCTCTTGTTTGCCCATCCATGTACCTGTGTCCTCCTCACGGGATGCTTCTCTGTTACTCCCTCTTGTCTGCCCCCTCCATGTACCTGTGTCCTCCCCACGGGATGCTTCTATGTTACTACCTCTTGTCTGCCCCATCCATGTACCTGTGTCCTCCTCAAGGGATGCTTCTATGTTACTCCCTCTTGTCTGCCCCGTCCATGTAACTGTGTCCTCCTCACGGGATGCTTCTGTGTTACTCCCTCTTGTCTGCCCCGTCCATGTACCTGTGTCCTCCTCACGGGATGCTTCTATGTTACTCCCTCTTGTTTGCCCATCCATGTACCTGTGTCCTCCTCACGGGATGCTTCTATGTTACTCCCTCTTGTCTGCCCCCTCCATGTACCTGTGTCCTCCCCACGGGATGCTTCTATGTTACTCCCTCTTCTCTGCCCCATCCATGTACCTGTGTCCTCATGGGATGCTTCCATGTTACTACATCTTGTCTGCCCCGTCCATGTACCTGTGTTCTCCTCACGGGATGCTTCTATGTTACTCCCTCTTGTCTGCCTCATCCATGTACATGTGTCCTCCTAACGGGATGCTTCTATGTTACTCCCTCTTGTCTGCCCCGTCCATGTACCGATGTACTCCTCACGGGATGCTTCTATGTTACTCCGTCTTGTCTGCCCCCTCCATGTACCTGAGTTCTTCCCAAGGGATGCTTCTATGTTACTCCCTCTTGTCTGCCCTATCCATGTACCTGTGTCCTCCTCACGGGATGATTCTATGTTACTCCCTCTTGTCTGCCCCTTCCATGTAACTGTGTCCTCCTCACGGGATGCTTCTGTGTTGCTCCCTCTTGTCTGCCCCATCCATGTACCTGTGTCCTCCTCACGGGATGCTTCTATGTTACTCCCTCTTGTCTGCCCCTTCCATGTACCTGTGTCCTCCTCACGGGATGCTTCTATGTTACTCCCTCTTGTCTGCCCCTTCCATGTACCTGTGTCCTCCTCACTAGATGCTTCTATGTTACTCCCTCTTGTCTGCCCCATCCATGTACCTGTGTCCTCCTCACGGGATGCTTCTATGTTACTCCCTCTTGTCTGCACCATCCATGTACCTGTGTCTTCCTCACGGGATGCTTCTGTGTTACTCCCTCTTGTCTGCCCTTCCATGTACCTGTGTCCTCCTCATGGGATGCTTCTATGTTACTCCCTCTTGTCTGCCTCTTCCATGTACCTGTGTCCTCCTCACGGGAGGCTTCTATGTTACTACCTCTTGTCTGACCCGTCCTTGTACCTGTGACCTCCTCACAGGATGCTTCTATGTTACTCCCTTTTGTCTGCCCCATCCTAGTACCCATGTACTCCTCACGGGATGCTTCTATGTTACTCCCTCTTGTCTGCCCCATGCATGTACCTGTGTCCTCCTCACGGGATGCTTCTATGTTACTCCCTCTTGTCTACCCCTTCCATGTACCTGTGTCCTCCTAACGGGATGCTTCTATGTTTCTCCTCTTGTCTGCCCCATCCATGTACCTGTGTCCTCCTCACGGGATGCTTCTATGTTACTCCCTCTTGTCTACCCCGTCCATGTACCTGTGTCCTCCCCACGGGATGCTTCTATGTTACTCCCTCTTGTCTGCCCCGTCCATGTACCCGTGTCCTCCTCACAGGATGCTTCTATGTTACTCCCTCTTGTCTGCCCCGTCCATATTCCTGTGTCCTCCCCGCGGAATGCTTCTGTGTTACTCCCTCTTGTCTGCCCCGTCCATGTACCTGTGTCCTCCTCACGGAATGCTTCTATGTTTCTCCCTCTTGTCTGCACCATCCATGTACCTGAGTCCTCCTCACTGGATGCTTCTGTGTTACTCCCTCTTGTCTGCCCCGTCCATGCACCTGTGTCCTCCTCACGGGATGCTTCTATGTTACTCCCTCTTGTCTGCCCCTTCCATGTACCTGTGTCCTCTTCACGGGATGCTTTTATGTTACGTCCTCTTGTCTACCTCTTCCATGTACCCATGTTCTCCTCACGGGATGCTTCTATGTTACGCCCTCTTATCTGCCCCATCCATGTACATGTGTCCTCCTAACGGGATGCTTCTTTGTTACTCCCTCTTGTCTGCACCATCCATGTACCTGTGTCCTCCTCACGGGATGCTTCTATGTTACTCCCTCTTGTCTGCCCCTTCCATGTACCTGTGTCCTCCTCACGGGATGCTTCTATGTTACTCCCTCTTGTTTGCCCTGTCCATGTACCCGTTTCCTCCCCACGGGATACTTCTATGTTACTCCCTCTTGTTTGCCCATTCATGTACCTGTGTCCTCCTCACGGGATGCTTCTATGTTACTCCCTCTTGTCTGCCTCTTCCATGTACCTGTGTCCTCCTCACGGGAGGCTTCTATGTTACTACCTCTTGTCTGACCCGTCCTTGTACCTGTGTCCTCCCCACGGGATGCTTCTATGTTACTCCCTCTTGTCTGCCCCATCCATGTACCTGTGTCCTCCTCACGGGATGCTTCTATGTTGCTCCCTCTTGTCTGCCCCATCCATGTACCTGTGTCCTCCTCATGGGATGCTTCTATGTTGCTCCCTCTTGTCTGCCCCATCCATGTACCTGTGTCCTCCTTACGGGATGCTTCTGTGTTACTCCCTCTTGTCTGCCCTGTTTATGTACCTGTGTCCTCCTCACGGGATGCTTCTATGTTACTCCCTCTTGTCTGCCCCTTCCATGTACCTGTGTCCTCCTCACGGGATGCTTCTATGTTACTCCCTCTTGTTTGCCCTGTCCATGTACCCGTGTCCTCCTCACGGGATGCTTCTATGTTACTCCCTCTTGTTTGCCCATCCATGTACCTGTGTCCTCCTCACGGGATGCTTCTATGTTACTCCCTCTTGTCTGCCCCCTCCATGTACCTGTGTCCTCCCCACGGGATGCTTCTATGTTACTCCCTCTTGTCTGCCCCATCCATGTACCTGTGTCCTCCTCATGGGATGCTTCTATGTTACTACCTCTTGTCTGCCGCATCCATGTACCTGTGTCCTCCTCAAGGGATGCTTCTATGTTACTCCCTCTTGTCTGCCCCGTCTATGTAACTGTGTCCTCCTCACGGGATGCTTCTGTGTTACTCCCTCTTGTCTGCCCCGTCCATGTACCTGTGTCCTCCTCACGGGATGCTTCTATGTTTCCCCTCTTGTCTGCCCCATCCATGTACCTGTGTCCTCCTCACGGGATGCTTCAATGTTACTCCCTCTTGTCTGCCCCGTCCATGTACCTGTGTCCTCCTCACGGGATGCTTCTGTGTTACTCCCTCTTGTCTGCCCCATGCATGTACCTGTGTCCTCCTCACGGGATGCTTCTATGTAACTCCCTCTTGTCTGCACAATCCATGTACCTGTGTCCTCCTCACGGGATGCTTCTATGTTACTCCCTCTTGTCTGCCCTTCCATGTACCCGTGAACTCCTCATGGGATGCTTCTATGTTACTCCCTCTTGTCTGCCTCTTCCATGTACCTGTGTCCTCCTCACGGGAGGCTTCTATGTTACTACCTCTTGTATGACCCGTCCTTGTACCTGTGTCCTCCTCACAGGATGCTTCTATGTTACTCCCTCTTGTCTGCCCCATCCATGTACCTGTGTCCTCCTCACGGGATGCTTTTATGTTAGTCCCTCTTGTTTGCCCTGTCCATGTACCCGTGTCCTCCTCACGGGATGCTTCTATGTTACTCCCTCTTGTTTGCCCATCCATGTACCTGTGTCCTCCCCACGGGATGCTTCTATGTTACTCCCTCTTGTCTGCCCCATCCATGTACCTGTGTCCTCACGGGATGCTTCTATGTTACTCCCTCTTGTCTGCCCCGTCCATGTACCTGTTTCCTCCTCACGGGATGCTTCTATGTTACTCCCTCTTGTCTGCCCCATCCATGTACATGTGTCCTCCTAACGGGATGCTTCTATGTTACTCCCTCTTGTCTGCCCCATCCATGTACCTGTGTCCTCCTCACGGGATGCTTCTATGTTACTCCGTCTTGTCTGCCCCCTCCATTTACCTGAGTTCTTCCCACGGGATGCTTCTATGTTACTCCCTCTTGTCTGCCCTATCCATGTACCTGTGTCCTCCTCACGGGATGCTTCTGTGTTGCTCCCTCTTGTCTGCCCCATCCATGTACCTGTGTCCTCCTCACGGGATGCTTCTATGTTACTCCCTCTTGTCTGCACAATCCATGTACCTGTGTCCTCCTCACGGGATGCTTCTATGTTACTCCCTCTTGTCTGCCCCTTCCATGTACCTGTGTCCTCCTCACGGGATGCTTCTATGTTACTCCCTCTTGTTTGCACCATCCATGTACCTGTGTCTTCCTCACGGGATGCTTCTGTGTTACTCCCTCTTGTCTGCCCTTCCATGTACCTGTGAACTCCTCATGGGATGCTTCTATGTTACTCCCTCTTGTCTGCCTCTTCCATGTACCTGTGTCCTCCTCACGGGAGGCTTCTATGTTACTACCTCTTGTCTGACCCGTCCTTGTACCTGTGACCTCCTCACAGGATGCTTCTATGTTACTCCCTTTTGTCTGCCCCATCCTAGTACCCATGTACTCCTCACGGGATGCTTCTATGTTACTCCCTCTTGTCTGCCCCATCCATGTACCTGTGTCCTCCTCACGGGATGCTTCTATGTTACTCCCTCTTGTCTACCCCTTCCATGTACCTGTGTCCTCCTCACGGGATGCTTCTATGTTTTTCCTCTTGTCTGCCCCATCCATGTACCTGTGTCCTCCTCACGGGATGCTTCTATGTTACTCCCTCTTGTCTACCCCGTCCATGTACCTGTGTCCTCCCCACTGGATGCTTCTATGTTACTCCCTCTTGTCTGCCCCGTCCATGTACCCGTGTCCTCCTCACAGGATGCTTCTATGTTACTCCCTCTTGTCTGCCCCGTCCATATTCCTGTGTCCTCCCCGCGGAATGCTTCTGTGTTACTCCCTCTTGTCTGCACCATCCATGTACCTGTGTCCTCCTCACGGGATGCTTCTATGTTTCTCCCTCTTGTCTGCCCCTTCCATGTACCTGTGTCCTCCTCACGGGATGCTTCTATGTTACTCCCTCTTGTTTGCCCTGTCCATGTACCCGTTTCCTCCTCACGGGATGCTTCTATGTTACTCCCTCTTGTTTGCCCATTCATGTACCTGTGTCCTTCTCACGGGATGCTTCTATGTTACTCCCTCTTGTCTGCCTCTTCCATGTACCTGTGTCCTCCTCACGGGAGGCTTCTATGTTACTACCTCTTGTCTGACCCGTCCTTGTACCTGTGACCTCCTCACGGGATGCTTCTATGTTACTCCCTCTTGTCTGCCCCATCCATGTACCTGTGTCCTCCTCACGGGATGCTTCTATGTTACTCCCTCTTGTCTACCCCTTCCATGTACCTGTGTCCTCCTCACGGGATGCTTCTATGTTTCTCCTCTTGTCTGCCCCATCCATGTACCTGTGTCCTCCTCACGGGATGCTTCTATGTTACTCCCTCTTGTCTACCCCGTCCATGTACCTGTGTCCTCCCCACGGGATGCTTCTATGTTACTCCCTCTTGTCTGCCCCGTCCATGTACCCGTGTCCTCCTCACAGGATGCTTCTATGTTACTCCCTCTTGTCTGCCCCGTCCATGTACCTGTGTCCTCCTCACGGAATGCTTCTATGTTTCTCCCTCTTGTCTGCACCATCCATGTACCTGAGTCCTCCTCACTGGATGCTTCTGTGTTATTCCCTCTTGTCTGCCCCGTCCATGCACCTGTGTCCTCCTCACGGGATGCTTCTATGTTACTCCCTCTTGTCTGCCCCTTCCATGTACCTGTGTTTTCTTCACGGGATGCTTCTATGTTACTCCCTCTTGTCTACCTCTTCCATGTACCCATGTTCTCCTCACGGGATGCTTCTATGTTACGCCCTATTATCTGCCCCATCCATGTACATGTGTCCTCCTAACGGGATGCTTCTTTGTTACTCCCTCTTGTCTGCACCATCCATGTACCTGTGTCCTCCTCACGGGATGCTTCTATGTTACTCCCTCTTGTCTGCCCCATTCATGTACCTGTGTCCTCCTCACGGGATGCTTCTATGTTACTCCCTCTTGTCTGCCCCTTCCATGTACCTGTGTCCTCCTCACGGGATGCTTCTATGTTACTCCCTCTTGTTTGCCCTGTCCATGTACCCGTTTCCTCCTCACGTGATGCTTCTATGTTACTCCCTCTTGTTTGCCCATTCATGTACCTGTGTCCTCCTCACGGGATGCTTCTATGTTACTCCCTCTTGTCTGCCCCCTCCATGTACCTGTGTCCTCCTCACGGGATGCTTCTATGTTACTCCCTCTTGTCTGCCCCATCCATGTACCTATGTCCTCCTCATAGGATGCTTCTATGTTGCTTCCTCTTGTCTCCCCCATCCATGTACCTGTGTCCTCCTCACGGGATGCTTCTATGTTACTCCCTCTTGTCTGCCCCCTCCATGTACCTGTGTCCTCCCCACGGGATGCTTCTATGTTACTCCCTCCTGTCTGCCCCATCCATGTACCTGTGTCCTCCTCATGGGATGCTTCTATGTTACGACCTCTTGTCTGCCCCATACATGTACCTGTGTCCTCCTCACAGGATGCTTCTATGTTACTCCCTCTTGTCTGCCCCATCCATGTACATGTGTCCTCCTAACGGGATGCTTCTATGTTACTCCCTCTTGTCTGCCCCTTCCACGTAACTGTGTCCTCCTCACTGGATGCTTCTATGTTGCTCCCTCTTGTCTGCCCCATCCATGTACCTGTGTCCTACTCACGGGATGCTTCTGTGTTACTCCCTCTTGTCTGCCCTGTCCATGTACCTGTGTCCTCCTCACAGGATGCTTCTATGTTACTCCCTTTTGTTTGCCCTGTCCATGTACCTGTGTCCTCCTCACGGGATGCTTCTATGTAACTCCCTCTTGTCTGCACCATCCATGTACCTGTGTACTCCTCACGGGATGCTTCTGTGTTACTCCCTCTTGTCTGCCCTTCCATGTACCCGTGAACACCTCACGGGATGCTTCTATGTTACTCCCTCTTGTCTACCCCTTCCATGTACCTGTGTCCTCCTCACGGGATGCTTCTATGTTTCTCCTCTTGTCTGCCCCATCCATGTACCTCTGTCCTCCTCACGGGATGCTTCTATGTTACTCCCTCTTGTCTACCCCGTCCATGTACCTGTGTCCTCCTCACGGGATGCTTCTATGTTACTCCCTCTTGTCTGCCCCTTCCACGTAACAGTGTCCTCCTCATGGGATGCTTCTATGTTGCTCCCTCTTGTCTGCCCCATCCATGTACCTGTGTCCTCCTCACGGGATGCTTCTGTGTTACTCCCTCTTGTCTGCCCTGTCCATGTACCTGTGTCCTCCTCACAGGATGCTTCTATGTTACTCCCTTTTGTTTGCCCTGTCCATGTACCTGTGTCCTCCCCACGGGATGCTTCTATGTTACTCCGTCTTGTCTGCCCCCTCCATGTACCTGAGTTCTTCCCACGGCATGCTTCTATGTTACTCCCTCTTGTCTGCCCTATCCATGTACCTGTGTCCTCCTCACGGGATGCTTCTATGTTACTCCCTCTTGTCTGCCCCTTCCATGTACCTGTGTCCTCCTCACGGGATGCTTCTATGTTACTCCCTCTTGTTTGCCCATCCATGTACCTGTGTCCTCCTCACGGGATGCTTCTATGTTAATCCCTCTTGTCTGCCCCCTCCATGTACCTGTGTCCTCCCCACGGGATGCTTCTATGTTACTCCCTCTTGTCTGCCCCATCCATGTACCTCTGTCCTCCTCACGGGATGCTTCTATGTTGCTCCCTCTTATCTGCCCCATCCATGTACCTGTGTCCTCCTCATGGGAGGCTTCTATGTTGCTCCCTCTTGTCTGCCCCATCCATGTACCTGTGTCCTCCTCACGGGATGCTTCTGTGTTACTCCCTCTTGTCTGCCCTGTTTATGTACCTGTGTCCTCCTCACAAGATGCTACTATGTTACTCCCTCTTGTCTGCCCCTTCCATGTACCTGTGTCCTCCTCAAGGAATGCTTCTATGTTACTCCCTCTTGTTTGCCCATCCATGTACCTGTGTCCTCCTCACAGGATGCTTCTGTGTTACTCCCTATTGTCTGCCCTGTTTATGTACCTATGTCCTCCTCACAAGATGCTACTATGTTACTCCCTCTTGTCTGCCCCTTCCATGTACCTGTGTCCTCCTCAAGGAATGCTTCTATGTTACTCCCTCTTGTCTGCCCCATCCATTTACCTGTGTCCTCCTCACGGGATGCTTCTATGTTGCTCCCTCTTTTCTGCCCCATCCATGTACCTGTGTCCTCCTCATGGGATGCTTCTATGTTGCTCCCTCTTGTCTGCCCCATCCATGTACCTGTGTCCTCCTCACGGGATGCTTCTGTGTTACTCCCTTTTGTCTGCCCTGTTTATGTACCTGTGTCCTCCTCACAAGATGCTACTATGTTACTCCCTCTTGTCTGCCCCTTCCATGTACCTGTGTCCTCCTCACGGGATGCTTCCATGTTACTTCGTCTTGTCTGCCCCCTCCATGTACCTGAGTTCTTCCCACGAGATGCTTCTATGTTACTCCCTCTTGTCTGCCCTATCCATGTACCTGTGTCCTCCTCACAGGATGATTCTATGTTACTCCCTCTTGTCTGCCCCTTCCATGTAACTGTGTCCTTCTCACGGGATGCTTCTATGTTACTATCTCTTGTCTGCCCTATCCATGTACCTGTGCCCTCCTCACGGGATGCTTCTATGTTACTCCCTCTTGTCTGCCCCTTCCATGTACCTGTGTCCTCCTCACGGGATGCTTCTATGTTACTCCCTCTTGTTTGCCCTGTCCATGTACCCGTGTCCTCCTCACGGGATGCTTCTATGTTACTCCCTCTTGTTTGCCCATCCATGTACCTGTGTCCTCCTCACGGGATGCTTCTATGTTAATCCCTCTTGTCTGCCCCGTCCATGTACCTGTGTCCTCCCCACGGGATGCTTCTATGTTACTCCCTCTTGTCTGCCCCATCCATGTACCTGTGTCCTCCTCACGGGATGCTTCTATGTTGCTCCCTCTTGTCTGCCCCATCCATGTACCTGTGTCCTCCTCATGGGATGCTTCTATGTTGCTCCCTCTTGTCTGCCCCATCCATGTACCTGTGTCCTCCTCACGGGATGCTTCTGTGTTACTCCCTCTTATCTGCCCTGTTTATGTACCTGTGTCCTCCTCACAAGATGCTACTATGTTACTCCCTCTTGTCTGCCCCTTCCATGTACCCATGTCCTCCTCAAGGAATGCTTTTATGTTTCTCCCTCTTGTTTGCCCTGTCCATGTACCTGTGTCCTCCTCACGGGATGCTTCTATGTTACTCCCTCTTGTTTGCCCATCCATGTACCTGTGTCGTCCTCACGGGATGCTTCTATGTTACTCCCTCTTGTCTGCCCCCTCCATGTACCTGTGTCCTCCCCACGGGATGCTTCTATGTTACTCCCTCTTGTCTGCCCCATCCATGTACCTGTGTCCTCCTCATGGGGTGCTTCTATGTTACTACCTCTTGTCTGCCCCATCCATGTACCTGTGTCCTCCTCATGGGATGCTTCTATGTTACTACCTCTTGTCTGCCCCGTCCATGTACCTGTGTCCTCCTCACGGGATGCTTCTATGTAACTCCCTCTTGTCTGCACCATCCATGTGCCTGTGTCCTCCTCACGGGATGCTACTGTGTTACTCCCTCTTGTCTGCCCTTCCATGTACCAGTGAACTCCTCATGGGATGCTTCTATGTTACTCCCTCTTGTCTGCCTCTTCCATGTACCTGTGTCCTCCTCACGGGAGGCTTCTGTTTTACTCCCTCTTATCTGCCCTGTCCATGTACCTGTGTCCTCCTCACGGGATGCTTCTATGTTACTCCCTCTTGTCTGCCCCTTCCATGTACCTGGGTCCTCCTCACGGGATGCTTCTATGTTAGTCCCTCTTGTTTGTCCTTTCCATGTACCCGTGTCCTCCTCACGGGATGCTTCTATGTTACTCCCTCTTGTTTGCCCATCCATGTACCTGTGTCCTCCTCACGGGATGCTTCTATGTTACTCCCTCTTGTCTGCCCCCTCCATGTACCTGTGTCCTCCCCACGGGATGCTTCTATGTTACTCCCTCTTCTCTGCCCCATCCATGTACCTGTGTCCTCATGGGATGCTTCCATGTTACTACCTCTTGTCTGCCCCGTCCATGTACCTGTGTTCTCCTCACGGGATGCTTCTATGTTACTCCCTCTTGTCTGCCCCATCCATGTACATGTGTCCTCCTAACGGGATGCTTCTATGTTACTCCCTCTTGTCTGCCCCGTCCATGTACCGATGTACTCCTCACGGGATGCTTCTATGTTACTCCGTCTTGTCTGCCCCCTCCATGTACCTGAGTTCTTCCAAAGGGATGCTTCTATGTTACTCCCTCTTGTCTGCCCTATCCATGTACCTGTGTCCTCCTCACGGGATGATTCTATGTTACTCCCTCTTGTCTGCCCCTTCCATGTAACTGTGTCCTCCTCACGGGATGCTTCTATGTTGCTCCCTCTTGTCTGCCCCATCCATGTACCTGTGTCCTCCTCACGGGATGCTTCTATGTTACTCCCTCTTGTTTGCCCTGTCCATGTACCCGTGTCCTCCTCACGGGATGCTTCTATGTTACTCCCTCTTGTTTGCCCATCCATGTACCCATGTCCTCCCCACGGGATGCTTCTATGTTACTCCCTGTTGTCTGCCCCATCCATGTAGCTGTGTCCTCCTCACGGGATGCTTCTATGTTGCTCCCTCTTGTCTGCTCCATCCATGTACCTGTGTCCTCCTCATGGGATGCTTCTATGTTGCTCCCTCTTGTCTGCCCCATCCATGTACCTGTGTCCTCCTCACGGGATGCTTCTATGTTACTCCCTCTTGTCTGCCCTTTTTATGTACCTGTGTCCTCCTCTCGGGATGCTTCTATGTTACTCCCTCTTGTCTGCCCCTTCCATGTACCTGTGTCCTCCTCAAGGAATGCTTCTATGTTACTCCCTCTTGTTTGCCCTGTCCATGTACCCGTGTCCTCCTCACGGGATGCTTCTATGTTACTCCCTCTTGTTTGCCCATCCATGTACCTGTGTCCTCCTCACGGGATGCTTCTCTGTTACTCCCTCTTGTCTGCCCCCTCCATGTACCTGTGTCCTCCCCACGGGATGCTTCTATGTTACTACCTCTTGTCTGCCCCATCCATGTACCTGTGTCCTCCTCAAGGGATGCTTCTATGTTACTCCCTCTTGTCTGCCCCGTCCATGTAACTGTGTCCTCCTCACGGGATGCTTCTGTGTTACTCCCTCTTGTCTGCCCCGTCCATGTACCTGTGTCCTCCTCACGGGATGCTTCTATGTTACTCCCTCTTGTTTGCCCATCCATGTACCTGTGTCCTCCTCACGGGATGCTTCTATGTTACTCCCTCTTGTCTGCCCCCTCCATGTACCTGTGTCCTCCCCACGGGATGCTTCTATGTTACTCCCTCTTCTCTGCCCCATCCATGTACCTGTGTCCTCATGGGATGCTTCCATGTTACTACATCTTGTCTGCCCCGTCCATGTACCTGTGTTCTCCTCACGGGATGCTTCTATGTTACTCCCTCTTGTCTGCCTCATCCATGTACATGTGTCCTCCTAACGGGATGCTTCTATGTTACTCCCTCTTGTCTGCCCCGTCCATGTACCGATGTACTCCTCACGGGATGCTTCTATGTTACTCCGTCTTGTCTGCCCCCTCCATGTACCTGAGTTCTTCCCAAGGGATGCTTCTATGTTACTCCCTCTTGTCTGCCCTATCCATGTACCTGTGTCCTCCTCACGGGATGATTCTATGTTACTCCCTCTTGTCTGCCCCTTCCATGTAACTGTGTCCTCCTCACGGGATGCTTCTATGTTGCTCCCTCTTGTCTGCCCCATCCATGTACCTGTGTCCTCCTCACGGGATGCTTCTATGTTACTCCCTCTTGTTTGCCCTGTCCATGTACCCGTGTCCTCCTCACGGGATGCTTCTATGTTACTCCCTCTTGTTTGCCCATCCATGTACCCATGTCCTCCCCACGGGATGCTTCTATGTTACTCCCTGTTGTCTGCCCCATCCATGTAGCTGTGTCCTCCTCACGGGATGCTTCTATGTTGCTCCCTCTTGTCTGCCCCATCCATGTACCTGTGTCCTCCTCATGGGATGCTTCTATGTTGCTCCCTCTTGTCTGCCCCATCCATGTACCAGTGTCCTCCTCACGGGATGCTTCTGTGTTACTCCCTCTTGTCTGCCCTGTTTATGTACCTGTGTCCTCCTCACGGGATGCTTCTATGTTACTCCCTCTCGTCTGCCCCTTCCATGTACCTGTGTCCTCCTCAAGGAATGCTTCTATGTTACTCCCTCTTGTTTGCCCTGTCCATGTACCCGTGTCCTCCTCACGGGATGCTTCTATGTTACTCCCTCTTGTTTGCCCATCCATGTACCTGTGTCCTCCTCACGGGATGCTTCTCTGTTACTCCCTCTTGTCTGCCCCCTCCATGTACCCATGTCCTCCCCACGGGATGCTTCTATGTTACTCCCTGTTGTCTGCCCCATACATGTACCTGTGTCCTCCTCACGGGATGCTTCTATGTTGCTCCCTCTTGTCTGCCCCATCCATGTACCTGTGTCCTCCTCATGGGATGCTTCTATGTTGCTCCCTCTCTTGTGTGCCCCGCCATGTACCTGTGTCCTCCTCACGGGATGCTATTATGTTACTCTCTCTTGTCTGTCCCATCCATGTACCTGTGTCCTCCTCATGGGATGCTTCTATGTTACTCCCTCTTGCTTGCCCATCCACGTACCCGTGTCCTCCTCACAGGATGCTTCTATGTTACTCCCTCTTGTCTGCCCCGTCCATGTACCTGTGTCCTCCTCACGGGATGCTTCTATGTTACTCCCTCTTGTCTGCCCCGTCCATGTACCTGTGTCCTCCTCACGGGATGCTTCTATGTTACTCCCTCTTGTCTGCCCCATCCATGTACCTGTGTCCTCCTCACGGGATGCTTCTATGTTACTCTCTCTTGTTTGCCCCGCCATGTACCTGTGTCCTCCTCACGGGATGCTATTATGTTACTCCCTCTTGTCTGCCCCATCCATGTACCTGTGTCCTCCTCACGGGATGCTTCTATGTTACTCCCTCTTGTTTGCCCCATCCATGTACCTGTGTCCTCCTCACGGGATGCTTCTATATTACTCCCTCTTGTTTGCCCATCCATGTACCTGTGTCCTCATCACGGATGCTTCTATGTTACTGCCTCTTGTCTGCCCCATCCATGTACCTGTGTCCTCCTCACGGGATGCTTCTGTGTTTCTCCCTCTTGTCTGCCCCGTCCATGTACCTGTGTCCTCCACACGGGATTCTTCTATGTTACTCCCTCTTTTTTGCCCCTTCCATGTACCTGTGTCCTCCTCACGGGATGCTTTTATGTTACTCCCTCTTGTTTGCCCCGTCCATCTACCTGTGTGCTCCTCATGTGATGCTTCTATATTACTGCCTCTTG
The DNA here is from genome assembly GCA_035609135.1 of Eleutherodactylus coqui. Classification (NCBI taxonomy): domain Eukaryota; kingdom Metazoa; phylum Chordata; class Amphibia; order Anura; family Eleutherodactylidae; genus Eleutherodactylus; species Eleutherodactylus coqui. The sequence continues at coordinate 333,127,917 of CM069406.1, read as the reverse complement.
TCTGCCCCGTCCATCTACCTGTGTGCTCCTCACGGGATGCTTCTATGTTACTCCGTCTTGTTTGCCCCTTCCATGTACCTGTGTCCTGCTCACAGGATGCTTCTATGTTACTCCCTCTTGTCTGCCCTGCCATGTACCTGTGTCCTCCTCACAGGATGCTTCTATGTTACTCCCTCTTGTCTGCCCCATCCATGTACCCGTGTCCTCCTCACGGGATGCTTCTATGTTACTCCCTCTTGTTTGCCCATCCATGTACCTGTGTCCTCCTCACGGGATGCTTCTATGTTACTCCCTCTTATCTGCCCCGTCCATGTACCTGTGTCCTCCTCACGGGATGCTTCTATGTTACTCCCTCTTGTCTGCCCCGTCCATGTACCTGTGTCCTCCTCACGGGATGCTTCTATGTTACTCCCTCTTGCTTGCCCATCCACGTACCCGTGTCCTCCTCACAGGATGCTTCTATGTTACTCCCTCTTGTCTGCCCCGTCCATGTACCTGTGTCCTCCTCACGGGATGCTTCTATGTTACAACCTCTTGTCTGCCCCTTCCATGTAACTGTGTCCTCCTCACTGGATGCTTCTATGTTACTCCCTCTTGTCTGCCCCATCCATGTACCTGTGTCCTCCTTACGGGATGCTTCTATGTTACTCCCTGTTGTCTGCCCCTTTCATGTAACTGTGTCCTCCTCACGGGATGCTTCTATGTTGCTCCCTCTTGTCTGCCCCATCCATGTACCTGTGTCCTCCTCACGGGATGCTTCTATGTTACTACCTCTTGTCTGCCCCTTCCATGTAACTGTGTCCTCCTCACGGGATGCTTCTATGTTACTCCCTCTTGTCTGCCCCATCCATGTACCTGTGTCCTCCTCACAGGATGCTTCTATGTTACTCCCTCTTGTCTGCCCATCCATGTACCTGTGTCCCCCTCATGGAATGCTACTATATTACTCCCTCTTGTCTGCCCCGTCCATGTACCTGTGTCCTCCTCACGGGATGCTTCTATGTTACTCCCTCTTGTCTGCCCCATCCATGTACCTGTGTCCTCCTCACGGGATGCTTCTATGTTACTCCCTCTTGTCTGCCCCATCCATGTACCTGTGTCCTCCTAACGGGATGCTTCTATGTTACTCCCTCTTGTCTGCTCCGTCCATGTACCGATGTACTCCTCACAGGATGCTTTTATGTTACTCCCTCTTGTCTGCCCCATCCATGTACATGTGTCCTCCTAACAGGATGCTTCTATGTTACTCCCTCTTGTTTGCCCGTCCATGTACCTGTGTTCTCCTCACGGGATGCTTCTATGTTACTCCCTCTTGTCTGCCCCATCCATGTACATGTGTCCTCCTAACGGGATGCTTCTATGTTACTCCCTCTTGTCTGCCCCGTCCATGTACCGATGTACTCCTCACGGGATGCTTCTATGTTACTCCGTCTTGTCTGCCCCCTCCATGTACCTGAGTTCTTCCAAAGGGATGCTTCTATGTTACTCCCTCTTGTCTGCCCTATCCATGTACCTGTGTCCTCCTCACGGGATGATTCTATGTTACTCCCTCTTGTCTGCCCCTTCCATGTAACTGTGTCCTCCTCACGGGATGCTTCTATGTTGCTCCCTCTTGTCTGCCCCATCCATGTACCTGTGTCCTCCTCACGGGATGCTTCTATGTTACTCCCTCTTGTTTGCCCTGTCCATGTACCCGTGTCCTCCTCACGGGATGCTTCTATGTTACTCCCTCTTGTTTGCCCATCCATGTACCCATGTCCTCCCCACGGGATGCTTCTATGTTACTCCCTGTTGTCTGCCCCATCCATGTAGCTGTGTCCTCCTCACGGGATGCTTCTATGTTGCTCCCTCTTGTCTGCTCCATCCATGTACCTGTGTCCTCCTCATGGGATGCTTCTATGTTGCTCCCTCTTGTCTGCCCCATCCATGTACCTGTGTCCTCCTCACGGGATGCTTCTATGTTACTCCCTCTTGTCTGCCCTTTTTATGTACCTGTGTCCTCCTCTCGGGATGCTTCTATGTTACTCCCTCTTGTCTGCCCCTTCCATGTACCTGTGTCCTCCTCAAGGAATGCTTCTATGTTACTCCCTCTTGTTTGCCCTGTCCATGTACCCGTGTCCTCCTCACGGGATGCTTCTATGTTACTCCCTCTTGTTTGCCCATCCATGTACCTGTGTCCTCCTCACGGGATGCTTCTCTGTTACTCCCTCTTGTCTGCCCCCTCCATGTACCTGTGTCCTCCCCACGGGATGCTTCTATGTTACTACCTCTTGTCTGCCCCATCCATGTACCTGTGTCCTCCTCAAGGGATGCTTCTATGTTACTCCCTCTTGTCTGCCCCGTCCATGTAACTGTGTCCTCCTCACGGGATGCTTCTGTGTTACTCCCTCTTGTCTGCCCCGTCCATGTACCTGTGTCCTCCTCACGGGATGCTTCTATGTTACTCCCTCTTGTTTGCCCATCCATGTACCTGTGTCCTCCTCACGGGATGCTTCTATGTTACTCCCTCTTGTCTGCCCCCTCCATGTACCTGTGTCCTCCCCACGGGATGCTTCTATGTTACTCCCTCTTCTCTGCCCCATCCATGTACCTGTGTCCTCATGGGATGCTTCCATGTTACTACATCTTGTCTGCCCCGTCCATGTACCTGTGTTCTCCTCACGGGATGCTTCTATGTTACTCCCTCTTGTCTGCCTCATCCATGTACATGTGTCCTCCTAACGGGATGCTTCTATGTTACTCCCTCTTGTCTGCCCCGTCCATGTACCGATGTACTCCTCACGGGATGCTTCTATGTTACTCCGTCTTGTCTGCCCCCTCCATGTACCTGAGTTCTTCCCAAGGGATGCTTCTATGTTACTCCCTCTTGTCTGCCCTATCCATGTACCTGTGTCCTCCTCACGGGATGATTCTATGTTACTCCCTCTTGTCTGCCCCTTCCATGTAACTGTGTCCTCCTCACGGGATGCTTCTATGTTGCTCCCTCTTGTCTGCCCCATCCATGTACCTGTGTCCTCCTCACGGGATGCTTCTATGTTACTCCCTCTTGTTTGCCCTGTCCATGTACCCGTGTCCTCCTCACGGGATGCTTCTATGTTACTCCCTCTTGTTTGCCCATCCATGTACCCATGTCCTCCCCACGGGATGCTTCTATGTTACTCCCTGTTGTCTGCCCCATCCATGTAGCTGTGTCCTCCTCACGGGATGCTTCTATGTTGCTCCCTCTTGTCTGCCCCATCCATGTACCTGTGTCCTCCTCATGGGATGCTTCTATGTTGCTCCCTCTTGTCTGCCCCATCCATGTACCAGTGTCCTCCTCACGTGATGCTTCTGTGTTACTCCCTCTTGTCTGCCCTGTTTATGTACCTGTGTCCTCCTCACGGGATGCTTCTATGTTACTCCCTCTCGTCTGCCCCTTCCATGTACCTGTGTCCTCCTCAAGGAATGCTTCTATGTTACTCCCTCTTGTTTGCCCTGTCCATGTACCCGTGTCCTCCTCACGGGATGCTTCTATGTTACTCCCTCTTGTTTGCCCATCCATGTACCTGTGTCCTCCTCACGGGATGCTTCTCTGTTACTCCCTCTTGTCTGCCCCCTCCATGTACCCATGTCCTCCCCACGGGATGCTTCTATGTTACTCCCTGTTGTCTGCCCCATACATGTACCTGTGTCCTCCTCACGGGATGCTTCTATGTTGCTCCCTCTTGTCTGCCCCATCCATGTACCTGTGTCCTCCTCATGGGATGCTTCTATGTTGCTCCCTCTCTTGTGTGCCCCGCCATGTACCTGTGTCCTCCTCACGGGATGCTATTATGTTACTCTCTCTTGTCTGTCCCATCCATGTACCTGTGTCCTCCTCATGGGATGCTTCTATGTTACTCCCTCTTGCTTGCCCATCCACGTACCCGTGTCCTCCTCACAGGATGCTTCTATGTTACTCCCTCTTGTCTGCCCCGTCCATGTACCTGTGTCCTCCTCACGGGATGCTTCTATGTTACTCCCTCTTGTCTGCCCCGTCCATGTACCTGTGTCCTCCTCACGGGATGCTTCTATGTTACTCCCTCTTGTCTGCCCCATCCATGTACCTGTGTCCTCCTCACGGGATGCTTCTATGTTACTCTCTCTTGTTTGCCCCGCCATGTACCTGTGTCCTCCTCACGGGATGCTATTATGTTACTCCCTCTTGTCTGCCCCATCCATGTACCTGTGTCCTCCTCACGGGATGCTTCTATGTTACTCCCTCTTGTTTGCCCCATCCATGTACCTGTGTCCTCCTCACGGGATGCTTCTATATTACTCCCTCTTGTTTGCCCATCCATGTACCTGTGTCCTCATCACGGATGCTTCTATGTTACTGCCTCTTGTCTGCCCCATCCATGTACCTGTGTCCTCCTCACGGGATGCTTCTGTGTTTCTCCCTCTTGTCTGCCCCGTCCATGTACCTGTGTCCTCCACACGGGATTCTTCTATGTTACTCCCTCTTTTTTGCCCCTTCCATGTACCTGTGTCCTCCTCACGGGATGCTTTTATGTTACTCCCTCTTGTTTGCCCCGTCCATCTACCTGTGTGCTCCTCATGTGATGCTTCTATATTACTGCCTCTTGTCTGCCCCGTCCATCTACCTGTGTGCTCCTCACGGGATGCTTCTATGTTACTCCGTCTTGTTTGCCCCTTCCATGTACCTGTGTCCTGCTCACAGGATGCTTCTATGTTACTCCCTCTTGTCTGCCCTGCCATGTACCTGTGTCCTCCTCACAGGATGCTTCTATGTTACTCCCTCTTGTCTGCCCCATCCATGTACCCGTGTCCTCCTCACGGGATGCTTCTATGTTACTCCCTCTTGTTTGCCCATCCATGTACCTGTGTCCTCCTCACGGGATGCTTCTATGTTACTCCCTCTTATCTGCCCCGTCCATGTACCTGTGTCCTCCTCACGGGATGCTTCTATGTTACTCCCTCTTGTCTGCCCCGTCCATGTACCTGTGTCCTCCTCACGGGATGCTTCTATGTTACTCCCTCTTGCTTGCCCATCCACGTACCCGTGTCCTCCTCACAGGATGCTTCTATGTTACTCCCTCTTGTCTGCCCCGTCCATGTACCTGTGTCCTCCTCACGGGATGCTTCTATGTTACAACCTCTTGTCTGCCCCTTCCATGTAACTGTGTCCTCCTCACTGGATGCTTCTATGTTACTCCCTCTTGTCTGCCCCATCCATGTACCTGTGTCCTCCTTACGGGATGCTTCTATGTTACTCCCTGTTGTCTGCCCCTTTCATGTAACTGTGTCCTCCTCACGGGATGCTTCTATGTTGCTCCCTCTTGTCTGCCCCATCCATGTACCTGTGTCCTCCTCACGGGATGCTTCTATGTTACTACCTCTTGTCTGCCCCTTCCATGTAACTGTGTCCTCCTCACGGGATGCTTCTATGTTACTCCCTCTTGTCTGCCCCATCCATGTACCTGTGTCCTCCTCACAGGATGCTTCTATGTTACTCCCTCTTGTCTGCCCATCCATGTACCTGTGTCCCCCTCATGGAATGCTACTATATTACTCCCTCTTGTCTGCCCCGTCCATGTACCTGTGTCCTCCTCACGGGATGCTTCTATGTTACTCCCTCTTGTCTGCCCCATCCATGTACCTGTGTCCTCCTCACGGGATGCTTCTATGTTACTCCCTCTTGTCTGCCCCATCCATGTACCTGTGTCCTCCTAACGGGATGCTTCTATGTTACTCCCTCTTGTCTGCTCCGTCCATGTACCGATGTACTCCTCACAGGATGCTTTTATGTTACTCCCTCTTGTCTGCCCCATCCATGTACATGTGTCCTCCTAACAGGATGCTTCTATGTTACTCCCTCTTGTTTGCCCATCCATGTACCTGTGTCCTCCTTACGGGATGCTTCTATGTTACTCCCTGTTGTCTGCCCCTTTCATGTAACTGTGTCCTCCTCACGGGATGCTTCTATGTTACTCCCTCTTGTCTGCCCCATCCATGTACCTGTGTCCTCCTGACGGGATGCTTCTATGTTACTCCCTCTTGTCTGCTCCGTCCATGTACCGATGTACTCCTCACAGGATGCTTTTATGTTACTCCCTCTTGTCTGCCCCATCCATGTACATGTGTCCTCCTAACAGGATGCTTCTATGTTACTCCCTCTTGTTTGCCCATCCATGTACCTGTGTCCTCCTTACGGGATGCTTCTATGTTACTCCCTGTTGTCTGCCCCTTTCATGTAACTGTGTCCTCCTCACGGGATGCTTCTTTGTTGCTCCCTCTTGTCTGCACCATCCATGTACCCGTGTCCTCCTCACAGGATGCTTCTATGTTACTACCTCTTGTCTGCCCCTTCCATGTAACTGTGTCCTCCTCACGGGATGCTTCTATGTTACTCCCTCTTGTCTGCCCCATCCATGTACCTGTGTCCTCCTCACAGGATGCTTCTATGTTTCTCCCTCTTGTCTGCCCATCCATGTACCTGTGTCCCCCTCATGGAATGCTACTATATTACTCCCTCTTGTCTGCCCCGTCCATGTACCTGTGTCCTCCTCACGGGATGCTTCTATGTTACTCCCTCTTGTCTGCCCCGCTATGTACCTGTGTCCTCCTCATGGGATGCTTCTATGTTACTCCTTCTTGTCTGCCCCATCCATGTACCTGTCTCCTCCTCATGGGATGCTTCTGTGTTACTCCCTCTTGTCTGCCCCATCCATGTACCTGTGTCCTCCTCACGGGATGCTTCTATGTTACTCCCTCTTGTCTGCCCCATCCATGTACCTGTGTCCTCCTAACGGGATGCTTCTATGTTACTCCCTCTTGTCTGCTCCGTCCATGTACCGATGTACTCCTCACAGGATGCTTCTATGTTACTCCCTCTTGTCTGCCCCATCCATGTACATGTTTCCTCCTAACAGGATGCTTCTATGTTACTCCCTCTTGTCTGCACCATCCATGTACCTGTGTCCTCCTCACGGGATGCTTCTATGTTACTCCCTCTTGTCTGCCCCTTCCATGTACCTGTGTCCTCCCCACGGGATGCTTCTATGTTACTCCCTCTTGTCTGCCCCGTCCATGTACCCATGTACTCCTCACGGGATGCTTCTGTGTTACTCCCTCTTGTCTGCCCCGTCCATGTACCTGTGTCCTCCTCACGGGATGCTTCTATGTTACTCCCTCTTGTTTGCCCATCCATGTACCTGTGTCCTCCTCACGGGATGCTTCTATGTTACTCCCTCTTTTCTGCCCCGTCCTTGTACCCATGTCCTCCTCACAGGATGCTTCTATGATACTCCCTCTTTTCTGCCCCTTCCATGTACCGATGTCCTCCTCACGGGATGCTTCTATGTTACTCCCTCTTGTCTGCCTCTTCCATGTACCTGTGTCCTCCTCACGGAATGCTTCTATGTTACTCCCTCTTGTCTGCCCCGCCATGTTCCTGTGTCCTCCTCACGGGATGCTTCTATGTTACTCCCTCTTGTCTGCCCCATCCATGTACCTGTGTCCTCCTCACGGGATGCTTCTATGTTACTCCCTCTTGTCTGCCCCGTCCATGTACCTGTGTCCTCCCCACGGGATGCTTCTATGTTACTCCCTCTTGTCTGCCCCATCCATGTACCCATGTACTCCTCACGGGATGCTTCTGTGTTACTCCCTCTTGTTTGCCCCGTCCATGTACCTGTGTCCTCCCCACGGGATGCTTGTATGTTACTCCCTCTTATCTGCCCCGTCCATGTACCTGTGTCCTACCCACGGGATGTTTCTATGTTACTCCCTCTTGTCTGCCCCGTCCATGTACCTGTGTCCTTCTCACAGGATGCTTCTGTGTTACTCCCTCTTGTCTGCCCCGTCCATGTACCTGTGTCCTCGCCACGGGATGCTTTTGTGTTACTCCCTCTTGTCTGCCCCTTCCATGTACCTGTGTCCTCCTCACGGCAAGCTTCTATATTACTCCCTCTTGTCTGCCCCATCCATGTACCTGTGTCCTCCTCACGGGATGCTTCTGTGTTACTCCCTCTTGTCTGCCCTGTCCATGTACCTGTGTCCTCCTCACGGGATGCTTCTATGTTACTCCCTCTTGTCTGCCCCGTCCATGTACCTGTGTCCTCCTCACGGGATGCTTCTATGTTACTCCCTGTTGTCTGCCCTGTCCATGTACCCGTGTCCTCCTCACGGGATGCTTCTGTGTTACTCCCTGTTGTCTGCCCTGTCCATGTACCTGTGTCCTCCTCACGGGATGCTTCTGTGTTACTCCCTCTTGTCTGCCCCTTCCATGTACCTGTGTCCTCCTCACGGGATGCTTCTATGTTACTCCCTCTTGTCTGCCCCGTCCATGTACCTGTGTCCTCCTCACGGGATGCTTCTGTGTTACTCCCTGTTGTCTGCCCTGTCCATGTACCCGTGTCCTCCTCACGGGATGCTTCTGTGTTACTCCCTCTTGTCTGCCCCTTCCATGTACCTGTGTCCTCCTCACGGGATGCTTCTGTGTTACTCCCTCTTGTCTGCCCCTTCCATGTACCTGTGTCCTCCTCACGGGATGCTTCTATGTTACTCCCTCTTGTCTGCCCCGTCCATGTACCTGTGTCCTCCTCACGGGATGCTTCTGTGTTACTCCCTGTTGTCTGCCCTGTCCATGTACCTGTGTCCTCCTCACGGGATGCTTCTGTGTTACTCCCTCTTGTTTGCCCCATCCATGTACCTGTGTCCTCCTCACGGGATGCTTCTGTGTTACTCCCTCTTGTCTGCCCCGTCCATGTACCTGTGTCCTCCTCACGGGATGCTTCTGTGTTACTCCCTCTTGTCTGCCCTGTCCATGTACCTGTGTCCTCCTCACGGGATGCTTCTATGTTACTCCCTCTTGTCTGCCCCGTCCATGTACCTGTGTCCTCCTCACGGGATGCTTCTATGTTACTCCCTGTTGTCTGCCCTGTCCATGTACCCGTGTCCTCCTCACGGGATGCTTCTGTGTTACTCCCTATTGTCTGCCCTGTCCATGTACCTGTGTCCTCCTCACGGGATGCTTCTGTGTTACTCCCTATTGTCTGCCCTGTCCATGTACCTGTGTCCTCCTCATGGGATGCTTCTGTGTTACTCCCTGTTGTCTGCCCTGTCCATGTACCTGTGTCCTCCTCACGGGATGCTTCTATGTTACTCCCTGTTGTCTGCCCTGTCCATGTACCCGTGTCCTCCTCACGGGATGCTTCTATGTTACTCCCTGTTGTCTGCCCTGTCCATGTACCCGTGTCCTCCTCACGGGATGCTTCTGTGTTACTCCCTATTGTCTGCCCTGTCCATGTACCTGTGTCCTCCTCATGGGATGCTTCTGTGTTACTCCCTATTGTCTGCCCTGTCCATGTACCTGTGTCCTCCTCACGGGATGCTTCTGTGTTACTCCCTCTTGTCTGCCCCGTCCATGTACCTGTGTCCTCCTCACAGGATGCTTCTATGTTACTCCCTCTTGTCTGCCCTGCCGTGTACCTGTGTCCTCCTCACGGGCTGCTTTTATGTTACTCCCTCTTGTCTGCCCCTTCCATGTACCTGTGTCCTCCTCACGGCATGCTTCTATGTTACTCCCTCTTGTCTGCCCCTTCCATGTACCTGTGTCCTCCTCACGGGATGCTTCTATGTTACTCCCTCTTGTCTGCCCCATCCATGTACCTGTGTCCTCCTCACGGGATGCTTCTATGTTACTCCCTCTTGTCTGCCCCATCCATGTACCCGTGTCCTACTCACGGGATGCTTCTATGTTACTCCCTCTTGTTTGCCCATCCATGTACCTGTGTCCTCCTCACGGGATGCTTCTATGTTACTCCCTCTTGTCTGCCCCGTCCATGTACCTGTGTCCGCCTCACGGGATGCTTCTATGTTACTCCCTCTTGTCTGCCCCGTCCATGTACCTGTGTCCTCCCCACGGGATGCTTCTATGTTACTTCCTCTTGTCTGCCCCGTCCATGTACCTGTGTCCTCCCCACGGGATGATTCTATGTTACTCCCTCATGTCTTCCCCTTCCATGTACCTGTGTCCTCCTCACGGGATGCTTCTATGTTACTCCCTCTTGTCTGCCCCATCCATGTACCTGTGTCCTCCTCACGGGATGCTTCTGTGTTACTCCCTCTTGTCTGCCCTGTCCATGTACCTGTGTCCTCCTCACGGGATGCTTCTGTGTTACTCCCTCTTGTCTGCTCCGTCCATGTACCTGTGTCCTCCTCACGGGATGCTTCTGTGTTACTCCCTCTTGTCTGCCCTGTCCATGTACCCGTGTCCTCCTCACGGGATGCTTCTGTGTTACTCCCTCTTGTCTGCCCCATCCATGTACCCATGTACTCCTCACGGGGTGCTTCTATGTTACTCCCTCTTGTCTTCCCCGTCCATGTACCTGTGTCCTCCTCACAGGATGCTTCTATGTTACTCCCTCTTGTCTGCCCTGCCGTGTACCTGTGTCCTCCTCACGGGCTGCTTTTATGTTACTCCCTCTTGTCTGCCCCTTCCATGTACCTGTGTCCTCCTCACGGCATGCTTCTATGTTACTCCCTCTTGTCTGCCCCTTCCATGTACCTGTGTGCTCCTCACGGGATGCTTCTATGTTACTCCCTCTTGTCTGCCCCATCCATTTACCTGTGTCCTCCTCACGGGATGCTTCTATGTTACTCCCTCTTGTCTACCCCATCCTTGTACCCGTGTCCTCCTCACGGGATGCTTCTATGTTACTCCCTCTTGTTTGCCCATCCATGTACCTGTGTCCTCCTCACGGGATGCTTCTATGTTACTCCCTCTTGTCTGCCCCATCCATGTACCTGTGTCCTCCTCACGGGATGCTTCTATGTTTCTTCCTCTTGTCTGCCCCGTCCATGTACCTGTGTCCGCCTCACGGGATGCTTCTATGTTACTCCCTCTTGTCTGCCCCGTCCATGTACCTGTGTCCTCCCCACGGGATGCTTCTATGTTACTCCCTCTTGTCTGCCCCTTCCATGTACCTGTGTGCTCCTGACGGGATGCTTCTATGTTACTCCCTCTTGTCTGCCCCATCCATGTACCTGTGTCCTCCTCACGGGATGCTTCTATGTTACTCCCTCTTGTCTACCCCATCCATGTACCCGTGTCCTCCTCACGGGATGCTTCTATGTTACTCCCTCTTGTTTGCCCATCCATGTACCTGTGTCCTCCTCACGGGATGCTTCTATGTTACTCCCTCTTGTCTGCCCCATCCATGTACCTGTGTCCTCCTCACGGGATGCTTCTATGTTTCTTCCTCTTGTCTGCCCCGTCCATGTACCTGTGTCCGCCTCACGGGATGCTTCTATGTTACTCCCTCCTTTCTGCCCCGTCCATGTACCTGTGTCCTCCCCACGGGATGCTTCTATGTTTCTTCCTCTTGTCTGCCCCGTCCATGTACCTGTGTCCTCCCCACGGGATGCTTCTATGTTACTTCCTCTTGTCTGCCCCGTCCATGTACCTGTGTCCTCCCCACGGGATGCTTCTATGTTACTTCCTCTTGTCTGCCCCATCCATGTACCCATGTCCTCCATACGGGATGCTTCTGTGTTACTCCCTCTTGTATGCCCCTTCCATGTACCTGTGTCCTCCTCATGGGATGCTTCAGTGTTACTCCCTCTTGTCTGCCCCTTCCATGTACCTGTGTCCTCATCACGGGATGCTTCTATGTTACTCACTCTTGTCTGTCCCGCCATGTACCTGTGTCCTCCCCACAGGATGCTTCTATGTTACTCCCATTTGTCTGCCCCGTCCATGTACCTGTGTCCTCCTCACAGGATGCTTCTAGGTTACTCCCTCTTATCTGCCCCGTCCATGTACCCGTGTCCTCCTCACTGGATGCTTCTATGTTACTCCCTCTTGTCTGCCCCGTCCATGTACCCATGTCCTCCATACGGGATGCTTCTATGTTACTCCCTCTTGTCTGCCCCGTCCATGTACCCATGTCCTCCTCACAGGATGCTTCTGTGTTACTCCCTCTTGTATGCCCCTTCCATGTACCTGTGTCCTCCTCATGGGATGCTTCTATGTTACTCCCTCTTGTCTGCCCCATCCATGTACCTGTGTCCTCATCACGGGATGCTTCTATGTTACTCCCTCTTGTCTGCCCCGCCATGTACCTGTGTCCTCCTCACGGGATGCTTCTATGTTACTCCCTCTTGTCTGCCCCGTCCATGTACCTGTGTCCTACCCACGGGATGTTTCTATGTTACTCCCTCTCGTCTGCCCCGTCCATGTACCTGTGTCCTCGCCACGGGATGCTTCTTTGTTACTCCCTCTTGTCTGCCCCGCCATGTACCTGTGTCCTCATCACGGGATGCTTCTATGTTACTCCCTCTTGTCTGCCCCGCCATGTACCTGTGTCCTCCTCACGGGATGTTTCTATGTTACTCCCTCTTGTCTGCCCCGTCCATGTACCTGTGTCCTCGCCACGGGATGCTTCTTTGTTACTCCCTCTTGTCTGCCCCTTCCATGTACCTGTGTCCTCCTCACGAGATGCTTCTATGTTACTCCCTCTTGTCTGCCCCATCCATGTACCTTTGTCCTCCTCATGGGATGCTTCTATGTTACTCCCTCTTGTCTGCCCCGTCCATGTACCTGTGTCCTCCTCACGGGATGATTCTATGTTACTCCCTCTTGTCTGCCCCTTCCATGTACCTGTGTCCTCCTCACGGGATTCTTCTATGTTACTCCCTCTTGTCTGCCCCATCCATGTACCTGTGTCCTTCTCACGGGATGCTTCTGTGTTACTCCCTCTTGTCTGCCCTGTCCATGTACCTGTGTCCTCCTCACGGGATGCTTCTATGTTACTCCCTCTTGTCTGCCCCATCCATGTACCTGTGTCCTCCTCACGGGATGCTTCTATGTTACTCCCTCTTGTCTGCCCCGTCCATGTACCTGTGTCCGCCTCACGTGATGCTTCTATGTTACTCCCTCTTGTCTGCCCCGTCCATGTACCCATGTCCTCCATACGGGATGCTTCTATGTTACTCCCTCTTGTCTGCCCCGTCCATGTACCTGTGTCCTCCCCTCGCGATGCTTCTATGTTACTAGCTCTTGTCTGCCCCGTCCATGTACCCATGTCCTCCATACAGGATGCTTCTGTGTTACTCCCTCTTGTATGCCCCTTCCATGTACCTGTATCCTCCTCATGGGATGCTTCAGTGTTACTCCCTCTTGTCTGCCCCATCCATGTACCTGTGTCCTCCTCACTGGATGCTTCTATGTTACTCCCTCTTGTCTGCCCCATCCATGTACCTGTGTCCTCCTCATGGGATGCTTCTGTGTTACTCTGTCTTGTCTGCCCCATCCATGTACCTGTGTCCTCCCCACAGGATGCTTCTATGTTTCTCCCTCTTGTCTGCCCCATCCATGTACCTGTGTCCTCCTCACTGGATGCTTCTATGTTATTCCCTCTTGTCTGCCCCATCCATGTACCTGTGTCCTCCTCATGGGATGCTTCTGTGTTACTCTGTCTTGTCTGCCCCATCCATGTACCTGTGTCCTCCTCACGGGATGCTTCTATGTTACTCCCTCTTGTCTGCCCCGTCCATGTACCCGTGTCCTCCTCACGGGATGCTTCTGTGTTACTCCCTCTTGTCTGCCCCGTCCTTGTACCCATGTCCTCCATACGGGATGCTTCTATGTTACTCCCTCTTGTCTGCCCCATCCATGTACCCATGTCCTCTTCACAGGATGCTTCTGTGTTACTCCCTATTGTATGCGCCTTCCATGTACCTGTGTCCTCCTCATGGGATGCTTCTATGTTACTTCCTCTTGTCTGCCCCATCCATGTACCTGTGTCCTCATCACGGGATGCTTCTATGTTACTCCCTCTTGTCTGCCCCGCCATGTACCTGTGTCCTCCTCACGGGATGCTTCTATGTTACTCCCTCTTGTCTGCCCCATCCATGTACCTGTGTCCTCCTCATGGGATGGTTCTGTGTTACTCCATCTTGTCTGCCCCATCCATGTACCCGTGTCCTCCCCACCGGATGCTTCTATGTTACTCCCTCTTGTCTGCCCCGTCCATGTACCTGTGTCCTACCCACGGGATGTTTCTATGTTACTCCCGCTTGTCTGCCCCGTCCATGTACCTGTGTCCTCCTCACGGGATGCTTCTGTGTTACTCCCTCTTGTCTGCCCCGTCCATGTACCTGTGTCCTCGCCACGAGATGCTTCTGTGTTACTCTCTCTTGTCTGCCCCTTCCATGTACCTGTGTCCTCCTCACGGGATGCTTCTATGTTACTCCCTCTTGTCTGCCCCATCCATGTACCCATGTCCTCCTCACGGGATGCTTCTATGTCACTCCCTCTTGTCTGCCCCTTCCATGTACCTGTGTCCTCCTCACGGGATGCTTCTATGTCACTCCCTCTTGTCTGCCCCTTCCTTGTACCTGTGTCCTCCTCACGGGATGCTTCTATGTTACTCCCTCTTGTCTGCCCTGCCGTGTACCTGTGTCCTCCTCACGGGCTGCTTCTATGTTACTAACACTTGTCTGCCCCATCCATGTACCTGTGTCCTCCTCACTGGATGCTTCTATGTTACTCCCTCTTGTCTGCCCCATCCATGTACCCGTGTCCTCCTCACAGGATGCTTCTATGTTACTCCCTCTTGTCTGCCCTGTCCATGTACCGGTGTCCGCCTCACGGGATGCTTCTATGTTACTCCCTCTTGTCTGCTCCATCCATGTACCCATGTCCTCCATACGGTATGCTTCTATGTTACTCCCTCTTGTCTGCCCCGTCCATGTACCTGTGTCCTCCCCGCGGGATGCTTCTATGTTACTTCCTCTTGTCTGCCCCGTCCATGTACCCATGTCCTCCATACGGGATGCTTCTGTGCTACTCCATCTTGTATGCCCCTTCCATGTACCTGTGTCCTCCTCATGGGATGCTTCTGTGTTACTCCCTCTTGTATGCCCCTTCCATGTACCTGTGTCCTCCTCATGGGATGCTTCTGTGTTACTCCCTCTTGTCTGCCCCTTCCATGTACCTGTGTTCTCCTCACGGGATGCGTCTATGTTACTCCCTCTTGTCTGCCCCATCCATGTACCTGTGTCCTCCTCACGGGATGCGTCTATGTTACTCCCTCTTGTCTGCCCCATCCATGTACCCGTGTCCTCCTCACGGGATGCTTCTGTGTTACTCCCTCTTGTCTGCCCTGTCCATGTAACTGTGTCCTCCTCACGGGATGCTTCTTTGTTACTCCCTCTTGTCTGCCCTGCCGTGTACCTGTGTCCTCCTCACGGGATGCTTCTATGTTACTCCCTCTTGTCTGCCCCGTCCATGTACCCATGTCCTCCCCGCGGGATGCTTCTGTGTTACTTCCTCTTGTCTGCCCCGTCCATGTACCCATGTCCTCCATACGGGATGCTCCTGTGTTACTCCCTCTTGTATGCCCCTTCCATGTACCTGTGTCCTCCTCATGGGATGCTTCTGTGTTACTCCCTCTTGTCTGCCCCGTCCATGTACCTGTGTTCTCCTCACGGGATGCTTCTATGTCACTCCCTCTTGTCTGCCCCTTCCATGTAGCTGTGTCCTCCTCACGGGATGCTTCTATGTTACTCCCTCTTGTCTGCCCCATCCATGTACCCATGTCCTCCTCACGGGATGCGTCTATGTTACTCCCTCTTGTCTGCCCCATCCATGTACCTGTGTCCTTCTCAGGGGATGCTTCGGTGTTACTCCCTCTTTTCTGCCCTGTCCATGTACCTGTGTCCTCCTCACGGGATGCTTTAATGTTACTCCCTCTTGTCTGCCCTGCCGTGTACCTGTGTCCTCCTCACGGGCTGCTTTTATGTTACTCCATCTTCTCTGCCCCATCCATGTACCTGTGTCCTCCTCACGGGATGCTTCTATGTTACTCCCCCTTGTCTGCCCCATCCATGTACCTGTGTCCTCCTCACGGGATGCTTCTATGTTACTCCCTCTTGTCTGCCCCATCCATGTACCCGTGTCCTCCTCACGGGTTGCTTCTATGTTACTCCCTCTTGTCTGCCCCATCCATGTACCTGTGTCCTCCTCATGGGATGCTTCTGTGTTACTCCATCTTGTCTGCCCCATCCATGTACCCGTGTCCTCCCCACGGGATGCTTCTATTTTACTCCCTCTTGTCTGCCCCGTCCATGTACCTGTGTCCTACCCACGGGATGTTTCTATGTTACTCCCTCTTGTCTGCCCTGTCCATGTACGTGTGTCCTTCTCACAGGATGCTTCTGTGTTACTCCCTCTTGTCTGCCCCGTCCATGTACCTGTGTCCTCGCCACGGGATGCTTCTGTGTTACTCTCTCTTGTCTGCCTCGTCCATGTACCTGTGTCCTCCTCAAAGGATGCTTCTATGTTACTCCGTCTTGTTTGCCCCTTCCATGTACCTGTGTCCTCCTCACGGGATGCTTCTATGTTACTCCCTCTTGTTTGCCCATCCATGTACCTGTGTCCTCCTTACGGTATCCTTCTATGTTACTCCCTCTTGTCTGCCCCGTACATGTACCTGTGTCCTCCTCATGGGATGCTTCTATGTTACTCCCTCTTGTCTGCCCCGCCATGTACCTGTGTCCTCCTCACTGGATGTTTCTATGTTACTCCCTCTTGTCTGCCCCGTCCATGTACCCGTGTCCTCCTCACAGGATGCTTCTGTGTTACTCCCTCTTGTCTGCCCCGTCCATGTACCTGTTTCCTCCCCACGGGATGCTTCTGTGTTACTCCCTCTTGTCTGCCCCTTCCATGTACCTGTGTCCTCCTCACAGGATGCTTCTATGTTACTCCCTCTTGTCTGCCCCGTCCATGTACCTGTGTTCTCCTCACGGGATGCTTCTATGTTACTCTCTCTTGTCTGCCCCTTCCATGTACCTGTGTCCTCCTCAAAGGATGCTTCTATGTTACTCCCTCTTGTCTGCCCCGTCCATGTACCCGTGTCCTCCTCACGGGATGCTTCTATGTTACTCCCTCTTGTTTGCCCATCCATGTACCTGTGTCCTCCTCACGGGATGCTTCTATGTTACTCCCTCTTGTCTGCCCCTTCCATGTAGCTGTGTCCTCTTCTCGGGATGCTTCTGTGTTACTCCCTCTTGTCTGCCCCTTCCATGTACCTGTGTCCTCCTCACAGGATGCTTCTATGTTACTCCCTCTTGTCTGCCCCGTCCATGTACCTGTGTTCTCCTCACGGGATGCTTCTATGTTACTCCCTCTTGTCTGCCCCTTCCATGTACCTGTGTCCTCCTCATGGGATGCTTCTGTGTTACTCCCTCTTGTCTGCCCCGTCCATGTACCTGTGTTGCCCTCACGGGATGCTTCTATGTCACTCCCTCTTGTCTGCCCCTTCCATGTACCTGTGTCCTCCTCACGGGATGCTTCTATTTCACTCCCTATTGTCTGCCCCTTCCTTGTACCTGTGTCCTCTTCACGGGATGCTTCTGTGTTACTCCCTCTTGTCTGCCCTGCCGTGTACCTGTGTCCTTCTCACGGGCTGCTTTTATGTTGCTCCCTCTTGTCTGCCCCTTCCATGTACCTGTGTCCTCCTCACGGGATGCTTCTATGTTACTCCCACTTGTCTGCCCCATCCGTGTACCTGTGTCCTCCTCACGGGATGCTTCTATGTTACTCCCTCTTGTCTGCCCCATCCATGTACCCGTGTCCTCCTCACGGGATGCTTCTATGTTACTCCCTCTTGTCTGCCCCGTCCATGTACCTGTGTCCGCCTCACGGGATGCTTCTATGTTACTCCCTCTTGTCTGCCCCGTCCATGTACCCATGTCCTCCATACGGTATGCTTCTATGTTACTCCCTCTTGTCTGCCCCGTCCATGTACCTGTGTCCTCCCCGCGGGATGCTTCTATGTTACTTCCTCTTGTCTGCCCCGTCCATGTACCCATGTCCTACTCACGGGATGCTTCTATGTTACTCCCACTTGTCTGCCCCATCCATGTACCTGTGTCCTCCTCACGGGATGCTTCTATGTTAGTCCCTCTTGTCTGCCCCATCCATGTACCCGTGTCCTCCTCACGGGTTGCTTCTATGTTAGTCCCTCTTGTCTGCCCCATCCATGTACCCGTGTCCTCCTCACGGGTTGCTTCTATGTTACTCCCTCTTGTTTGCCCATCCATGTACCTGTCTCCTCCTCATTGGATGCTTCAGTGTTACTCCCTCTTGTCTGCCCCATTCATGTACCTGTGTCCTCCCCACGGGATGCTTCTATGTTACTTCCTCTTGTCTGCCCCGTCCATGTACCCATGTCCTCCATACGGGATGCTTCTGTGTTACTCCCTCTTGTATGCCCCTTCCATGTACCTGTGTCCTCCTCATGGGATGCTTCAGTGTTACTCCCTCTTGTCTGCCCCATTCATGTACCTGTGTCCTCATCACGGGATGCTTCTATGTTACTCCCTCTTGTCTGCCCCGCCATGTACCTGTGTCCTCCTCACTGGATGCTTCTATGTTACTCCCTCTTGTCTGCCCATCCATGTGCCTGTGTCCTCCCCACAGGATGCTTCTATGTTACTCCCTCTTGTCTGCCCCGTCCATGTACCTGTGTCCTCCCCACGGGATGTTTCTATGTTACTCCCTCTTGTCTGCCCCGTCCATGTACCCGTGTCCTCCTCACAGGATGCTTCTATGTTACTCCCTCTTGTCTGCCCCGTCCATGTACCTGTGTCCTCCTCAAAGGATGCTTCTATGTTACTCCCTCTTGTTTGCCCCGTCCATGTACCTGTGTCCTCCTCAAAGGATGCTTCTATGTTACTCCGTCTTGTTTGCCCCTTCCATGTACCTGTGTCCTCCTCACGGGATGCTTCTATGTTACTCCCTCTTGTTTGCCCATCCATGTACCTGTGTCCTCCTTACGGTATCCTTATATGTTACTCCCTCTTGTCTGCCCCGTACATGTACCTGTGTCCTCCTCATGGGATGCTTCTATGTTACTCCCTCTTGTCTGCCCCGCCATGTACCTGTGTCCTCCTCATGGGATGCTTCTATGTTACTCCCTCTTGTCTGCCCCGCCATGTACCTGTGTCCTCCTCACTGGATGTTTCTATGTTACTCCCTCTTGTCTGCCCCGTCCATGTACCCGTGTCCTCCTCACAGGATGCTTCTGTGTTACTCCCTCTTGTCTGCCCCGTCCATGTACCTGTTTCCTCCCCACGGGATGCTTCTGTGTTACTCCCTCTTGTCTGCCCCTTCCATGTACCTGTGTCCTCCTCACAGGATGCTTCTATGTTACTCCCTCTTGTCTGCCCCGTCCATGTACCTGTGTTCTCCTCACGGGATGCTTCTATGTTACTCCCTCTTGTCTGCCCCTTCCATGTACCTGTGTCCTCCTCAAAGGATGCTTCTATGTTACTCCCTCTTGTCTGCCCCGTCCATGTACCCGTGTCCTCCTCACGGGATGCTTCTATGTTACTCCCTCTTGTTTGCCCATCCATGTACCTGTGTGCTCCTCACGGGATGCTTCTATGTTACTCCCTCTTGTCTGCCCCTTCCATGTAGCTGTGTCCTCTTCTCGGGATGCTTCTATGTTACTCCATCTTGTCTGCCCTGCCATGTACCTGTGTCCTCCTCACGGGATGATTCTATGTTACTACCTCTTGTCTGCCTTTTCCATGTACCTGTGTCCTCCTCACGGGATGCTTCTATGTTACTCCCTCTTGTCTGCCCCTTCCATGTACCTGTGTCCTCCTCACGGGATGCTTCTATGTTGCTCCCTCCTGTCTGCCCCGTCCATGTACCTGTGTCCTTCTCACGGGATGCTTCTATGTTACTCCCTCTTGTCTGCCCCGTCCATGTACCTGTGTCCTCCTCACGGGATGTTTCTATGTTACTCCCTCTTGTCTGCCCCGTCCATGTACCCGTGTCCTCCTCACAGGATGCTTCTGTGTTACTCCCTCTTGTCTGCCCCTTCCATGTACCTGTGTCCTCCTCATGGGATGCTTCTGTTACTCCCTCTTGTCTGCCCCATCCATGTACCTGTGTCCTCCTCACGGGATGCTTCTATGTTACTCCATCTTCTCTGCCCCATCCATGTACCTGTGTCCTCCTCACGGGATGCTTTTATGTTACTCCCTCTTGTCTGCCCCATCCATGTACCTGTGTCCTCCTCACGGGATGCTTCTATGTTACTCCCTCTTGTCTGCCCCATCCATGTACCCGTGTCCTCCTCACGGGATGCTTCTATGTTACTCCCTCTTGTTTGCCCATCCATGTACCTGTGTCCTCCTCACGGGTTGCTTCTATTTTACTCCCTCTTGTCTGCCCCGTCCATGTACCCGTGTCCTCCTCACAGGATGCTTCTGTGTTACTCCCTCTTGTCTGCCCCGTCCATGTACCTGTGTCCTCATCACGGGATGCTTCTATGTTACTCCCTCTTGTCTGCCCCATCCATGTACCTGTGTCCTCATCACGGGATGCTTCTATGTTACTCCCTCTTGTCTGCCCCATCCATGTACCTGTGTCCTCCTCATGGGATGCTTCTGTGTTACTCCCTCTTGTCTGCCCCATCCATGTACCTGTGTCCTCCCCACGGGATGCTTCTATGTTACTCCCTCTTGTCTGCCCCGTCCATGTACATGTGTCCTCCTCACAGGATACTTCTGTGTTACACCCTCTTGTATGCGCCTTCCATGTACCTGTGTCCTCCTCATGGGATGCTTCTATGTTACTCCCTCTTGTCTGCCCCGCCATGTACCTGTGTCCTCCTCACTGGATGTTTCTATGTTACTCCCTCTTGTCTGCCCCGTCCATGTACCCGTGTCCTCCTCACAGGATGCTTCTGTGTTACTCCCTCTTGTCTGCCCCATCCATGTACCTGTGTCCTCCTCACGGGATGCTTCTATGTTACTCCCTCTTGTCTGCCCCATCCATGTACCCGTGTCCTCCTCACGGGATGCTTCTATGTTACTCCCTCTTGTCTGCCCCGTCCATGTACCCGTGTCCTCCTCACGGGATGCTTTTATGTTACTCCCTCTTGTCTGCCCCATCCATGTCCCTGTGTCCTCCTCACGGGATGCTTCTATGTTACTCCCTCTTGTCTGCCCCATCCATGTACCCGTGTCCTCCTCACGGGATGCTTCTATGTTACTCCCTCTTGTTTGCCCATCCATGTACCTGTGTCCTCCTCACGGGTTGCTTCTATTTTACTCCCTCTTGTCTGCCCCGTCCATGTACCCGTGTCCTCCTCACAGGATGCTTCTGTGTTACTCCCTCTTGTCTGCCCCGTCCATGTACCTGTGTCCTCATCACGGGATGCTTCTATGTTACTCCCTCTTGTCTGCCCCGCCATGTACCTGTGTCCTCCTCACTGGATGTTTCTATGTTACTCCCTCTTGTCTGCCCCGTCCATGTACCCGTGTCCTCCTCACGGGATGCTTTTATGTTACTCCCTCTTGTCTGCCCCATCCATGTACCTGTGTCCTCCTCACGGGATGCTTCTATGTTACTCCCTCTTGTCTGCCCCATCCATGTACCCGTGTCCTCCTCACGGGATGCTTCTATGTTACTCCCTCTTGTTTGCCCATCCATGTACCTGTGTCCTCCTCACGGGTTGCTTCTATTTTACTCCCTCTTGTCTGCCCCGTCCATGTACCCGTGTCCTCCTCACAGGATGCTTCTGTGTTATTCCCTCTTGTCTGCCCCGTCCATGTACCTGTGTCCTCATCACGGGATGCTTCTATGTTACTCCCTCTTGTCTGCCCCATCCATGTACCTGTGTCCTCATCACGGGATGCTTCTATGTTACTCCCTCTTGTCTGCCCCATCCATGTACCTGTGTCCTCCTCATGGGATGCTTCTGTGTTACTCCCTCTTGTCTGCCCCATCCATGTACCTGTGTCCTCCCCACGGGATGCTTCTATGTTACTCCCTCTTGTCTGCCCCGTCCATGTACATGTGTCCTCCTCACAGGATACTTCTGTGTTACACCCTCTTGTATGCGCCTTCCATGTACCTGTGTCCTCCTCATGGGATGCTTCTATGTTACTCCCTCTTGTCTGCCCCGCCATGTACCTGTGTCCTCCTCACTGGATGTTTCTATGTTACTCCCTCTTGTCTGCCCCGTCCATGTACCCGTGTCCTCCTCACAGGATGCTTCTGTGTTACTCCCTCTTGTCTGCCCCGTCCATGTACCTGTTTCCTCCCCACGGGATGCTTCTGTGTTACTCCCTCTTGTCTGCCCCTTCCATGTACCTGTGTCCTCCTCACAGGATGCTTCTATGTTACTCCCTCTTGTCTGCCCCGTCCATGTACCTGTGTTCTCCTCACGGGATGCTTCTATGTTACTCCCTCTTGTCTGCCCCTTCCATGTACCTGTGTCCTCCTCAAAGGATGCTTCTATGTTACTCCCTCTTGTCTGCCCCGTCCATGTACCCGTGTCCTCCTCACGGGATGCTTCTATGTTACTCCCTCTTGTTTGCCCATCCATGTACCTGTGTCCTCCTCACGGGATGCTTCTATGTTACTCCCTCTTGTCTGCCCCTTCCATGTAGCTGTGTCCTCTTCTCGGGATGCTTCTATGTTACTCCATCTTGTCTGCCCTGCCATGTACCTGTGTCCTCCTCACGGGATGATTCTATGTTACTACCTCTTGTCTGCCTTTTCCATGTACCTGTGTCCTCCTCACGGGATGCTTCTATGTTACTCCCTCTTGTCTGCCCCTTCCATGTACCTGTGTCCTCCTCACGGGATGCTTCTATGTTGCTCCCTCCTGTCTGCCCCGTCCATGTACCTGTGTCCTTCTCACGGGATGCTTCTATGTTACTCCCTCTTGTCTGCCCCGTCCATGTACGTGTGTCCTCCTCACGGGATGTTTCTATGTTACTCCCTCTTGTCTGCCCCGTCCATGTACCCGTGTCCTCCTCACAGGATGCTTCTGTGTTACTCCCTCTTGTCTGCCCCTTCCATGTACCTGTGTCCTCCTCATGGGATGCTTCTGTTACTCCCTCTTGTCTGCCCCATCCATGTACCTGTGTCCTCCTCACGGGATGCTTCTATGTTACTCCATCTTCTCTGCCCCATCCATGTACCTGTGTCCTCCTCACGGGATGCTTTTATGTTACTCCCTCTTGTCTGCCCCATCCATGTACCCGTGTCCTCCTCACGGGATGCTTCTATGTTACTCCCTCTTGTTTGCCCATCCATGTACCTGTGTCCTCCTCACGGGTTGCTTCTATTTTACTCCCTCTTGTCTGCCCCGTCCATGTACCCGTGTCCTCCTCACAGGATGCTTCTGTGTTATTCCCTCTTGTCTGCCCCGTCCATGTACCTGTGTCCTCATCACGGGATGCTTCTATGTTACTCCCTCTTGTCTGCCCCATCCATGTACCTGTGTCCTCCCCACGGGATGCTTCTATGTTACTCCCTCTTGTCTGCCCCGCCATGTACCCCTCATGGGAGTATGGAAGATAAAGGCTTTATTGGCCATCATGTGTGCCATCAGTGGTTGCTGACGGATGTAAAGTCCTACGGATATCCGTCTTAGACACTTGCAGCAATATTGCACTTTTCAACCTGCGATATGTGCTGGGAGTACAGCGCGCTGTCAGGACAATGCATCGCCGACCTGCAGCATGTGATTGTCGCGCCGGGAATGTCATGTGTTTTCAGCGTTGCATCTGCCAGCGCTCTGTGACTCTTTTTGTTGGAAAAGTAGGAAATAATGTGAATTACCAAAAAATATCACGTCTCGACTTTTAAACCTCAAACTCTGTGTTTAGGGTGATGTGAGACTATGACGCTGCCGGCGTGAACGCATGCTTGGTTTACACCAACTAACTCGACAACATGACAAGCTGGGAGCTTTATCGGACAATGAATATACCATATGGGATATAAATGGGTAACTGAATGTGTCGTAGGCACCTGAACATGAAAGGAAAACTACGCTGGTACAGTGCGCACAACATACATGTAGATACCGTGAAGACCAGCAGTTAGCAGACCTGAACATGGCTGCACTCAGTAGGCTTCGGAAAGATCCTGTGTGCAGGTTGTATTTGTCAAGCCGCACCTTTTCCCCCGCGCCCATTTCTCCTCCTCCGCCCCATCTCTCCCCCCCTCCCGCGCACCATCCCTCTCTCTCTCTCTCCCCCCCTCCCCCTCGCGCCGCTCTCCCCCCCACACACACACACGCCATCATCCTGCGCCACATCCCCCCGCGCGCCACAACCGAGGGGATAAATAACTTCAAAAGGGCTTTATGAAACACCCCATGCACGCACCATGAACTCAGTAAATCCAACTCATAAGCTAGAGGATTAATGACTTGCGTTATGGCAAAGGGACCGATAAAACGCGGCGCAAGCTTTACCGAGGGGAGCTTCAATTTTAAATTCTCCATGGACAGATAGACCTTCTGACCGACCTCAAATGGCTCCGACACAGTGGACCTTTTACAACTACGTAGTTGCATACGACCACTTGCTTCCTTCCACCAGATTCTTGTGCGGACCATTCCAGACCTCCCGCAACTCACTAGTAACAACATCAACCACGGGACAAACTGTAGGTACTGGAATGGAAGTCAGGAACCGGGGATGCCAACCGAACACACAGAAGAAAGGTGACACTCTGTCACAGAACTGATACGATTATTTATGGCAAATTCAGCCAAGGGTAAAAACTCTACCCACCGTCTGACCCTCTCGCTCACAAAAAGACCCAAGTATTGGACTAGGTCTTGATTTGTACGTTCCGTTTGCCCATTCGTCTGCAGATGAAACTCTGATGAGAAAGAGAGAGATGTTCCCAGTTTTTACAAAAGGCCCCCCAAAATTGGGCCCCAAATTGCACCCCCCGATCCGAAACTATATTGATCTTCACTAATTCAGCGGCAGATGGTAATTTTTCAGAGCAACAAAATGGGCCATTTTGGAGAACCTGTCAACAACTACCAAAATGGTGGAACAATCTTGTGACAGAGGCAGGTCAGTGACAAAATCCATGGACACATGAGACCATGGCCTACCAGGTACTAGCAATGGCCTTACTGGTCCCTCAGGGCTCTTACGGCGACTCTAACCATGTGCACAAGCTGAACACCAATTTACAAACTCCCAGACCCCCCGTGCCATGCCGGGCCACGAGTAGAATCGGGAACATAGCTCAAGAGTCCCCTGGACCACCGGATGCCCTGCAAAAAGGAAGAAATGAGACTCCTTCAGTACCAACCGCAGAGACATCGGTACAAATAACTTCCCTGCCGGAACCCCCTCCGGGGTCTCTTGTTGATATTCCTGAAGCTGAGCCGGAAGGTTTCGTGTCAGGGCTGCCAACACGACACCGGGTGGAAGGATGCCTTCCAGAGAAGAGTCCTTAACCTGCGGAGTCCCGAAACTGCGGGAGAGGGTGTCAGCTTTCACATTTTTATCTCCCGGCAGGTATGTGACTGTAAAATTGAATCTCGAGAAGAACAGCGCCCACCTGGCGTACCGCACATTAAGACACTTAGTCTTCACCAATCACAAGAACTTGGTGTATCTTGAAAATGCTGTCACCTGGTGTCGGTCCCCCTCCAGAAGATGATGCCATTCCTCAAATGGCCATTTTATTGCCAGCAGTTCCTTGTTCCCAACATTGTAGTTGCGCTCGGGACTACTGAACTTACGGGAATAGAAGGCACACGGACTATACCCTGAGCGGCTTTCCACTTACTGGGAAAGGACTGCCCCCACCGCAACCTGAGCAGCGTCTACCTCCACGAAAAAGGGTTTCTGAGGGTCCGGCTGAGCAAGCACCGGCGTGGTGGAAAAAGCCCTCTTAAGTTGCTCAAATGCCTCTGAAGCTTCTGGAGACCACGACGTCACGTCCGCTCCTTTTTTTGTGAGATCGGTCAGCGGTTGTGCAATCACTGAAAAATTTCTGATAAATTTTCTATAAAAGTTGGCAAACCCAAGAAAGCGCTGATGAGCATTCAAATTATTTGGTTTAGCCCATTGTGTGATTGCCACAACCTTGTCTGACTCCACACATACATCAGTTGGAGTAACGATATACCCAAGGAATGACACTCGTTTGACCCCCAATGAGCACTTCTCCAATTTAACATACAATTGGTACTCCCGTAGCCGCTCTAACACGAAGTGTAGATGTCTGACATGCGTGTCCCAATCCGACGAGTACACCAAAATGTCGTCCAAATAGACAACCATAAAAACCCCTAGGTAATCGTGGAAGACCGCGTTCATAAACCCCTGAAAAACTGTAGGGGTGTTGCATAACCCGAAGGGCATAACCAGACACTCGAAGTGCCCCAACGGGGTGTTGAACGTGGGCTTCCACTTGTCACCAGACTTAATACGTATAAGATTATAAGCCCCCCGCCGGTCAAGCTTAGAGAACCAGCGTGCTCCCACCACCTGATTCAACAGACCAGGGATCAGAGGGAGCGAGCACTGACTCTTTATGGTGATCTCGTTTAAAGCCCGATAGTCCACACAAGGCCGCAAAGACCCATCTGTCTTTTCAACAAAAAATAGGCCTGCTCCTGCTGGTGACTTTGATGGTCTGATATGTTCCTTGGCTAAAGCCTCTGAAATATAGGATTTAAGAGCCTCATGCCCCCGACCTGACAGATTAAATATGGCCCCATTAGGGATGGGACTATCCGGGACCAGATCAATCCTACAATCCCATTTGCGGTGTGGGGGTAATACCTCAGAAAGCTTCTTAGAGAACACATCTTGAAAATCCCGTAAATAGTCCGGAATACTAATAGTATCGGTGGAGCACAATGTAACAGGAACTAGATGATCCTAACAGGACCCTCCCCTCCAGAGTAGTCCAAGCGGACTGAGGATGGTGCGTCCTTAGCCACGGAAATCCCAGAATGATATCCACGGACATCTTCTCCATGACCAGAAATGAAATAACCTCCGAATGTAATGCGCCCACCGTGAACCGAAGTTCTGGTGTCCTCCAACGCACTACCCCTGAGGACAGAGGGGTAGCATCGATACGCGGTAAAACTTGATAACAGTGGTCTTACAAACTGCAAATGGATAAGGTTCGCGGCCGACCCAGAATCAATAAATGCCTGTCCCACCCTGTGAAAAGCCTTGTAAGACCACTAAAGGCACCAATAATTTAGGGAGTACCTGACCTTCTAGATCAGTGTTCCCCAACTCCAGTCCTCAGGGACCGCCAGCAGGTCATGTTTTTAGGATTTCCTCAGTATTGCACAGGTGATGTAATTATTGCTGGTGCCTCAGACATTGCCACAGGAGTTCGTACTATAGGATATCTTGAAAACATGACCTGTTGGTGGTCCCTAAGGACTGGAGTTGGGGACCCCTGTTCTAGATGACCCTCCCGACAGTCACCTAGGAGCTGAAGTTTTCCTGCTGCTTCCGTAGCTGCCTTTCCTAGCAGGACGCGATGCGATGACCAGCCTTGCCGCAGTAGAAACAGAGTTGGTTTGAAACCCGGAACCGCCTCCGTTCTTCAGGACTCAACTGGTCCACTTCCATACCATCAGCTCTGGGGGTTGACAATGGGGTACAGGCTGTAGAAGTCGCCAGAGACTTGGCACCACGTTTTTGATGGTACTCTAGCTTAGCTTCCCTTCTATACCTGAGTCTACGATCAGCTCTGACTGCCAATTACATAGCCTGATTCAAAGTAGAGGGTGACGGATGGGGCAGCAATAGATCCTTTACTGCGCCGACAGGCCTCCCAAAAACAAATCTCTGAGCGCACAGTCGTTCCATGCAGATTCACCTGAATACTGCCTGAAACTAGAGCAATATTCTTCTGCCGACTGGGGCCCCTGGCGTAGGGCCAACAACTTACTGACTGCGTAACCCGCACAATCGGGTTCATCAAAAATATTCCCGAGCTCAATGAAAAACAGAGTCTACCGACTGCAGACAAGCGGAATCAGGCGGTAAGGAATAGGCCCATGACTGAGGCCCTTCTCTGAGCAGAGACATAGCGATCCCCACCCGTTTGGGCTTGGACCCAGAGGACCGAGGTCGCAAGCGAAAAAACAACTTGCAAGCCTCCCGGAAGACAAAGAACACCTCAGGTAATGGGCATTTAGGTTCAGGTACTGGATCAGCGGGCACAACCAACCGCTGCTCATGATGGCTGAGACGACAGGTCCTGCCTAGTGGCAGGACAGGAAAGAACCGCCGTACCTATGCAGATGACAGCCCGGGCAGATAGAATAACCAACACGCCAGGAGAACCATGGAACACAGACAGAGCTGGATCGAGAGAAGGAGACATTCACTGGATCAGGACCGAAGTCAGGCACACAGGGAATGGAACCAATAACTGGCAACTGCTATCAGCAGCTACCAGGCTATATTCAGGAGTCTCTGCCCCTAGGGTGGAGACCAATCAAGCCGGCTGACTGGAGCTCCCAGCCAGCCACTATAACTCACAGAGGTAGAGCGCGTGTGCCTCTCATAGCAAGCGTGCACGGCCGTGCGTGCCGCATGCCGCGCCCGCACACCGTGGGCACAACACCATCCCAGAACACCGCGCCACTGCCACCTGTGGTCCCTGACCGGCCTCATGGTAACAGCGAGGAGAAGAAAAGCAGCTGGAACACGAGTCCAGAACACAAGTCACCAAGTACCGGACGGTCTCCTCACAGGAGCGCAGCACGTATGACACCAAGAACCGGATGGTCCCCTCACAGGAGCGCAGCACGCATGACACCAAGTACCGGGCGCTCTCCGCTCCCGCTCACATGAGTGCAGCACGCATGACACCAAGTACCGGACGGTCTCCGCACTCGCTCACATGAGTGCAGCACGAGTGACACTAAGTACTGGACTATCTCCGCACTCGCGCACGAGTGCAGCACGCATGACATCAAGTACCAGACGGTCTCCGCACCTGCTCACATGATTGAAGCATGCATGACGCCAAGTACCGGGCGGTCTCCGCTCCCGCTCACATGAGTGCAGCATGCATGACACCAAGTACCGGGCGGTTCCGCTCCCGCTCACATGAGTGCAGCATGCATGACACCAAGTACTGGGCGGTCTCCGCACTCACTCACATGAGTGCAGCACGCATGACACCAAGTACCGGGCGGTCTCCGCACTCACTCACATGAGCGCAGCACGCATGACACCAAGTACCGGACGGTCTCCGCACCTGCTCACATGAGTGCAGCACGCATGACACCAAATACTGTACGGTCTCCTGACTCGCTCACATGAGTGCAGCACGCATGACACCAAGTACCGGACAGTCTCCGCACTCACTCACATGAGCGCAGCACGCATGACACCAAGTACCGGACGGTCTCCGCACCTTCTCACATGAGTGCAGCACGCATGACACCAAGTACCGGGCGCTCTCCGCTCCCACTCACATGAGTGCAGCACGCATGACACCAAGTAGCGGGCAGTCTCCGCACTCACTCACATGAGTGCAGCATGCATGACACCAAATACTGGGCGGTCTCTGCTCCCGCTCACATGAGTGCAGCACGCATGACACCAAGTACCCGGCGGTCTCCGCTCCTGCTCACATGAGTGCAGCACGGATGACCCCAAGTATTGGGCGGTCCCCGCTCCTGCTCACATGAGTGCAGCACGCATGACACCAAGTACCGGGCAGTCTCCGCTCCCGCTCACATGAGTGCAGCACGCATGACACCAAGTACCGGACGGTCTCCGCACTCGCTCACATGAGTGCAGCACGCATGACACCAAGTACCGGATGGTCTCCGCACTCGCGCACGAGTGCAGCAAGCATGACATCAAGTACCAGATGGTCTCCGTACCTGCTCACATGATTGAAGCATGCATGACCCCAAGTACCGGGCGGTCTCCGCTCCCGCTCACATGAGTGCAGCATGCATGACACCAAGTACCGGGCGGTCTCCGATCCCGCTCACATGACTGCAGCATGCATGACACCAAGTACCGGGCGGTCTCCGATCCCGCTCACATGACTGCAGCATGCATGACACCAAGTACCGGGCGGTCTCCGCACTCACATGAGCGCAGCACGCATGACACCAAGTATCGGGCGCTCTCCGCACCTTCTCACATGAGTGCAGCACGCATGACACCAAGTACTGGGCGGTCTCCGCTCCCGCTCACATGAGTGCAGCATGCATGACACCAAGTACCGGACGGTCTCCGCACCTTCTCACATGAGTGCAGCACGTATGACACCAAGTACTGGACGGTCTCCGCACCTTCTCACATGAGTGCAGCACGCATGACACCAAGTACTGGGCGGTCTCCGCTCCCGCTCACATGAGTGCAGCATGCATGACACCAAGTACCGGGCGGTCTCCGCTCCCGCTCACATGAGTGCAGCATGCATGACACCAAGTACCGGGCGGTCTCCGCACTCACTCATATGAGTGCAGCACGCATGACACCAAGTACCGGGCGGTCTCCGCTCCCGCTCACATGAGTGCAGCATGCATGACACCAAGTACCGGGCGGTCTCCGCACTCACTCACATGAGTGCAGCATGCATGACACCAAGTACCAGGCGGTCTCCGCACTCACTCACATGAGTGCAGCACGCATGACACCAAGTACTGGGCGGTCTCCGCTCCCGCTCACATGAGTGCAGCACGTATGACACCAAGTACCGGACAGTCTCCGCTCCCGCTCACATGAGTGCAGCACGGATGACACCAAGTACCGGGCGGTCTCCGCTCCCGCTCACATGAGTGCAGCATGCATGACACCAAGTACCGGGCGGTCTCCGCTCCTGCTCACATGAGTGCAGCATGCATGACACCAAGTACCAGGCGGTCTCCGCACTCACTCACATGAGTGCAGCACGCATGACACCAAGTACTGGGCGGTCTCCGCTCCCGCTCACATGAGTGCAGCACGTATGACACCAAGTACCGGACAGTCTCCGCTCCCGCTCACATGAGTGCAGCACGGATGACACCAAGTACCGGGCAGTCTCCGCACCTGCTCACATTAGTGCAGCACGCATGACACCAAGTACCGGGCGGTCTCCGCTCCCGCTCACATGAGTGTAGCATGCATGACACCAAGTACCTGACGGTCTCCGCACTCACTCACATGAGTGCAGCACGCATGACACCAAGTACTGGGCGGTCTCCGCACTCACTCACATGAGTGCAGCACGCATGACACCAAGTACCGGACGGTCTCCGCACTCACTCACATGAGCGCAGCACGCATGACACCAAGTACCGGACGGTCTCCGCACCTTCTCACATGAGTGCAGCACGCATGACACCAAGTACCGGACGCTCTCCGCTCCCACTCACATGAGTGCAGCACGTATGACACCAAGTACCGGGCGGTCTCCGCACTCACTCACATGAGTGCAGCACGCATGACACCAAGTACTGGGCGGTCTCCGCTCCCGCTCACATGAGTGCAGCACGGATGACCCCAAGTATTGGGCGGTCCCCGCTCCTGCTCACATGAGTGCAGCACGCATGACACCAAGTACCGGGCGCTCTCCGCTCCCGCTCACATGAGTGCAGCACGCATGACACCAAGTACCGGGCGCTCTCCGCTCCCGCTCACATGAGTGCAGCACGCATGACACCAAGTACCGGGCGCTCTCCGCTCCCGCTCACATGAGTGCAGCACGGATGACCCCAAGTACCGGGCGGTCTCTGCTCCCGCTCACATGAGTGCAGCACGCATGACACCAAGTACCGGGCGGTCTCCGCTCCTGCTCACATGAGTGCAGCACGCATGACACTTAAGTACCCGGCGGTCTCCGTTCCCGCTCACATGAGTGCAGCACACATGACACCAAGTACCGGGCGGTCTCCGCTCCCGCTCACATGAGTGCAGCACGGATGACACCAAGTACTGGGCGGTCTCCGCTCCCGCTCACATGAGTGCAGCACGGATGACACCAAGTACTGGGCGGTCTCCGCTCCCGCTCACATGAGTGCAGCACGGATGACACCAAGTACCGGGCGGTCTCCGCACCCGCTCACATGAGTGCAGCACGCATGACACTAAGTACTGGGCGGTCTCCGCTCCCGCTCACATGAGTGCAGCACGCATGACACCAAGTACCGGGCGGTCTCCGCTCCCGCTCACATGAGTGCAGCACGCATGACACCAAGTACTGGGCGCTCTCTGCTCCCGCTCACATTAGTGCAGCACGCATGACACCAAGTACTGGGCGGTCTCCGCACCTTCTCACATGAGTGCAGCACGCATGACACCAAGTAGCGGGTGGTCTCCGCTCCCGCTCACAAGAGTGCAGCACGCATGACACCAAGTAGCGGGCGGTCTCCGCTCCCGCTCACATGAGTGCAGCACGCATGACACCAAGTACCGGGCGCTCTCTGCTCCCGCTCACATTAGTGCAGCACGCATGACACCAAGTACTGGGCGGTCTCCGCACCTTCTCACATGAGTGCAGCACGCATGACACCAAGTAGCGGGCGGTCTCCGCTCCCGCTCACAAGAGTGCAGCACGCATGACACCAAGTAGCGGGCGGTCTCCGCTCCCGCTCACATGAGTGCAGCACGGATGACCCCAAGTACTGGGCGGTCTCCACTCCTGCTCACATGAGTGCAGCACACATGACACTAAGTACCCAGCGGTCTCCGCTCCTGCTCACATGAGTGCAGCATGGATGACACCAAGTACCAGGCGGTCTCCGCACTCGCTCACATGAGTGCAGCACACATGACACTAAGTACCCAGCGGTCTCCGCTCCTGCTCACATGAGTGCAGCATGGATGACACCAAGTACCGGGCGGTCTCTGCTCCCGCTCACATGAGTGCAGCACACATGACACCAAGTACCGGGCGGTCTCCGCTCCCGCTCACATGAGTGCAGCACGGATGACCCCAAGTACCGGGCGGTCTCCGCTCCTGCTCACATGAGTGCAGCACGGATGACCCCAAGTATCGGGCGGTCTCTGCTCCCGCTCACATGAGTGCAGCACGGATGACACCAAGTACCGGGCGGTCTCCGCTCCTGCTCACATGAGTGCAGCATGGATGACACCAAGTACCGGGTGGTCTCCGCAGCCGCTGACATTGTTTTCTTTTACCGACATCTGTAAAACCTTGTTAACTGCGAGGGGAATCCCTCATGGCTTTGTGCGGAGGCTGTTGGGTGGCGGTCCTGGAATCAGTGATGCTGCAGGCCCTTTGGATCTTGACTTTGGGCACAAGAATTGCAGACGCCCTTAATGTTAGGAAGGAACTTATGTTTGATTCTTCTGCTTTGTTCTCCTCCTGATCTCCTCTGGATGCAACAATTGTGAGCTTTCTCATTAGTTATGTTGTTCCTGATTGTTTCGTGCGGAGGTTCCCCGCTGGTATTTCACAGTGATGAATCAGCGGTTTTTCTCAATCCCTTGAAGTTTATAATATTCTCTTCATTTTAATAAAATAAAAGTACAAAGCTTCTAAAGCTCTACCTTCACCCGCTCCGTGATGGCGGTCTTAAAACGGCAAGAGGCAAAGAAAAAAACCTTTCCCCAGTAGGATCATTCAGATGCAATCTTGGGGCGCTGCACCCCGGCGACCTCCACGCATCTGCACTATATGGACAGAAATACTTGGCCGCTGCATGTTTTTCGGAAGTGCTTTATTCTTCTATCGGCCGTCCTCCTGCTTGCATTGCAGCGGCAGCACGTCGAGTTATACTCTCCACAAGTTCTCTGTAAGTCGGGGCAGGAATAGCTGCCATTCCTTGTGCCAGGCTGTGAGCAGAGATTGCTGTGAGGATTGGCGTTGGTGGCGGGGTCGTACCCGTTGCTCCGGTTCATCCCACAAGCGCTCGATTGGATAAATGGTTATAACAAAATGAGCAGCTTTTTATTACACCCATGCCCCTCCCAGCATACCATGCGGCAAACTCAGTTTTTGCATACTTGCTGATTTTCTGCAGGGTCCATATAGTGTATGTCAGTTTATATAGAGAGGTGACACTATCTGTCTCAGCTCTAGGGTGTTCTTTAGGGTGCTTCCACTTGAGCGATATCACTTTTTGGCGTAGAATAGCAATCATTTTGTTAGGGAAATCATCAGAGGGATTTCATAGTGTTTCAATGGTCCAAATAATAAGAGAAGTCGTGTACACAAATGACTGAACCTGACAGTCTGCATCATCTGACAATGATGCTCTTCTGGGTTTATTACCAAGTAGACAATATATATATATATATATAAGTTCTCTTATGTACGATCAGTCATACACGCCCCTGTAACCGTAAGAACTCATGATTGGCTCTAGGTGCTCAAGGCGTGTCACTCCTAAATACAACATTCCTAGGAATAGAAACTGGGTCCTAGTATACACCGGTCTAGTATGGAGAGTTAGACATCTCTAGTTATCTTTATACATTTCTAAGCCAAGACAGGATATGGGGGAAGGATGAGCCTACATCTACATACCAGTGCACAACACAAACTGAGTTAGCCATTTAGATGCTGGTTATCCACTGAAGAGGAAGATATAACAGTATATATACACATTTGAGTAGGCTGATGCGCACGGTCACATCAACTAGGATGTCCTCCATGAGGCCAAAGAGGCAGATTTCTGGTTTGTAGGATATGTCTGGTTTCCAAATATGTTTCCATAAACTCAGCAATATCTCGCCAGTAAGTCTGTAAGACATGGCATCAGGCATCTTGGACAGACCGCCTCAGGGCATGGGCCCATGGCACGCAAACCCTGGGGGGTATAATAGATTCAATAGTTGTGTGTATATATCCCTAGCACTAAACAGAGGGTCCAGAGGTGGCCAAGAGGCCACTCCAGTCATCCGAGTCCGGGACCCCTGTGGACGCCCGGATTTGGATTGGGAGCGGTTCAATTGCGATAGCAAACAGTGCTGTGGACAGAGGGCAGCCCTGGCGCATTCCCCTGGCAAGGAAAAACCGTTCAGATACACGGGCGTCTGTACCCGGGCTACTGGGGAATAATAGAATACTTGTACCCATTGAACAAAATGTGTCCCAAACCCAAGGCCAGACATCCCCTCCCATAAATGCTTCCACTCCGCCAAGTCAAAGGCCTTAGCTTGATCAATAAAGACCAAAGTACGCTTCCCCTGGTTGGAGTGGAACAATGCTAGCCTAGTAAAAAGACGCCCGGCATTCATGGCTGCACTTTTACCCGGCACAACCCCAGACTGGTGGGCATGTATGATGTGACTGAGGGCCTTATTAATACGCAGCACCAATACTCTAGCTAGGAGTTTAATATCATTGTTGAGGAGAGAGATAGGATGGCACGAGCCACAGTCCTCCGGGTCTTTCCCAGGCTTGGGAATGAAGACTATCAGGGCCTCTTGCATATCCCCCCCCCCCCCCCCCGAAGGATTCTATTGTATAGAGCAAAGAGTTTATTAGACATTTGTAATGATCTTCACTTTATACATGTGGTTTGTTCACTGGCACAATCCATAGGTTCAATCACGTGTGGCTCTGGATTATAGGACCTATGATGTCATTATAGGCAAGGCTTTTGGACATGGTAGCTGCAATATTTTGGAGTTTGAGCTTCAAGCCTCATTTGCACTTGGTTGCCTTGGATCTAGACCTTATTGATATCTTTTATGGGTGCTTTATTTTGACTTCCGCAGGACTTTCTTATAGGAGGTGTTAACATAACCTGGTATTGCTGTGTTATATCCTTCAGTTATACATACTCTGCTCATGTGTCCCCTTTTTGTTATTGCAGGTCAAATGATCACTTCTGTGCAGCCATGGTAGTTCATGTATATGTCTCCTCCCACCTGCAGACAGTGATTCTTTTACACTTCCACATGCATTTTTAATTGTATACTTGTTAACTCACTATATATACAACTAGCTGATATACCCGGCTTCGCCCGAGTTAATTTGGTACTGGTGTTTATCTGGTTTTCACACGGAAAATCTTATGAAGTGGTGGTTACTTTAGAGATACCGGAAAGACATATGTTCCCCATTTTGCATAGTTCTCTGCGTTACCCAGGAAACACCACGTGGAGGTAACCATACGACGTTTCCTTTATATAAAATGACATCAGGAAGTGAGAGAATTAGATTACGTACATAAAATTTGGACACTAATTCTTTTGTGCAGAGAATTGAATAATGTTGTTGGGACCCATTAGCTTTTCCTATTTATGACATAATCAATGCCCGTGCCAAATTTGTTTCTACGACATCAGGAAGTTGGAGAATTAGTGGCGAGTCAGTCAGTCAGTGAGTCAGTGCATCAGTCATTCAGTCAGTGAGTCAGTGAGGGCTTTCGTCTTTATATATATAGATAGTTGAATTAGTCAGTGTCAGCTACAACTAAGGACTTAACATCCAAAACACGTCAGCAAGCACTGGTTGGGACACATGATGGTCTAGGTATAATTGTGTCACTGAAGCTTGAAGTTTTCGACTTCATATCCATAGCTTCCACTTGGCAACTACTTCAAATGAAGGGGCAGTGTTCTTAGGATTCTATTCTGTCTGGGATGATTTATTGAGCAGGGATCCGGACCTGATGACCCTTGAGGTCCTGTTCTACTCTACCATTCTAGGATTGTATGCTAGATATTGCTATGTTGTTGGCCTTTGTGCTGCTGTTGGAGCAGAGTCCCTGTGGGTATATTTGGAAGTTTTATAGGAGCTGGCTTCTTCCCTCACTTCTTGTTTATGTTACTGCCACTTCTGTCTCCTTTGTGCACATGTCATCATCTCAGGCTTCGTCCATGTTACCTCACACCCTGGTATACCTTTTTCTATTATATTCTCCTACCCTGGTTATCCTCCTTCTGTTTAATCCTCACACCTCAGCCATCCATTCTCTGTCTCCCTCTCACCCCTGTCTTCCTTCTTCCATCATGCCTTCACTCTTCCATTATGTCTTCATCCTGGTATTTCTTCTTGTATCATGTCATCGCTCCCTGCTCCTCCTTCTATCACGTCATCACACCCCAGTCTTCCTTCTTCCATTATGCCTTCACAAACTGGTCTTGGAATGTCATCCAGTTAACATTCTGTCATGTCATCACACCCTGGTTTTCTTTCTTCTTTAGTAATGCCTTCGCACCCTGGAATTCCTTCTAATATCATGTCATTATACCCTACTTTTCCTTCTTCTGTCAAGTCATCATGCCCTG
Organism: Eleutherodactylus coqui; assembly: GCA_035609135.1. Taxonomy (NCBI): domain Eukaryota; kingdom Metazoa; phylum Chordata; class Amphibia; order Anura; family Eleutherodactylidae; genus Eleutherodactylus; species Eleutherodactylus coqui. The sequence goes on along the minus strand of CM069406.1, from coordinate 333,090,888 downwards.
ATCTTCCTTCATCTATTATGCCTTCTTACCCTAGTCCTCCTTGTTTTGTGTCATCACTCCCTGCTCCTCCTTCTATCACGTCATCACACCCTGGTCTTCCTTCTTCCATTATGCCCTCACACCCTGGTCTTTTTTCTTCTATCCTGTCATCTCACCCTGGTTTTATTCCTACCATTATGCCTTCACATCCTGGTCTTCCTTCTTCCATTATGTATTCACACCCTGGTTTCCCTTCTTCTATCATGTCATCACACCCCGGTCTTCCTTCTTCCATTATGCCTTCACACCCTGGTCTTTCTTCTTCTATCCTGTCATCTCACCCTGGTCTTCTACCTTCCATTATGCCTTCACACCCCGATCTTCCTTCTTCCATTATTCCTTCACACCCTGGTCTTACTTCTTCCAATATGCCTTTACATCCTAGTCTTCCTTCTTCCAATATGCCTTTACACCCTGTTTTTCCTTCTTCCATTATGCCTTAACACCCTGGTCTCCCTCCTTCCAATATGCCTTCACACCCTGGTCTTCCTTCTTTCATTATGCCTTCACACCCTGGTTTTACTTCTACCATGTCATCACACCCTGGTCTTCCTTCTTCCATTATGCCTTCACACCCAGGTCTTCCTTCTTTCATTATGCCTTCACACCCTGGTCTTACTTCTACCATGTCATCACACCCTGGTCTTCCTTCTTCCATTATGCCTTCACACCCTGGTCTTTCCTCTTCTATCATGTTATCACACCCTGGTTTTCCTTCGTCCATTATGCCTTCACACCCTGGTCTTCCTTCTTTCATTATGCCTTCACACCCTGGTCTTACTTCTACCATGTCATCACACCCTGGTCTTCTTCCTACCATTATGTCATCACACCCTGGTCTTCCTTCTTCCATTATGCCTTCACACCCTGGTCTTTCTTCTTCTATCATGTTATCACACCCTGGTCTTTCTTCGTCCATTATGCCTTCACACCCTGGTCTACTCTCTTCTATCATATCATTACACCCTGCTTTTCCTTCTTCTATCATGTCATCACGCCCTACTCTTCCTTCTTCCATAATAGTGTCACATCCTGGTCTTCCTTCTTCTGTCATTTCTTCACACCCTGGTCTTTTTTCTTCAATTATGCCTTTGCACCCTGTAATTCCTTCTAATATCATGTCATCACACCCTACTCTTTTTTTTCTATCATGTCATCACACCCTGGTCTTCCTTCTATTATGTCATCACACCCTGGTCTACATTCTTCAATTAATTCATCCCGCCCTGCTCTTTCTTCTTCCATTATGCCTTCACACCCTGGTCTACCTTCTTCTGTCTTGTAATGACACCCTGGTCTACCTACTTCAATTATGCCTTCACACCCTGGTCTACCTTCTACCCTGTCATCACACCCTGCTCTTTCTTCTTCTATCATGTCATCACATCCTGGACTTCCTTTTATTATATCATCAAACTTTGCTTTTTCTTCTTCCATTGTGCTTCCACACCCTGGTCTTCCTTCTTCTTTTAAGTCATTACACTCTGGTCTTCCATCTTCTATCTTGTCATCACACCTTTGTCTTCCTTCTCCTATTATGCCTTCACACCCTAGTCTTCTTTCTTCCCTAATGCCTTTGCACCCTGGAATTTCTTCTAATATCATGTCATTACACTCTGCTCTTCCTTCTTTCTTTATAACTTCACACTCTGCTCTTCTTTCTTCCATTATGCCTTAATACCCTGCTCTTCCTCTTTCCATTGTGCCTTCGGACCCTCGTCTTCCTTCTTCTTTCAAGTCATCACACCCAGGTCTTCCTCCTTCCATTATGCCTTCACACCCTGGTCTTCCTTCTTCCATTATGCATGCACATCCTGGTCTTCCTTCCTCCATTATGCCTTCACACCCTGGTCCTCCTTCTTCTATGATGCCTTCACACCCTGGTCTTCCTTCTTCCATTATGCTTTTACACCCTGGTCTTCCTTCTTCCATTATGCCTTCACGCCCTGGTCTTCCTTCCTCCATTATGCCTTCACACCCTGGTCTTCCTTCTTCCATTATACCTTCACACCCTGGTCTTCCTTCCTCCATTATGCCTTCACACCCTGGTCTTCCTTCTTCCATTATGCCTTCACACCCTGGTCTTCCTTCTTCCAGTATGCCTTCACACCCTGGTCTTCCTTCCTCCATTATGCCTTCACACCCTGGTCTTCCTTCTTCCAGTATGCCTTCACACCCTTGTCTTCCTTCTTCCAGTATGCCTTCACACCCTGGTCTTCCTTCTTCCATTATGCCTTCACACCCTGGTCTTCCTTCCTCCATTATGCCTTCACACCCTGGTCTTCATTCCTCGATTATACCTTCACACCCTGGTCTTCCTTCCTCCATTATGCCTTCACACCCTGGTCTTCCTTCTTCCATTATGCCTTCACACCCTGGTCTTCCTTCTTCCAGTATGCCTTCACACCCTTGTCTTCCTTCTTCCAGTATGCCTTCACACCCTGGTCTTCCTTCTTCCATTATGCCTTCACACCCTGGTCTTCCTTCCTCCATTATGCCTTCACACCCTGGTCTTCATTCCTCGATTATGCCTTCACACCCTGGTCTTCCTCCTTCCATTATGTTTTCATAATATCCTTTCTTCTGTCTTTTTCACACTCTGGTCTTCCTTTTTCTGTCATCTCCACACATCTGTTCATCCTTCTCTCTCTAGTTGTCCTTCATTTCTTTTATTTTCACACCCTTAGTCATCTGTTTTCCGTCTTTTTTCGCAGGTCTTGGATTCAGTATTGCAGGTGGTGTTGGCAATCAGCACATTCCTGGTGATAACAGTATATACGTTACCAAGATCATTGAGGGTGGTGCTGCACACAAGGACATGCGGCTGCAAATTGGAGACAAGATCCTTGCGGTGAGATGACATTCCCATATTATTAAGAAGTGCTGACCATAAGGAAAGGCCACACAACGTCAGAAGCTTTCAGCCATAGATCATCCTGATCATGGCTAATGAATGTGCCCCTCAATGGAGTAAACTCATTTGCATATTTCTGCCTTGATTCATTGAAGTCCATATTAGGCCCTGATATGGAGGGTAATGAGCTGGTTTATTGCTTTTATTAGACTTGGTCATGTTCATCTGGCCTTGCATCTCATCCTCTTTATATGTTATTTGGAAGGAGATGCTGCGGTCTCCTTCCAGACCCTACTAAAATCAGACTGTAGGAACATCCAGATCTGTTCTAAATGTACCAATTATGTTGATGTTCACTCTCCAAGTGATGGAAAATGAGAAGCAAAGTTTTCTATATACATACACATGGTATGCTTAATATGATGACCGGAGGTACATAGGGTCATGTCTACACCTATAGGAGTGGACGTTTCCATGGCAGCAGGGAGGGTTGCAAAGATTGCTGCTCTGAGAGGTATGGAAACTGCAGTGAAAGTGTGGGAATTTGTATTTATCACCCCATTTTTGTCTTTTGTTATGACAAAATGACAACCAGACGTGTAGCTATAATAGTTGTCATCTGTCAGTGTTTTCTGATGGTGTGTCATCATTTTCCATCTATAAAGACAATAGAAGGTTTTCTCGGGCGACCACCAATATGGCTGCATTTCCTGTTGCAGTTTTCTAAAATGACCGCTGCAACAAAACATAGAATTGTGTGAGCAAAACTGCTGGTCCACAGAGTGTGTGAGCTCCAGGGGTTCTTCATATGCCCCCTAGATCGGTGAGCTCACCAATATGTAAGACGTCCGTCCTTATTGGTCTTTGCTGTTTTTTAGGTGAACCACGTCAGCCTAGAGGATGTGATGCATGAAGATGCCGTTGCAGCACTGAAGAATACATCAGACATTGTCTACCTAAAAGTAGCAAAACCGACCAATGTCTATCTGAATGATTCTTACGCCCCCCCTGACATCACCACCTGTAAGGAACCTCAGCTTCTTTTGCAATGCTTCCTATGTCTTAGTCATCTCCTTCTGTGTCATCACCTTGTACAGCTCATATCATCTCTTCATATATCTGCAGCCTACTCTCAGCAACTGGACAGTGACCTGTGTCACCCAAGTTATCTGGGCCCTGAATATGCCCCAGTAATGACACCAACCTCACCCCGAAGATACTCCCCCATCCCCAAAGAACTTATGGGAGAAGAGGAAGTGCCACGGTAAGAGAAAGGAGACATGAAGGGCGGAAGGGCGAGGAGCAAAGAGATGGCAAGCAGAAGAAAAAGATGACTAAGACTAGTCTAAAAAGCATGGTGGAGCAATAGATGGACAGGAACAACTGAAGTGGTGGAGGATGGATGTTGAGAGAACATGAGGTGGTGGAGCAGTAGACGGAACCTCTGAAGTGCATGTCAATGTCAAAAACCTACTGCATACTGATGAGGGGCAATCACCTTGAAACAGCGGTCTGCGCACAGTCAAATTTTCCTTCTGGAAAAGGTTCTGGCTTTGGCTCATATTCTAAGTCATTGTTACAAGACTTATTAAAAGGTCTGACATTGACATACTGCTTTCCAATGGGTGGTGCTGTAGAGGCATTGTTCAATCTTCCCATTTACATGTTTTATCAGTAGATGGGCAGGAACCACAGAGGTGGTGGAGGATGAATGACTGGGAAAGTACGTGATAGTAGAACAAAAAGTGGACAGGAGTAGGGAGGTTGGATGATGGGAAGAATATGAGACGATGGAGCTGTAGAAGAACAAGAGCTACAGAAGTGGTAGGGAGAAAATGAGACGTGGAGAAGATGGCTAGCAGGGAGCTACAGATGTGGTGGAGAATGAATGATGACAGAACATGAGATGGTGGAGCAGCAGAGGAACGGGAACTACAGAAGTGGTGTAGAATAGATGATGGGGAGAATATGAGATACAGAAGCAGTAAATATACAAAAACCACATAAATGGTGGAGCATGGATAATAAGAGAACATAAGGTGGTGGAGTGGTATATGTGATAGTAACCACAGCAGTAGTAGAGGTTGGATAATGGAAAGAATGTGATGGTGGAGGATAAGTGGATGGACAGGAATCGCAGAACTAGTGGAGAATAAATGATGAGAGAATATAAAGTGATAAAGCAGTAGATGGACAGGAACCACAGACGTTATACAGGATGATGAGAGAACATGAGGTGGTAGAGCAGTAAGTATATAAGAATCACAGAAGTAGTAGAGGATGAGTGGAGAGAATATGAGATGGTGGAGCAGTAGATGGAGGGGAACCACATAAGTTATGGAGGATGGAAGATGAGATGATGGAGCAGTAAGTGGATAGGAACCACAGAAGTAGTAGAGGATGGATGATAGGGAGAATATGTGATGGTGGAGGATGGAGGATGGGGAGAATACGAAATGCTGGAGCAGTAGTTGGACAGTAAACAGAGAATGTCTGGAGGATAGATGTCAGAACATTAGATGATGCAGCAGTAGATGGATAGGAACCACAGAAGTTATGGAGGATGGAAGACAAAGAGAAAATGACGTGGTGGAGCAGTAAGTTTATAGGAACCACAGAAGTAGTCGAGGATTCATAATTGAAAGAATATGTGATGGTGGAGGATGGATGATGGGGAGATACGAAATAGTGAAGCAGTAAATGTATAAGCAGTGAGTAGACAGAAACTACAGGAGTGGGAAGGATGGATGATGGGGAGTATATGAGATGGTGGAATAGTAAATGTACAAGAACCACATTAATTGTGGAGAATAGAAGATGAGAGAACATGAGATGGTGAAATATTAGATAGAAAGGAGCTAGAGAAGTGGTGAAGGATGGGATGATGGGGAAAATACGAGATCGTGGAGCAGTAAATGTACATGAACCATGTAAATAGTGGAGCATGGATGGTGGGAGAACATGAATTGGTAGAGTAGAACATGGAAAGGGATCATATAGCCCATACATTATATAAGGGGGTCAGTAGATGAACAAAAATAGGTTATACACTTTAAAAAAATCAAGCACCTAGAAGCATTGTAGCGTGGTTAGATGAACGGTCTTGTTACTGGAGGCCCTAAAAGTGGTTCCACCATTGGTCTAAAAAAGGTTATTGGACACTCCTTGTGAGTAGTGACTTCTTCTTCCACTTGTAGAGCTTGTTGACCACTAGACGCCTCTACGACGCAGAGAAGAGATTTCCCAGAGTTTCGGAGGGGGTGTGTTATTGGAATGGAAGCTGGATAGTTGTATTGACAGATTTTCCCCCCCACCTGGATCATTTTAACCAGACTGTTAGGGGGTGTTGGGACCAGTGGATGGGGAAACACAAGGCGATCGAGCTCAGGACCCACCAACAGACCACCAGTAAAGAGGAGCCTCTGACCAGACTGTTGGGAGGTGTTGGGACCAGTGGATGGGGGCACACAGGGTAACCGGGCTCAGGATGCCCCTACAGACTACCAGTAGAGAGGGCCATCTGACCAGACTGCTAGGAGGTGTTGAGACCAGTGGATGAGGGCACACAAGGTGACCGGGCTCAGGACCCCAACAGACTACCAGTAAAGTGGACCTGTTTTGTTGTCTGCCATCCAGGGACAGGGGGCGCTATCGTTACAACCCTGTGCCTGTCAGAACCATTTCCAGGCGCTTAGCTGAAGGGCATTTGGTCTCAGTGCACCAATTATATGTACTTCATTTACCACCCACCGTCCCTTACGTGAATAATGAAAGTAGACGCTATGGAGGGAAACCGGGTTGTCTGCAGTGATGAATCCAGGTTTAGTTTGGGCGCTGACTACGGCCGTGTTTGTGTGGGGGGCCATAGGGGCAAACGCCTCAAACCTAACTTTGCTGTGAAGCACCACACATAGAAAGTTTAATCTCATCCCGACAACTCCTTCTAGGTGATGCTTTTTTTTGACAATGTGTGTACATAATAGAATGTAGAGCAGTAGATGGAGAAGTGCCAACCCTGGTCATATTAACTGGTCATATTGATCAGAAATCTTCCATTGTCTTTTTGCAGGGAGCCTCGGAGGATTGTGATACATCGTGGCTCCACAGGGCTTGGATTTAATATTGTTGGAGGAGAAGATGGGGAAGGAATATTCATCTCCTTCATCTTGGCAGGGGGTCCGGCTGACCTTAGTGGAGCTTTGCGAAAGGGAGATCAAATTCTGTCTGTGAGTAATACAGGTTTATACCAGTTGGCTTGTGATTGTCTCTATTATTATACAGGAAGCCTTATTTTTTTTCTTATTTCTACACCAGTGGAAAGCAATAAATTGTAGATTTTATAATGTTATGTAGGTATCACACTAATCATTGATATAGTGAGCTCATTGAACCAAGAGAAGAGGCTGAAATTGGCCAGTGGACAAGAAATTTGAAGTGGAGGCTGGTAGATGTCTGTCATATTGTCAAGTCCCAAGCTAAAATATTAAAAGAAGATCATAAGCTCATCCACCATATCAGGACCAGTCATCCATTCTACATCTACAGTATCGAAGAAGAGAGCAAGATCGTCCATTATACTGACCAGTCAGCCATTCTACATCTACAGTATAGGAGAAGAGAGCAGGGTCATTTACTATACTGACCAGTCAGCCATTCTACATCTACAGTATAGGGGAAGATAGTGAGACCGTCCACTATACTCACCAGTCAGCCATTCTACATCTACTGTATCGAAGAAGAGAGCAAGGTCATCCACTATACTCACCAGTCAGCCATTTTACATTTGTAGCACCATCAGCTTATGAGAACTGCCACTGTTTCGAAGCATGGGCCTCAATTCATTATTAGCTAAAGCTAATAATGAACCGAGGCTTGCAACAGAGGCCAAAAGCGATAAAAAATGATTCGGGGAGTCAAAAGAAAAGTCAAAGTTGCTCTTGGATGCTTACAAGATGAACATGCTGAATTGGATAAGAATGATGGTGAGAATGACGAACTGTTAAATTCCTATTTTGTATCTGTTTTCTCTCAGAAAGTAGATGTAGCATCAGCTGATCTTCCCTGTGCTATTGGGGGAATAAAAGAATGCAGGCTATCTGTAAGCAGAGAGATGGTGAGGGAACATATAGCTAACTTACATGAACCCAAGTCTCCAGGTCCCGATGAATTACAGCCTAGGATACTAAAGGAAGCAGCGGAGGTAATTGCTGAACCACTTGCCATAATCTGTGAAAATTCCTGGAGAACAGGAGAAGTCCCAGAAGATTGGAAAAGGGCAAATGTTGTCCCTATCTTCAAAAAAGGGAAGAAGGTGAATCAGGAAACTACAGTCCTGTGAGCCTGACTTCTATACCGGGGAAGATCTTTGTACAAATTATTAAACAGCATGTATGCCAGTACTTGGATGAGAATGGAGTAATTAACCAGAGCCAGCATGGGGTGTAACAAACAAGTCATGTCAGACTAATCTAATTTCCTTCTATGACAGAATCACCGACTAGGCTGATCAGGGAAATGCGGTGGATATAGTATATCTTGGCTTTAGTAAAGCCTTTGACAAAGTATCTCATACCAGACTTATTGAAAAAATGACCAAATCTGGGATTGACAAGGTATCTGTTAGGTGGATTCACAACTGGCTGAGTGATCGTACTCCAAGAGTGGTCATAAATGGCTGCACATCCAAGTGGAAGAATGTATCAAGTGGGAACCACAAGGCTCTGTCCTAGGCCCAGTGTTGGTCAACATTGTTATAAATGATCTGGAGGAGGGAATTGATGGGAAACTGATCAAATCTGCCGACAACACAAAGCGAGGAGGGATAGCTAACACCAGGGAAGAGAGAGGATTCAAAAAGATCTAGAAAAGCTTGTACAGTGGTCGGCGACTAACAGAATGGTATTTAACAAGGAGAAATGTAGTCTGACATCTGGGCAAGAAACATGAGGAAAGCACATAGAGAATGGGAGGAATTGGGCTAAGCAGCAGCACATGTGAAAAAGACTTGGGTATACTAATAGATCATAGACTGAACATGAGTCAACAATATGATGCAGCAGCCAAAAAGGCAAACACAATTCTGGGATGTATTAAGAGAAGCATAGAGTCTAGATCACATGAGGTCATTATCCCCCTCTATTTTTCCTTAGTCAGACCTCATCTGGAAAACTGGGTCCAGTTCTGGGCACCCCACTTTAAATAAGACATAGGCAAACTGGAGCAAGTTCAGAGAAGAGTCACCAAGATGGTGAGCGGTCTGCAAATCATGTCCTATGAGGGGCGGTTAAAGGATCTGGGAATTTTTAGCAGAAGAGAAGGCTGAGAGGAGACTTAATAGCTGTCTACAAATATCTGAAGGGCTGTCACAGTGCAGAGGGATCAGCCCTATTCTCATCTGCACAAGGAAAGGCTAGAAGCAATGGGAGGAAACTGAAAGGGCGGAGACACAGATTAGATACTAGACAGTGAGGGGGATCAATGAGTGGAACAGGCTGCCACAGGAGGTGGGGAGTTCTCCTTTAATGGAAGTGTTCAAACAAAGGCTGAACAATTATCTGTCTGGGATGATTTAGTGATCCTGCACTGAGCAAGGGGTTGGACCCGATGACCCCGGAGGACCCGATGACCCTGGAGGTTCCTTCTAATTCTACCAGTCTATGATTCTATGACCTATGGATTAGATGGCACCACTTACTGATGGTTAATAGATGTTCGGTATTGTCAACGATCTTCGGATCCAGCTGGTTGTGACTCTGCTGTTTGATTTCTAGGTGAACGGGGTCGATCTGCGAAACGCTACTCATGAACAGGCGGCTCTGGCTCTGAAGAACGCGGGTCAGACAGTCACAATCATTGCCCAGTACAAGCCTGAGGGTAAGAACGCTGCCCCTGTAGCAATATATGTGCATGTGGTCAGGAGAACAATCACAGTGAAGGGGTGCTGTAGCTCTCCATAACTAAAGATTATTCACTTACACAATGATATCTTGTGACCCGCTGAGAGTTGAAGGCTCTTTGGTCTGGGAACCTTAGTGACTGATGTATTATATAAGCTGCCATGCATAGGAGTGCAATGCCCCAGAAGGGGGGAGGGGTGACCAAGGAGCGGGCCACGGCCTAGGAGATGGCGGGGTAGAGTTTGGGCTTAGTCACAGTGGCACTACCATCTCCCACTCGGAGGGCAACCGTGCCGCATCCAAGGGCTGCGAGCAGGTTGATAAAAAGGAAGGACACAGTCCTTCGTTATCTTGGCTCCGTTTGTCATTCGTGACGCCACCGTTTCATCTGCATCGGGGATCCCTGGTTGGCGGAGTAAATCTTCTCAAGCGCAGCTTCCGTGGAGGAATTCCAAGGTGGCTGAGTAAATTCACACACACACGGGTACCTTTTTAAGACAGTCTCCAGAAACGGACGGGCGACCGGTCGCTTTACTGAACTTCAGCAACTTGCAAACTTAATAGTAAACTAGTCTAGCAGTAAGAAAGGGAGAACTCACGGAGGAACAGGAGAAACTACAGTCTAAGTTATTTGCAGGTCCGGCTCCACTCTTACTTCATGCTCGCGGCTTCTCTCCCGGTCCGCACTCACCGGCCGCTCCACAGCACGCGGCTTCTCTCCCGGTCCGCGCTCACCGGCCGCTCCACAGCACGCGGCTTCTCTCCCGGTCCGCACTCACCGTCCACTCCACAGCACGCGGCTTCTCTCCCGGTCCGCACTCACCGTCCACTCCACAGCACGCGGCTTCTCTCCCGGTCCGCACTCACCGTCCACTCCACAGCACGCGGCTTCTCTCCCGGTCCGCACTCATCGGCCGCTCCACAGCACGCGGCTTCTCTCCCGGTCCGCACTCACCGGCCGCTCCACAGCACGCGGCTTCTCTCCCGGTCCGCACTCACCGGCCGCTCCACAGCACGCAGCTTCTCTCCCGGTCCGCACTCACCAGCCACTCCACAGCACAAGGCTTCTCTCCCGGTCCGCACTCACCAGCCGCTCCACAGCACAAGGCTTCTCTCCCGGTCCGAGCTCACCAACCGCTCCACAGCACACGACTTTTCTCCCGGTCCGTGTTCACTGGCCGCTCCACAGCACGCGGCTTCTCTCCCGGTCCGCACTTACCAGCCGCTCCACAGCACACGACTTCTCTCCGGTCCGCACTCACCGGCTGCTCCACAGCACGCGGCTTCTCTCCCGGTCCGCACTCACCGGCCACTCCACAGCACGCAGCTTCTCTCCCGGTCCGAGCTCACCAACCGCTCCACAGCACACGGCTTCTCTCCCTGTCCGCACTCACCGGCCGCTCCACAGCACGCGGCTTCTCTCCCGGTCCGCACTCACCGGCCGCTCCACAGCACGCAGCTTCTCTCCCGGTCCGCACTCACCAGCCGCTCCACAGCACACGGCTTCTCTCCTGGTCCGCACTCACCAGCCGCTCCACAGCACGTGGCTTCTCTCCCGGTCTGAGCTCACCAACCACTCCACAGCACGCGACTTCTCTCCCGGTCCGCACTCACTGGCCGCTCAACAGCACGCGACTTCTCTCCCGGTCCGCACTCACCGGCTGCTCCACAGCACGCGGCTTCTCTCCCGGTCTGCACTCACCGGCCGCTCTACAGCACGCAGCTTCTCTCCCGGTCCGCACTCACCAGCCGCTCCACAGCACGCGGCTTCTCTCCCGGTCTGCACTCACCGGCTGCTCCACAGCACACGGCTTCTCTCCCAGTCCGCGCTCACCGGCCGCTCCACAGCACACAGCTTCTCTCCCGGTCCGCACTCACTGGCCGCTCAACAGCACGCGACTTCTCTCCCGGTCCGCACTCACCGGCTGCTCCACAGCACGCGGCTTCTCTCCCGGTCTGCACTCACCGGCCGCTCTACAGCACGCAGCTTCTCTCCCGGTCTGCACTCACCGGCCGCTCCACAGCACGCGGCTTCTCTCCCGGTCTGCACTCACCGTCCGCTCCACAGCACACGGCTTCTCTCCCAGTCCGCGCTCACCGGCCGCTCCACAGCACGCAGCTTCTCTCCCGGTCCGCACTCACTGGCCGCTCCACAGCACGCGGCTTCTCTCCCAGTCCGCGCTCACTGGCCGCTCCACAGCACGCGGCTTCTCTCCCGTTCCGCACTCACTGGCCGCTCCACAGCACGCGGCTTCTCTCCCATTCCGCACTCAGCAGCCGCTCCACAGCACACGGCTTCTCTCCCGGTCCGCACTCACTGGCCGCTCCACAGCACGTGGCTTCTCTCCCATTCCGCACTCACCAGCCGCTCCACAGCACGCGGCTTCTCTCCCGGTCCGCACTCACCGGCCGCTCCACAGCACGCGGCTTCTCTCCCATTCCGCACTCAGCAGCCGCTCCACAGCACACGGCTTCTCTCCCGGTCCGCACTCACTGGCCGCTCCACAGCACGTGGCTTCTCTCCCATTCCGCACACACCAGCCGCTCCACAGCACGCGGCTTCTCTCCCGGTCCGCACTCACTGGCCGCTCCACAGCACGCGGCTTCTCTCCCGGTCTGCACTCACCAGCCGCTCCACACCTTCTCAGGCTTTAGGTTTTGTCTCTCCGCTTCCTTTATTCTGTGTCTGTGGGTTGGTGGTACCCACAGACAGCTGCCTTGGGCACCTCTCCTCACCATCTCCGAACTACCCAGAACCCTCTAGCATTTTCTTGCATTCCAATAAATAGTCTCGTTCACCTGACATACACAAGTTCCATCACTCAAGCATTTAACGCATTCAGTGCCGCCGGTTATGCAACACCCCTCAATCCCACAACACAGAAAACACTGACGAGACAATATACAACATCCACACTGTTAGGAGGGGCCCTGTTGTACTGGGCCACTACAGGAGGATGTAATTCAGATGGCATCTCATTGACCTCACAGAGTACAGCAGGTTCGAAGCCAAGATCCATGACCTGCGGGAGCAGCTGATGAACAGCAGCCTCGGCTCCGGGAGCGCCTCTCTGCATAACACCAACGGTGGCAAAAGAGGATTCTACATCAGGTAAGGACTCCGCCAGGGGGAGTTAGAACTTATGGGCACCACCAGACTGCAAGTAGGGGCTCAGGGAGGCAGAGGTATGTGCAGTCTCTTATCTCCTCATCTTTTCTTCATCTCATTTCTGTCTTCTCCGTTAACATTTTTGTGTCTGGTTCTCAGGGCTCTTTTTGACTATGACAAGACACGGGACTGTGGCTTTCTAAGTCAGGCCCTCAGCTTCAAGTTTGGGGACGTCCTCCATGTTCTAGATGCCACTGATGAGGAGTGGTGGCAGGCGAGACGTGTCCAGCCGGAAGGAGAAGAGATCGGCTTCATCCCCAGTAAGAGAAGGTGAGAGATCATACGGGAGAGCTCAAGGCCCCAGATTTGTCATGATGACGGATATCTTATTCTATCCTCTAACCAGTAATGGACCTGCCCACTACAGATATAATACCAGTATGTAGATGCTGGTGCGTACCATCTTCTGACCAGTAACGTGGTACCACACGATGGCTGCATCACCATGTGCTCTCAGATAACGGGCTGACCCCTCCTCTGCAGCACAAGGCAACATTTGGCTGTCAGCGATAAACATGGTGGTTTGAGTTAATTTGACCGCAGGCAGATTTTTGGGGCCCGGTGGTGTGGTGCCAGTATTTCTGATACAATTGCACTGGTCGACTGTTCCCGATATCAAGAGTGCACCAAATCTGGCTGAACCATGAATAGACGTCCAACAGAGTATAGCTTTGTGGCAGGCCGTGTATGGTTAATCCCAGAGGTGAGCGTTAGGTGTCATATCTGGTATCTCAACATCGACGTGACGAAATGGACCAACTAGTTAAGCAGTACAATAGTGGAAAAGTCATACAAATTCCAAAATCGCCATGTCATGTACATTACATCAACTGGGGTTCAATAGCTGAAGACTGACAAGGATGGTCCTGTTGACCCTGCATCATCACCAACAATGTCTTGAATGGGCCCAAGAAAGTTGTCAATGGACCTCAGACGACAATGAATCCTCCACACAGCCTTGGCCCCCCGACTCACTCATTGAACACATTTGGGATATGTTTGTAGGGCTTCGAGATCTTCTCCCACTTGTCCACAAAATGTGCCCCAACTGACGGGCTTGGGGCAAGCTGGGTATGGAAGAATCTCTTCCCCATAGTCTGAAAGCTGTGATCGCCCAAAAACATGAACCAACTCATTATTGAGTAGATGTTCCTAATGCAGTTGTAATGATCCGGAACTGGACCTGGAACTGGACCAAGAGCAAGGAAACATGGACAAGGTCCTGCAGGGGAGCTGTCCAATCCTCTGAATAGTTCATCAGGAAAAGCCGCCGCCTGCAACACAAGAGAGTTTGAATACTGACAGCAGTGATGGCTCAATGTGTATAAGCAGGACACTGGTAGAAAGGCCTTATTGTGTATACATGACACCAGTATATAAATGCTCATTAATTTTTATCAATATTTCTTTCTCTCCATAGGGTTGAGAGGCGGGAGTGGTCACGGTTAAAGGTAAAGGTGAGATTGTTGTGTCTGGGGATTAAATTCAGTGATCAGAGTGTGACCAAGTGGGGCTTATACTCTGTAGGGTGTGTAACTGATAGGCCTATACTCTGTAGGGTGTGTGAGTGATGGGCCTGTACTCTGTAGGGCGTGTAACTGATAGGCCTGTACTCTGTAGGGCGTGTAACTGATAGGCCTGTACTCTGTAGGGTGTATGACTGAAGGCCTGTACTCTGTAGGGTGTATGACTGAAGGCCTGTACTCTGTAGGGTGTGTGAGTAATGGGCCTGTACTCTGTAGGGTGTGTGAGCGATCGGCCTGTACTCTGTAGGGTGTGTGACTGATGGGCCTGTACTCTGTAGGGTGTGTGAGTAATGGGCCTGTACTCTGTAGGGTGTGTGAGCGATCGGCCTGTACACTGTAGAGTGTGTGACTGATGGGCCTGTACTCTGTAGGGTGTGTGACTGATAGGCCTGTACTCTGTAAGATGTGGGAGTGATGGGCCTTTACTTTGTAGAATGTGCGAGTGATAGGCCTGTACTCTGTAGGGTGTGTGAGAGAGGGCCTGTACTCTGTAGGGTGTGTGAGTGATGGGCCTGTACTCTGTAGAGTGTGTGACTGATGGGCCTGTACTCTATGGGGTGTGTGAGTGATGGGTCTGTACTCTGTAGGGTGTGTGACTGATGGGCCTGTACTCTGTAGAGTGTGTGACTGATGGGCCTGTACTCTGTAGGGTGTGTGAGTGATGGGATTGTACTCTGTAGGGTGTGTAACTGAAGGCCTGTACTCTGTAGGGTGTGTGATTGAAGGCGTGTACTCTGTAGGGTGTGTGACTGAAGGCCTGTACTCTGTAGGGTGTGTAACTGATAGGCCTGTACTCTGTAGGGTGTGTGAGTGATGAGCCTGTACTCTGTAGGGTGTGTGACTGATAGGCCTGTACTCTGTAAGATGTGGGAGTAATGGGCCTGTACTCAGTAGGGTGTGTGACTGAAGGTCTGTACTCTGTAGGGTGTGTGACTGAAGGTCTGTACTCTGTAGGGTGTGTGACTGAAGGCCTGTACTCTGTAGGGTGTGTGACTGATGGCCTGTACTCTGTAGGGTGTGTGAGTGATGGGCCTGTACTCTGTAGGGTGTGTGAGTGATGTGTCTGTACTCTGAAGGGTGTGTGAGTGATGTGCCTGTACTCTGTAGGGTGTGTGAGTGATGTGTCTGTACTCTGTAGGGTGTGTGAGTGATGTGTCTGTACTCTGTAGGGTGTGTGAGTGATGTGTCTGTACTCTGTAGGGTGTGTGAGCGATCGGCCCTATACTCTGTAGGGTGTGTGAGAGATCGGCCTGTACTCTGTAGGCTGTGTGAATGATGTGCCTGTATTCTGTAGGGTGTGTGAGTGATGTGTCTGTACTCTGTAGGGTGTGTGACTGATGGGCCTGTACTCTTTGTAGGGTATGTTAACGATGGGCCTGTACTCAATAGGGTGTGTGACTGAAGGCCTGTACTCCTTGTGGGGTGTATGAGTGATGGGCCTGTACTCTGTAGGGTGTTTGACTGACGGGCCTGTACTCTGTAGGGTGTGTGACTGATGGGCCTGTACTCTGTAGGGTATGTGACTGATGGGCCTGTACTATGTAGGGTGTGTGACTGATGGGCCTGTACTCTTTGTAGGGTATGTGACTGATGGGCCTTTACTCTGTAGGGTGTGTGAGTGAAGGCCTGTACTCCTTGTAGGGTGTATGAGTGATGGGCCTGTACTCTGTAGGGTGTTTGAGTGATGGGTCTGTACTCTTTGTAGGGTGTGAGTGATAGGCCTGTACTCTGTAGGGTGTGTGAGTGATGGGTCTGTACTCTGTAGGATGTGTGACTGAAGACCTGTACTCTGTACGGTGTACGAGTCATGGGCCTGTACTCTTTGTAGGGTGTATGATTGAAGGCCTGTACTCTGTAGGTAGAAGATTGATGGGCCTGTATTCCCTGTAGGGTGTGTGACTGAAGGCCTGTGCTCTGTAGTGTGTGTGACAGATAGGCCTGTACTCTGTAGGGTGTACGACTGAAGACCTGTACTCCTTGTGGGTTATGTGACTGATGGGCCTCTACTCTGTAGGGTGTATGAGTGATGGGCCTGTACTCTGTAGGGTGTGTGACTGATGGGCCTGTACTCTTTGTAGGGTATGTAACTGATGGGCATGTATAATGTAGGGTATGTGACTGATGGGCCTGTACTCTTTGTAGGGTATGTGACTGATGGGCATGTATAATGTAGGGTGTGTGACTGATGGGCCTGTACTCTGTAGGGTGTGTGAGTGAAGGCCTGTACTCCTTGTAGGGTGTATGAGTGATGGGCCTGTACTCCCTGTAGGGTGTGTGACCGATGGGCCTGTACTCTGTAAGGTGTGTGACTGATGGGCCCGTACTCTTTGTAGGTTGTGTAACTGATGGGTCTGTACTCTGTAGGGTGTGTGAATGAAGACCTGTTCTCTGTAGGGTGTACGAGTGATGGGCCTGTACTTTTTGTAGGGTGTGTGATTGAAGGCCTGTACTCTGTAGGGTGTGTGGGCGATCGGCCCTATACTCTGTAGGGTGTGTGAGTGATCGGCCTGGGCTCTGTAGGGTGTGTGAGCGATCGGCCTGTACTCTGTAGGGTGTGTGAGCGATCGGCCTGTACTCTGTAGAGTGTGTGAGTGATGAGCCTGTACTATTGTAGGGTGTGTGAATGATGAGCCTGTATTCTGTAGGGTGTGTGAGTGATGTGTCTGTACTCTGTAGGGTGTGTGACTGATGGGTCTGTACTCTGTAGGGTGTGTGACTGATGGGCCTGTACTCTTTGTAGGGTATGTTAACGATGGGCCTGTACTCAATAGGGTATGTGACTGAAGGCCTGTACTCCTTGTGGGGTGTATGAGTGATGGGCCTGTACTCTGTAGGGTGTGTGACTGACGGGCCTGTACTCTGTAGGGTGTATGACTTATGGGCCTGTACTCTGTAGGGGGTGTGACTGATAGGCCTCTACTCTGTAGGGTGTGTGAGTGATGGGCCTGTACTCTGTAGGGTGTGTGACTGATGGGCCTATACTCTGTAGGGTGTGTGAGTGATGGGTCTGTACTCTGTAGGATGTGTGACTGAAGACCTGTACTGTGTACGGTGTACGAGTCATGGGCCTGTACTCTTTGTAGGGTGTATGATTGAAGGCCTGTACTCTGTAGGGTAGAAGATTGATGGGCCTGTATTCCCTGTAGGGTGTGTGACTGAAGGCCTGTACTCTGTAGTGTGTGTGACAGATAGGCCTGTACTCTGTAGGGTGTACGACTGAAGACCTGTACTCCTTGTGGGTTATGTGACTGATGGGCCTGTACTCTGTAGGGTGTGTGAGCGATCGGCCTGTACTCTGTAGGGTGTGTGAGTGATCCGCCTGGGCTCTGTAGGGTGTGTGAGCGATCCGCCTGGGCTCTGTAGGGTGTGTGAGCGATCGGCCTGTACTCTGTAGGGTGTGTGAGTGATCCGCCTGGGCTCTGTAGGGTGTGTGAGCGATCGGCCTGTACTCTGTAGAGTGTGTGAGTGATGAGCCTGTACTATTGTAGGGTGTGTGAATGATGTGCCTGTATTCTGTAGGGTGTGTGAGTGATGTGTCTGTACTCTGTAGGGTGTGTGACTGATGGGTCTGTGCTCTGTAGGGTGTGTGACTGATGGGCCTGAACTCTTTGTGGGGTTTATGAGTGATGGGCCTGTACCCTGTAGGGTGTGTGACTGAAGGCCTGTACTCCTTGTGGGGTTTATGAGTGATGGGCCTGTACCATGTAGGGTGTGTGACTGACGGGCCTGTACTCTGTAGGGTGTGTGACTAAAGGCCTGTATGCTGTAGGGTGTGTGAGTGATGGGCCTGTGCTCTGTAGGGTGTGTGAGTGATGGGCCTATACTCTGTAGGGTGTGTGAGTGATGGAGCCTGTACTCTGTAGGGTGTATGAGTGATGGGCCTGTACTCTGTAGGGTGTGTGAGTGATGGGCCTGTGCTCTGTAGGGTGTGTGAGTGATGGGCCTGTACTCTGTAGGGTGTGTGACTGACGGGCCTGTACTCTGTAGGGTGTGTGAGTGATGGGCCTATACTCTGTAGGGTGTGTGAGTGATGGAGCCTGTACTCTGTAAGGTGTGTAAGTGATGGGCCTATACTCTGTAGGGTGTGTGAGTAATGGGCCTGTACTCTTTGTAGGGTGTGTCAGTGATAGGCCTGTACTCTGTAGGGTGTGTGAGTGATGGGTCTGTACTCTGTAGGATGTGTGACTGAAGACCTGTACTCTGTACGGTGTACGAGTCGTGGGCCTGTACTCTTTGTAGGGTGTATGATTGAAGGCCTGTACTTTGTAGGGTAGACGATTGATGGGCCTGTATTCCCTGTAGGGTGTGTGACTGAAGGCCTGTGCTCTGTAGTGTGTGTGACAGATAGGCCTGTACTCTGTAGGGTGTACGACTGAAGACCTGTACTCCCTGTGGGTTGTGTGACTGATGGGCCTCTACTCTGTAGGGTGTATGAGTGATGGGCCTGTACTCTGTAGGGTGTGGGACTGATGGGCCTGTACTCTGTAAGGTGTGTAAGTGATGGGCCTGTACTCTGTAGGGTGTGTGACTGATGGGCCTGTACTCTGTAGGGTGTGTGACTGATGGGCCTTTACTCTGTAGGGTGTGTGAGTGATGGGCCTGTTCTCTGTAGGGTGTATGATTGAAAGCCTGTACTCTGTAGGGTGTGTGACTAATGGGCCTGTACTCTGTAGGGTGTGTGACTGATGGGCCTGTACTCTGTAGGGTGTGTGACTGATGGGCCTGTACTCTGTAGGGTGTGTGACTGATGGGCCTGTACTCTGTAGGGTGTATGACTGAAGGCCTGTACTCCCTGTTGGTTGTGTGACTGATGAGCTTGTATTCTGTAGGGTGTGTGAGTGATGGGCCTGTACTCTGTAGGATGTGTGACTGAAGACCTGTACTGTGTACGGTGTACGAGTCATGGGCCTGTACTCTTTGTAGGGTGTATGATTGAAGGCCTGTACTCTGTAGGGTAGAAGATTGATGGGCCTGTATTCCCTGTAGGGTGTGTGACTGAAGGCCTGTACTCTGTAGTGTGTGTGATAAATGGGCCTGTACTCTGTAGGGTGTAGGACTGAAGATCTGTACTCCCTGTGGGTTGTGTGACTGATGGGCCTCTACTCTGTAGGGTGTATGAGTGATGGGCCTGTACTCTGTAGGGCGTTTAACTGATAGGCCTGTACTCTGTAGGGCGTGTAACTGATAGGCCTGTACTCTGTAGGGCGTGTAACTGATAGGCCTGTACTCTGTAGGGCGTGTAACTGATAGGCCTGTACTCTGTAGGGTGTATGACTGAAGGCCTGTACTCTGTAGGGTGTGTGAGTAATGGGCCTGTACTCTGTAGGGTGTGTGAGCGATCGGCCTGTACTCTGTAGAGTGTGTGAGCGATCGGCCTGTACTCTGTAGGGTGTGTGACTGATAGGCCTTTACTCTGTAAGATGTGGGAGTGATGGGCCTTTACTTTGTAGAATGTGTGACTGATGGGCCTGTACTCTGTAAGGTGTGTAAGTGATGGGCCTATACTCTGTAGGGTGTGTGAGTGATGGGCCTGTACTCTTTGTAGGGTGTGTGACTGATGGGCCTGTACTCTGTAGGATGTGTGACTGAAGACCTGTACTCTGTAGGGTGTATGATTGAAGGCCTGTACTCTGTAGGGTGTGTGACTGATGGGCCTGTACTCTGTAGGGTGTGTGACTGATGGGCCTGTACTCTGTAGGGTGTATGACTGAAGGCCTGTACTCCCGGTGGGTTGTGTGACTGATGAGCTTGTATTCTGTAGGGTGTGTGACTGAAGACCTGTACTCTGTACGGTGTACGAGTCATGGGTCTGTACTCTTTGTAGGGTGTATGATTGAAGGCCTGTACTCTGTAGGGTAGAAGATTGATGGGCCTGTATTCCCTGTAGCGTGTGTGACTGAAGGCCTCTACTCTGTAGGGTGTATGAGTTATGGGCCTGTACTCTGTAGGGTGTGTGACTGATGGGCCTGTACTCTGTAAGGTGTGTAAGTGATGGGCCTATACTCTGTAGGGTGTGTGAGTGATTGGCCTGTACTCTTTGTAGGGTGTGTGACTGACGGGCCTGTACTCTGTAGGGTGTGTGACTGATGGGCCTGTACTCTGTAGGGTGTATGACTGAAGGCCTGTACTCTGTAGGGTGTGTGACTGATGGGCCTGTGCTCTGTAGGGTGTGTGACTGATGGGCCTGTGCTCTGTAGGGTGTGTGAGTGATGGGCCTGTACTCTGTAGGGTGTGTGACTGACGGGCCTGTACTCTGTAGGGTGTGTGAGTGATGGGCCTATACTCTGTAGGGTGTGTGAGTGATGGAGCCTGTACTCTGTAAGGTGTGTAAGTGATGGGCCTGTACTCTGTAGGATGTGTGAGTGATGGGCCTGTACTCTGTAGGGGGTGTGACTGATAGGCCTGTACTCTGTAAGGTGTGTAAGTGATGGGCCTATACTCTGTAGGGTGTGTGAGTAATGGGCCTGTACTCTTTGTAGGGTGTGTCAGTGATAGGCCTGTACTCTGTAGGGTGTGTGAGTGATGGGTCTGTACTCTGTAGGATGTGTGACTGAAGTCCTGTACTGTGTACGGTGTACGAGTCATGGGCCTGTACTCTTTGTAGGGTGTATGATTGAAGGCCTGTACTCTGTAGGGTAGAAGATTGATGGGCCTGTATTCCCTGTAGGGTGTGTGACTGAAGGCCTGTACTCTGTAGTGTGTGTGACAGATAGGCCTGTACTCTGTAGGGTGTACGACTGAAGACCTGTACTCCCTGTGGGTTGTGTGACTGATGGGCCTCTACTCTGTAGGGTGTATGAGTGATGGGCCTGTACTCTGTAGGGTGTGTGACTGATGGGCCTGTACTCTGTAAGGTGTGTGAGTGATGGGCCTGTACTCTGTTGGATGTGAGACTGAAGACCTGTTCTCTGTAGGGTGTATGATTGAAGGCCTGTACTCTGTAGGGTGTGTGACTAATGGGCCTGTACTCTGTAGGGTGTGTGACTGATGGGCCTGTACTCTGTAGGGCGTATGACTGAAGGCCTGTACTCCCTGTTGGTTGTGTGACTGATGAGCTTGTATTCTGTAGGGTGTGTGAGTGATGGGCCTGTACTCTGTAGGATGTGTGACTGAAGACCTGTACTCTGTAGTGTGTGTGATAGATGGGCCTGTACTCTGTAGGGTGTAGGACTGAAGATCTGTACTCCCTGTGGGTTGTGTGACTGATGGGCCTCTACTCTGTAGGGTGTATGAGTGATGGGCCTGTACTCTGTAAGGTGTGTAAGTGATGGGCCTATACTCTGTAGGGTGTGTGAGTGATGGGCCTGTACTCTTTGTAGGGTGTGTGACTGATGGGCCTGTACTCTGTAGGATGTGTGACTGAAGACCTGCACTCTGTAGGGTGTATGATTGAAGGCCTGTACTCTGTAGGGTGTGTGACTGATGGGCCTGGAGTCTGTAGGGTGTGTGACTGATGGGCCTGTACTCTGTAGGGTATACGACTGAAGACCTGTACTCCCTGTGGGTTGTTTGACTGATGGGCCTCTACTCTGTAGGGTGTGTGACTGATGGGCTTGTACTCTGTAGGGTGTGTGACTGATGGGCCTGTACTCTGTAGGGTGTATGACTGAAGGCCTGTACTCCCGGTGGGTTGTGTGACTGATGAGCTTGTATTCTGTAGGGTGTGTGACTGAAGACCTGTACTCTGTACGTTGTACGAGTCATGGGTCTGTACTCTTTGTAGGGTGTATGATTGAAGGCCTGTACTCTGTAGGGTAGAAGATTGATGGGCCTGTATTCCCTGTAGCGTGTGTGACTGAAGGCCTCTACTCTGTAGGGTGTATGAGTGATGGGCCTGTACTCTGTAGGGTGTGTGACTGATGGGCCTGTACTCTGTAAGGTGTGTAAGTGATGGGCCTATACTCTGTAGGGTGTGTGAGTGATTGGCCTGTACTCTTTGTAGGGTGTGTGACTGACGGGCCTGTACTCTGTAGGGTGTGTGACTGATGGGCCTGTACTCTGTAGGGTGTATGACTGAAGGCCCGTACTCTGTAGGGTGTGTGACTGATGGGCCTGTACTCTGTAGGGTGTGTGACTGATGGGCCTGTACTCTGTAGGGTGTGTGAGTGATGGGCCTGTACTCTGTAGGGTATACGACTGAAGACCTGTCCCCCCTGTGGGTTGTTTGACTGATGGGCCTCTACTCTGTAGGGTGTATGAGTGATGGGCCTGTACTCTGTAGGGTGTGTGACTGATGGGCCTGTACTCTGTAAGGTGTGTAAGTGATGGGCCTATACTCTGTAGGGTGTGTGAGTGATGGGCCTGTACTCTTTGTAGGGTGTGTGACTGATGGGCCTGTACTCTGTTGGATGTGTGACTGAAGACCTGTACTCTGTAGGGTGTGTGACTGATGGGACTGTACTCTGTAGGGTGTGTGACTGATGGGCCTGTACTCTGTAGGGTGTATGACTGAAGGCCTGTACTCTCTGTTGGTTGAGTGACTGATGAGCTTGTATTCTGTAGGGTGTGTGAGTGATGGGCCTGTACTCTGTAGGGTGTGTGACTGAAGACCTGTACTCTGTAGGGTGTACGACTGGAGACCTGTACTCCCTGTGGGTTGTGTGACTAATGGGCCTGTACTCTGTAGGGTGTATGAGCGATGGGCCTGTACTCTGTAGGGTGTGTGACTGATGGGCCTGTATTCTATAAGGTGTGTAAGTGATGGGCCTATACTCTGTAGGGTGTGTGAGTGATAGGCCTGTACTCTTTGTACGGTGTGTGACTGATGGGCCTGCACTCTGTAGGATGTGTGACTGAAGACCTGTACTCTGTAGGGTGTATGATTGAAGGCCTGTACTCTGGAGGGTGTGTGACTGATGGGCCTGTACTCTGTAGGGTTTGTGACAGATGGGCCTGTACTCTGTAGGGTGTGTGACTGATGGGCCTGTACTCTGTAGGGTATACGACTGAAGACCTGTACTCCCTGTGGGTTGTGTGACTGATGGGCCTCTACTCTGTAGGGTGTATGAGTGATGGGCCTGTACTCTGTAGGGTGTGTGACTGATGGGCCTGTACTCTGTAAGGTGTGTGAGTGATGGGCCTGTACTCTGTTGGATGTGTGACTGAAGACCTGTTCTCTGTAGGGTGTATGATTGAAGGCCTGTACTCTGTAGGGTGTGTGACTAATGGGCCTGTACTCTGTAGGGTGTGTGACTGATGGGCCTGTACTCTGTAGGGCGTATGACTGAAGGCCTGTATTCCCTGTTGGTTGTGTGACTGATGAGCTTGTATTCTGTGGGGTGTGTGAGTGATGGGCCTGTACTCTGTAGGTTAGAAGATTGATGGGCCTGTATTCCCTGTAGGGTGTGTGACTGAAGGCCTGTACTCTGTAGTGTGTGTGACAGATGGGCCTGTACTCTGTATGGTGTGTGACTGATGGGCCTGTACTCTGTATGGTGTACGACTGAAGACCTGTACTCCTTGTGGGTTATGTGACTGATGGGCCTCTACTCTGTAGGGTGTATGACTGATGGGCCTGTACTCTGTATGGTGTACGACTAAAGACCTGTACTCCCTGTGGGTTGTTTGACTGATGGGCCTCTACTCTGTAGGGTGTGTGACTGATGGGCCTGTACTCCGTAAGGTGTGTAAGTGATTGGCCTATACTCTGTAGGGTGTGTGAGTGATGGGCCTGTACTCTTTGTAGGGTGTGTGACTGATGGGTCTGTACTCTGTAGGATGTGTGACTGAAGACCTGTACTCTGTAGGGTGTATGACTGAAGGCCTGTACTCTGTATGGTGTGTGACTGATGGGCCTGTACTCTGTAGGGTGTATGACTGAAGGCGTGTACTCCCTGTGGGTTGTGTGACTGATGGGCCTGTATTCTGTAGGGTTTGTGAGTGATGGGCCTGTACTCTGTAGGGTGTGTGAGTGATGGGGCTTGTACGCTGTAGGGTGTATGACTGATGGGCCAGTACTCTGTAGAGTGTGTGAGTGATGGCCTGTACTCTGTAGTGTGTGTGTGATGGGCATGTACTCTGCAGGGTGTGTGAGTGATGGAGCTTGTACTCTGTAGGGTGTATGACTGATGGGCCAGTACTCTGTAGAGTGTGTGAGTGATGGACCTTTACTCTGTAGGGTGTGTGACTGAAGGCCTGTACTCTGTAGGGTGTGTGAGCAATCAGCCTGTAATCTGTAGGGTGTGTTAGTTATGGGCCTGTACTCTGTAGGGTGTGTGAGTGATGGAGCTTGTACTCTGTAGGGTGTATGACTGATGGGCCAGTACTCTGTAGAGTGTGTGAGTGATGGACCTTTACTCTGTAGGGTGTGTGACTGAAGGCCTGTACTCTGTAGGGTGTGTGAGCAATCAGCCTGTACTCTGTAGGGTGTGTTAGTGATGGGCCTGTACTCTGTAGGGTGTGTGAGTGATTGGCCTTTACTCTGTAGGGTGTGTGACTGATGGGCCTGTACTCTGCAGGGTGTATAAGTGATGGGCCTGTACTCTGTAGGGTTAGTGAGAGATTTGCCTGTACTATTTGTAGGGTGTGTGACTGATGAGCCTGTACTCTGTAGGGTGTGTGAGTGATGAGCGTGTCCTTTGTAGGGTGTGTGAACCATCTATCTGTACTCTGTAGGGTGTGTGAATGATGGGCCTGTACTATTTGTAGGGTGTGTGACTGATGGGCTTGTACTCTTTAGGGTGTGTGACTGAGGCCCTGTTTTCTGTAGGTTGTGTGAGTGATGGCCTGTACTCTGTTGTGTGTGTGTGTGATGGGCATGTTCTCTGCAGGGTGTGTGAGTGATGGGCCAGTACTCTGTAGAGTGTGTGAGTGATGGACCTTTACTCTGTAGGGTGTGTGACTGAAGGCCTGTTCTCTGTAGTGTGTGTGAGCAATCAGCCTGTACTCTGTAGGGTGTGTGACTGATGGGCCTGTACTCTGTAGGGTGTGTGACTGATGGGCCTGTATTCTGTCGGGTGTATGAGTGATGGGCCTGTATTCTGTAGGGTGTGTGAGTGATGGGCCTGTATGCTGTAGGGTGTGTGGGTGATGTGTCTGTACTCTTGGTAGGGTGTGTGGGTGATGTGTCTGTACTCTTGGTAGGGTGTGGGACTGATGGACCTGTACTCCTTGTAGGGTGTATGAGTGATGGGCCTGTATTCTGTAGAGTGTGTGACTGATAGGCCTATATTCTGTAGGTTGTGTGAGTGATGGGCCTGTACTCTGTAGGGTGTGTGACTGATAGGCCTATACTCTGTAAGCTGTGTGAGTGATGGGCCTGTACTCTTTGTAGTGTGTGTGACTGAAGGCCTGTACTCTTTGTAGGATGTCTAGGTAATGGGCCTGTACTCTGTAGGGTATGTAAGTTATGGGCCTGTATTCTGTAGGGTGTGTGATTGAAGGCCTGTACTCTGTACGGTGTGTGAGTGATGGGGCTTGTACTCTGCAGGGTGGGTGAACGTTGGCCCTGTACTCTTAGTAGGGTGTGTGAATGAAGGGCCTGTACTCTGTAGGGTGTGTGACTGAAGGCCTGTACTCTGTAGGGTGTGTGAGTGATGGGCCTGTACTCTGTAGGGTGTGTGTGTGATGTGTCTGTACTCTGTAGGATTTGTGACTGATGGGCCTGTACTCTGTAGGGTGTATGAGTGATGGGCCTGTACTCTGTAGGGTGTGTGACTGAAGGCCTGTACTCTGTAGGGTGTGTGACTGATGGGCCTGTACTCTGTAGGGTGGGTGAACGTTGGCCCTGTACTTTTATTAGGGTGTGTGACTGAAGGCCTGTACTCTGTAGGGTGTGTGAGTGATGGGCCTGTATTCTGTAGGGTGTGTGTGTGATGTGTCTGTACTCTGTAGGATTTGTGACTGATGGGCCTGTACTCTGTAGGGTGTATGAGTGATGGGCCTGTACTCTGTAGGGTGTGTGACTGAAGGCCTGTACTCTGTAGGGTGTGTGAGTGATGGGCCTGTATTCTGTAGGGTGTGTGTGTGATGTGTCTGTACTCTGTAGGATGTGTGACTGATGGGCCTGTACTCTGTAGGGTGTGTGACTGATAGGCTTGTACTCCGTAGGGTTTGTGTGTCATGGGCCTGTACTCTGTAGGGTGTGTGCCTGATGGGCCTGTACTCTGTAGGGTGTGTGACTGATGGGCCTGTACTCTGTAGGGTGTACGACTGAAGGCCTGTACTCCCTGTGGGTTGTGTGACTGATGGGCCTGTATTCTGTAGGGTGTGTGACTGATGGGCCTATACTCTGTAGGGTGTGTGAGTGATGGGTCTGTATTCTGTAGGGTGTGTTACTGAAGACCTGTATTCTGTAGTGTGTATGATTGAAGGCCTGTACTCTGTAGGGTGTGTGACTGATGGGCCTGTACTCTGTAGGGTGTATGTCTGAAGGCCTGTACTCCCTGTGGGTTGTGTGACTGATGGGCCTGTATTCTGTAGGGTGTGTGAGTGATGGGCCTGTACTCTGTAGGGTGTATGAGTGATGGGCCTGTACTCTGTAGGGTGTGTGAGTGATGAGGCTTGTGCGCTGTAGGGTGTGTGACTGAAGGCCTGTGTTCTGTAGGGTGTGTGAGTGATGGGCCTGTACTCTGTAGGGCGTGTGACTGATGGGCCTGTACTCTGTAGGGTTTGTGAGTGATGGGCCTTTATTCTGTAGGGTGTGTGTGTGATGTGTCTGTACTCTGTAGGGTGTGTGACAGATGGGCCTGTACTCTTTGTACGGAATGTGACCAATAGACCTGTACTCTCTAGGGTGTGTGAGTGATGGGCCTGTACTCTGTAGGGTGTGTGACTGATGGGCCTGTACTCTGTAGGGTGTGTGACTGATGGGCCTGTACTCTGTAGGGTGTGTGACTGATGGGCCTGTACTCTGTAGGGTGTGTGACTGATGGGCCTGTACTCTGTAGGGTGTGTGACTGATGGGCCTGTACTCTGTAGGGTGTGTGACTGATGGGCCTGTACTCTGTAGGGTGTGTGACTGATCGGCCTGTACTCTGTAGGGTGCATGACTGAAGGCCTGTACTCCCTGTTGGTTGTGTGACTGATGAGCTTGTATTCTGTAGGGTGTGTGAGTGATGGGCCTGTACTCTGTAGAGTGTGTGAGTGATGGGGCTTGTACGCTGCAGGGTGTGTGACTGATGGGCTGGGCCTCAATTCTGTAGGGTGTGTGAGTGATGGGCCTGTACTCTGTAGGATGTGTGACTGAAGACCTGTACTCTGTACGGTGTACGAGTCATGGGCCTGTACTCTTTGTAGGGTGTATGATTGAAGGCCTGTACTCTGTAGGGTAGAAGATTGATGGGCCTGTATTCCCTGTAGGGTGTGTGACTGAAGGCCTGTACTCTGTAGTGTGTGTGACAGATGGGCCTATACTCTGTATGGTGTACGACTGAAGACCTGTACTCTGTAGGGTGTATGATTGAAGGCCTGTACTCTGTAGGGTGCGCGACTGATCGGCCTGTACTCTGTAGGGTGTGTGACTGATGGGCCTGTACTCTGTAGGGTGTATGACTGAAGGCCTGTACTCCCTGTGGGTTGTGTGACTGATGAGCTTGTATTCTGTGGGGTGTGTGACTGAAGACCTGTACTCTGTATGGTGTACGAGTCATGGGCCTGTTCTCTTTGTAGGGTGTATGATTGAAGGCCTGTACTCTGTAGGGTAGAAGATTGATGGGCCTGTATTCCCTGTAGGGTGTGTGACTGAATGCCTGTACTCTGTAGTGTGTGTGACAGATGGGCCTGTACTCTGTATGGTGTACGACTGAAGACCTGTACTCCCTGTACTCCCTGTGGGTTGTGTGACTGATGGGCCTCTACTCTGTAGGGTGTATGCGTGATGGGCCTCTACTCTGTAGGGTGTGTGACTGATGGGCCTGTACTCTGTAAGGTGTGTAACTGATGGGCCTATACTCTGTAGGGTGTGTGAGTGATGGGCCTGTACTCTTTGTAGGGTGTGTGACTGAAGGCCTGTACTCTGTAGGGTGTGTGACTGATGGGCCTGTACTCTGTAGGGTGTGTGACTAATGGGCCTGTACTCTGTAGGGTGTTTGACTGAAGGCCTGTACTCCCTGTGGGTTGTGTGACTAATGGGCCTGTATTCTGTAGGGTTTGTGAGTGATGGGCCTGTACTCTGTAGCGTGTGTGAATGATGGGGCTTGTACGCTGTAGGGTGTGTGAGTAATGAGCCTGTACTCTGTAGGGTGTGTGAGTGATGGGCCTTTACTCTGTAGGGTGTGTGACTGATGGGCCTGTACTCTGCAGGGTGTATAAGTGATGGGCCTGTACTCTGTAGGGTTAGTGAGAGATTTGCCTGTACTATTTGTAGGGTGTGTGACTGATGAGCCTGTACTCTGTAGGGTGTGTGAATGATGGGCCTGTACTATTTGTAGGGTGTGTGACTGATGGGCTTGTACTCTTTAGGGTGTGTGACTGAGGGCCTGTATTCTGTAGGTTGTGTGAGTGATGGCGTGTACTCTGTAGTGTGTGTGTGATGGACATGTTCTCTGTAGGGTGTGTGAGTGATGGAGCTTGTACTCTGTAGGGTGTGTGACTGATGGGCCAGTACTCTGTATAGTGTGTGACTGATGGGCCTGTACTCTGTAGGGTGTGTGAGCAATCAGCCTGTACTCTGTAGGGTGTGTGACTGATGGGCCTGTACTCTGTTGGGTGTGTGACTGATGGCCCTGTATTCTGTAGGGTGTGTGAGTGATGAGCCTGTATTCTGTAGGGTGTATGAGTGATGGGCCTGTATTCTGTAGAGTGTGTGACTGATAGGCGTATACTCTGTAAGCTGTGTGAGTGATGGGCCTGTACTCTTTGTAGTGTGTGTGACTGAAGGCCTGTACTCTTTGTAGGATGTCTAGGTAATGGGCCTGTACTCTGTATGGTATGTAAGTTATGGGCCTGTATTCTGTAGGGTGTGTGATTGAAGGCCTGTACTCTGTAGGGTGTGTGACTGAAGGCCTGTACTCTGTAGGGTGTGTGAGTGATGGGGTCTGTACTCTGTAGGGTGTGTGACTGATGGGCCTGTACTCCCAGTAGGGTGTGTAAGTGATGGGTCTGTACTCTTTAGGGTATGTAAGTTATGGGCCTGTATTCTGTAGGGTGTGTGACTGAAGGCATGTACTCTGTAGGGTGTGTGACTGATGGGTCTGTACTCTGTAGGGTGTGTGACTGATGGGCCTGTGCTCTGTAGGGTGTGTGATTGATGGGTCTGTACTCTGTAGGGTGTGTGACTGATGGGCCTGTACTCTGTAGGGTGTGTGACTGATGGGCCTGTACTCTGTAGGGTGTGTGATTAAAGGCCTGTACTCCTGTAGGGTGTGTAAATTATGGGCCTGTACTCTGTATGGTGTGGGATTAAAGGCTTTTACTCTGTAGGGTGTGTGACCGATGGGCTTGTACTCTGTAGAGTGTGTGACTGATGACCCTGTACTCTATGGGGTGGGTGAACGTTGGGCCTGTACTCTTTGTAGGGTGTGTGAATGATGGGCCTGTACTCTGTAGGGTGTGTGACTGAAGGCCTGTACTCTGTAGGGTGTGTGAGTGATGGGCCTGTACTCTGTAGGGTGTGTGACTGAAGGCCTGTACTCTGTAGGGTGTGTGAGTGATGGGCCTGTACTCCCAGTAGGGTGTGTAAGTGATGGGTCTGTACTCTGTAGGGTGTGTGACTGATGGGCCTGTACTCTGTAGGGTGTGTGACTGATGGGCCTGTGCTCTGTAGGGTGTGTGATTGATGGGCCTGTACTCTGTAGGGTGTGTGACTGATGGGCCTGTACTCTGTAGGGTGTGTGACTGATGGGCATGTACTCTGTAGGGTGTGTGATTAAAGGCCTGTATTCCCTGTAGGATGTGTAAATGTTGGCCTGTACTCTGTATGGTGTGGGATTAAAGGCTTTTACTCTGTAGGGTGTGTGACTGATGGGCCTGTACTCTGTAGGGTGTGTGACTGATGGGCATGTACTCTGTAGGGTGGGTGAACGTTGGGCCTGTACTCTTTGTAGGGTGTGTGAATGATGGGCCTGTACTCTGTAGGGTGTGTGACTGATGGGCCTGTACTCTGTAGGGTGTGTGACTGATGGGCATCTACTCTGTAGGGTGTGTGACTGATGGGCCTGTACGCTGTAGGGCCTGTGAGTGATGGGGCCTGTACGCTGTAGGGTGTGTGAGTGATTGGCCTGTACTCCCTGTAGGGTGTGTGACCGATGGGCCTGTACTCTGTAAGGTGTGTGACTGATGGGCCTGTACGCTGTAGGGCGTGTGACTGATGGGCCTGAACTCCCAGTAGGGTGTGTAAGTGATGGGCCTGTACTCTGTAGGGTATGTAAGTTATGGGCCTGTATTCTGTAGGATGTGTTACTGAAGGCCTGTACTCGGTAGGGTGTGTGACTAATGGGCCTGTACTCTGTAGGGTGTGTGACTGATGGGCCTTTGCTCTGTAGGGTCTGTGATTGATGGATCTGTACTCTGTAGGGTGTGTGACTGATGGGCCTGTACTCTGTAGGGTGTGTGACTGATGGATCTGTACTCTCTAGGGTGTGTGACTGATGGGCCTGTACTCTGTAGGGTGTGTGATTTAAGGCCTGTACTCTGTAGGGTGTGTAAGTGATGGGCCTGTACTCTGTAGGGTATGTAAGTTATGGGCCTGTATTCTTTAGGGTGTGTGACTGAAGGCCTGTACTCTGTAGGGTGTGTGACCGATGGGTCTGTACTCTGTAGGGTGTGTGACTGATGGGCCTGTACTCTGTATGGTGTGGGATTAAGGGCTTTTTCTCTGTAGGGTGTGCGACTGATGACCCTGTACTCTGTAGGGTGGGCGAACGTTGGGCCTTACTCTTTCTAGGGTGTGTGAATGATGGGCCTGTACTCTGTAGGGTGTGTGACTGAAGGGTCTGTACTCTGTAGGGTGTGTGACTGATGGGCCTGTACTCTGTAGGGTGTGTGACTGATGGGTCTGTACTCTGTAGGGTGTGTGACTGATGGGCCTGTGCTCTGTAGGGTGTGTGACTGATGGATCTGTACTCTGTAGGGTTTGTGAGTGATGGGCCTGTATTCTGTAGGGTGTGTGTGTGATGTGTCTGTACTCTGTAGGATGTGTGACTGATGGGCCTGTACTCTGTAGGGTGTGTAAGTGATGGGCCTGTACTCTGTAGGGTGTGGGATTAAAGTCTTTTACTCTGTAGGGTGAGTGATGGGCTTGTACTCTGTAGGGTGTGTGACTGATGGGCCTGTACTCTGTAAGGTGTGTAAGTGATGGGCCTATACTCTGTAGGGTGTGTGAGTGATGGGCCTGTACTCTTTGTAGGGTGTGTGACTGATAGGTCTGTACTCTGTAGGATGTGTGACTGAAGACCTGTACTCTGTAGGGTGTATGACTGAAGGCCTGTACTCTGTAGGGTGTGTGACTGATGGGCCTGTACTCTGTAGGGTGTGTGACTGATGGGCCTGTACTCTGTAGGGTGTGTGACTGATGGGCCTGTACTCTGTAGGGTGTATGACTGAAGGCCTGTACTCCCTGTGGGTTGTGTGACTGATGGGCCTGTATTCTGTAGGGTTTGTGAGTGATGGGCCTGTACTCTGTAGGGTGTGTGAGTGATGAGCCTGTACTCTGTAGGGTGTGTGAGTGATGGGCCTTTACTCTGTAGGGTGTGTGACTGATGGGCCTGTACTCTGCAGGGTGTATAAGTGATGGGCCTGTACTCTGTAGGGTTAGTGAGAGATTTGCCTGTACTATTTGTAGGGTGTGTGACTGATGAGCCTGTACTCTGTAGGGTGTGTGAGTGATGGGCCTTTACTCTGTAGGGTGTGTGACTGATGGGCCTGTACTCTGCAGGGTGTATAAGTGATGGGCCTGTACTCTGTAGGGTTAGTGAGAGATTTGCCTGTACTATTTGTAGGGTGTGTGACTGATGAGCCTGTACTCTGTAGAGTGTGTGAGTGATGAGCCTGTCCTTTGTAGGGTGTGTGAACCATCTATCTGTACTCTGTAGGGTGTGTGAATGATGGGCCTGTACTATTTGTAGGGTGTGTGACTGATGGGCTTGTACTCTTTAGGGTGTGTGACTGAGGGCCTGTATTCTGTAGGGTGTGTGAATGATGGGCCTGTATTCTGTAGGGTGTGTGACTGATGGGCCTGTATTCTGTAGGGTATGTGAGTGATGGGCCTGTACTCTGTGGGGTGTGTGAGTGATGCACCTTTTCTCTGTAGGGTGTGTGACTGAAGGCCTGTACTCTGTAGGGTGTGTGAATGATGGGCCTGTATTCTGTAGGGTGTGTGACTGATGGGCCTGTATTCTGTAGGGTATGTGAGTGATGGGCCTGTACTCTGTGGGGTGTGTGAGTGATGGGCCTGTATTCTGTAGGGTGTGTGAGTGATGGGCCTGTATTCTGTAGGGTGTGTGAGTGATGGGCCTGTACACTGTAGGGTGTGTGACTGATGGGTCTGTACTCTGTAGGGTGTGTGACTGATGGGCCTGTGCTCTGTAGGGTGTTTGACTGATGGGCCTGTGCTCTGTAGGGTGTGTGATTGATGGGTCTGTACTTTGTAGGGTGTGTGACTGATGGGCCTGTGCTCTGTAGGGTGTGTGACTGAAGGCCTGTACTCTGTAGGGTGTGTGACTGATGGGCCTGTGCTCTGTAGGGTGTTTGACTGATGGGCCTGTGCTCTGTAGGGTGTGTGATTGATGGGCCTGTACTCTGTAGGGTGTGTGATTAAAGGCCTGTACTCCCTGTAGGGTGTGTAAATCATGGACCTGCACTCTGTATGGTGTGGGATTAAAGGCTTTTACTCTGTAGGGTGTGTGACCGATGGGCTTGTACTCTGTAGGGTGTGTGACTGATGACCCTGTACTCTGTAGGGTGGGTGAACGTTGGCCCTGTACTCTTAGTAGGGTGTGTGAATGAATGGCCTGTACTCTGTAGGGTGTGTGACTGAAGGCCTGTACACTGTAGGGTGTGTGACTGATGGGCCTGTACTCTTTGTACGGAATGTAAACGATAGACCGGTACTCTGTAGGGTGTGTGTGTGTGATGGGCCTGTACTCTGTAGGGTGTGTAACTGATGGGCCTGTACTCTGTAGGGTGTGTGACTGATGGGCCTGTACTCTGTAGGGTGTACGACTGAAGGCCTGTACTCCCTGTGGGTTGTGTGACTGATGGGCCTGTATTCTGTAGGGTGTGTGACTGATGGGCCTATACTCTGTAGGGTGTGTGAGTGATGGGTCAGTACTCTGTAGGGTGTGTGACTGAAGACCTGTATTCTGTAGGGTGTATGATTGAAGGCCTGTACTCTGTAGGGTGTGTGACTGATGGGCCTGTACTCTGTAGGGTGTGTGAGTGATGGGCCTGTACTCTGTAGGGTGTGTGACTGATGACCCTGTACTCTGTAGGGTGGGTGACTGATGGGCCTGTACTCTGTAGGGTGGGTGACTGATGGGCCTGTACTCTGTAGGGTGTGTGATTGAAGGGCCTGTACTCCGTAGGGTTTGTGACCGATGGGCCTGTACTCTGTAGTGTGTGTGACCGAGGGGCCTATACACTGTAGGGTGTGTGACTGATGGGCCTGTATTACCTGTAGGGCGTGTAAGTGATGGGCCTGTACTCTGTAGGGTGTGTGACTGATGGGCCTGTACTCTGTAGGGTGTGTGACTGATGGGCCTGTACTCTGTAGGGTGTGTGACTGATGGGCCTGTACTCTGTAGGGTGTGTGACTGAAGGCCTGTACTCCCTGTGGGTTGTGTGACTGATGGGCCTGTATTCTGTAGGGTGTATGTCTGAAGGCCTGTACTCCCTGTGGGTTGTGTGACTGATGGGCCTGTACTCTGTAGGGTGTATGTCTGAAGGCCTGTACTCCCTGTGGGTTGTGTGACTGATGGGCCTGTATTCTGTAGGGTGTGTGAGTGATGGGCCTGTACTCTGTAGGGTGTGTGAGTGATGAGGCTTGTGCGCTGTAGGGTGTTTGACTGAAGGCCTGTATTCTGTAGGGTGTGTGAGTGATGGGCCTGTACTCTGTAGGGTGTGTGACTGATGGGCCTGTACTCTGTAGGGTTTGTGAGTGATGGGCCTGTATTCTGTAGGGTGTGTGTGTGATGTGTCTGTACTCTGTAGGGTGTGTGACAGATGGGCCTGTACTCTTTGTACGGAATGTGACCAATAGACCTGTACTCTGTAGGGTGTGTGACTGATAGGCTTGTACTCTGTAGTGTGTGTGTGTGATGGGCCTGTACTCTGTAGGGTGTGTGTTACTGATGGGCCTGTACTCTGTAGGGTGTGTGACTGATGGGCCTGTACTCTGTAGGGTGTGTGACTGATGGGCCTGTACTCTGTAGGGTGTGTGACTGATGGGCCTGTACTCTGTAGGGTGTGTGACTGATGGGCCTGTACTCTGTAGGGTGTACGACTGAAGGCCTGTACTCCCTGTGGGTTGTGTGAGTGATGGGCCTGTATTCTGTACGGTGTGTGAGTGATGGGCCTGTACTCTGTAGGCTGTGTGAGTGATGGGCTTGTACTCTGTAGGGTGTATAAGTGATGGGCTTGTACTCTGTAGGGTGTATAAGTGATGGGCCTCTACTCTGTAGGGTTAGTGAGAGATGCGCCTGTACTATTTGTAGGGTGTGTGACTGATTTGCCTGTACTCTGTAGGGTGTGTGAGTGATGAGCCTGTCCTTTGTAGGGTGTGTGAGCCATCTATCTGTACTCTGTAGGGTGTGTGACTGATGGGCCTGTACTATTTGTAGGGTGTGTGACTGATGGGCTTGTATTCTTTAGGGTGTGTGACTGATGGCCTGTACTCTGTAGGGTGTGTGACTGATGGGCTTGTACTCTGTAGGGTGTGTGACTGATGACCCTGTACATTGTAGGGTGGGTAAACGTTGGGCCTGTACTCTTTGTAGGGTTGTGAGTGATGGGCCTGGACTCTGTAGCGTGTGTGAGTGATGGGCCTTCACTCTGTAGGGTGTGTTACTGAAGGCCTGTACTCTGTAGGGTGTGTGAGTGATGGGGCCTGTACTCTGTAGGGTGTGTGACTGATGGGCCTGTACTCTGTAGGGTGTGTGACTGATGGGCCTGTACTCTGTAGGGCGTGTGACTGATGGGTCTCTACTCTGTAGGGCGTGTGACTGATGGGCGTGTACTCTGTAGGGCGTGTGACTGATGGGCCTGTACTCTGTAGGGTGTGTGATTGATGGGCCTGTACTCTGTAGGGTGTGTGACTGATGGGCCTCTACTCTGTAGGGTGTGTGACTGATGGGCCTCTACTCTGTAGGGTGTGTGACTGATGGGCCTGTACTCTGTAGGGCGTGTGACTGATGGGCCTGTACTCTGTAGGGTGTGTGACTGATGGGCCTCTACTCTGTAGGGTGTGTGAGTGATGAGCCTGTACTCTGTAGAGTGTGTGACTAATGGGCCTGTACTCTGTAGGGTGTGTGACTGATGGGCCTGTACTCTGTAGGGTGTGTGACTGATGGGCCTGTGCTCTGTAGGGTGTGTGAGTGATGGGCCTGTGCTCTGTAGGGTGTGTGACTGATGGGCCTTACACTGTAGTGTGTGTGACTGATGAGCCTGTACTCTGTAGGATGTGTGAGTGAAGGGCCTGTAATCTGTAGGGTGTGTGACTGATGGGCCTGTACTCCCTGTAGAGTTTATGGGTGATGGGCCTGTACTCTGTAGGGTGTGTGACTGAAGACCTGTACTCCCTGTAGCGGGTGTGAGTGATGGGTCTGTACTCTGTATAGTGTGTGATTGATTGACCTGTACTCTGTAGAGTGTGTGACTGATGGGCCTGTACTCTGTAGCGTGTGTGAGTGATGGGCCTGTACTCTGTAGCGTGTGTGAGTGATGGGCCTGTACTCTGTAGCGTGTGTGAGTGATGGGCCTGTACTCTCTAGGGTGTGTGACTGAGGGCCTGTACTCTGTAGGGTGTGTGAGCGATCGGCCTGTACTCTGTAGAGTGTGTGAGTGATGGACCTTTACTCTGTAGGGTGTGTGAGCAATCGGCCTGTACTCTGTAGGGTGTATGAGTGATGGGCCTGTACTCTGTAGGGTGTGTGACTGATGGGCCTGTACTCTGTAGGGTTTGTGACTGAAGGCCTGTACTCTGTAGGGTGTGTAAGTGATGGTCCTGTACAATGTAGAGTGTGTGACTGATTGGCCTGTACTCCCTGTAGGGTGTGTGACTGATGGGCCTGTACTCTGTAGGGTGTGTGACCGATGGGCCTGTACTCT
Organism: Eleutherodactylus coqui; assembly: GCA_035609135.1. Classification (NCBI taxonomy): domain Eukaryota; kingdom Metazoa; phylum Chordata; class Amphibia; order Anura; family Eleutherodactylidae; genus Eleutherodactylus; species Eleutherodactylus coqui. The sequence goes on along the minus strand of CM069406.1, from coordinate 333,054,204 downwards.
GTAGGGTGTGTGACTGATTGGCCTGTACTCCCTGTAGGGTGTGTGACTGATGGGCCTGTACTCTGTAGGGTGTGTGACCGATGGGCCTGTACTCCCTGCAGGGTGTGTGACTGATGGGCCTGTACTCCCTGTAGGGTGTTTGACTGATGGGCCTGTACTCCCTGTAGGGTGTCCGACTGATGGGCCTGTACTCCCTTTAGGGTGTGTGACTGATGGGCCTGTACTCCCTGTAGGGTGTGTGACCGATGGGCCTGTACTCTGTAGGGTGTGTACGATGGGCCTGTACTACCTGTAGGGTGTGTGATTAAAGGCCTGTACTCCCAGTAGGGTGTGTAGCTTATGGGCCTTTAATCACACACCCTACAGAGTAAAGGCCTTTACTCTGTAGGGTGTGTGACTGATGGGCCTGTACTCTGTAGCGTGTGTGAGTGATGGGCCTGTACTCTGTAGGGTGTAACATTGATGGGCCTGTGTTCCCTGTAGGGTGTGTCACTGAAGGCCTGTACTGTGTAGGGTGTGTGACAGATGGGCCTGTACTATTTGTAGGGTGTGTGACTGATGGGCCTCTTACTCTGTAGGGTGTGTGAGTGATGGGCCTGTACTCTCTAGGGTGTGTGACTGAGGGCTTGTACTCTCTAGGGTGTGTGAGTGATGGGCCTGTACTCTGTAGGGTGTGTGACTGATGACCCTGTACTCTGTAGGGTGGGTGACTGATGGGCCTGTACTCTGTAGGGTGTGTGACTGATGGGCCTGTATTCTTTAGGGTGTGTGAGTGAAGGGCCGGTACTCTGTAGGGTTTGTGACCGATGGGCCTGTACTCTGTAGTGTGTGTGACCGAGGGGCCTATACACTGTAGGCTGTGTGACTGATGGGCCTGTACTCCCTGTAGGGCGTGTAAGTGATGGGCCTGTATTCTGTAGGGTGTGTGAGTGATGGGCCTATACTCTGTAGGGTGTGTGACTGATGGGCCTGTACTCTGTAGGGTGTGTGACTGATGGGCCTGTACTCTGTAGGGTGTGTGTGTTTTATGAGCCTGTACTCTGTAGGGTGTGTGAGTGATGAGCCTGTACTCTGTAGGGTGTGTGACTGAAGGTCTGTACTCTGTAGGGTGTGCGAGTGATGGGCTTCTACTCTGTGGGGCGTGTGAGTGATGTGGCCTTACACTGTAGGGTGTGTGACTGATGGGCCTGTACTCTGTTGGGTGTGTGACTGATGGGCCTCTACTCTGTAGGGTGTGTGACTGATGGGCCTCTACTCTATATGGTGCGTGAGTGATGGGGCCTGTACTCTGTAGGGTGTGTGAGTAATGGGGCCTGTACTTTGTAGGGTGTGTGAGTAATGAGGCCTGTACTTTGTAGGGTGTGTGAGTGATGTGGCCTGTACTCTTTAGGGTGTGTGAATGAAGGCCTGTAGTCCCTGTACGGTGTGTGAGTGATGGGGCCTGTACCTTGTAGGGTGTGTGAGTGATGGGGCCTGTTCCTTGTAGGGTGTGTGAGTGATGGGGCCTTAACCTTGTAGGGTGTGTGAGTGATGGGGCCTGTACTCTGTAGGGTGCATGAGTGATGGGGCCTGTATTCTGTAGGGTGCGTGAGTGATGGCCCTGTACTCTGTAGGGTATGTTACTGATGGGCCTGTACTTTATAGGGTGTGTGACTAAAGGCCTGTATGCTGTAGGGTGTGTGAGTGATGGACCTGTGCTCTGTAGGGTGTGTGACTGATGGGCCTCTACTCTATATGGTGCGTGAGTGATGGGGCCTGTACTCTGTAGGGTGTGTGAGTAATGGGGCCTGTACTTTGTAGGGTGTGTGAGTAATGAGGCCTGTACTTTGTAGGGTGTGTGAGTGATGTGGCCTGTACTCTTTAGGGTGTGTGAATGAAGGCCTGTAGTCCCTGTACGGTGTGTGAGTGATGGGGCCTGTACCTTGTAGGGTGTGTGAGTGATGGGGCCTGTTCCTTGTAGGGTGTGTGAGTGATGGGGCCTTAACCTTGTAGGGTGTGTGAGTGATGGGGCCTGTACTCTGTAGGGTGCATGAGTGATGGGGCCTGTATTCTGTAGGGTGCGTGAGTGATGGCCCTGTACTCTGTAGGGTGTGTTACTGATGGGCCTGTACTTTATAGGGTGTGTGACTAAAGGCCTGTATGCTGTAGGGTGTGTGAGTGATGGACCTGTGCTCTGTAGGGTGTGTGAGTGATGGGCCTGTACTCTGTGGGGTGCGTGAGTGATGGGGCCTGTACTTTGTAGGGTGGGTGAGTGATAGGGCCTGTACACTGTAGGGTGCGTGAGTGATGGGGCCTGTACACTGTAGGGTGCGTGAGTGATGGGGCCTGTACTCTGTAGGGTGTGTGACTGATGGGCCTGTACTCTGTAGGGTGTATGAGTGATGGTCCTCTACTCTGTATGGTGTGTGCGAGATGGGGCCTGCACTCTGTAGACTGTGTGAGTGATGGGTCTGTACGCTGTAGGGTGTGTGACTGATGGGCCTGTACTCTGTAGGGTGTGTAAGTGATGGGGCCTGTACTCTGTAGGGCGTGTGAGGGATGGGTCTTGTACTCTGCAGGGTGTGTGACCGACGGGCCTGTACTCTGTAGTGTGTGTGAGTGATCGGCCTGTACTCTGTAGGGTGTGTGACTGATGGGCCTCTTCTCTGTAGGGTGTGTGACTAATGGGCCTATACACTGTAGGGTGTGTGACTGATGGGCCTGTACTCTGTAGGGTGTGTGAATGATGGGCCTGTACTCTGTAGGGTGTGTGACTGAAGGCCTGTACTCTGTAAGGCGTGTGAGTTATGGGCCGTGCTCTGTAGGGTGTGTGAATGATGGGCCTGTACTCTGTAGTGTGTGTGACTGAAGTCAAGTATTCTGTAGGGTGTATGAGTGATGGGCCGTGCTCTGTAGGGTGTGTGACTGATGGGCCTGTACTCTGTATGGTGTGTGAGGGATGGGTTTCTACTCTGTAGGGTGTGTGAGTGATGGGCCTCTACTCTGTAGGGTGTGTGAGTGATGGGCCTCTACTCTGTAGGATGTGTGAGTGATGGGCCTCTACTCTGTAGGGTGTGTGAGTGATGGGCCTCTGCTCTGTAGGGTGTGTGAGTGACGGGCCTCTACTCTGTAGGGTGTGTGAGCGATGGGCCTCTACTCTGTAGGGTGTGTGAGTGATGGGTCTCTACTCTGTAGGGTGTGTGAGTGATGGGCCTCTACTCTGTAGGGTGTGTGAGTGATGGGCCTCTACTCTGTAGGGTGTGTGAGTGATGGGCCTCTACTCTGTAGGGTGTGTGAGTGATGGGCCTGTACTCTGTAGGGTGTGTGAGTGATGGGCCTGTACTCTGTAGGGTGTGTGAGTGATGGGCCTCTACTCTGTAGGGTGTGTAACTGAAGGCCTGTACTCCCTATAGGGCATGTGAGTGATGGGCCTCTGCTCTGTAGGGTTTGTGAGTGATGGGCCTCTACTCTGTAGGGTGTGTGAGTGATGGGCCTCTACTCTGTAGGGTGTGTGAGTGATGGGCCTCTACTCTGTAGGGTGTGTGAGTGATGGGCCTCTACTCTGTAAGGTGTGTGAGTGATGGGCCTCTACTCTGTAAGGTGTGTAACTGAAGGCCTGTACTCCCTATAGGGCATGTGAGTGATGGGCCTGTACTCTGTAGGGTGTATGAATGATGGGCCTCTACTCTGTAGGGTGTGTGAGTGATGGGCCTGTACTCTGTAGGGTGTGTGAGTGATGGGCCTCTACTCTGTAGGGTGTGTAACTGAAGGCCTGTACTCCCTATAGGGCATGTGAGTGATGGGCCTGTACTCTGTAGGGTGTATGAGTGATGGGCCTCTGCTCTGTAGAGTTTGTGAGTGATGGGCCTCTACTCTGTAGGGTGCGTGAGTGATGGGCCTCTACTCTGTAGGGTGTGTGAGTGATGGGCCTCTACTCTGTAAGGTGTGTGAGTGATGGGCCTCTACTCGGTAAGGTGTGTAACTGAAGGCCTGTACTCCCTATAGGGCATGTGAGTGATGGGCCTGTACTCTGCAGGGTGTATGAATGATGGGCCTCTACTCTGTAGGGTGTGTGAGTGATGGGCCTGTACTCTGTAGGTTGTGTGAGTGATGGGACTCTACTCTGTAGGGTGTGTGAGTGATGGGCCTCTACTCTGTAGGGTGTGTGAGTTATGGGCCTCTACTCTGTAGGGTGTGTGAGTTATGGGCCTCTACTCTGTAGGGTGTGTGAGTGATGGGCCTCTACTCTGTTGGGTGTGTGAGTGATGGGCCTCTACTCTGTAGGGTGTGTAACTAAAGGCCTCTACTCCCTATAGGGCATGTGAGTGATGGGCCTCTACTCTGTAGGGTGCGTGAGTGATGGGCCTCTACTCTGTAGGGTGTGTGAGTGATGGGCCTCTACTCTGTAAGGTGTGTGAGTGATGGGCCTCTACTCGGTAAGGTGTGTAACTGAAGGCCTGTACTCCCTATAGGGCATGTGAGTGATGGGCCTGTACTCTGCAGGGTGTATGAATGATGGGCCTCTACTCTGTGGGGCGTGTGAGTGATGGGCCTCTACTCTGTAGGGCGTGTGAGTGATGGGACTCTACTCTGTAGGGTGTGTGAGTGATGGGCCTCTACTCTGTAGGGTGTGTGAGTTATGGGCCTCTACTCTGTAGGGTGTGTGAGTTATGGGCCTCTACTCTGTAGGGTGTGTGAGTGATGGGCCTCTACTCTGTTGGGTGTGTGAGTGATGGGCCTCTACTCTGTAGGGTGTGTAACTAAAGGCCTCTACTCCCTATAGGGCATGTGAGTGATGGGCCTGTACTCTGTAGGGTGTTTGAATGATGGGCCTCTACTCTGTAGGGTGTGTGAGTGATGGGCCTGTGCTTTGTAGGGTGTGTGAGGGATGGGCCTGTACTCTGTGGGGTGCGTGAGTGATGGGGCCTGTACTTTGTAGGGTGCGTGAGTGATAGGGCCTGTACACTGTAGGGTGCGTGAGTGATGGGGCCTGTACACTGTAGGGTGTGTGACTGATGGGCCTGTACTCTGTAGGGTGTATGAGTGATGGGCCTCTACTCTGTAGGGTGTGTGAGTGATGGGCCTCTACTCTGTAGAGTGTGTGAGTGATGGGCCTCTACTCTGTTGGGTGTGTGAATGATGGGTGTCTACTCTGTAGGGTGTTTGAGTGATGGGCCTCTACTCTGTAGGGTGTGTAACTGAAGGCCTGTACTCCCTATAGGGCATGTGAGTGATGGGCTTGTACTCTGTAGGGTGTATGAGTAATGGGCCTCTGCTCTGTAGCGTGTGTGAGTGATGGGCCTGTACTCTGTAGGGTGCTTGAGTGATGGGCCTGTACTCTGTAGGGTGCTTGAGTGATGGGCCTGTACTCTGTAGGGTGCTTGAGTGATGGGCCTCTACTCTGTAGGGTGTGTGAGTGATGGGCCTCTACTCTGTAGGGTGTGTGAGTGATGGGCCTCTACTCTGTAGGGTGTGTGAGTGATGGGCCTCTACTCTGTAAGGTGTGTGAGTGATGGGCCTCTACTCTGTAAGGTGTGTAACTGAAGGCCTGTGCTCCCTATAGGGCATGTGAGTGATGGGCCTGTACTCTGTAGGGTGTGTGAGTGATGGGCCTGTACTCTGTAGGGTGTGTGAGTGATGGGCCTGTACTCTGTAGGGCGTGTGAGTGATGGGCCTCTACTCTGTAGGGCGTGTGAGTGATGGGCCTCTACTCTGTAGGGTGTGTGAGTGATGGGCCGCTACTCTGTAGGGTGTGTGAGTGATGGGCTTCTACTCTGTAGGGTGTGTAACTGAAGGCCTCTACTCCCTATAGGGCATGTGAGTGATGGGCCTGTACTCTGTAGGGTGTATGAATGATGGGCCTCTACTCTGTAGGGTGTGTGAGTGATGGGCCTCTACTCTGTCGGGTGTGTAACTGAAGGCCTGTACTCCCTATAGGGCATGTGAGTTATGGTCCTGTACTCTGTAGGGTGTATGAATGACGGGCGTCTACTCTGTAGGGTGTGTGAGTGATGGGCCTCTACTCTGTAGGGTGTGTGAGTGATGGGCCTGTACTCTGTAGGGTTTGTGAGTGATGGGCCTCTACTCTGTAGGGTGTGTGAGTGATGGGCCTGTACTCTGTAGGGTGTGTGAGTGATGGGCCTCTACTGTGTAGGGTGTGTGAGTGATGGGCCTCTACTCTGTAGGGTCTGTGAGTGATGGGCCTCTACTCTGTAGGGTCTGTGAGTGATGGGCCTCTACTCTGTAGGGTCTGTGAGTGATGGGCCTCTACTCTGTAGGGTGTGTGAGTGATGGGCCTCCTCTCTGTAGGGTGTGTGAGTGATGGGCCTCTACTCTGTAGGGTGTGTGAGTGATGGGCCTGTACTCTGTAGGGTGTGTGAGTGATGGGCCTGTACTCTGTAGGGTGTGTGAGTGATGGGCCTCTACTCTTTAGGATGTGTGAGTGATGGGCCTCTACTCTGTAGGGTCTGTGAGTGATGGGCCTCTACTCTGTAAGGTGTGTGAGTGATGGGCCTCCACTCTGTAGGGTGTGTGAGTGATGGGCCTCTACTCTATCGGGTGTGTGAGTGATGGGCCTCTACTCTGTCGGGTGTGTGAGTGATGGGCCTTTACTCTGTAGGGTGTGTGAGTGATGGCCCTCTACTCTGTAGGGTGTGTGAGTGATGGGCCTGTACTCCCTATAGGCTGTGTGAGTGATGGGCCTGTACTCTGTAGGGTGCGTGAGTGATGGGGCCTGTACACTGTAGGGTGCATGAGTGATGGGGCCTGTACACTGTAGGGTGGGTGAGGGATGGGCCTGTACTCTGTAGGGTGCTTGAGTGATGTGGCCTTACTCTGTAGGGTGTGTGAGGGATGGGCCTGTACTCTGTAGGGTGTGTGAATGATGGCACTGTACTTTGCAGCATGCCTGAGTGATGGGCCTGTACTCTGTAGGGTGCGTGAATGTGCCTGTACTCTGAAGGGTTTGTGACTGATGGGCCTGTTCTCTGTAGGGTGTGTGATTGATGGGTCTTTTACTTTGTAGGGTGTGTAAGTGATGGGGCCTGTACTCTGTAGGGTGTGTGACTGATGGGCATGTACTCTGCAGGGTGTGTGAGTGATGGGCCTCTACTTTGTAGGGTGTGTAACTGAAGGCCTGTACACCCTATAGGGCATGTGAGTGATGGGCTTGTACTCTGTAGTGTGTATGAGTGATGGGCCTCTGCTCTGTAGGGTGTGTGAGTGATGGGCCTGTACTCTGTAGGGTGTGTAAGTGATGGGCCTCTACTCTGTAGGGTGTGTGAGTGATGGGCCTGTACTCTGTAGGGTGTGTGAGTGATGGGCCTCTACTCTGTAGGGTGTGTGAGTGATGGGCCTCTACTCTGTAGGGTGTGTGAGTGATTGGCCTCTACTCTGTAGGGTGTGTGAGTGATGGGCCTCTACTCTGTAGGGTGTGTGAGTGATGGGCCTCTACTCTGTAGGGTGTGTGAGTGATGGGCCTCTACTCTGTAGGGTGTGTGAGTGATGGGCCTCTACTCTGTAGGGTGTGTGAGTATTGGGCCTCTACTTTGTAGGGTGTGTGAGTGATGGGCCTCTACTCTGTAAGGTGTGTGAGGGATTGGCCTCTACTCTGTAAGGTGTGTAACTGAAGGCCTGTACTCCCTATATGGCATGTGAGTGATGGTCCTGTACTCTGTAGGGTGTATGAGTGATGGGCCTCTACTCTGTAGGGTGTGTGAGTGATGGGCCTGTACTCTGTAGGGTGTGTGAGTGATGGGCCTGTACTCTGTAGGGTGTGTGAGTGATGGGCCTCTACTCTGTAAGGTGTGTGAGGGATGGGCCTCTACTCTGTAAGGTGTGTAACTGAAGGCCTGTACTCCCTATAGGGCATGTGAGTGATGGGCCTGTACTCTGTAGGGTGTGTGAGTGATGGGCCTCTACTCTGTAGGGCGCGTGAGTGATGGGCCTCTACTCTGTAGGGTGTGTGAGTGATGGGCCTCTACTCTGTAGGGTGTGTGAGTGATGGGCCTGTACTCTGTAGGGTGTGTGAGTGATGGGCCTCTACTCTGTAGGGTGTGTGAGGGATGGGCCTGTACTCTGTAGGGTGTGTGAGTGATGGGCCTCTACTCTGTAGGGTGTGTGAGTGATGGGCCTCTACTCTGTAGGGTGTGTGAGTATTGGGCCTCTACTTTGTAGGGTGTGTGAGTGATGGGCCTCTACTCTGTAGGGTGTGTGAGTGATGGGCCTCTACTCTGTAGGGTGTGTGAGTGATGGGCCTGTGCTTTGTAGGGTGTGTGAGGGATGGGCCTGTACTCTGTGGGGTGCGTGAGTGATGGGGCCTGTACTTTGTAGGGTGCGTGAGTGATAGGGCCTGTACACTGTAGGGTGCGTGAGTGATGGGGCCTGTACACTGTAGGGTGTGTGACTGATGGGTCTGTACTCTGTAGGGTGTATGAGTGATGGGCCTCTACTCTGTAGGGTGTGTGAGTGATGGGCCTCTACTCTGTAGAGTGTGTGAGTGATGGGCCTCTACTCTGTTGGGTGTGTGAATGATGGGCCTCTACTCTGTAGGGTGTTTTAGTGATGGGCCTCTACTCTGTAGGGTGTGTAACTGAAGGCCTGTACTCCCTATAGGGCATGTGAGTGATGGGCTTGTACTCTGTAGGGTGTATGAGTAATGGGCCTCTGCTCTGTAGGGTGTGTGAGTGATGGGCCTGTACTCTGTAGGGTGCTTGAGTGATGGGCCTGTACTCTGTAGGGTGCTTGAGTGATGGGCCTGTACTCTGTAGGGTGCTTGAGTGATGGGCCTCTACTCTGTAGGGTGTGTGAGTGATGGGCCTCTACTCTGTAGGGTGTGTGAGTGATGGGCCTCTACTCTGTAGGGTGTGTGAGTGATGGGCCTCTACTCTGTAGGGTGTGTAACTGAAGGCCTCTGCTCCCTATAGGGCATGTGAGTGATGGGCCTGTACTCTGTAGGGTGTATGAATGATGGGCCTCTACTCTGTAGGGTGTGTGAGTGATGGGCCTCTACTCTGTAGGGTGTGTAACTGAAGGCCTGTACTCCCTATAGGGTATGTTAGTGATGTGTCTGTACTCTCGGTAGGGTATGTTAGTGATGTGTCTGTACTTTCGGTAGGGTATGTTAGTGATGTGTCTGTATTCTCGGTAGGGTATGTTAGTGATGTGTCTACTCTCGGTAGGGTATGTTAGTGATGTGTCTGTACTCTCGGTAGGGTATGTTAGTGATTTGTCTGTATACTCAGTAGGGTATGTTAGTGATCTGTCTGTACTCTCGGTAGGGTATGTTAGTGATGTGTCTGTACTCTCGGTAGGGTATGTTAGTGATGTGTCTGTACTCTCAGTAGGGTATGTTAGTGATGTGTCTGTACTCTCAGTAGGGTATGTTAGTGATGTGTCTGTATACTCAGTAGGGTATGTTAGTGATGTGTCTGTACTCTCGGTAGGGTATGTTAGTGATGTGTCTGTACTCTCGGTAGGGTATGTTAGTGATGTGTCTGTACTCTCAGTAGGGTATGTTAGTGATGTGTCTGTACTCTCGGTAGGGTATGTTAGTGATGTGTCTGTTCTCTCGGTAGGGTATGTTAGTGATGTGTCTGTACTCTCAGTAGGGTATGTTAGTGATGTGTCTGTACTCTCGGTAGGGTATGTTAGTGATGTGTCTGTACTCTCGGTAGGGTATGTTAGTGATGTGTCTGTATTCTCGGTAGGGTATGTTAGTGATGTGTCTGTACTCTCAGTAGGGTATGTTAGTGATGTGTCTGTACTCTCGGTAGGGTATGTTAGTGATGTGTCTGTTCTCTCGGTAGGGTATGTTAGTGATGTGTCTGTACTCTCAGTAGGGTATGTTAGTGATGTGTCTGTTCTCTCCGTAGGGTATGTTAGTGATGTGTCTGTACTCTCGGTAGGGTATGTTAGTGATTTGTCTGTATACTCAGTAGGGTATGTTAGTGATCTGTCTGTACTCTCGGTAGGGTATGTTAGTGATGTGTCTGTACTCTCGGTAGGGTATGTTACTGATGTGTCTGTACTCTCGGTAGGGTATGTTAGTGATGTGTCTGTACTCTCGGTAGGGTATGTTAGTGATGTGTCTGTACTCTCGGTAGGGTATGTTAGTGATGTGTCTGTACTTTCGGTAGGGTATGTTAGTGATGTGTCTGTACTCTCGGTAGGGTATGTTAGTGATGTGTCTGTACTTTCGGTAGGGTATGTTAGTGATGTGTCTGTACTCTCGGTAGGGTATGTTAGTGATGTGTCTACTCTCGGTAGGGTATGTTAGTGATGTGTCTGTACTCTCGGTAGGGTATGTTAGTGATGTGTCTGTATACTCGGTAGGGTATGTTAGTGATGTGTCTGTACTCTCGGTAGGGTATGTTAGTGATGGGCTTGTACTCTCGGTAGGGTATGTTAGTGATGTGTCTGTACTCTCAGTAGGGTATGTTAGTGATGTGTCTGTTCTCTCGGTAGGGTATGTTAGTGATGTGTCTGTACTCTCAGTAGGGTATGTTAGTGATGTGTCTGTACTCTCGGTAGGGTATGTTAGTGATGGGCTTGTACTCTCAGTAGGGTATGTTAGTGATGTGTCTGTACTCTCGGTAGGGTATGTTAGTGATGTGTCTGTACTCTCGGTAGGGTATGTTAGTGATGTGTCTGTACTCTCGGTAGGGTATGTTAGTGATGTGTCTGTACTCTCAGTAGGGTATGTTAGTGATGTGTCTGTACACTCGGTAGGGTATGTTAGTGATGTGTCTGTACTCTCGGTAGGGTATGTTAGTGATGTGTCTGTACTCTCCGTAGGGTATGTTAGTGATGTGTCTGTACTCTCGGTAGGGTATGTTAGTGATGTGTCTGTACTCTCGGTAGGGTATGTTAGTGATATGTCTGTACTCTCGGTAGGGTATGTTAGTGATGTGTCTGTATACTCAGTAGGGTATGTTAGTGATGTGTCTGTTCTCTCGGTAGGGTATGTTGGTGATGTGTCTGTACTCTCGGTAGGGTATGTTAGTGATGTGTCTGTACTCTCGGTAGGGTATGTTAGTGATGTGTCTGTACTCTCGGTAGGGTATGTTAGTGATGTGTCTGTACTCTCAGTAGGGTATGTTAGTGATGTGTCTGTACTCTCAGTAGGGTATGTTAGTGATGTGTCTGTACTCTCAGTAGGGTATGTTAGTGATGTGTCTGTACTCTCAGTAGGGTATGTTAGTGATGTGTCTGTACTCTCAGTAGGGTATGTTAGTGATGTGTCTGTACTCTCAGTAGGGTATGTTAGTGATCTGTCTGTACTCTCGGTAGGGTATGTTAGTGATGTGTCTGTACTCTCGGTAGGGTATGTTAGTGATGTGTCTGTACTCTCGGTAGGGTATGTTAGTGATGTGTCTGTACTCTCGGTAGGGTATGTTAGTGATGTGTCTGTATACTCAGTAGGGTATGTTAGTGATGTGTCTGTACTCTCGGTAGGGTATGTTAGTGATGTGTCTGTACTCTCGGTAGGGTATGTTAGTGATGTGTCTGTACTCTCGGTAGGGTATGTTAGTGATGTGTCTGTACTCTCGGTAGGGTATGTTAGTGATGTGTCTGTACTCTCGGTAGGGTATGTTAGTGATGTGTCTGTACTCTCTGTAGGGTATGTTAGTGATGTGTCTGTACTCTCGGTAGGGTATGTTAGTGATGTGTCTGTACTCTCGGTAGGGTATGTTAGTGATATGTCTTAACTCTCGGTAGGGTATGTTAGTGATGTGTCTGTACTCTGTAGGGTATGTTAGTGATGTGTCTGTACTCTCGGTAGGGTATGTTAGTGATGTGTCTGTACTCTCGGTAGGTATGTTAGTGATGTGTCTGTACTCTCGGTAGGGTATGTTAGTGATCTGTCTGTACTCTCGGTAGGGTATGTTAGTGATGTGTCTGTACTCTCGGTAGGGTATGTTAGTGATGTGTCTGTACTCTCATTAGCGTATGTTAGTGATGTGTCTGTACTCTCGGTAGGGTATGTTAGTGATGTGTCTGTTCTCTCGGTAGGGTATGTTAGTGATGTGTCTGTACTCTCAGTAGGGTATGTTAGTGATGTGTCTGTACTCTCGGTAGGGTATGTTAGTGATATGTCTGTACTCTCGGTAGGGTATGTTAGTGATCTGTCTGTACTCTCGGTAGGGTATGTTAGTGATGTGTCTGTACTCTCGGTAGGGTATGTTAGTGATGTGTCTGTACTCTCAGTAGGGTATGTTAGTGATGTGTCTGTACTCTCGGTAGGGTATGTTAGTGATCTGTCTGTAATCTCGGTAGGGTATGTTGGTGATGTGTCTGTTCTCTCGGTAGGGTTTGTTAGTGATGTGTCTGTACTCTCAGTAGGGTATGTTAGTGATGTGTCTGTTCTCTCGGTAGGGTATGTTAGTGATGTGTCTGTACTCTCGGTAGGGTATGTTAGTGATCTGTCGGTACTCTCGGTAGGGTATGTTAGTGATATGTCTGTATACTCAGTAGGGTATGTTAGTGATGTGTCTGTATACTCAGTAGGGTATGTTAGTGATGTGTCTGTACTCTCGGTAGGGTATGTTAGTGATGTGTCTGTTCTCTCGGTAGGGTATGTTAGTGATGTGTCTGTACTCTCGGTAGGGTATGTTAGTGATGTGTCTGTACTCTCGGTAGGGTATGTTAGTGATGTGTCTGTATTCTCGGTAGGGTATGTTAGTGATGTGTCTGTATTCTCGGTAGGGTATGTTAGTGATGTGTCTGTACTCTCGGTAGGGTATGTTAGTGATGTGTCTGTACTCTCGGTAGGGTATGTTAGTGATCTGTCGGTACTCTCGGTAGGGTATGTTAGTGATGTGTCTGTACTCTCGGTAGGGTATGTTAGTGATGTGTCTGTACTCTCAGTAGGGTATGTTAGTGATGTGTCTGTACTCTCGGTAGGGTATGTTAGTGATGTGTCTGTACTCTCGGTAGGGTATGTTAGTGATATGTCTGTACTCTCAGTAGGGTATGTTAGTGATGTGTCTGTACTCTCGGTAGGGTATGTTAGTGATGTGTCTGTACTCTCGGTAGGGTATGTTAGTGATGTGTCTGTACTCTCGGTAGGGTATGTTAGTGATGTGTCTGTACTCTCAGTAGGGTATGTTAGTGATGTGTCTGTACTCTCGGTAGGGTATGTTAGTGATATGTCTGTACTCTCGGTAGGGTATGTTAGTGATCTGTCTGTACTCTCGGTAGGGTATGTTAGTGATGTGTCTATACTCTCGGTAGGGTATGTTAGTGATGTGTCTGTACTCTCAGTAGGGTATGTTAGTGATGTGTCTGTACTCTCGGTAGGGTATGTTAGTGATGTGTCTGTACTCTCGGTAGGGTATGTTAGTGATGTGTCTGTACTCTCAGTAGGGTATGTTAGTGATGTGTCTGTACTCTCGGTAGGGTATGTTAGTGATGTGTCTGTACTCTCAGTAGGGTATGTTAGTGATGTGTCTGTACTCTCGGTAGGGTATGTTAGTGATGTGTCTGTACTCTCGGTAGGGTATGTTAGTGATGTGTCTGTACTCTCGGTAGGGTATGTTAGTGATGTGTCTGTACTCTCGGTAGGGTATGTTAGTGATGTGTCTGTACTCCCTATAGGGTATGTTAGTGATGTGTCTGTACTCTCGGTAGGGTATGTTAGTGATGTGTCTGTACTCTCGGTAGGGTATGTTAGTGATGTGTCTGTACTCTCGGTAGGGTATGTTAGTGATGTGTCTGTACTCTCGGTAGGGTATGTTAGTGATGTGTCTGTACTCTCGGTAGGGTATGTTAGTGATGTGTCTGTACTCTCTGTAAGGTTTGTTAGTGATGTGTCTGTACTCTCGGTAGGGTATGTTAGTGATGTGTCTGTACTCTCGGTAGGGTATGTTAGTGATATGTCTGTACTCTCAGTAGGGTATGTTAGTGATATGTCTGTACTCTCAGTAGGGTATGTTAGTGATGTGTCTGTACTCTCGGTAGGGTATGTTAGTGATGTGTCTGTACTCTGTAGGGTATGTTAGTGATGTGTCTGTACTCTCAGTAGGGTATGTTAGTGATGTGTCTGTACTCTCGGTAGGGTATGTTAGTGATGTGTCTGTACTCTCAGTAGGGTATGTTAGTGATGTGTCTGTACACTCGGTAGGGTGTGTTAGTGATGTGTCTGTACTCTCGGTAGGGTATGTTAGTGATGTGTCTGTACTCTCGGTAGGGTATGTTAGTGATGTGTCTGTACTCTCGGTAGGGTATGTTAGTGATGTGTCTGTACTCTCGGTAGGGTATGTTAGTGATGTGTCTGTACCCTCGCTAGGGTATGTTAGTGATGTGTCTGTACTCTCGGTAGGGTATGTTAGTGATGTATCTGTACTCTCGGTAGGGTATGTTAGTGATCTGTCTGTACTCTCGGTAGGGTATGTTAGTGATGTGTCTGTACTCTCGGTAGGGTATGTTAGTGATCTGTCTGTACTCTCGGTAGGGTATGTTAGTGATGTGTCTGTACTCTCGGTAGGGTATGTTAGTGATGTGTCTGTACTCTCGGTAGGGTATGTTAGTGATGTGTCTGTACTCTCGGTAGGGTATGTTAGTGATGTGTCTGTACTCTCGGTAGGGTATGTTAGTGATGTGTCTGTACTCTCGGTAGGGTATGTTAGTGATGTGTCTGTACTCTCGGTAGGGTATGTTAGTGATGTGTCTGTATACTCAGTAGGGTATGTTAGTGATGTGTCTGTACTCTCGGTAGGGTATGTTAGTGATGTGTCTGTATACTCAGTAGGGTATGTTAGTGATGTGTCTGTACTCTCGGTAGGGTATGTTAGTGATGTGTCTGTACTCTCGGTAGGGTATGTTAGTGATGTGTCTGTACTCTCGGTAGGGTATGTTAGTGATGTGTCTGTACTCTCGGTAGGGTATGTTAGTGATGTGTCTGTACTCTCGGTAGGGTATGTTAGTGATGTGTCTGTACTCTCGGTAGGGTATGTTAGTGATGTGTCTGTACTCTCGGTAGGGTATGTTAGTGATGTGTCTGTACACTCGGTAGGGTATGTTAGTGATGTGTCTGTACTCTCGGTAGGGTATGTTAGTGATGTGTCTGTACTCTCGGTAGGGTATGTTAGTGATGTGTCTGTACTCTCGGTAGGGTATGTTAGTGATGTGTCTGTACTCTCGGTAGGGTATGTTAGTGATGTGTCTGTACTCTCGGTAGGGTATGTTAGTGATGTGTCTGTACTCCCTATAGGGTATGTTAGTGATGTGTCTGTACTCTCGGTAGGGTATGTTAGTGATGTGTCTGTACTCTCGGTAGGGTATGTTAGTGATGTGTCTGTACTCTCAGTAGGGTATGTTAGTGATGTGTCTGTACTCTCGGCAGGGTATGTTAGTGATGTGTCTGTACTCTCGGTAGGGTATGTTAGTGATGTGTCTGTACTCTCGGTAGGGTATGTTAGTGATGTGTTTTACTCTCGGTAGGGTATGTTAGTGATGTGTCTGTACTCTCGGTAGGGTATGTTAGTGATGTGTCTGTTCTCTCGGTAGGGTATGTTAGTGATGTGTCTGTTCTCTCGGTAGGGTATGTTAGTGATGTGTCTGTACTCTCAGTAGGGTATGTTAGTGATGTGTCTGTACTCTCGGTAGGGTATGTTAGTGATGTGTCTGTATACTCAGTAGGGTATGTTAGTGATGTGTCTGTACTCTCAGTAGGGTATGTTAGTGATGTGTCTGTACTCTCGGTAGGGTATGTTAGTGATGTGTCTGTATTCTTAGTAGGGTATGTTAGTGATGTGTCTGTACTCTCGGTAGGGTATGTTAGTGATGTGTCTGTACTCTCGGTAGGGTATGTTAGTGATGTGTCTGTACACTCGGTAGGGTATGTTAGTGATGTGTCTGTACTCTCGGTAGGGTATGTTAGTGATGTGTCTGTACTCTCGGTAGGGTATGTTAGTGATGTGTCTGTACTCTCAGTAGGGTATGTTAGTGATGTGTCTGTACTCTCGGTAGGGTATGTTAGTGATGTGTCTGTACTCTCGGTAGGGTATGTTAGTGATGTGTCTGTACTCTCGGGAGGGTATGTTAGTGATGTGTCTGTACTCTCGGTAGGGTATGTTAGTGATGTGTCTGTACTCTCGGTAGGGTATGTTAGTGATGTGTCTGTACTCTCGGTAGGGTATGTTAGTGATATGTCTGTACTCTCGGTAGGGTATGTTAGTGATGTGTCTGTATTCTCGGTAGGGTATGTTAGTGATGTGTCTGTACTCTCAGTAGGGTATGTTAGTGATGTGTCTGTATTCTCGGTAGGGTATGTTAGTGATGTGTCTGTTCTCTCGGTAGGTATGTTAGTGATGTGTCTGTACTCTCGGTAGGGTATGTTAGTGATGTGTCTGTACTCTCGGTAGGGTATGTTAGTGATGTGTCTGTACTCTCAGTAGGGTATGTTAGTGATGTGTCTGTACTCTCGGTAGGGTATGTTAGTGATGTGTCTGTACTCTCGGTAGGGTATGTTAGTGATGTGTCTGTACTCTCGGTAGGGTATGTTAGTGATATGTCTGTACTCTCGGTAGGGTATGTTAGTGATGTGTCTGTATTCTCGGTAGGGTATGTTAGTGATGTGTCTGTACACTCGGTAGGGTATGTTAGTGATGTGTCTGTACTCTCGGTAGGGTATGTTAGTGATGTGTCTGTACACTCGGTAGGGTATGTTAGTGATGTGTCTGTTCTCTCGGTAGGGTATGTTAGTGATGTGTCTATTCTCTCGGTAGGGTATGTTAGTGATCTGTCTGTACTCTCGGTAGGGTATGTTAGTGATGTGTCTGTACTCTCGGTAGGGTATGTTAGTGATGTGTCTGTACTCTCGGTAGGGTATGTTAGTGATGTGTCTGTTCTCTCGGTAGGTATGTTAGTGATGTGTCTGTTCTCTCGGTAGGTATGTTAGTGATGTGTCTGTACTCTCGGTAGGGTATGTTAGTGATGTGTCTGTACTCTCGGTAGGGTATGTTAGTGATGTGTCTGTACTCTCGGTAGGGTATGTTAGTGATGTGTCTGTACTCTCGGTAGGGTATGTTAGTGATGTGTCTGTACTCTCGGTAGGGTATGTTAGTGATGTGTCTGTTTTCTCGGTAGGGTATGTGACTGATGGGCCTGTACTCTTTATAGGGCGTGTGAGTGATGGGTCTTTGATCTTGGAAGATCAGAGGGTTTTGATGTTCTCGTTCCTGGTTTGGTCTGTTTTACAAGTCTTGTGTTCTTTCTGTGCTTCTCCCCATGTTGCACTTTGATGGATTCTTTTGTTTGTAACCTGATTTTCAGTTCCCAGTATGACAAGGTTATCAGGTGCTCCAACAACCTAGGGCCACGTAGAAGTAGACGCGGCCCGTGCAGAGTATCAGTACTCGGCACGGACTGCAGTCTCTCCTCTCCTTCCATTGTTCTTATGTGCCCATCAGAGCGATGGCCTGCAGCATGCCACCATTACAATGTGGGAGACATTATCTACCTTTCACCTGCCTTTCCATCGCATCCTGTCATGTAGATGTCATACAACTGGGAGCCATTCTCTTACTTGAATATCTGTCTCTATCTTTTCACTTCTCTCCTCCGCTGCCCAGGACCGAAGCAGCACTACGGGTTCTCAGAGTATGTATCTCACGTACCCCGACATACATTCCTGTAGCCCCTCCATCCTCCTCCTAATGAACCTGCCTGACATCTCCCTTCCATCCTGTCTTGTATGTACTATTTCTATACATCTACACTATAGCTGAGCTCTGCTGTTCCCGGTATTGGGGGTCCCTCGCCTGACCTTCTCTCCTTTTGTCTCTAGGTCGGGAGGACATTGTGCTCAGTTATGAGATGGTTGTACATATGGAAGGTTGGTGACTTTCATGCTGATTATTGAGGCCTCCTTTGTGTATAGCCTCATGATGGACTCTCTTCTTTCCTTTCCGTACAGTGCACTATGCCCGTCCTATCATTATCCTCGGCCCTGGGAAGGACAGGGTTAATGACGACCTTCTGTCTGAATTTCCTGATAAGTTTGGCTCCTGTGTTCCCCGTAAGTATCCTTGGTGTGGAGATATTGGCTCAGGTCACCTCTGGGCGATGTATCCTGGGTGTTTCTGGGATGGACAGGTGATTAGTCGCAGGTTCCGGTCAGGGTTACATCTGTTCCAGAAGTAGTCCTTACGGTCAGCATTTATTTCTGGAGACATTCTGTTTGTTTATGTCAAATCATAAACTGTTCCCACTGAAGACGTCCATCCCCTGGTGCTGGCCGATGAGTGGAGGAAGTCCTCCATGTTTACCAGGTTACACCTAAAGATAACAAAGATCCAACTTTGAGACTGAGCTGCGATGGATGTCCAGATGCTACTATTCATTGCTGCGTGTATGACTGTAGGGCCCCCGGGGGAAGGATCCAGCAGACCCCACATTCAAGAGTAACGAGAATGACTAGAAGCCTCCATGCAGATGCAACACCTGAGCACACTGGAGCCGTCAGAGAGAAGGTACTGCTCCATGGCGGCATTGTGAAGGAAGCCCACTAGTGACTGGCTGGGTTGCCAATACATGCAAGTCCGGATGAAAGCGAAAGAGTGTAAAGACATTTTGGAGCTGAGCTGCAGCGTGGTGTCAGTAAACTGTATGTTCGTCACACATCATTAGGAGAAATTAACACAAAAATTCTCTAAAATGAAGATGTGTGAAGATTCTGTCCACTGCTGGAGAGATCTGCTCCAACAGTCATTTGGTCGATTGGTGGTGATCTGCTGTAAAGATCTGGTGCATCAGTGATCTGGTAGTGTGGAGATCTAGTTTATCAGTGATGTTGTGATGTAGAAATTGGGTCCATCAGTGATGATATAGTATAAAAGAAGTGGGAAGAAAACACTGGAGATTTACGAAGAGATGCCAGATCTATCCCATAGAAAGAGCTAAGGAAGAACAATGTAGCTTGAAGTTAACGGTGAACCAACATACCAGCTGAGTGTGGAGTGTCAGAGGATCCTGGAAGGCCCTCCAGTAAGTATACAGCATCATATCCTTAAGTAAATCCTTGGAGGGTGAGCCAACTCTTCTAAAACACGTCATGGGGTGGTGAGACATGGTGGATGAGGGGGTAACAGCCCATGGTGCTCAGGAGGATGGTGCTAGAGAAGCAAGTAGGACATTGTCAATGAAAATAATGGATGCTCACAAATTACAGAGGGAGACCTAGGTGGAACCCTGCCATCCCCCAATATCCAGAAGGGGACGTAAAACCAAGTGGCAATATCCAAGTGGAGCTGGTGGTGGTACTCAAAGACCTTTATTATACAAAGTTCAATGCATTTTGGGGAAAGCAGGTCCCCTTCCTCAGGAGAATATCGCTTGACACTGCTGATTTTGGGGTACAAGAAGTGGTGGACCCAGCCCCCCAGACAGCAATATGAACTTATCGAATCAGAAAAGCGAAGTAAAATAAACTCGTCTGTGTTATCAGTCATCTTGTGAGTCCTTCATTACGCAGTACCAGGACTAAAGGTCCATTACCTTACACTTGGTCAGAAGTAGGATCAATGCACATCAGTCACTCCTTTTATGGCTAAGTGTTGGGGTGGTGATCCTGTTACTGTGAAGTGTTTCTTTATGGGACACTCCATTATTTGGGGGACCCCCTGCAGGCCTTCTGGTTATATAATGTATGGCCATCACCCATAGCCTGGCACTATTTACTGTTCTCCTACTCTGCAGATACAACCCGTCCGAAGCGAGATTATGAGGTGGATGGAAGAGATTACCACTTTGTATCGTCTCGAGAAAAAATGGAGAAAGACATTCAAGGTCATAAATTTATTGAGGCTGGACAATATAATGGACACCTGTATGGAACCAGCGTGCAGAGTGTCCGAGAGGTCGCCGAGCAGGTAATCATTGTGTGCTCCCTCCAGATGCCTCCATTATGCTACATGTTACTCCCTTCATAATGTGAACCAGGTAATCTCTCCTCAGGGGAAGCATTGCATCCTGGATGTCTCTGCGAATGCTGTTCGACGCCTTCAGGCCGCCCAACTCCAGCCTATTGCCATCTTTATACGGCCCAAGTCACTGGAAAACATTCTGTAAGTTATAACCTATGAAAACATCTATAGAGATGCCTCTGAGTGTTCATGACCTCCTTACCAGTGCAGAGATGGGAGCAGGCACCGGGCGGCATAGAACTTATCTTTATACTCTGATCAAATCTACTGTATCTGTTTGAGTAGAGAAGACATCAGGACTATTGGTTGTGTCCTTATAAAGAGGTGATCTCCACGACTCATGTCCATGTGTAGAGGTGATCTCCACGACCCATGTCCTTATAAAGAGGTGATCTCCATGACTCATGTCCATGTGTAGAGGTGATCTCCATGACTCATGTCCATGTATAAAGGTGATCTCCTCCATGACTGATGTCCATGTATAGAGGTGATCTCCACGACTCATGTCCATGTATAGACGTGATCTCCACGACTCATATCCTTATATAGAAGTGATCTCCTCATGACTGATGTCCATGTATAGAGGTGATCTCCACGACTCATGTCCATGTGTAGAGGTGATCTCCACGACCCATGTCCTTATAAAGAGGTGATCTCCATGACTCATGTCCATGTGTAGAGGTGATCTCCATGACTCATGTCCATGTATAAAGGTGATCTCCTCCATGACTGATGTCCATGTATAGAGGTGATCTCCACGACTCATGTCCATGTATAGACGTGATCTCCACGACTCATATCCTTATATAGAAGTGATCTCCTCATGACTGATGTCCATGTATAGAGGTGATCTCCACGACTCACGTCCTTATATAGAAGTGATCTCCTCATGACTGATGTCCATGAATAGAGGTGATCTCCATGACTCATGTCCATGTAAAGAGGTGATCTCCTCATGACTGATGTTCATGTATAGAGGTGATCTCCACGACTCATGTCCATGTGTAGAGGTGATCTCCATGACTCATGTCCATGTATAAAGGTGATCTCCTCCATGACTGATGTCCATGTATAGAGGTGATCTCCACGACTCATGTCCATGTAAAGAGGTGATCTCCACGACTCATGTCCATGTAAAGAGGTGATCTCCACGACTAATGTCCATATATTGAGGTGATCTCCACAACTCATGTCCATGTATAGAGGTGATCTCCATGACTGATGTCCATGTATAGAGGTGATCTCCACGACTCATGTCCATGTATAGAGGTGATCTCCATGACTGATGTCCATGTATAGAGGTGATCTCCACAAATCATGTCCATGTATAGAGGTGATCTCCACAAATCATGTCCATGTATAGAGGTGATCTCCACGACTGATGTCCATGTATAGAGGTGATCTCCACGACTGATATCCATGTATAGAGGCGATCTTCACGACTCATGTCCATATATTGAGGTGATCTCCACGACTCATGTCCATGTATAGAGGTGATCTCCACGACTCATGTCCATTCATATAGCTGATCTCGACGACTGATGTCCATCTATAGAGGTGATCTCCACGACCGATATCCATGTATAGAGGTGATCTCCACAACTCATGTCCATGTATAGTGATCTCCATGACTGATGTCCATGTATAGAGGTGATCTCCTCGAATCATGACCATGTATAGAGGTCATCTCCATGAATCCATGTATACGAGTGATGTCCACAACTCATGTCCAGGTATAAAGATGATCTCCATGACTGATGTCTCTATATTGAGGTGATCTCCATGACTCATGTCCATGTTTAGAGGTGATCTACATGACTCATGTCCATGTGTAGAGGTGATCTCCATGACTCATGTCCTTATATAAGGGTGATCTCCTCATGACTAATGTTCATGTATAGAGGTGATCTCCACGAATCATGTCCGTATATAGAGGTGATCTTCATGACTCATGTCCATGTATAAAGGTGATCTCCTCCATGACTGATGTCCATGTATAGAGGTGATCTCCACGACTCATATCCTTATATAGAAGTGATCTCTTAATGACTGATGTCCATGTATAGAGGTGATCTCCACGACTCATGTCCATGTATAGAGGTGATCTCCTCCGTGACTGATGCCCATGTATAGAGTTAATCTCCACGACTCAAGTCCATTCATATAGCTGATCTCGACGACTGATGTCCATCTATAGAGGTGCTCTCCACGACCGATATCCATGTATAGAGGTGATCTCCACAACTAATGTCCATGTATAGAGGTGATCTCCATGACTGATGTCCATGTATAGAGGTGATCTCCTCCAATCATGACCATGTATAGAGGTCATCTCCACGAATTATGTCCATGTATAGAGGTAATCTCCACGACTCCTATCCATGTATACGAGTGATGTCCACAACTCATGTCCAGGTATAAAGATGATCTCCATGACTGATGTCTCTATATTGAGGTGATCTCCACAACTTATGTCCATGTTTAGAGGTGATCTCCATGACTCATGTCCATGTGTAGAGGTGATCTCCATGACTTATGTCCTTATATAGAGGTGATCTCCATGACTCATGTCCATGTGTAGAGGTGATCTCCATGACTCATGTCCTTATATAGAGGTGATCTCCTCATGACTGATGTTCATGTATAGAGGTGATCTCCACGACCCATGTCCTTATATAGAGGTGATCTCCTCATGACTGATGTCCATGTATAGAGGTGATCTCCACGACTCATGTTCATGTTTAGAGGTGATCTCCATGACTCATGTTCTTATATAGAGGTGATCTCCTCATGACTGATGTTCATGTATAGAGATGATCTCCACGACTCATTTCCTTATATAGAGGTGATCTCCTTATGACTGATGTCCATGTATATGGGTGATCTTCACGACTCATGTCTATGTATAGAGGTGATCTACATGCCTGTTGTCCATGTATAGAGGGGATCTCTTCTATGACTGATGTCCATTTATAGAGGTGATCTCCACGACTCATGTCCATGTATAAAGGTGATCTCCACGACTCAAGTCCATGTTTAGAGGTGATCTCCACGACTCATGTCCAGGTATAGAGGTGATCTCCACGACTCAAGTCCTTATATAGAGGTGATCTCCTCATGACTGATGTCCATGTATAGAGGTGATCTCCTCATGACTGATGTCCATGTATAGAGGTGATCTCCTCATGACTGATGTCCATGTATAGAGGTGATCTCCATGACTCATGTCCTTATATAGAGGTGATCTCCATGACTCATGTCTATATATAGAGGTGATCTCCTCATGACTGATGTTTATGTATAGAGGTGATCTCCACGACTCATGTCCTTATATAGAGGTGATCTCCTCATGACTGATGTCCATGTATAGAGGTGATCTCCACGACTCATGTCCTTATATAGAGGAGATCTCCCCCATGACTAATGTCCATGTATAGAGGTGATCTCCACGACTCATGTCTATGTATAGAGGTGATCTCCATGCCTGATGTCCATGTATAGATGTAATCTGTTCTATGAAAAATGTCCATGTATAGAGGTAATCTCCACGACTCATGTCCATGTTTAGAGGTGATCTCCACGACTCATGTCCAGGTATAGGGGTGATCTCCTCCATGACTGATGTCCATGTATATAGGTGATCTCCGCAACTCATATCCATGTATAGAAGTGATCTCCATGACTCATGTCCTTATA
Organism: Eleutherodactylus coqui; assembly: GCA_035609135.1. Lineage (NCBI taxonomy): Eukaryota > Metazoa > Chordata > Amphibia > Anura > Eleutherodactylidae > Eleutherodactylus > Eleutherodactylus coqui. The sequence continues at coordinate 333,030,604 of CM069406.1, read as the reverse complement.
TAGAGGTGATCTCCACGACTCATGTCCAGGTATAGGGGTGATCTCCTCCATGACTGATGTCCATGTATAGAGGTGATCTCCACGACTCATGTCCATTCATACAGCTGATCTTGACGACTGATGTCCATGTATAGAAGTGATCTTCACGACTGATATCCATGTATAGAGGTGATATCTACAACTCATGTCCAGGTATAGGGGTGATCTCTTTCGTGACTAATGTCCATGTATAAAGGGGATCTCCACGACTCATGTCCATTCATATAGCTGATCTCCATGACTGATGTCCATGTTAGGTGATCTCCACGACTGATATCCATGTATAGAGGTGATCTCCGCGACTCATGTCTATGTATAGAGGTGATCTCCGCGACTCATGTCCATGTATGGAGGTGATCTCCCCGACCCATGTCCATGTATGGAGGTGATCTCCCCGACTCATGTCCATGTATAGAGGTGATCTCCCTGAGTCATGTCCATGTATAGAGGTGATCTCCCTGAGTCATGTCCATGTATAGAGGTGATCTCCATGACTCATGTCCATGTATAGAGGTGATCTCCATGATACATGTCCATTAGGGATGAGCGAGTATACTCGCTAAGGCACTACTCGCTCGAGTAATGTGCCTTAGCCGAGTATCTCCCTGCTCGTCCCTGAAGATTCAGGGGGCGGCGCGGGTCGGGGGGCTGCGGGGGGAGAGCGGGCAGGAACGGAGGGGAGATCTCTCTATCCCTCTTTCCCGCCTGCTCTCCCCTGCTCCCCGCCGCAACTCACCTGTCAGCTGCAGCGGCCCCCGAATCTTTAGGGACAAGCAGGGAGATACTCGGCTAAGGCACATTACTCGAGCGAGTAGTGCCTTAGCGAGTATACTCGCTCATCCCTAATGTCCATGTATACAGGTGATCTCCACGACTCATGTCCATGTATAGGGGTGATCTCCAAGAATCATGTCCATGTATAGAGGTAATCTCCACGACTCAGGTCCATGTATAGAGGTAATCTCCACGACTCAGGTCCATGTATACGGGTGATCTCCACAACTTATGTCCATGTAGAGAGATGATCCCTATAACTGATGTCCATGTATAGAGGTGGTCTCCACGACTGATGTCCATGTATAGAGGTGATCTCGACGACTCATGTCCATGTATACAGGTGATCTCGACGACTCATGTCCATGTTTAGAGGTGATCTCTACAACTCATGTCCATTTTTAGAGGTGATCTCCATGACTCATGTCCATGTATAGAGGTGATCTCCATGACTGATGTCCATGTATAGAGGTGATCTCCATGACTCATGTCCTTATTTAGAGGTGATCTCCACGACTCATGTCCATTCATATAGCTGATCTCGACGACTGATGTCCATGTATAGAGGTGATCTCCACGACTGATATCCATGTATAGAGGTGATCTCCACGACTCATGTCCATGTATAGAGGTGATCTGCATGACTCATGTCCATGTATAGAGGTGATCTCCATGACTCATGTCTCTATATTGAGGTGATCTCCATGTCTCATGTCCATGTATAGGGTTGATCTCCTCCGTAACTGATATCCATGTATAGAGCTCATCTTCACGACTGATGTCCATGTATAGAGGTGATCTCCACGAATCATGTCTATGTATAGAGGTGATCTCCATGAGTCATGTCCATGTATAGAGGGGATCTCCACGACTCATGTCCATGTATAGAGGTGATTTCCACTAATCATGTCTATCTATAAAGGTGATTTCCACTAATCATGTCTATGTATAGAGGTGATCTCCATGAGTCATGTCCATGCATAGAGGTGATCTCCACGACTCATGTCCATGTATAGAGGTGATCTCCAAGACTCATGTCCATGTATAAAGGTGATCTCCAAGACTCATGTCCCTATATTGAGGTGATCTCCACTACTCATGCCCATGTATAGAAGTGATCTCCATGACTCATGTCCATGTATAGAGGTGATCTCCATGACTCATGTCCATGTATAGAGGTAATCTCCACGACTCATGTCCATGTATAGAGGTAATCTCCACGACTCATGTCCATGTATAGAGGTGATCGGAGACTCATGTCCATGTATAGAGGTGATCTCCACGACTCATGTCCATGTATAAAAATGATCTCCATGACTAATGTCCATTAGAGATAAGCACCAAAATGCTCGGGTGCTCGTTGCTTGAGTCGAACGTTTCGTAATGCTCGCAAGATCGTTTTGAGTAGCGAACCCGATTGAAGTCAATGAGAAAATCGAGCATTTTTGTATGGGACCGATGCTCAGCATAGGTGATGACTAGACATGAGCGAGCACCAAAATGCTCGGGTGCTCGTTACTCGAGACGAACTTTTCGCGATGCTTGAGGGTTCGTTTCGAGTAACGAACCCCATTGAAGTCAATGGGCGACCCGAGCATTTTTGTATTTCGCCGATGCTCGCTAAGGTTTTCATTTGTGAAAATCTGGGCAATTCAAGAAAGTGATGGGAACGACACAGCGACGGATAGGGCAGGCGAGGGGCTACATGTTGGGCTGCATCTCAAGTTCCCAGGTCCCACTATTAAGCCACAATAGTGGCAAGAGTGCCCCCCCCCCCGCACTGTCAGCATAAAGATCGTTCTCCTCTGCCACAGCAGTAACAGCTGTGGCAGAGAAGAACGATGTTAGCCCATTGAATTCAATGGAGCCGGCAATACAGCAGGTTCCACTGAAAGCAATGGGCTGCCGGCGATCGCAGGATGAATGGTCGGGAAGGGGTTAAATATACAACCCCTTCCCTGCAATTCATCCAGAAATGTGTTACAATAAAAATATATACCGGCGTATAAGGCGACGGGGCGTATAAGGGGACCCCCCAACTGTCACCTTATACGCCGGGAATACAGTGGAGCAAAGAATAAAAATCATTACTCACTTCACCGGTGCTTCTGCGGCGCTCCTGCAGGCTGTCACTCCTTCCTGACGTTCTGCGGCGCTCCTGCAGGCTGTCGCTCCCTCCTGGTCCCCGGCAGAACATTGCTTTCTGGACACAGGGCTTGAAATCCCCGCCTCCAGAAACACACGTGCCTTCAGCCAATCACAGCCATTCAATGACATCATTGTCATTGGCTGTGATTGGCTGAAGGCACGTGTGTTTCTGGAGGCGGAGATTTAAAGCCCTTCGTAGAGAAAGCAGTGCTCTGCCGGGGACCAGGAGGGAGCAACAGCTCTTGAAGCCTAAAATCACTCCTAACACGCTCCCTATAGCAGCAGCACTTTCCCTGATTTATGTCAGAATGCATCTGTGGCGAGCCGCGGGAGGGCAGATTTTAATACTCGGGTGACACCTAATCTCGCCAGCCACTCACTGCAGGGGGGTGGGTATAGGGCTTGAACGTTGCAGGGGGAAGTTGTAATGCCTTCCCTGTCTTTCTATTGGCCAGAAAAGCGCGCAAATTTCTCAGGGAAGAAAATGAAAGTAACCCGAACACCGCGTGGTACTCGTTACGAGTAACGAGCATCTCGAACACCCTAATACTCGAACGAGTATCAAGCTCGGACGAATATGCTCGCTCATCTCTAGTGATGACCTGTGAAACATCAGAAAATATCAGAAAGTCATGGAAACACCACAGAAATGCATAGGTAATGGCAGGAGCAGCATGCATGGCTGCATCTGAGGCTCCCAGGTCCCACTATTAAGCCAAAATGGGGGCAAGAGCCTGGCATCACCCCCCTAACAATTTACTTGGGACAAATCCTAATTAGCAAGGCACACGCGCTGGCACATCTTAGCTAAGCACCACACTACCTGCAACCAAGGACAATCACTGCCTGCGGGTGACACCGCTACCTCTTCTCCTGGGTTTCATGCTGACATTGCTGTCCACACACAACCCTGCGTCCACAGCGCACACAAAAGTTTCCCTACGCAGCCTTCAGCTGCCCTCATGCCACACACTTGCTCCATAGCTACACCACCCTCATGTCTATTTTAAGTGCGTACTGGATGAGGAGGAACCGGAGGCACACACTGCAGAGGGTTGGCAGGGCCAGGCAGCGACCCTCTCTGAAAGTGTGGCCGATAGCCCACAATGCTGTTGAGAATTGATGATAAATTGACGTACGATCATCATTCCAATCCTGTGCCACCTCCGTCACAAAATTGTCAGGAGCTGCAAACGTGGGCATAAAGGGGACTCAGGTGCCAGCACTTCTACACATCTCCACAATGCAGCAATACTATGTGTGGGAAACATGTGAGCGGGTCCAGGGTCAGGCTTAGTCCCAGCCTCCACCTTGTGTGACCCAAGGTGCCGCAAGTTACATAGCAATTGGAAATCCATGTGTTCTTGTTAAGGACCGTTACACATGACCGGTCACATTAACCTTTCAAGCCTTGGGTTCCAAATTAGTTCGTACCTGGATGCATCAGGGAGGCCAAAAACTATATGATTTATAGTAGTTAGTTCCCACAGATACGTAGAGATGAGCCGCGGCAAGTATACAGCCCACTCTGCTTAAGGCGCGTACACTGAAAGTTTATTAATAATAATAATAATAATCTTTATTTGTATAGCGCCAACTTATTCCGCAGCGCTTTCAGGCATGGATAAATGCAAAACAATACAACAATTACAATATAAGGTACATTGGGTTAGACACAAATGGGTTGAGGGTGGTACAGGAGGTGCAGGGGTTGGGGAACATAGGCAATAGGAAATTTTATGTACAGATAATTTATCAGAAGGCACTTGGTATAGTTCTAATACAGGAAAGGAATACGTCATTAGTCATGGGGTTAATCTTATTGGGTTAGAAAAAACATCAAGAATCGTGTATTGTTCAACAATCAGCGTAGTGAGAATATCTTTGTGAAATGTCCTTCAAATGATTATTCCTCCCTTGTGAGTTTGGATGATCGCAGCGTCTTATCAGCACAATTTGCTCTTTTCCCAAAGCTCAGAACGTCGGGGAGTCTCTTCTGATAGCGACTGTACCAGGCAAATGTTCTCGGATGAATAGAAAAAAAATCATTAGACATTGCACCGAATGTCATGCTCTAAAGTTATTTCTGCTTTAATTATTGTTTCACTACACACAAGCTTATTTACATCTTATAATGCTCCATTTTGTATCTAGCGGCCATTTTGAGACAGATTCTTCCATTTTATGGACCTGTACCTTCTCAAACCCCCCTAGAAACTGTCTCAAAATAAACAATACCTTATAACTTCTACTGGGCGGGGTAAGGTTTGCTTTCCCTATCTCTAGTTTATGATCTATGCCCTACCTATCATTGTTGGTCAGCTGTCCAAGGGCTAATCCCTTCCCCGACAACTAATCCTAGCTAACTAAACGCGAAGACACAGAAGGGATCTACAACACACATGCTACTCTATTCTAATGGCTGGGAGACTAGAGTGGTCACCCCTGCTTCTGCTGAAACAGCTCCATAAGGGGACAAATCGCTCTGTTGTATTATAGGCATATAGCCATCGCCTGGGGTTTCTACATCTACGTATACGGGGGCGACAGGTACCATCTGGTCTGTAAGCTTAGCACAGGAGCGTTTTATGCAGGGCACAATACAGACAGAAAGTAGCAGGAGTATGATAAGAGTAACCAGAATCCCTATTCCTATCTGCATCAAGAATTGTTTCCATTGTCCGGTCCATGCAAACCACTCATCCCAGGGGTTAGTTATCCCAGAATTACGCTTCAGCTCTTCTGACAATGTGGCCAATTTCTTTATTGCGATAGTCACTTTACCTGTGGGCCCTGTGTTATCTGGAATATACGTACAGCAAGTCTCACCAATCATTTTACAAACACCACCTTTCTCGGCTAGCATCATATCCAGAGCCACTCGGTTCCGGAAAGCCATGGTGGCCGTGGGGCCCAACTGATCAGCAAGCCCCTAAAGTGCATCTCTTGTATAGCTCACGAACCCCTGCTGGTTGTAATATATATACAAACATTCTTATTGATGGTTACTATTCCAAACAGGGACTCAAATCCGGCCCCAACCTGATCCCTGGCCTCAAACCCATCCGGCACCCCCCTTGGCACTCCGACCACATCCATATATACACACATGTGGATGAAACCTGCCACCTGGTTTCAGATTGTGACGCTCGTCTGTAGGACCTGAGAGAGAAGCAGAGACCACAGAATGCGTTATTGACAATTCCTTGGAGAGACCTATGACAAAATTAACAAGAGAATCATTCCCCAAACTCGGCTACTGTGGCATGTACCCTCCGGAGAAAAAGAAAAACTAATAGAAGACACTCAATTCAAGATTTGCCCGTTTCCTTCATTGCCCATGGATCTACTTTCCCACTACTCCGCGGATGGTAGGGTGTGTGAAAAGCCTGAAATATACCCAAAACAGACATGATGTGTTGCATTATTTCACCTGTGAAGTGTGTACCTTTGTTTGACTCAATCACTTCCGGTACCCCATATCTGCAGATTACCTCATTCATGAGCTTCTGTGCGGTTACCTGCTTATTTACTTTGGTAACAGGGTAGGTCTCTCCAACCTGAAAAGAAATCAACAACAAGCACATATTCATGCTTCCCAACAAGTGGGAGCTGAGTGTAGCCAATTGGCAATCCCTGAAATGGGTAGAGTGGCCCCGGCAAGTGTTATGTGGCCCCTTTACTTCTGCCCTGTTGCTTACAGCAAAGATCATGCAAAATTGGACAAATGATGCAGCAGCTACAGGAAACCCAGGGGCCACCTGTCCTCGTTCAAGCGCCTATATCATTGCTGCTTTGAGAGGTGCGTCTTTCCGTGCATCAGCTGGGCCATCATGGGGCACAGGGACCGTGGTAGGCAAGTGCTGTTGACTGTTCGCCATACGCCGCCCTGTTCTGTTGCTCCCATATTTAGTCCATTTGTCTTTTTTCTTCCTTGCTGGCTTGTAACTGTAAAGTCCTTAGCATATCAAAGTCCAAAGTTTTTATCAAAGTCCAAAGTTTTTATCAAAGTCCAAGATTTTTGTCAAATTCTTCTTTTCTTCCACGGCTTCAGGGCCGCTGCCTTTGCTGTGTGGTCTGTGATGGTGTTGCCTCTTGCTTCTCCGGTGTAGGAATTGGTGTGAGCTTTCCACCTTGTCAGGTAGAAGTAGGGCCTCCGTGAGACTCTGCACCGCTGCACCATTCTTAATTGGCTGTCCTGCTGAGGTAACAAGCTGTCTGGCCTTCCATGTTGGGCCGTAATCATGAGCTATGCCAAATGCATACCGGGAGTCAGTGTAAATGTTTGCCGTCTTACCTTCTACCACTCTACCCGCCTCAGTGAGGGCCTTCAGTTCCGCTTCTTGTCCTGAAACATGCGGAGGCATTCTGCTTTTAGGACATCTTGTTGTGTATATCCGATGTGGAGTCGTCCATCCTCACCCTGGGACCATCTTTAAAAAACAACTCAAAATATGCATTGTTAACAGGGGCTTCAGTAACCTCTTAAAACTTACATTTTCTTGTTGCATCACTGCCTGACAATCAGGCTGATATTCTATTTCAAATAGATCACAATCTTGTTGCAAACAATTTAAAAATAGCTGATTTGCAATACCTAGATCACCTATGCCTTCTCCTCCCCCCTGTGAACCAGGATACTCAATTGAAAGAAGAGTAGCCAGGTTCAAAAGAGCACATTGTAGCCGGATCTGACAGGCCAGAGATAAGTGCTTGGTTGCACTTGCGTGAGTATGCTCCGAATCACATGAGGGGTGAGGACCACTAAGGAATGGGGGGGTGGGGGTGGGGTGTAGTCCAATACCAACTCCGAAGATTTGTTAACCATTGCCTGTACTGCTGCCACCGCACAAACACATGAGGGAGCTCCTCGAGCCACTGGATCCAGCCTCATGGAGTAGTATCCAATTGGCCGTGGTTGTCCTCCGTGCTTTTGTGTCAACACTGCCGTCACATGGCTAGAAAGTTCAGTACAGAAAAGAGTAAAGGGTAAAGAGTAGTTGGGAATACCCAAGACTAGAGAGCTGCTTCAGAGGTGAGAGAGAAAAGAATAATTGAAAGACAGTCATAGAGTGGTTGCATAAGAGAGGAAACCGAGTAGAACCATGGGTGACAGTCTGAAACAAGGCCCAGAAAGGTGCGGAGTTTGGCAACAGATGTAGATACAGGTATGGCCTGGAGAACAGCCTTTTGTTCCTATGTCAGATGTCCAGTAACTTGGCCTAAACAATGACCCAGGAGAACAACGTTTATTTTGCAGAATTGGAGTTTGTCCTTAGAGGCTTTACAGGCATTTTCTGCAAGAAAAATTAACAGTGAAATTGTGGCCTGTTGGCAGGCTTCCAAATTATCAGCACACAGCACCGACATGCCGTAGGTGTCTGACTGACGCCTCATCAGCACACAGCGCCGACATGCGGTAGGTGGCTGACTGACACCTCATCAGCACACAGCACCTACATCACACAGCGCCGACAGCACACAGCACCGACATGCCATAGGTGTCTGACTGACACCTCATCAGCACACAGCGCCGACATGCCATAGGTGTCTGACTGACACCTCATCAGCACACAGCGCCGACATGCCATAGGTGTCTGACTGACACCTCATCAGCACACAGCGCCTACATCACACAGCACCAACAGCACACAGCGCCTACATCACACAGCGCCGACAGCACCTACATGCGGTAGGTGGCAGACTGACACCTCATCAGCACACAGCACCTACATCACACAGCTCCGACAGCACACAGCGCCTACATGCGGTAGGTATCTGGCTGACCCTTTAGTGTCTTTTCTGGAGTGGAAAAAGAGGGGTGTTTGTTGGAGCAGTTAGTTTACAAGACTCTTCTGAACTGTCACCTGAGGTCTCAACCCGTACTGATCTATCCGGTGGGAATTTGATGGATGCAGATAAGGCCTGTAAGATATCAGTGCCAATAACAGAGACATGAATATTCTACAAACATCTATCCACATTGAAAATTTACAGTCTGCATATGCAGGGGGGAGAAAAACTTGTATCCCCAGTCAATATCTGCATCACACATCTTACATTTATCACAGTCTGAACACGGGTCACTAACTCTCATCCATCCATGCGGTCAAGTCTGTCTCTCTCATTCAAATGCCTATGATTCAGCACACACACAATGTTTGCGTCGTTACAGAGTTCAGGAAATTGTGGATACATTGCAGTAGGATGCACACCGTTCACACCAGGAGATAACGCGTATGATGCAACTGTCCTCATCTTGCAAACAAATGCATTCAATCACTACCACCCCTCCCTGGAATCAGTCAAACTTTAACTGTCTGTAATACTAGAGATGTACAACAGATTCCACAACAACCACTTCATCACTAATATTTCCCATAAAAGGAACACACATTTAGCAATTATACACACGTCCAACCAATCACAGAACTGACATTTACACAACAGCAAGAATATACCATAAAAATTCCTATCCTTCCTATTTTTAAGACAGTATGATTCACTGGATTCATTATGGGTTCTATACTGTTAAAGCAAGCAACGCTCTTGTCCAAGGTTCTCCGCTCTAATCTTTTAGCCTTGAGAGTTAGATGAAGAGAAAAACAAAGGGAAGGGGGGAGATTGGAGACAAGGGGGAGGACCTGCTCCGGACTAGCTGCGGCTTCTCATAGATCAAGCATTAACCCTCTCCTTCGTTCTGTAAGCTTTTCTACTGCCGTCTGCGATCCTAGCACCTATAGTGACCTTTCTTCTCAGCAGTATCTGACTTATGAGGAATGGACAACACGTACAGCAATGACACAATGGTAGGACATTAAGACATACAAATTGTCACATAGATCACAGATTCTGCCTGAACTCGCCCCCAGGTTCCTCCTCGCGACAACTACATTTGTGGGCAATTTTGAGCACAAACCTACTTGGGATAGGGGTGCTAAACACAGACTGCAGAACAGATAATCGGGAGGAGGCTGTTTGCAGGCGCGATGAGGGGACTTGAATGTTTCTATGCAAAATTCAGAAAAGGCACTCGTCATTGCAGTTCAAAGAATTGGTATGCCAGGTAAAAACATACATAGATGGGAGGTCAGAGGCCAGCTCATTTCTGCTGCGGAGCTAAGATGACATCTGAGGGCTAACTGAAGGTATTGTTGCAACAGATGCTAAAATGGCTGCTGGGCCATGGCTGGCACTGAAATGGCCACCGAAGGTGTGGCCTGACTGGGCGATGGTGACAGGAGGGTCCAGGAATACTACATACTAGACACGTATCAAGATATACCGACTGGTATTGGCCCCAATAACAACACGGCCATCTAGGGGCAGGACAAAAGGGAGAAATAGATCGTCCATGACACGGCCGGGGCGGTGCCCTCAGATGGTGAAGAAGGGCTGCCTTCCTTTTTTTTCAACTCAAAGCATATGAATAATCGCCATCTTGAAATTGCAACTTTCTTACTTCAACTTTACGTCACTTACTGAAACATTTTTCTCTGCAAACTTGAGCAATCGTCTATTAACTACAATTCCTTCATTATCAGCTAACACACTTTCCAAGCCTTCTCCGACAGCCCCCACCTTTGTAAAACAACTGTCAGCTCTCAGTGAATATGAACTATTCCCTGCATTTAGACTCATAGATAAACACATATGCTGGGTTTTGAATTCCACACCTTGTGCACATCCAATGTGGAATATCATCAGTCTTATCAGAGCCCTCGTATGGAGGCGGTCTGACAGGCTTACGGTACTTGTAAGACTTTACATGTTCTTCAATCCATTCAACTTCCTCATAACCTTCAGCTTTCAACTGTACAGAAACCTTATGCCACATTTCAGCGTCAATCAATAAACCAGCATCATTCAGTGACCCTCTACACTTAATCAACATTTCTGACCACAATCCAGGTTGTAGCCTGCCACCAGACGGCATACCCACTATCTCACATAACTTCTTAACCTTCTTCACATACTCCTTGCCTCCTCTACATGACACCAAGTGGACAGGATCCAGGAGACCAGTAACACTGGACTTCTTCTTAAAGAACTTCAACATGTTTCTAATATCCGAGCCCTTTTTCCACTGGAGGTCTGATGCCCTATGCTCAATCACGTGATGTTCAAAGACTTTCACGTCTGATGCCCAATGCTCAATCACCCCCTGGAACCTATACTCATGGATATTTTTAAATACACCTAATATCCGAGCCCTTTTTCCACTGGAGGTCAGAATCGCCCCCTGGAACCTATACTCATGGATATCTTTAAATACACCTAATATCCGAGCCCTTTTTCCAATGGAGGTCAGAATCACCCCCTGGAACCTATACTCATGGATATCTTTAAATACACAATAAATTTGCAACAACAACTTAGGTACCTATATCTATCGATTCTGTCCCTTGGTGTCACTTAAGATTACCCAAGACCTGAGGTAACAATGTCTATTGATGACAACTTAACAATTGTACATTGAAATAACGACTGACCGCAGGACAGACTACAATCAAACGTGCCAAAACAGACCACGGTAGACATCATATATATGTATATATGTGACTTACCGCGCTGTATGGAGTTGATCAGTCCCCGGCCTTTGGCACGGCTGATATCATCAATCCAGGTCTGTGTCGTAGTCCAATGGTTATCATCAGCGTCAATCAATAAATCCTGCCGACCACGCCAGTTGTAAAGGACCGTTACACATGACCGGTCACATTAACCTTTCAAGCCTTGGGTTCCAAATTAGTTCGTACCTGGATGCATCAGGGAGGCCAAAAACTATATGATTTATAGTAATTAGTTCCCACAGATACGTAGAGATGAGCCGCGGCAAGTATACAGCCCACTCTGCTTAAGGCGCGTACACTGAGAGTTTATTCACTTGGAATAGTTCTAATACAGGAAAGGAATACGTCATTAGTCATGGGGTTAATCTTATTGGGTTAGAAAAAACATCAAGAATCGTGTATTGTTCAACAATCAGCGTAGTGAGAATATCTTTGTGAGATGTCCTTCAAATGATTATTCCTCCCTTGTGAGTTTGGATGATCGCAGCGTCTTATCAGCACGATTTGCTCTTTTCCCAAAGCTCAGGACGTGGGGGAGTCTCTTCTGATAGCGACTGTACCAGGCAAATGTTCTCGGATGAATAGAAAAAATCATTAGACATGGCACCGAATGTCATGCTCTAAAGTTATTTCTACTTGAATTATTGTTTCACTACACACAAGCTTATTTACATCTTATAATGCTCCATTTTGTATCTAGCGGCCATTTTGAGACAGATTCTTCCATTTTATGGACCTGTACCTTCTCATCCCCACACTATTCATTCTGTGTAGGTGTCAGATAGCTGTAAGATGTCCCACAGCATAGACGAGCCCCTGGAACCCAAGGAAATTATTACACATAAAGAAATCAGAGCACCCAAATAAGGCAGTTTCACCCTGCCAAGGACCTCAACCTCGGCTCACACCCTCAGTAATCGTGGGCATAAAGCGGACTCGGATGCTAGTGCAGCTGTGAACGTCTCATTAATGCAGTAACGCTCCTTTTGTTTGGCCCAAGCCAGTGTCTCAGCTAACTGTGGTAACACGGGAGAAAATACATGTTGCCCACTGCTGATCCTCAGACCTCATCCAGGAGGAAGAGGTGGCATAACAAGGCCAAGAAAACATGACAGAGGTAGGACCCGCAATACTCTGTGTGGGAAGTACGTAAGCGGGCCCTGGTTCAGGCTCGGTCCCAGCCTCCACCTTGTGTGACCCAAGGTGCCGTGAGTTACATAGCAATGGGAAATCCATGTGTCCCCACACTATTCATTCTGTGTAGATGTCAGATAGCTCAACACCGCAGTGGGAAGTCTTTGAGTTCCTTGGGCTCGCCTCAGAGTGCCCAAACATGGCAGAGTTTCACCCTGCTAAGGGCCTTGGCCCACATTTCTGCCCTGTATTTGTGCCAGATATGTAAAACACTGCGATGGGAAGTCTTTGTGCCCCCACAGTATAGGCGGTCCCCAGTAACATTTCTGTAGCAAACGTATAGGTGGACCCCAGTAACATTTCTACAGCAGAAGTATAGGCAGACCCCAGTAGCATTTGTGTAGCAGAAGTATAGGCAGACCCCTGTAACATTTCTGCAGCAAGAGTATAGGCGGACCCCAGTAACATTTCTGTAGTAAAGGTATAGGCAGACCCCTGTAACATTTCTGTAGCAGAAGTATAGGCAGACCCCTGTAACATTTCTGTAGCAAAAGTATAGGCGGACCCCTGTAACATTCCCGTACCAAGAGTATAGGCAGACCCCAGTAACATTTCTGTAGCAGAAGTATAGGCAGACCCCTGTAAACATTTCTGTAGCAAAAGTATAGGCGGACCCCAGTAGCATTTCTGTAGCAAAAGTATAGGCAAACCCCTTAAACCATTCAGTAGAAACTGCATAGGTGGACCCCAGTAACATTTCTATAGCAAGAGTTAAGGCGGACCCCAGTAACATTTCTGTAGCAAGAGTATAGGCAGACCCCTGTAACATTTCTGTAGTAGAAGTATAGGCGGACCCCAGTACCATTTCTGTAGTAAAAGTATAGGTGAACCTCTGAAACATTGGTGTACCAAGTGTATAGGCGGACCCCAGTAACATTTCTGTAGCAAGAGTATAGGCGGACCCCTGTAACATTTCTGTAGCAAGAGTATAGGTGGACCCCTGTAACATTTCTGCAGCAGTATAGGCAGACCCCAGTAACATTTCTGTAGCAAAAGTATAGGCAGACCCCTTAAACCATTCAGTAGAAACTGCATAGGTTGACCGCTGTAACATTTCTGTAGCAAGAGTGTAGGTGGACCCCTGTAACATTTCTATAGCAAGAGTATAGGAGACCCAACCTTTGGAACATTGGTGTACCAAGAGTATATGTGGACCCCAGTAACATTCCTGTAGCAGAAGTATAGGCAGACCCCTGTAACATTTCTGTGGCAAAAGTATAGGCAGACCCCTGTAACATTTCTGTAGCAAAAGTATAGGTGAACCCCTTAAACCATTCAGTAGAAACTGCATAGGTGAACCCCAGTAACATTCCTGGAGCAGAAGTATAGGCAGACCCCAGTAACTTTTCTATAGCAAAGGTATAGGCGGACCCCTGAAACATTGGTATACCAAGAGTATAGGCAGACCCCAGTAAAATTTTTGTAGCAAAAGTATAGGCGAACCCCTGTAACATTTCTGTAGCAAAAGTATAGGCAGACCCCAGTAACTTTTCTGTAGCAGAAGTATAGGCAGACCCCTGTAACATTTCTGTAGCAAAAGTATAGGCAGACCCCAGTAACTTTTCTGTAGCAGAAGTATAGGCAGACCCCTGTAACATTTCTGTAGCAAGAGTATAGGCAGACCCCTGAAACATTGGTGTACCAAGAGTATAGGCGGACCCCTGTAACATTTCTGTAGCAGAAGTATAGTCAGACCCCTGTAACATTTCTGTAGCAAAAGTATAGGCGTACCCCTTAAATCATTCAGTAGAAACTGCATAGGTGGACCCCAGTAACATTTCTATAGCAAGAGTATAGGCGGACCCGAGTTACATTTCTGTAGTATAGGTGTACACCAGTTACATTTCTGTAACAAGAGTATAGGCGGACCCCAGTAACATTTCTGCAGTAGAAGTATAGGTGGACCCTAGTAACATTTCTGTAGTAAAAGTATAGGCAGACCCCTGTAGCATTCCTGTAGCAGAAGTATAGGCAGACCCCAGTAACATTTCTGTAGCAGAAGTATAGGCAGACCCCAGTAACATTTCTGTAGTAAAAGTATAGGCAGACCCCTGAAACATTTCTGTAGCAAGAGTATAGGCGAACCCCTGAAACATTGGTGTACCAATAGTATAGGCGGACCCCAGTAACATTTCTGTAGCAGAAGTATAGGCAGAGCCCTGTAATATTTCTGTAGCAGAAGTATAGGCAGAGCCCTGTAACATTTCTGTAGCAGAAGTATAGGCAGAGCCCTGTAACATTTCTGTAGCAGAAGTATAGGCAGACCCCTGTAACATTTCTGTAGCAAGAGTATAGGCGAACCCCTGAAACATTGGTGTACCAAGAGTATAGGCGGCCCCTAGTAACATTTCTGTAGCAAGAGTATAGGCGAACACCAGTAACATTTCTGTAGCAAGAGTATAGGCAGACCCCTGTAACATTTCTGTAGTAAACGTATAGGCAGGCCCCTGAAACATTGGTGTAGCAAGAGTATCAGCGGACCCCTGTAACATTTCTGTAGTAAAGGTATAGGCAGACCCCTGTAACATTCCTGTAGCAGAAGTATAGGCAGACCCCAGTAACATTTCTGTAGTAAAAGTATAGGCAGACCCCTGAAACATTGGTGTACCAAGAGTATAGGCGGACCCCTGTAACATTTCTATAGCAAGAGTGTAGGCGAACACCAGTTACATTTCTGTAGCAAGAGTATAGGCGGACCCCAGTAACATTTCTGTAGCAGCAGTATAGGCAGACCCCTGTAACATTTCTGTAGTAAAAGTATAGGCAGACCCCTGTAACATGTCTGTAGCAAGAGTATAGGCAGACCCCAGTAACATTTCTGTAGTAAAGGTATAGGCAGACCCCTGTAACATTTCTGTAGTAAAAGTATAGGCAGACCCCAGTAACATTCCTGTAGCAGAAGTATAGGCAGACCCCTGTAACATTTCTGTAGCAGAAGTATAGGCAGACCCCAGTAACATTTCTGTAGTAAAAGTATAGGCAGAACCCTGAAACATTGGTGTACCAAGAGTATAGGCGGACCCCAGTAACATTTCTGCAGCAGAAGTATAGGTGGACCCCTGTAACATTTCTGTAGTAAAAGTATAGGCAGACCCCTGTAACATGTCTGTAGCAAGAGTATAGGCAGACCCCAGTAACATTTCTGTAGTAAAAGTATAGGCAGACCCCTGTAACATTCCTGTAGCAGAGGTATAGGCAGACCCCTGTAACATTTCTGTAGCAAGAGTATAGGCGAACCCCTGAAACATTGGTGTACCAAGAGTATAGGCAGACCCCAGTAACATTTCTGTAGCCATAGTATAGACGAACACCAGTAACATTTCTGTAGCAAGAATATAGGCAGACCCCTGTAACATTTCTGTAGCAGAAGTATAGGCAGACCCCAGTAACATTTCTGTAGTAAAAGTATAGGCAGACCCCTGTAACATTTCTATAGCAAGAGTATAGGCAAACACCAGTTACATTTCTGTAGCAAGAGTATAGGCGGACCCCAGTAACATTTCTGTAGCAGAAGTATAGGTGGACCCCAGTAACATTTCTGTAGCAGAAGTATAGGCAGACCCCAGTAACATTTCTGTAGCAGAAGTATAGGCAGACCCCAGTAACATTTCTGTAGTAAAAGTATAGGCAGACCCCTGAAACATTGGTGTACCAAGAGTATAAGCGGACCCCTGTAACATTTCTATAGCAAGAGTATAGGCAAACACCAGTTACATTTCTGTAGCAGAAGTATAGGTGGACCCCAGTAACATTTCTGTAGTAAAAGTATAGGCAGACCCCTGTAACATTCCTGTAGCAGAAGTATAGGCAGACCCCTGTAACATTTCTGTTGTAAAAGTATAGGCAGACCCCAGTAACATTTCTGTGGTAACAGTATAGGCAGACCCCTGTAACATTTCTGTAGCAAGAGTATAGGCAGACCCCTGTAGCATTCCTGTAGCAGAAGTATAGGCAGACCCCTGTAACATTCCTGTAGCAGAAGTATAGGCAGACCCCAGTAACATTTCTGTTGTAAAAGTATAGGCAGACCCCAGTAACATTTCTGTAGTAACAGTATAGGCAGACCCCTGTAACATTTCTGTAGCAAGAGTATAGGCGGACCCCTGTAACATTTCTGAAGCAAGAGTATTGGCGAACCCCTGAAACATTGGTGTACCAAGAGTATAGACGGACCCCTGTAACATTTCTGTAGCAGAAGTATAGGCAGACCCCTGTAACATTTCTGTAGCAAAAGTATAGGCGTACCCCTAAAACCATTCAGTAGAAACTGCATAGGTGGACCCCAGTAACATTTCTATAGCAAGAGTATAGGCGGACCCGAGTTACATTTCTGTAGTATAGGTGTACACCAGTTACATTTCTGGAGCAAGAGTATAGGCGGACCCCAGTAACATTTCTGCAGCAGAAGTATAGGTGGACCCCAGTTACATTTCTGTAGTAAAAGTATAGGCAGACCCCTGTAGCATTCCTGTAGCAGAAGTATAGGTGGACCCTAGTAACATTTCTGTAGTAAAAGTATAGGCAGATTCCTGTAGCAGAAGTATAGGCAGACCCCAGTAACATTTCTGTAGCAGAAGTATAGGCAGACCCCAGTAACATTTCTGTAGTAAAAGTATAGGCAGACCCCAGTAACATTTCTGTAGCAGAAGTATAGGCAGACCCCTGAAACATTTCTGTAGCAAGAGTAGAGGCGAACCCCTGAAACATTGGTGTACCAATAGTATAGGCAGATTCCTGTAGCAGAAGTATAGGCAGACCCCAGTAACATTTCTGTAGCAGAAGTATAGGCGGACCCCAGTAACATTTCTGTAGCAGAAGTAAAGGCGGACCCCTGTAACATTTCTGTAGCAGAAGTATAGGCAGACCCCTGTAACATTTCTGTAGCAAGAGTATAGGCGCACACCAGTAACATTTCTGTAGCAGAAGTATAGGCAGACCCCTGTAACATTTCTGTAGTAAAAGTATAGGCAGACCCCAGTAACATTTCTGTAGCAGAAGTATAGGCGAGCCTATGAAACATTTCTGTAGCAAGAGTATAGGCGACCCCCTGAAACATTGGTGTACCAATAGTATAGGCGGACCCCAGTAACATTTCCGTAGCAAGAGTATAGGCAGACCCCAGTAACATTTCTGTAGTAAAAGTATAGGCAGACCCCTGAAACATTGGTGTACCAAGAGTATAGGCAGACCCCTGTAACATTTCTATAGCAAGAGTATAGGCGAACCCCAGTAACATTTCTGCAGCAGAAGTATAGGCAGACCCCAGTAACATTTCTGTAGGAAGAGTATAGGCGGACCCCAATAACATTTCTGCATCAGAAGTATAGGTGGACCCCAGTAACATTTCTGTAGTAAAAGTATAGGCAGACCCCTGTAGCATTCCTGTAGCAGAAATATAGGCAGACCCCTGTAACATTTCTGTAGCAAGAGTATTGGCGAACCCCTGAAACATTGGTGTACCAAGAGTATAGGCGGACCTCTGTAACATTTCTGTAGCAAGAGTATAGGCGGACCCCAGTAACATTTCTGCAGTAGAAGTATAGGCGAACACCAGTAACATTTCTGTAGCAGAAGTATAGGCGAACCCCTGTAACATTTCTGTATTAAAAGTATAGGCACAACCCTGTAACATTTCTGTAGCAGAAGTATAGGCAGACCCCAGTAACATTTCTGTAGTAAAAGTCTAGGCGAACCCGTTAAACCATTCAGTAGAAACTGCATAGGTGGACCCCAGTAACATTTTAGTAGCAAAAGTATAGGCGAGCCCCTGAAACATTGGTGTACCAAGAGCGTAGGCAGACCCCAGTAACATTTCTGTAGCAAAAGTATAGGGGACCCCTGTAGGATTTCTGTAGCAAAAGTATAGATGAACCCCTCAAATCATTCAGTAGAAACTGCATAGGAGGACCGCTGCAACATTTCTGTAGCAAAAGTATGGGCAGACCCCAGTAACATTTCTGTAGCAAGAGTGTAGGCGAACCCCTGAAACATTGGTGTACCAAGAATGTAGGTGAAGGCCAGAAAAATTAGTTAGATAACAGTATAGGTGAGGGCCAGAAAAATTGGTGTACCAAGACTACAAATGCACCCATGAAAAATTGCTCAACCTGCGAGGGCAGGTGAAACCCATAAACATTTTTTAAAGATACAGCTGTTGCTTAATTTGTAACAGAGCCTGGAGGCAGCCCTGTGAAAAAAATTAATTTCTGTTAAAGTATCAATACTTTTGAAACTTTGAAAAATTGTAAAAAACTTTTAAACCGAGCCTTTTGGGCCGGAGAAAAATTGGCAGTTCAGCGTGGTGACATGCTGTTTTAAGAGGAGTAGGAGGAGTAATAATATCCGAGAGTGATTGACAAAGCTAATTCCCCCTTTTTTGTGGTGATAGAGGATGCTTTTTTCTCCTGTTGCAGCGAAAAGAATCATTTGGTTCAGCTGCTCTGCGCCGGTGGAGAAGAGAAGTCTGGGGAAATCCAGCCTTTGTTCATCTTCATGAGTGTAAGCATGTCGGCACTGGCAGTTGACAGGCGGGTACGCTTATCCGTGATGATTCCCCCAGCCGCACTAAACACCCTCTCTGACAAGACGCTAGCGGCAGGGCAGGCAAGCACCTCCAGGGTGTACAGAGCGAGTTCAGGCCACGTGTCCAGCTTTGACACCCAATAGTTGTATGGAGCAGAGGCATCACGGAGGACGGTGGTACGATCGGCTACATACTCCCTCACTATCTTTTTACAGTGCTCCCGCCGACTCAGCCCTGACTGGGGAGTGGTGACACAGTCTTGCTGGGAAGCCATAAAGCTGTCAAAGACCTTGGAGAGTGTTTCCCTGCCTGTGCTGGACATGCTGCCTGATCCCCGTGCCTCCCCTGCTACTTGGCCCTCTGAACTGCGTCTTCTGCCGCTAGCGCTGTCAAATGGGTACTTTAGCATCACTTTTTACACCAGGGCCCTGTGGTATTGCATCACTCTCGTACCCCTTTCCTCTTCGGGAATGAGAGTGGAAAGGTTCTCCTTATACCGTGGGTCTTGAAGGGTGTACACTCAGTAATCCGTGTTGGCCAGAATATGTCTAACGCGAGGGTCACAGGAAAGGCAGCCTAACATGAAGTTAGCCATGTGTGCCAGGGTCCCAGTACGCAACACATCGCTGTCCTCACTAGGAAGATGACTTTTAGGATCCTCCTCCTCTACAGCCCATACACACTGAACAGATGAGAGGCAAACAGCATGGGTACCCTCCGCAGTGTGCGCAGCTGTCTCTTCCCCCTCCTCTTCCTCCCCCTCCCCATCCTCCAAAACGCGCTGAGATATAGACATGAGGGTGGTCTGGCTATCAAGTGACATACTGTTATCCCCCGTCTCCTGTTCCAACCGCAAAGCGTCAGCCTTTATGCTTTGCAGCGAACTTCCTAGCAGGCAAAGCAGCGGGATGGTAACGCTAATGATTGCCGCATCGCCGCTCACCATCTGGGTAGACTCCTCAAAGTTTCCGAGGACCTGGTAAATATCTGCCATCCATGCCCACTCCTTAGTAAAGAATTGCGGATGCTCACTACCACTCCGCCGCCCATGTTGCAGCTGGTATTCCACTATTGCTCTACACTGCTCGTACAGCCTGGCCAACGTGCAGCGTAGAATTCCAGCATGTGGGCATGTCACACAGCAGTCGGTGCTCGGCAGCTGAAACCGACGTTGCAGAGTCCTCAGGGTGGCAGCGTCCGTGGTGGACTTGCGGAAATGTGCGCAGATGCGGCGCACCTTGCTGAGCAGGTCAGACAAGTAGGGGTAGTTTTTCAGAAACCGCTGAACCACCACATTGAAGATGTGGGCCAGGCATGGCATGTGTGTGAGGCTGCCGATCTGCAGAGCCGCCACCAGGTTACGTCTGTTTCACACACGACCACGCCCAGTTGGAGGCTCAGCGGCGAAAGCCAGAGGTCGTTCTGTTCTGTCAGACCCTGCAGCAGATCGGGGGCCATGTGCCTCTTGTCACCTAAGCTGATTAGTTTCAGCACGGCCTGCTGACGCTTGCCCACCGCTGTGCTGCCACGCCGCATGTTACCGACTTCTGGCGACGTGCTCACAGGGTTTGGGGAGGGTTTGGAGGAGGTGGCATAAAACGCTGCAGATACCAGCACGAAGGTAGGACCCGATATTCTGGGGGTGGGTAGGACGTGAGCGGTCCCAGGCTCTGACTCGGTCCCAGTCTCCACCAAGTTCACTCAATGTGCCGTCAGGGAGATATAGTGGCCCTGCCCGCCAGTACTTGTCCACATGTCCGAGGTTAAGTGGACCTTCCCAGTGACAGCGTTGGTGAGGGCACGATTTATGTTGCGGGAGACATGCTGGTGTAGGGCTGGGACGGCTGGGATGCTGCCGCCATCATGTTTTTGAAAGCCTTCGTTTCCACAAGCCTGTACGGCAGCATCTCCAGGCTGATCAATTTGGCAATGTGCACATTTAAAGCTTGTGCATGCGGGTGGGTGGCGGTGTATTTGCGCTTTCGCTCCAACACTTGTGTTAGCGACAGCTGGACGCTGCGCTGGGAGACATTGATGGATGCGGTGGAGGACAGTGGAGGTGTGGGTGCAGGCCGGGAGGCGCTCGTGCCTGTGTCCTGGGAGGGGGATTGGATCTGTGTGGCAGACTGGGGCACAGGGGAAGAGGCAGTGGTGTGACCCGGAGGCGGTGAACGGCCTTCGCCCCACCTTGTGGGGTGCTTGGCCATCATATGCCTGCGCATGCTGGTGGTGGTGAGGCCGGTAGTGGTGGCTCCCCGGCTGATCTTGGCGCGACACAGGTTGCACACCACTGTTTGTCGGTCGTCTGCGCTCCCACTAAAAAACATCCACACCTTTGAACACCTAGCCATCTGCACGGAGGCTTGCCACGAGGGGGTGGTTTGGGAAACAGTTGGGGGATTCTTCGATCTGGCCCTGCCTCTCCCCCTGGCCACCCCACTGCCTCTTCCAACCTGTTCTGCTGCTGCACTTGCCTCCCCCTCTGAAGACCTGTCCTCAGTAGGCTTAGCAAGCCAGGTGGGGTCAGTCACCTCATCTACCCGCAGCTCTTCCTCCGAATCCTCTGTGCGCTCCTCCCTCGGACTTACTGCCCTTACTACTAACTCACTGACAGACAGCTGTGTCTCATCATCATCATCATCCTCACCCACAAAAAGCTCTTGAGACAGTTGCTGGAAGTCCCCAGCCTCATCACGTGTACTCTGGGAACTTTCCAAAGGTTGGGCATCGGTCACGACAAACTCCTCAGGTGAGAGAGGAACGAGTTTTTCCCACTCATGGCAGGGGCCCGAGAACAGTTCCTGGGAGTCTGCCTGCTCATCAGAATGTGTCATTTTCATGGAGTGAGGAGGCTGGGAGAAGAAGGAGCAGCAGCCCGAGGATTCAGAGTTGCAGTCCCTAGGCCAGGAGTAGTGGACTGCGTAGAAGACTGGGTGGTCAATACATCGCTGGATGCATTTTCTGCCATCCACGACAGGACCTGCTCGCACTGCTCTGTTTGTAATAAAGGTCTACCATGCGGACCCATAAATTGTGATATGAAGCTGGGGACCCCAGAAGCTTGCCTCTCTCCTAATCCCGCAGCAGCCGGCTGTGATTCCCCCACAACTAGGAACTCGGCCTATGCCCACACCCTCACTTGGACGTCCGCGTCCTCGACCCTTACCCCTACCCCTCATCATGGGGGATTAGGAATAAAGCAGGGCCCAAATAAATGACCCCACTGTACAGCACTGACAACTGTGGTTTAATTCACCGCACACAGAGACTGTAGATAGCGGAGGCTCTATGCTGTGACTTGTGTCTTGCGCTGATACCTAGGGGTAATTTACCGCTCGCAGAGACTTGTAGATAATAGAGGCTGTGTGGAGGGGAGAAGACTCTAAAGCCAGTGGATAGTGCTGGTAACTGCGGCAATCTCAACCCCCCCAAGGAAAGGGTATAGTGGGACGCTCTGCACAGCGGCAGAGCTGAAATACTTTGCAGTGGCCCCGGTAATATTACAGTACTGTTTAGCGGTGAGACCTCTGTCTAATGCACTGCAGACACAGAACGGTATAACTGAAGTCGTTCGCAGCAGGCTAGGAAATGAAAGAGAGCAGTTTCACGGTGAGAGCGGGCTTGTACGGTACTGCAGGCTGAGAACGCTATTACTGACAGGCTGGGAACAGGCCTAGATGCGTAATGCAAAAATTGATGCATTACTACTCCCAGCCAGCCACAACTATAATGCACACGGTCAGATGTGGCCCTAAGAAGGACCGTTGGGGTTCTTGAACACAGGATCCTACTCTAACACTTTCCCTATATCAGCAGCAGCACTTTCCCTATACTCTGCATAATACACTGCAGACTGAGAACACTATAGCTGTAATGACCTGCACGGCCCGAGATGCTTAAAAAAAAAAAAGGTGCACTACTGCTCCCAGCCAGCCACAACAGTAATGCACACGATGTGGAGTAGCCCTAAGACAGACCGTTGGGGTTCTTGAAGAGTAGATCCTACTCTAACACTCTCCCTATATCACCAGCAGCACTTTCCCTAACCTCTGCCAGCGTCTGTCTGAGGCGAGCCACGGGCGGGACCAGTTTAAGTACTCGGCGGTCACCTAATCTCGCCAGCCACTCACTACTGTGGGGTGGGATAGGGCTGGTACGTCACAGCAGGAAGTGGTACTGCCATCCCCGCATGTCTATTGGCTAGAAAATGGCGCTAAACTTGCAGGGAATTAATGCAATTAAGTTGAGTACCGCGTGGTGTTCATCTCGAGTAACGGGCATCTCGAGTACCCTAATGCTGGAACGAGCATCAAGCTCAGACGAGTACACTCGCTCATCTCTAATGTCCATGTATAGAGGTGATCTCCACGACTCATGTCTATGTATAGAGGTGATCTCCACAAATCATGTCCATGTATAGAGGTGATCTCCACGAATCATGTCCATGCATAGAGGTGATCTCCGCTACTCATGTCCATGTATAAAGGTGATCTCCACGACTCATGTCCATGTATAGAGGTGATCTCCATGACTCATGTCCATGTATAGAGGTGATCTCCATGACTCATGTCCATGTATAGAGGTGATCTCCACTACTCATGTCCATGTATACGGGTGATCTCCACTATCATGTCCATGTATAGAGGTGATCTCCACGACTCATGTCCATGTATACGGGTGATCTCCAAGACTCATATCTATGTATAAAGGTGATCTCCACGACTCATGTCCATGTATAAAGGTAATCTCCACGACTGATGTCCATGTATAGAGGTGATCTCCACGACTGATGTCCATGTATATAGGGGATCTTCACGACTGATGTCCATGTATAGAGGTGATCTCCACGACTCATGTCCATGTATAGAGGTGATCTCCACTACTCATGTCCATGTATAGAGGTGATCTCCACGAATCATGTCCATGCATAGAGGTGATCTCCGCTACTCATGTCCATGTATAAAGGTGATCTCCACGACTCATGTCCATATATAGAGGTGATCTCCATGACTCATGTCCATGTATAAAGGTGATCTCCACGACTCATGTCCATGTATAGAGGTGATCTCCATGACTCATGTCCATGTATAGAGGTGATCTCCACTACTCATGTCCATGTATACGGGTGATCTCCACTACTCATGTCCATGTATACGGGTGATCTCCAAGACTCATATCTATGTATAAAGGTGATCTCCACGACTCATGTCCATGTATAAAGGTGATCTCCACGACTGATGTCCATGTATAGAGGTGATCTCCACGACTGATGTCCATGTATATAGGGGATCTTCACGACTGATGTCCATGTATAGAGGTGATCTCCACGACTCATGTCCATGTAGAGAGGTGATCTGCACGGCTCATGTCCATGTATACGGGGGATCTCCACGACTCATGTCTATGCATTGAGGTGATCTCTATGAGTCATCTCCATGTATACGGGTGATCTCCACGACTCATGTCCATGTATAGAGGTGATCTCCACGACTCATGTGCATGTATACAGGTGATCTGCAGGATTGATGTCCATGTATAGAGGTGATCTGCAGGATTGATGTCCATGTATAGAGGTGATCTCCACGACTGATAACCATGTATAGAGGGGATCTCCACGACTGATGTCCATGTATAGAGGTGATCTCCACGACTGATGTCCATGTATATAGGGGATCTCCACGACAGATGTTTATGTATATAGGTGATCTCCACGACTCATGTCCACGTAGAGAGGTGATCTCCACGGCTCATGTCTATGTATAGAGGTGATCTCCGCGACTCATGTCTATGCATAGAGGTGATCTCCACGACTCATGTCCGAGTATAGAGGTGATCTCTACGGCTCATGTCCACGTAGAGGGGTTATCTCCACGATTCATGTCCATGTATACGGGTGAACTCCACAACTCATGTCTATGTATAGGGGTGATCTCCGCGACTGATGTCTATACATAGAGGTGATCTTCACGACGCATGTCTATGTATAGAGGTGATCTCCACGACTCATGTCCATGTATACGGGTGATCTCCACGACTCATGTCCATGTATAGAGGTGATCTCCACAACTGATGTCCATGTATAGAGGTGATCTCCACGACTGATGTCCATGTATATAGGGAATCTCCACGACTGATGTTTATGTATATAGGTGATCTCCACGACTCATGTCCACGTAGAGAGGTGATCTCCACGGCTCATGTCCATGTAGAGAGGTGATCTCCATGACTCATGTCCATGTATACGAGTGATGTCCACGACTCATGTCTATGTATAGAGGTGATCTCCACGACTCATGTCCATGTATACGAGTGATGTCCACGACTCATGTCTATGTATAGAGGTGATCTCCGCGACTCATGTCTATGTATAGAGGTGATCTCCGCGACTCATGTCTATGCTTAGAGGTGATCTCCACGACTCATGTCCGTGTATAGAGGTGATCTCCATGGCTCATGTCCAGGTAGAGGGGTTATTTCCACGATTCATGTCAATGAATACGGGTGAACTCCACGACTCATGTCTATGTATAGAGATGATCTCCGCGACTCATGTCTATGCATAGAGGTGATCTTCACGACGCATGTCCACGTAGAGAGGTAATCTCCAAGACTCATGTCCATGTATACGGGTGATCTCCACGACTCATGTCCATGTATAGAGGTGATCTCCACAACTGATTTCCATGTATAGAGGTGACCTCCGCGACTCATGTCCATGTAGAGAGGTGATCTCCATGACTGATGTCCATGTAGAGAGGTGATCTTAATGACTGAACCATGTATAGAGATGATCTCCACGACTGATGTCCATGTAGAGAGGTGATCTCCATGAATCATGTCCATGTATAGAGATGATCTCCACGACTGATGTCCATGTATAGAGGTGATCTCCACAAATCATGTCCATGCATAGAGTTTATCTCCACGACTGATGTCCATGTAGAGAGGTGATCTCCATGAATCATGTCCATGTATAGAGGTGATCTCCACGACTGATGTACATGTATAGAGGTGATCTCCACAAATCATGTCCATGCATAGAGGTGATCTCCACTACTCATGTCCATGTATAGAGGTGATCTCCACGACTCATGTCCATGTAGAGAGGTAATCTCCACGATTCATGTCCATGTATACGGGTGATCTCCATGACTCATGTCCATGTAGAAAGATGATCTCCATGACTGATCTCCATGTATAAAGGTGGGCTCCATGACTGATATACATGTATAAAGGTGATCTCCATGACTGATGTCCATGTATAGAGGTGATCTCCATGACTGATGTCCATGTATAAAGGTGATCTCCACGACTCATGTCCATGTATAGAGGTGATCTCCTTGACTGATGTCCACGTATAGAGGTGATCTCCACAACTGATGTCCATATTTATAGGTGATCTTCACGACTGATGTCCCTGTATAGAGGTCATCTCCACGACTCATGTCCATGTAGAGAGGTGATCTCCATGGCTCATGTCCATGTAGAGAGGTGATCTCCATGACTCATGTCTATTTAGAGAGGTGATCTCCCCGACTCATGTCTATGTATAGAGGTGACCTCCGCGACTCATGTCCATGTAGAGAGGTGATCTCCATGACTGATGTCTATGTAGAGAGGTGATCTTAATGACTGAACCATGTATAGAGGTGATCTTCATGACGCATGTCCACGTAGAGAGGTGATCTCCACGACTCATGTCCATGTATATGGGTGATATCCACGACTCATGTCCATGTATAGAGGTGATCTCCGTGGCTCATGTCCATGTAGAGAGGGGATCTCCATGGCTCATGTCCATGTAGAGAGGTGATCTCCCCGACTCATGTCCATGTATAGAAGTGATCTCCGCGACTCTTGTCTATGCATAGAGGTGATCTCCACGACTCATGTCCATGTAAAGAGGTAATCTCCACGACTCATGTCCATGTATACGGGTGATCTGCTCGACTCATGTCCATGTAGAGAGGTGATCTTCACAACTCATGTCTATGTATAGAGGTGATCTCCATGACTCATGTCCATGTATAGGGGTGATCTCCATGACTCATGTCCATGTATAAAGGTGATCTCCACGACTCATGTCCATGTATAGAGGTGATCTCCATGACTCATGTCCATGTATAGAGGTGATCTCCACTACTCATGTCCATGTATACGGGTGATCTCCACTACTCATGTCCATGTATACGGGTGATCTCCAAGACTCATATCTATGTATAAAGGTGATCTCCACGACTCATGTCCATGTATAAAGGTAATCTCCACGACTGATGTCCATGTATAGAGGTGATCTCCACGACTGATGTCCATGTATATAGGGGATCTTCACGACTGATGTCCATGTATAGAGGTGATCTCCACGACTCATGTCCATGTATAGAGGTGATCTCCACTACTCATGTCCATGTATAGAGGTGATCTCCACGAATCATGTCCATGCATAGAGGTGATCTCCGCTACTCATGTCCATGTATAAAGGTGATCTCCACGACTCATGTCCATGTATAGAGGTGATCTCCATGACTCATGTCCATGTATAAAGGTGATCTCCACGACTCATGTCCATGTATAGAGGTGATCTCCATGACTCATGTCCATGTATAGAGGTGATCTCCACTACTCATGTCCATGTATACGGGTGATCTCCACTACTCATGTCCATGTATACGGGTGATCTCCAAGACTCATATCTATGTATAAAGGTGATCTCCACGACTCATGTCCATGTATAAAGGTAATCTCCACGACTGATGTCCATGTATAGAGGTGATCTCCACGACTGATGTCCATGTATATAGGGGATCTTCACGACTGATGTCCATGTGTAGAGGTGATCTCCACGACTCATGTCCATGTAGAGAGGTGATCTGCACGGCTCATGTCCATGTATACGGGGGATCTCCACGACTCATGTCTATGCATTGAGGTGATCTCTATGAGTCATCTCCATGTATACGGGTGATCTCCACGACTCATGTCCATGTATAGAGGTGATCTCCACGACTCATGTGCATGTATAGAGGCGATCTCCGTGACTCATGTCCATGTATACGGGTGATCTCCAAGACTCATGTCCATGTATAGAGGTGATCTGCAGGATTGATGTCCATGTATAGAGGTGATCTCCACGACTGATAACCATGTATAGAGGGGATCTCCACGACTGATGTCCATGTATAGAGGTGATCTCCACGACTGATGTCCATGTATATAGGGGATCTCCACGACTCATGTCCACGTAGAGAGGTGATCTCCACGGCTCATGTCTATGCATAGAGGTGATCTCCGCGACTCATGTCTATGCATAGAGGTGATCTCCACGACTCATGTCCGTGTATAGAGGTGATCTCTACGGCTCATGTCCACGTAGAGGGGTTATCTCCACGATTCATGTCCATGTATACGGGTGAACTCCACAACTCATGTCTATGTATAGGGGTGATCTCCGCGACTGATGTCTATACATAGAGGTGATCTTCACGACGCATGTCTATGTATAGAGGTGATCTCCACGACTCATGTCCATGTATACGGGTGATCTCCACGACTCATGTCCATGTATAGAGGTGATCTCCACAACTGATGTCCATGTATAGAGGTGATCTCCACGACTGATGTCCATGTATATAGGGAATCTCCACGACTGATGTTTATGTATATAGGTGATCTCCACGACTCATGTCCACGTAGAGAGGTGATCTCCACGGCTCATGTCCATGTAGAGAGGTGATCTCCACGACTCATGTCCATGTATACGAGTGATGTCCACGACTCATGTCTATGTATAGAGGTGATCTCCACGACTCATGTCCATGTATACGAGTGATGTCCACGACTCATGTCTATGTATAGAGGTGATCTCCGCGACTCATGTCTATGTATAGAGGTGATCTCCGCGACTCATGTCCATGTATACGAGTGATGTCCACGACTCATGTCTATGTATAGAGGTGATCTCCACGACTCATGTCCATGTATACGAGTGATGTCCACGACTCATGTCTATGTATAGAGGTGATCTCCGCGACTCATGTCTATGTATAGAGGTGATCTCCGCGACTCATGTCTATGCTTAGAGGTGATCTCCACGACTCATGTCCGTGTATAGAGGTGATCTCCATGGCTCATGTCCAGGTAGAGGGGTTATTTCCACGATTCATGTCAATGAATACGGGTGAACTCCACGACTCATGTCTATGTATAGAGATGATCTCCGCGACTCATGTCTATGCATAGAGGTGATCTTCACGACGCATGTCCACGTAGAGAGGTAATCTCCAAGACTCATGTCCATGTATACGGGTGATCTCCACGACTCATGTCCATGTATAGAGGTGATCTCCACAACTGATTTCCATGTATAGAGGTGACCTCCGCGACTCATGTCCATGTAGAGAGGTGATCTCCATGACTGATGTCCATGTAGAGAGGTGATCTTAATGACTGAACCATGTATAGAGATGATCTCCACGACTGATGTCCATGTAGAGAGGTGATCTCCATGAATCATGTCCATGTATAGAGATGATCTCCACGACTGATGTCCATGTAGAGAGGTTATCTCCATGTATCATGTCCATGTATAGAGGTGATCTCCACGACTGATGTACATGTATAGAGGTGATCTCCACAAATCATGTCCATGCATAGAGGTGATCTCCACTACTCATGTCCATGTATAGAGGTGATCTCCACGACTCATGTCCATGTAGAGAGGTAATCTCCACGATTCATGTCCATGTATACGGGTGATCTCCATGACTCATGTCCATGTAGAAAGATGATCTCCATGACTGATCTCCATGTATAAAGGTGATCTCCATGACTGATGTCCATGTATAGAGGTGATCTCCATGACTGATGTCCATGTATAAAGGTGATCTCCACGACTCATGTCCATGTATAGAGGTGATCTCCTTGACTGATGTCCACGTATAGAGGTGATCTCCACAACTGATGTCCATATTTATAGGTGATCTTCACGACTGATGTCCCTGTATAGAGGTCATCTCCACGACTCATGTCCATGTAGAGAGGTGATCTCCATGGCTCATGTCCATGTAGAGAGGTGATCTCCATGACTCATGTCTATTTAGAGAGGTGATCTCCCCGACTCATGTCTATGTATAGAGGTGACCTCCGCGACTCATGTCCATGTAGAGAGGTGATCTCCATGACTGATGTCTATGTAGAGAGGTGATCTTAATGACTGAACCATGTATAGAGGTGATCTTCATGACGCATGTCCACGTAGAGAGGTGATCTCCACGACTCATGTCCATGTATATGGGTGATATCCACGACTCATGTCCATGTATAGAGGTGATCTCCATGGCTCATGTCCATGTATAGAGGTGATCTCCATGGCTCATGTCCATGTAGAGAGGGGATCTCCATGGCTCATGTCCATGTAGAGAGGTGATCTCCCCGACTCATGTCCATGTATAGAAGTGATCTCCGCGACTCATGTCCATGTAAAGAGGTAATCTCCACGACTCATGTCCATGTATACGGGTGATCTGCACGACTCATGTCCATGTAGAGAGGTGATCTTCACAACTCATGTCTATGTATAGAGGTGATCTCCATGACTCATGTCCATGTATAGGGGTGATCTCCATGACTCATGTCCATGTATAGGGGTGATCTCCACGACTCAGGTTCATGTAGAGAGGTGATCTCCATGACTGATGTCCATGTATAAAACTGATCTCCACGACTCATGTCCATGTATATAGGTGATCTCCACGACTGATGTCCATGTAGAGAGGTGATCTCCATGAATGATGTCCTTGTATTAGCTCTTTAACGCAACAGAATATAAACTCATGTCCTGTGGATGACACAGGTTCAGAAGTGATGCTGCACCGTCCTGCAGTGGTCTACCGCTGCAGCAGTGGGGATGCATGAGGACAGCAACCCCTCTGTGATGTCATCGATGTAATTGCAGAATGCCGATGGGCTGCCATGGCAACAGGACACCAGCTACAGGTGACCCGGCTTGCCAATGATTATTATTAGAGATGAGCGAGCACCAAAATGCTCGGGTGCTCGTTACTCGGGACGAAATTATCGCGATGCTCGAGGGTTCGTTTCGAGTAACGAACCCCATTGAAGTCAATGGGCGACCCAAGCATTTTTGTATATCGCCGATGCTCGCTAAGGTTTTCATTTGTGAAAATCTGGGCAATTCAAGAAAGTGATGGGAACGACACAGCAACGGATAGGGCAGTCGAGGGACTACATGTTGGGCTGCATCTCAAGTTCCCAGGTCCCACTATTAAGCCACAATAGCGGCAAGAGTGGGCCCCCCCCCCAACAACTTTTACTTCTGAAAAGCCCTCATTAGCAATGCATACCTTAGCTAAGCACCACACTACCTCCAACAAAGCACAATCACTGCCTGCATGACACTCCGCTGCCACTTCTCCTGGGTTACATGCTGCCCAACCCCCCCCCGCACGACGCAGTGTCCACAGCACACACCAAAGTGTCCCTGCGCAGCCTTCAGCTGCACTCATGCCACACCACACTCATGTCTATTTAGAAGTGCGTCTGCCATGAGGAGGAACCGCAGGCACACACTGCAGAGGGTTGGCACGGCTAGGCAGCGACCCTCTTTAAAAGGGGCGGGGCGATAGCCCACAATGCTGTACAGAAGCAATGAGAAATATAATCCTGTGCCACCGCCATCAGGAGCTGCACACGTGGGCATAGCAATGGGGAACCTATGTGCCACACACTATTCATTCTGTCAAGGTGTCTACATGCCCCAGTCAGACCGCGGTTTTTTATAAATAGTCACAGGCAGGTACAACTCCGCAATGGGAATTCCGTGTGCACCCACAGCATGGGTGGCTCCCTGGAATCCACCGGCTGTACATAAATGTAGCCCATTGCAGTGCCCATCACAGCTGAGGTAACATCCGATTAAATGCAGGTGGGCTTCGGCCCACACTGCATGCCCCAGTCAGACTGGGGTTCTTTAGAAGTGGACACATGCAGTTACAACTCCCTGTGGACCCACAGCATGGGAGGGTGCCAGGAAGCCACCGGCGGTACATAAATATATCCCATTGCATTGCCCATCACAGCTGATGTAACGTCAGCTGTAATGCAGGTGGGCAAAAAATTAATTGGATTACACTGTAGGCGAGGGCCCACAAAAATTGGTGTACCAACAGTACTAATGTACGTCAGAAAAATTGCCCATGGCCAACCAAGATGGCAGGTGAAACCCATTAATCGCTTTGGTTAATGTGGCTTAAGTGGTAACTAGGCCTGGAGGCAGCCCAGTTAAAATAAAAATTGGTTGAGGTGAAAGTTCCAACGCTTTAATGAGCATTGAAACGTATAAAAATTGTTTACAAAAATTATATGACTGAGCCTTGTGGGCCTAAGAAAAATTGCCCGTTCAGCGTGATTACGTGAGGTTTCAGGAGGAGGAGCAGGAGGAGGAGGAGGAATATTATACACAGATTGATGAAGCAGAAATGTCCCCGTTTTGGATGGTGAGAGAGAACGATGCTTCCATCCGCGGGTGCAGCCTACGTATTGCTTAGGTATCGCTGCTGTCCGCTGGTGGAGAAGAGAAGTCTGGGGAAATCCAGGCTTTGTTCATCTTGATGAGTGTAAGCCTGTCGGCACTGTCGGTTGACAGGTGGGTACGCTTATCCGTGATGATTCCCCCAGCCGCACTAAACACCCTCTCTGACAACACGCTAGCCGCAGGACAAGCAAGCACCTCCAGGGCATACAGCGCGAGTTCAGGCCACGTGTCCAGCTTCGACACCCAGTAGTTGTAGGGGGCAGAGGCGTCACGGAGGACGGTCGTGCGATCGGCTACGTACTCCCTCACCATCCTTTTACAGTGCTCCCGCCAGCTCAGCCTTGACTGGGGAGCGGTGACACAGACTTGCTGGGGAGCCATAAAGCTGGCAAAGGCCTTGGAGAATCTTCCCCTGCCTGCGCTGTACATGCTGCCTGATCTCCGCACCTCCCCTGCTACCTGGCCCTCGGAACTGCACCTTCTGCCACTAGCGCTGTCGGATGGGAATGTTACCATCAGTTTGTCCGCCAGGGTCCTGTGGTATAGCATCACTCTCGAACCCCTTTCCTCTTCGGGTATGAGAGTGGGCAGGTTCTCCTTATAGCGTGGGTCGAGCAGTGTGTACACCCAGTAATCCGTAGTGGCCAGAATGCGTGTAACGCGAGGGTCTTGAGAAAGGCATCCTAACATGAAGTCAGCCATGTGTGCCAGGGTACCTGTACGCAACACATGGCTGTTCTCACTAGGAAGATCACTTTCAGGATCCTCCTCCTCCTCCGGCCATACACGCTGAAAGGATGACAGGCAAGCAGCATGGGTACCCTCAGCAGTGGGCCAAGCTGTCTCTTCCCCCTCCTCCTCATGGTCCTCCCCCTCCTCCTCAACGCGCTGAGATATAGACAGGAGGGTGCTCTGACTATCCAGCGACATACTGTCTTCCCCCGCCTCCGTTTCCGAGTGCAAAGCGTCTGCCTTTATGCTTTGCAGGGAACTTCTCAAGAGGCATAGCAGAGGAATGGTGACGCTAATGATTGCAGCATCCCCGCTCACCATCTTGGTAGACTCCTCAAAGTTTCCAAGGACCTGGCAGAGGGCTGCCAACCAGGCCCACTCTTCTGTAAAGAATTGAGGAGGCTGACTCCCACTGCGCCGCCCATGTTGGAGTTGGTATTCCACTATAGCTCTACGCTGCTCATAGAGCCTGGCCAACATGTGGAGCGTAGAGTTCCACCGTGTGGGCACGTCGCACAGCAGTCGGTGCACTGGCAGATTAAACCGATATTGCAGGGTCCGCAGGGCGGCAGCGTCCGTCTTGGACTTGCGGAAATGTGCGCTGACCCGGCGCACCTTTCCGAGCAGGTCTGACAAGCGTGGGTAGCTTTTCAGAAAGCGCTGAACCACCAAATTAAAGACGTGGGCCAGGCATGGCACGTGCGTGAGGCTGCCGAGCTGCAGAGCCGCCACCAGGTTACGGCCGTTGTCACACACGACCATGCCCGGTTGGAGGCTCAGCGGCGAAAACCAGCGATCGGTCTGCTCTGTCAGACCCTGCAGCAGTTCGTGGGCCGTGTGCCTCTTATCTCCTAAGCTGAGTAGTTTCAGCACGGCCTGCTGATGCTTGCCCACCGCTGTGCTGCCACGCCGCGCGACACCGACTGCTGGCGACGTGCTGCTGCTGACACATCTTGATTGCGAGACAGAGGTTGCGTTGGAGGAGGAGGAGGAGGAGGGTGGTTTAGTGGAGGAAGCATACACTGCCGCAGATACCAGCACCGAGCTGGGGCCCGCAATTCTGGGGGTGGGTAGGACGTGAGCGGTCCCAGGCTCTGACTCTGTCCCAGCCTCCACTAAATTCACCCAATGTGCCGTCAGGGAGATATAGTGGCCCTGCCCGCCTGTGCTTGTCCACGTGTCCGTTGTTAAGTGGACCTTGGCAGTAACCGCGTTGGTGAGGGCGCGTACAATGTTGCGGGAGACGTGGTCGTGCAGGGCAGGGACGGCACATCGGGAAAAGTAGTGGCGACTGGGATCCGAGTAGCGCGGGGCCGCCGACGACATCATGCTTTTGAAAGCCTCCGTTTCCACAACCCTATACGGCAGCATCTCCAGGCTGATCAATTTGGCTATGTGCATGTTTAACGCTTGAGCGTGCGGGTGCGTGGCGGCGTATTTGCGCTTGCGCTCAAACAGTTGCGCTAGCGACGTCTGGACGCTGCGCTGAGAGACATTGCTGGATGGGGCCGAGGACAGCGGAGGTGAGGGTGTGGGTGCAGGCTGGTAGGCACTCGTGCCTGTGTCCTCAGAGGGGGGTTGGATCTCAGTGGCAGGTTGGGGCACAGGGGGAGAGGCAGTGGTGCAAACCGGAGGCGGTGAACGGCCTTCGTCCCACCTTGTGGGGTGCTTGGCCATCATATGCCTGCGCATGCTGGTGGTGGTGGCTCCCCAGCTGATCTTGGCGCGACAAAGGTTGCACACCACTGTTCGTCGGTCGTCAGGCATCTCTGTGAAAAACTGCCACACCTTAGAGCACCTTGGCCTCTGCAGGGTGGCATGGCGCGAGGGGGCGCTTTGGGAAACAGTTGGTGGATTATTCGGTCTGGCCCTGCCTCTACCTCTGGCCACCGCACTGGCTCGGCCTGTGCCCACACCCTGACTTAGGCCTCCGCGTCCTCGCCCGCGTCCACGTCCTCTAAGCCTACCCCTACCCCTCAGCATGCTGTATTACCAGTAGTGCAGAAACAGAACGCTGTAATTAAATGTGCCGCTTATTGGCCTGTGGTTGGAGGCTGACTTCGCTTACGGAACGCACAGCAGAGAGAGGAAAGAATTTTGCGCAAGCCTGCTGTAACACTTAGCTGGCTGCGTATGAATTAGGACAACTACCCCCAGCAGAGACCCAGTACACTGAGGACGGTCACAGGCAGCCCAAATAGATTTTTTTTCCCAAATGTTTTTGGAAAGGCCCACTGCCTATATTCAATAAATATGTCTTCTGTCCCTGCCTCACCACTACTGGCCCTGGACAATGTAAAATTACTGCAGGACGCAATGCTCTGCACGGCCGATATACAAAAAAAAAAAAAGTGCAACACTGCAAAAAGCAGCCTCCACAGTACTGCACACGGTTAGATGTGGCCCTAAGAAGGACCATTGGGGTTCTTGAAAGTGAAAGTAACTCGAACATCGCGTGGTACTCGTTACGAGTAACGAGCATCTCGAACACCCTAATACTCGAACGAGTATCAAGCTCGGACGAGTACGTTCGCTCATCTCTAATTATTATCGCTATTACAAGCAATAAGGCATTGCAGTATAGAAGTCCTGCAATGCCTTATCATAGCTGCTCTATTGTCCAAGTCCTACAGAGACATAAAGAGTGTAAGAAAACAAATATATGTAAAATTAACTACAACAACAAAAATGTTTTCCTCATTTTCCCCTTTGTAGAAAAAAATGTTAAATTTAAGAGAAACCCCACATATTTGGCATAATCGCATCCGTAATAACCTGCACTATGAATTGAACACACTATTTATCCTGTGCAGCAAAAGAAAACAGATGCAGAATGCTTTTTTTGCTCATTCTACCCCCAAAAAAGCTATTAAGTCTCCTCTCAGCCTTCTCTTCTGCTAAACATTCCCAGATCCTTTACCCGTTCCTCATAGGACATGATTTGCAGACCGCTCACCATCTTGGTAACTCTTCTCTGAACTTGCTCCAGTTTGCCTATGTCTTATTTAAAGTGGAGTGCCCAGAACTGGACCCAGTTTTCCAGATGAGGTCTGACTAAGGAAAAATAGAGGGGGATAATGACCTCACGTGATTTAGACTCTATGCTTCTCTTAATACATCCCAGAATTGTGTTTGCCTTTTTGGCTGCTGCATCACATTGTTGACTCATGTTCAGTCTATGATCTATTAGTATACCCAAGTCTTTTTCACATGTGCTGCTGCTTAGCCCAATTCCTCCCATTCTCTATGTGCTTTCCTCATGTTTCTTGCCCAGATGTCAGACTACATTTCTCCTTGTTAAATACCATTCTGTTAGTCGCCGACCACTGTACAAGCTTTTCTAGATCTTTTTGAATCCTCTCTCTTCCCTAGTGTTAGCTATCCCTCCTCGCTTTGTGTTGTCGGCAGATTTGATCAGTTTCCCATCAATTCCCTCCTCCAGATCATTTATAACAATGTTGACCAACACTGGGCCTAGGACAGAGCCTTGTGGTCCCCACTTGATACATTCTTCCACTTGGATGTGCAGCCATTTAAGACCACTCTTTGAGTACGATCACTCAGCCAGTTGTGAATCCACCTAACAGTTACCTTGTCAATCCAAGATTTGATCATTTTTTCAATAAGTATGGTATGAGATACTTTCACAAATGCTTTACTAAGGTCAAGATATACTATATCCACCGCATTTACCTGATCAACCCAGCCGGTGATTCTGTCATAGAAGGACATTAGATTAGTCTGACATGACTTGTTTGTTATAAACCCATGCTGGCTCTGGTTAATTACTCCATTCTCATCCAAGTACTTGCATACATGCTGTTTAATAATCTGTTCAAAGATCTTTCCCGGTATAGAAGTCAGGCTCACAGGCCGGTAGTTTCCTGATCCACCTTCTTCCATTTTTTGAAGATAGGGACAACATTTGCCCTTTTCCAATCTTCTGGGACTTCTGTTCTCCAGAAATTTTCACAGATTATGGCGAGTGGTTCAGCAATTACCTCCACTGCTTCCTTTAGTATCCTAGGATGTAATTCATCTGGACCTTGAGACTTGGATTCATGTAAGTTAGCTATATGTTCCCTCACCATCTCTCTGCTTACAGATAGCCTGCATTCTTTTATTCCCCCAATAGCACAGGGAAGATCAGCTGATGTTACATCTAGTTTCTGAGAGAAAACAGATACAAAATAGGAATTTAACAGTCCGTCCTTCTCACCATCATTCTTATTCAATTCACCATTTTCATCCTGTAAGCATTGTTTTGCCAACTGGCAAACAACAAGTTCGGGTATGGCTTTAAAGAAGGACAGATGGGTGGATACAACGCAATGTATTAATCTTATGAAGTCGTGCTTACTTTAGAGATACTGAGGAAAAACATATGTTCACCATTTTGCATAATTCTCTGCGTTACCCAGGAAACACCACGTGGAGGTAACCATGCGACGTTTCCTTTATATAAAATGACATCAGGAAGTGAGAGAATTAGATTACGTACATAAAAGTTGGACAATAATTCTTTTGCGCTTAGAATTGAATAATCGAGTTGGGACCTATTAACTTTTCATATTTATGACACAATCAATGCTTGAGCCAAATTTCATGTTTCTATGACATTGGGAAGTGAGAGATTTAGATTATGTACGTAAAATTTGAACGCTAATTCTTTTGCGCATAGAATTGAATAATGGAGTTGGGACCCATTCGCTTTTCCTATTTATGACATAATCAATGCTTGTGCCAAATTTCAGTTTCTATGACACCAGAAAGTGAGAAAATTAGATTCCGTACGTAAAATTTGGACGCTAATTCTTTTGCGCTAGAATTGAATAATCGAGTTGGGACCCATTAGCTTTTCCTACTTATGACATAATTAATGCTCGTACCAAATTTCCCGTTTCTATGACACCGGAAAGTGAGAAAATTCCATTCCGCATGTAAAATTTCGACGCCAATTCTTTTGCGCTAGAATTGAATAATCGAGTTGGGACCCATTCGCTTTCCCTATTTATGACATAATCAATGCTCCTGCCAAATTTTATGTTTCTATGACACCGGAAAGTGAGAAAATTACATTCCGCACGTAAAATTTGGACGCTAATTCTTTTGCGCTAGAATTGAATAATCGAGTTGGGACCCATTAGCTTTTCCTATTTATGACATAATCAATGCTCCTGCCAAATTTCAAGTTTCTATGACATTGGGAAGTGAGAGATTTAGATTATGTACATAAAATTTTGACGCCAATTCTTTTGCGCATAGAATTGAATAATCGAGTTGGGACCTATTTACTTTTCCTATTTATGACATAATCAATGCTCATGCCAAATTTCCCGTTTCTATGACATTGGGAAGTGAGTGATTTAGATTATGTACGTTAAATTTCGACGCCAATTCTTTTGCGCTAGAATTGAATAATCGAGTTGGGACCCATTAGCTTTTCCTATTTTGGAGATAATCTATGCTCATGCCAAATTTCATGTTTCTACGACATCGGGAAGTTGGAGAACTTTTGGCCAGTCAGTCAGTCAGTCAGTCAGTGAGTCAGTTAGGGCTTTAAGCTTTATATATATAGACTAGCTGATATACCCGGCTTCGCCGGAGTTAATTTGGTACTGGTGTTTATCTGATGTTCACACGGAAAATCTTATGAAGTCGTGGTTACTTTAGAGATACCGAGGAAAAAAATATGTTCACCATTTTGCATAGTTCTCTGCGTTACCCAGGAAACACCACGGGGAGGTAACCATGCAACGCTTCCTTCATATAAAATTACATCAGGAAGTGAGAGAATTAGATTCCGTACATAAAATTTGGACGCTAATTCTTTTGCGCTTAGAATTCAATAATGGAGTTGGGACCCATTAGCTTTTCCTATTTATGACATAATCAATGCTCGTGCCAAATTTTCAGTTTCTATGACACCGGAAAGTGAGAAAATTAGATTCCGTACATAAAATTTGGACGCTAATTCTTTTGCGCATAGAATTGAATAATCGAATTGGGACCCATTAGCTTTTACTATTTATGACATAATCAATGCTGGTGCCAAATTTCCCGTTTCTATGACACTGGAAAGTGAAGAAATTACATTCCGCACGTAAAATTTTGACGCCAATTCTTTTGCGCTAGAATTGAATAATCAAGTTGGGACCTATTAACTTTTCCTATTTATGACATAATCAATGCTCGAGCCAAATTTCCCGTTTCTCTGACACCGAAAAGTGAGAAAATTACATTCCGCACGTAAAATTTCGACGCCAATTCTTTTGCGCTAGAATTGAATAATGGAGTTGGGACCCATTCGCTTTTCCTATTTATGACATAATCAATGTCCGTGCCAAATTTCACGTTTCTATGACACCAGAAAGTGAGAAAATTACATTCCGTACGTAATATTTGGACGCTAATTCTTTTGCGCATAGAATTGAATACTGGAGTTGGGACCCATTCGCTTTTCCTATTTATGACATAATCAATGCTGGTGCCAAATTTCACGTTTCTATGACACCGGAAAGTGAGAAAATTACATTCCGCACGTAAAATTTGGACGCTAATTCTTTTGCGCATAGAATTGAATAATCGAGTTGGGACCCATTCGCTTTTCCTATTTATGACATAATCAATGCTCGTGCCAAATTTCACGTTTCTATGACATTGGGAAGTGACAGATTTAGATTACGTACGTTAAATTTCGACGCCAATTCTTTTGCGCTAGAATTGAATAATGGAGTTGGGACCCAATTTCTTTTCCTATTTTGGAGATAATCTATGCTTGTGCCAAATTTCATGTTTCTACGACATCGGGAAGTTGGAGAACTTTTGGTGAGTCAGTCAGTGAGTCAGTCAGTCAGTGAGTCAGTCAGTCAGTCAGTCAGTCAGTGAGTCAGTGAGTCAATCAGTCAGTCAGTCAGTGAGTCAGTCAGTGAGTCAGTGAGTCAGTGAGTTAGTGAGTCAGTGAGTCAGTGAGTCAGTCAGTGAGTCAGTCAATCAGTCAGTCAGTCAGTGAGTCAGTCAGTCAGTCAGTCAGTGAGTCAATCAGTCAGTCAGTCAGTCAATCAGTCAGTCAGTGAGTCAGTCAGTCAGTCAGTGAGTCAGTCAGTCAGTGAGTCAGTCAGTGAGTCAGTCAGTCAGTCAGTGAGTCAGTCAGTCAGTCAGTGAGTCAGTCAGTCAGTCAGTCAGTCAGTGAGTCAGTCAGTGAGTCAATCAGTCAGTCAGTCAGTCAGTGAGTTAGTGAGTCAGTGAGTCAGTGAGTCAGTCAGTGAGTCAGTGAGTCAATCAGTCAGTCAGTCAGTGAGTCAGTCAGTCAGTCAGTCAGTCAGTGAGTTAGTGAGTCAGTGAGTCAGTGAGTCAGTCAGTGAGTCAGTCAATCAGTCAGTCAGTCAGTGAGTCAGTCAGTCAGTCAGTGAGTCAGTCAGTGAGTCAATCAGTCAGTCAGTCAGTCAGTCAGTCAGTGAGTCAGTCAATCAGTCAGTCAGTGAGTCAGTCAGTCAGTCAGTGAGTCAGTCAGTGAGTCAGTCAGTGAGTCAGTCAGTCAGTGAGTCAGTCAGTCAGTCAGTGAGTCAGTCAGTCAGTCAGTCAGTCAGTCAGTGAGTCAGTCAGTGAGTCAATCAGTCAGTCAGCCAGTGAGTCAGTCAGTGAGTCAGTCAGTGAGTCAGTGAGTCAGTCAGTCAGTCAGTCAGTCAGTGAGTCAGTGAGTCAGTCAGTGAGTCAGTCAGTCAGTCAGTCAGTCAGTCAGTGAGTCAGTCAGTGAGTCAATCAGTCAGTCAGTCAGTGAGTCAGTCAGTGAGTCAGTCAGTGAGTCAGTGAGTCAGTCAGTCAGTCAGTCAGTCAGTCAGTCAGTGAGGGCTTTCAGCTTTATATATATAGATAACAATAGGTGATACTACATAAACAATGGTTACATTAATAGGTATACGGATCAGCCTGATGCAGAGAACAGGAGGGCGTCTGGGGAACGTCACTGTGAGGGCACTCCCCATCAGGCTCCCCCAAACCCTCGCCTGTCTTTTATTCTAGTATGATCTATAGCTTGGATATTTCCATCACTAATATCGATGCATAGAGCTGCTGGAAAAGGTCACCATTAACCAGAGCAGACAAACAAGAC
Organism: Eleutherodactylus coqui; assembly: GCA_035609135.1. NCBI lineage: Eukaryota > Metazoa > Chordata > Amphibia > Anura > Eleutherodactylidae > Eleutherodactylus > Eleutherodactylus coqui. Next base: position 332,988,956 of record CM069406.1, on the reverse strand, counting down.
TGATTCCTAAAACAATGGCAGCACTGATCTCCAAGTATACATAGGGCTCCAGTTCAGCCTTAAGACAATGAGGATAGATTTGCATGATTAATTAGACAATAGATCCCAAGACTCTATAGACAATGATGACACAATGTGCTGACATTAACATGGTCTCCAGCTATCCTTATAATTTATACAGTGAGCATTCATGGCTCTATAGATACAAGATGGGGGGCTACAAAGAGCCAAATATATTTGCACCACAAGCATCCAAAAGCATCTTTGACTTTTATTGCTTTTGGCCTCTCTTACAAGCCTCCATTCATTATCAGCTTTAGCTTTTCTGACCCTTGTCCTACAGTTTCTGCAGACCCCATTATATTCTTCTTTAGATATTCCCCCTCTTCCCATTTGATAAACATATTTTTCCTCCTCTTTAACATGTGGACAAGTTCTGTGTTCATCCATCTGGGTCTCTTTAAATGCTTCCCATTCTTCATTCTTTTAGGGATTGGTAACGATTGAGCTTTGAGAATCTCATTCCACAATATTTCCCAACCTTCTTGGACATTTCTGTCCTTAAGAACATCCAGCCATTGGATTCTTCCTATCCTCTTCTCAGGTCTTCCTCCCCTTGTTATCCAACATCCAAGGATATCATGATCACTGCCTCCTAAGGTCCCAGCCACCCTTACTTCCTCAACCATTCCCTCCCTGTTGGTAAGAATTAGGTCCAAGATAACAGATCCCCTTGTTTTCTCTTCTACCTTCTGGAAGATAAAGTTGTCACCAAGAGTGGATAAGAATCTGTTGGATCCATTACTTTTACCTGAGAGATTCCCAACAAATGTCTGGATGGGTAAAATCTCCCATGATCACTATGTTGGGCTTCTTTGAGAGCTTGGCCATCTGATGTAGAAAGAGTTCCTCCATATCTTCTGCTTGCCCAGGTGGCCTATAGTAAATGCCTACAATGGGGTCCTTTCTGTTGTTCTCTCCTTGTATTCTTACCCAAACAGTTTCTACAGAACTCCCGGCTCTGAAGCTTGAATCTCTGTGGAGATGAATGTTCTCCTAACATACAACACAACACCTCCTCCCCTTTATTAGGTCTGTTTCTTATAAATACATTGTATCCTTCAAGCCTTGCATCCAATCATGTGTATCATCCCACCAAGTTTCCGTGATGCCAATGACATCATATTTCTCTTGTGTTAGGAGCTCCAGTTCCCCTTGTTTGTTTCCCATGCTCTGGGCATTTGTGTAGAAACATGCTAGCTCCATCAGTGATGCCCTTGTATAGAGGTCTGCTCCATCGGTGATGCTCTTGCATAGGGGTCTGCTCCATCGGTGATGCCCTTGCATAGGGGTCTGCTCCATCGGTGATGCCCTTGCATAGGGGTCTGCTCCATCGGTGATGCCCTTGCATAGGGCTCTGCTCCATCGGTGATGCCCTTGTATAGGGGTCTGCTCCATCGGTGATGCCCTTGTATAGGGGTCTGCTCCATCAGTGATGCCCTTGTATAGGGGTCTGCTCCATCGGTGATGCCCTTGTATAGGGGTCTGCTCCATCGGCGATGCCCTTGCATAGGGGTCTGCTCCATCGGTGATGCCCTTGTATCGGGGCCTGCTCCATCCGTTATGCCCTTGTATCAGGGCCTGCTCCATCCGTGATGCCCTTGTATCGGGGCCTGCTCCATCGGTGATGCCCTTGTATCTGGGCCTGCTCCATCGGGGATTCCCTTGTATCGGGGCTTGCTCCATCGGTGATGCCCTTGTATTAGGGCCTGCTCCATCGGTGATGCCCTTGTATCGGGGCCTGCTCCATCGGTGATGCCCTTGTATCTGGGCCTGCTTTATCGGTGATGCCCTTGTATCGGGGCCTGCTCCATCGGTGATGGCCTTGTATCGGGGCCTGCTCCATCGGTGATTCCCTTGCATAGGGGTCTGCTCCATCGACGATGCCCTTGCATAGGGGTCTGCTCCATCGGCGATGCCCTTGCATAGGGGTCTGCTCCATCGGTGATGCCCTTGCATAGGGGCCTGCTCCATCGGTGATGCCCTTGTATAGGGGTCTGCTCCATCGGTGATGCCCTTGTATAGGGGTCTGCTCCATTGGTGATGCCCTTGCATAGGGGTCTTCTCCATCAGTGATGCCCTTGCATAGGGGTCTGCTCCATCAACGATGCCCTTGCATAGGGGTCTGCTCCATCGGCGATGCCCTTGCATAGGGGTCTGCTCCATCGGTGATGCCTTTGTATCGGAGTCCGCTCCATCGGTGATGCCCTTGTATCGGGGTCTGCTCCATCGGTGATGCCCTTGTATCGGTGATGCACTTGTATCAGGGTCTGCTCCATCGGTGATTCCCTTGCATAGGGGTCTGCTCCATCCGTGATGCCCTTGTATCGGGGTCTGCTCCATCGGTGATGCCCTTGTATAGGGGTCTGCTCCATCGGCGATGCCCTTGCATAGGGGTCTGCTCCATCGGTGATGCATAGGGGTCTGCTCCATCGGTGATGCCCTTGTATCGGGGCCTGCTCCATCCGTTATGCCCTTGTATCAGGGCCTGCTCCATTCGTGATGCCCTTGTATCGGGGCCTGCTCCATCGGTGATGCCCTTGTATCTGGGCCTGCTCCATAAGGGATTCCCTTGTATCGGGGCCTGCTCCATCGGTGATGCCCTTGTATTGGGGCCTGCTCCATCGGTGATGCTCTTGTATCGGGGCCTGCTCCATCGGTGATGCCCTTGTATCGGGCCCCGCTCCATCGGTGATGCCCTTGTATCGGGACCTGCTCCATTGGTGATGCCCTTGTATCAGGGCCTGCTCCATCGGGGATACCCTTGTATCGGGGTCTTCTCCATCGGTGATTCCCTTGTATCGAGGCCTGCTCCATCCGTTATGCCCTTGTATCAGGGCCTGCTCCAGCCGTGATGCCCTTGTATCGGGGTCTGCTCCATCGGTAATGCCCTTGTATAGGGGTCTGCTCCATCGGCGATGCCCTTGCATAGGGGTCTGCTCCATCGGTGATGCATAGGGGTCTGCTCCATCGGTGATGCCCTTATATCGGGGCCTGCTCCATCCATTATGCCCTTGTATCAGGGCCTGCTCCATTGGTGATGCCCTTGTATCGGGGCGTGCTCCATCGGTGATGCCCTTGTATCTGGGCCTGCTCCATCAGGGATTCCCTTGTATCGGGGCCTGCTTCATCGGTGATTCCCCTTGTATTGGGGCCTGCTCCATCGGTGATGCCCTTGTATCGGGGCCTGCTCCATCGGTGATGCCCTTGTATCGGGGCCTGCTCCATCGGTGATGCCCTTGTATCGGGACCTGCGTCATCGGTGATGCCCTTGTATCAGGGCCTGCTCCATCGGGGATGCCCTTGTATCGGGGTCTTCTCCATCGGTGATTCCCTTTTATCGGGGCCTGCTCCATCCGTTATGCCCTTGTATCAGGGCCTGCTCCATCCGTGATGCCCTTGTATCGGGGCCTGCTCCATCCGTGATGCCCTCGTATCTGGGCCTGCTCCATCAGGGATTCCCTTGTATCGGGGCCTGGTCCATCAGTGATGCCCTTGTATTGGGGCCTGCTCCATCGGTGATGCCCTTGTATAGGGGTCTGCTCCATCGGTGATGCCCTTGTATCGGGACCTACTCCATTGGTGATGCCCTTGCATAGGGGTCTTCTCCATCGGCGATGCCCTTGCATAGGGGTCTGCTCCATCGGTGATGCATAGGGGTCTGCTCCATCGGTGATGCCCTTGTATCGGGGCCTGCTCCATCCGTTATGCCCTTGTATCAGGGCCTGCTCCATTCGTGATGCCCTTGTATCGGGGCCTGCTCCATCGGTGATGCCCTTGTATCTGGGCCTGCTCCATAAGGGATTCCCTTGTATCGGGGCCTGCTCCATCGGTGATGCCCTTGTATTGGGGCCTGCTCCATCGGTGATGCCCTTGTATCGGGGCCTGCTCCATCGGTGATGCCCTTGTATCGGGCCCCGCTCCATCGGTGATGCCCTTGTATCGGGACCTGCTCCATTGGTGATGCCCTTGTATCAGGGCCTGCTCCATCGGGGATACCCTTGTATCGGGGTCTTCTCCATCGGTGATTCCCTTGTATCGAGGCCTGCTCCATCCGTTATGCCCTTGTATCAGGGCCTGCTCCAGCCGTGATGCCCTTGTATCGGGGTCTGCTCCATCGGTAATGCCCTTGTATAGGGGTCTGCTCCATCGGCGATGCCCTTGCATAGGGGTCTGCTCCATCGGTAATGCATAGGGGTCTGCTCCATCGGTGATGCCCTTATATCGGGGCCTGCTCCATCCATTATGCCCTTGTATCAGGGCCTGCTCCATTGGTGATGCCCTTGTATCGGGGCGTGCTCCATCGGTGATGCCCTTGTATCTGGGCCTGCTCCATCAGGGATTCCCTTGTATCGGGGCCTGCTTCATCGGTGATTCCCCTTGTATTGGGGCCTGCTCCATCGGTGATGCCCTTGTATCGGGGCCTGCTCCATCGGTGATGCCCTTGTATCGGGGCCTGCTCCATCGGTGATGCCCTTGTATCGGGGCCTGCTCCATCGGTGATGCCCTTGTATCGGGACCTGCGTCATCGGTGATGCCCTTGTATCAGGGCCTGCTCCATCGGGGATGCCCTTGTATCGGGGTCTTCTCCATCGGTGATTCCCTTTTATCGGGGCCTGCTCCATCCGTTATGCCCTTGTATCAGGGCCTGCTCCATCCGTGATGCCCTTGTATCGGGGCCTGCTCCATCCGTGATGCCCTCGTATCTGGGCCTGCTCCATCAGGGATTCCCTTGTATCGGGGCCTGGTCCATCAGTGATGCCCTTGTATTGGGGCCTGCTCCATCGGTGATGCCCTTGTATAGGGGTCTGCTCCATCGGTGATGCCCTTGTATCGGGACCTACTCCATTGGTGATGCCCTTGCATAGGGGTCTTCTCCATCCGTGATGCCCTTGCATAGGGGTCTGCTCCATCGGTAATGCCCTTGTATCGATATCTGCTCCATCGGTGATGCCCTTGTATCGATGTCTGCTCCATCGGTGATGCCCTTGTATCGATGTCTGCTCCATTGGTGATCCCCTTGTATAAGGGTCTGCTCCATCGGTGATGGCCTTGTATAAGGGTCCGCTCCATCGGTGATGCCTTTGTATCGGAGTCCGCTCCATCGGTGATGCCCTTGTATCGGGGTCTGCTCCATCGGTGATGCCCTTGTATCGGTGATGCCCTTGTATCAGGGTCTGCTCCATCGGTGATTCCCTTGCATAGGGGTCTGCTCCATCGGTGATTCCCTTGCATAGGGGTCTTCTCCATCGGTGATACCCTTGCATAGGGGTCTTCTCCATCGGTGATTCCCTTGCATAGGGGTCTTCTCCATCGGTGATTCCCTTGCATAGGGGTCTTCTCCATCAGTGATTCCCTTGCATAGGGGTCTTCTCCATCAGTGATTCCCTTGCATAGGGGTCTTCTCCATCAGTGATGCCCTTGCATAGGGGTCTTCTTCATCGGTGATGCCCTTGCATAGGGGTCTTCTCCATCGGTGATGCCCTTGCATAGCGGTCTTCTCCATCGGTGATGCCATTGCATAGCGGTCTTCTCCATCGGTGATGCCCTTGTATAGAGGTGTGCTCCATCAGTGATGCCCTTTTATAAAGGTCTGCTCCATCGGTGATGCCCTTTTATAAAGGTCTGCTCCATCTGTGATGCCCTTATATAAAGGTCTGCTCCATTGGTGATGCCCTTGCATAGGGGTCTTCTCCATCGGCGATGCCCTTGCATAGGGGTCTGCTCCATCGGTGATGCCCTTGTATAGGGGTCTGGTCTTTTGTGATGTTGTCTGGTACAATGTGTAGCACAGATTTAAGTTTCTTGCTGATGCTTGGGGTTTGTGGATGTATTTACCAGTCAGTGATTGATCATCTTTGGTGGAATGTTTTTAGATATGGTACGATGCAGATATGACCACTTGTCAGGAAGCTGGTTGTCACTCACATCCTTTTTTTGTGTCAGGAAGCTGTGTCAGGTTGTGGCTCACATTTCTTTTCTTTTCTCGGCAGAGAAATTAACAAACGTCTAACCGAGGAACAAGCCAGAAAAACATATGAAAGGTCTACAAAGCTGGAGCAAGATTTCACTGAGTGTTTCTCAGGTGAGATGGGGGAGCCACATGCCTGTAGTTTAGCTGTGTGTGTATGGAGTACACTTCTGTAAATTCTCTTTGAGATGCACTGAACATGTGAGCTCTGTAAGCTAGAATGCTGCATAGAACAAACCAGATTTTATTCACCATGGAACATATCAGAGATATGGGGGGATGGGGGGGGGGGGATTCCTCAATTTAGAGATTGATAGCAGCAACACGTCTCACAAAGTTTCGGACAGGTAACAAAAGGCTGGATCAGTAATTAGTACTAATGATTAATAGCAGGAGGGTCAAACTTCTACTAAATCAAATGACTGTGTATAACAAGACTGTGTTAGAGAGGCCGAGTCTCTCAGAAGCAGAGATGGTCAGAGGTCTACCAATCTGTGAGAAACTGCGCATAGAGATTGTGGAATAATGTCAGAAACATGTTCCTCAACATAAAACTGTTAAGACTGCGTATCCAACATCTACAGGACATCATATAACCAAGATCCAGAGACTCTGGAGACACTCGTGTGCAGAAGGGACAAGACTGACGGACAATACTGAATGCTGGAGATCTACGGCCCTCAGGCGGTGTTGCATTATATACAGACAGGATTCTGTAATACCAATCACTGCAGGGCTCAGGAATACTCCCTAAATCACTGTCTGTGACACAGTTTACCATGCAAACCAGAAATACAAGCTGTATGATGCAGAGAAGCCATATACCAACACAATCCAGAAGTGCCGGCGTCTTCTCTGGGCCAAAGCTCATTTACAATGGACCGAGGCAGAATGGAAAACTGTTCTGCGGTCAGAGGAATCAAAATGTGAAATAATTTTCAGAACCCACGGACACCGTGACCTACAGATACCAGAGGAGAGCAGCCATCCAGCTTGTTATCAGCACACAGTCCTGCCTCACTGATTGTGTGAGGGTGGCATTAGTGCAGATAACACATAATGACAGGCCCTATCAGTGCTGACAGTATATAGAGGTTGTAGAACAACATATACCCCATTCAGACAACGTCTCTCTCAGGGAAGACCTTGTATATTTCAGACGATCCTAAAACCCCATACTGCATCCATTACATGAGCTTCACAGGACAAGAGTCTGGGGTGAGCCAACCACCTGCAGTCCAGACCTTCCACCACATACTACATCCATCACAACAGCATGGATTCACAGGAGAAGAGTCCGGGGTAAACCGTCCGCCTGCAGTCCAGACCTTCCGCCATATACTACATCCATCACAACAGCTTCACAGGAGAAGAGTCCTGGGTGAACCGGCCGCCTGCAGTCCAGACCTTCCACCACTTACTGCATCCATTACATGAGCTTCAGAGGAGAAGAGTCCGGGGTGAACTGGCCGCCTGCAGTCCAGACCTTCCACCACATACTACATCTTTCACAACAGCATGGCTTCACAGTAGAAGAGTCCAGGGTGAACTGGCCGCCTGCAGTCCAGACCTTCCACCATATACTACATCCATCACATCAGCTTCACAGGAGAAGAGTCCGGGGTGAACTGGCCACCTGCAGTCCGGACCTTCCACCATATACTACATCCATCACAACAGCATGGATTCACAGGAGAAGAGTCCGGGGTGAACCGTCCGCCTGCAGTTCAGACCTTCCACCACATACTACATCCATCACAACAGCTTGGCTTCACAGGAGAAGTGTCCAGGGTGAACCGGCCGCCTGCAGTCCAGACCTTCCACCATATACTACATCCACCACGACAGCTTCACAGAAGAAGAGTCCGGGTTGAACCAGCCACCTGCAGTCCAGACCTTCCACCACATACTACATTCATCACAGCCGCTTCACTGGAGAAGAGTCCAGGGTGAACCGACCACCTGCAGTCCAGACCTTCTACCATATACTACATCCATAACAACAGCTTCACAGGAGAAGAGTCCGGGATGAACTGGCCATCTGCAGTCCAGACCTTCCACCATATACTACATCCATCACAACAGCTTGGCTTCACAGGAGAAGTGTCCAGGGTGAACCGGCCGCCTGCAGTCCAGACCTTCCACCATATACTACATCCACCACGACAGCTTCACAGAAGAAGAGTCCGGGTTGAACCAGCCGCCTGCAGTCCAGACCTTCCACCACATACTACATTCATCACAGCCGCTTCACTGGAGAAGAGTCCAGGGTGAACCGACCACCTGCAGTCCAGACCTTCTACCATATACTGCATCCATCACAACAGCTTGGCTTCACAGGAGAAGAGTCCAGGGTGAACCGGCTGCCTGCAGTCCAGACCTTCCACCACACACTACATCCATCACAACAGCTTCACAGGAGAAGAGTCCGGGGTGAAATGGCCGCCTGCAGTCCAGACTTTCCACCACATACTACATCTATCACACCAGCATGGCTTCACAGTAGAAGAGTCCAGGGTGAACCGGCCGCCTGCAGTCCAGACCTTCCACCATATACTACATCCATCACATCAGCTTCACAGCAGAAGAGTCCGGGGTGAACTGGCCGCCTGCAGTCCGGACCTTCCACCATATACTACATCCATCACAACAGCATGGATTCACAGGAGAAGAGTCCGGGGTGAACCGTCCGCCTGCAGTTCAGACCTTCCACCACATACTACATCCATAACAACAGCTTTACAGGAGAAGAGTCCTGGGTGAACTGGCCGCCTGCAGTCCAGACCTTCCACCACATACTGCATCCATCACAACAGCTTCACAGGAGAATAGTCCAGGGTGAACCGAGCACCTTCAGTCCAGACCTTCCACCACATACTACATTCATCACAGCCGCTTCACTGGAGAAGAGTCCAGGGTGAACCGACCACCTGTAGTCCAGACCTTCCACCACATACTGCATTCATCACAGCCGCTTCACTGGAGAAGAGTCCAGGGTGAACCGACCACCTGCAGTCCAGACCTTCTACCATATACTGCATCCATCACAACAGCTTGGCTTCACAGGAGAAGAGTCCAGGGTGAACTGGCCGCCTGCAGTCCAGACCTTCCACCATATACTGCATCCATCACAACAGCTTCACAGGAGAAGAGTCCGGGGTGAACCGGCCGCCTGCAGTCCGGACCTTCCACCATATACTACATCCACCACGACAGCTTCACAGAAGAAGAGTCCGAGTTGAATCAGCCGCCTGCAGTCCAGACCTTCCACCATATACTACATCCATCATAGCAGCATGGCTTCACAGGAGAAGAGCCTGGGGTGAGCCGGCTGCCTGCAGTCCAGACCTTCTACCATATACTACATCCATCACAACAGCTTCACAGGAGAAGAGCCTAGGGTGAGCTGGCCACCTGCAGTCCAGACCTTCCACCACATACTACATCCATCACAACAGCTTCACAGGAGAAGAGTCCGGGGTGAACTGGCCGCCTGCAGTCCAGACCTTCCACCACATACTACATCTATCACAACAGCATGGCTTCACAGTAGAAGAGTCCAGGGTGAACCGGCCGCCTGCAGTCCAGACCTTCCACCATATACTACATCCATCACATCAGCTTCACAGGAGAAGAGTCCGGGGTGAACCGGCCGCCTGCAGTCCAGACCTTCCACCATATACTACATCCACCACAACAGCATGGCTTCACAGTAGAATAGTCCGGGGTGACCCGGCCGCCTGCAGTCCAGACCTTCCACCATATACGACATCCATCACAACAGCTTCATAGGGAAAGAGTCCAGGGTGAACCGGCCGCCTGCAGTCCTGACCTTCCACCATATACTGCATCCATCACAACAGCTTCACAGGAGAAGAGTCTGGGGTAAACCGGCTGCCTGCAGTCCAGATCTTTCACCATATACTACATCTATCACAACAGCTTCATAGAAGAGTCCGGGGTGAACCGGCCACCTGCAGTCCAGACCTTCCACCATAGGGAAACATTTGGAGATATCCTTCAAGGACTGCCGAGGACTGCAGAGCAGCTAGAATCCTCCATCGGACAAGAAGGGGACAACATCCCAAAACTCGAGCAATTGTTCTCCTCACTTCCCAGAAGAGCGGATGCTACAAAACGGTAGACACGACCCCAACCGACCTTTGTCAGGTGTGTTGCTGCCATCAATTCCTAAAAGACAAATATCTCCTCTTTCCCTCTGTGTGTTTTGTTGGCAATAAAATCTGGTTAGATGAGATCTACAGATCATTAATTCTTGCTTTATTTACATTTTACACAACAGCCCAATGTTTTTTAGAATTGGGGATGTATATACTACTGCATATATCACTGCAGTCCAACATTAGTCTCAGCAGATGATACAGTAAAGCTGGGAAGGCCTCTGCAGGATATCTGGGCCTTCAAGTGTCTGCTGCGGGGCTTTTGTATAGCCAGTGCTGAGATCAATATACTGACCAAGAGGCAGTGATGTGGAGGGTCATACACCATCAGGGGTATCACTGACCCTTAGACTGTTGGGTAATGCTGGGGCCCTTGCGCTCAGTGACTAAAATGCTGATGCTTATAGAAGTGTGTTCTAACCCTCTGGTAAATCATTCTTTGTCTTCTTTCCACAGCGGTGGTCGAGGGGGAAAGCTTTGAAGAGGTCTACCATAAAATTAAAGGGATCATCGAGGATCTCTCAGGGCCCTACATCTGGGTTCCTTCCCGAGAAAGACTTTAAAACCAGCCTCCTTCTCCAATCCCACCGTAAAATAGTGGAGACTTCTCTCTCCTGGAGCATTGTATATCTGGAGGCAATAAGGCACTCCGGCACCTACCTGGCCTCATGTTGCCACCCCCACCTGGAGTGCCTGATTACTTCTAAATGGGGCTGACTTATCCGCCAACAGGAGACCTAAAACATTGTGTTTCTATAGGTTCTTCTGTGTGTATCTTATACGGGCACAAAGTCTCTATAGACCACAACCCAGCTCTTCTGTTCTTGCTCGGCTCCTCGTGGGAGTGGTTTCCTTGTGAGGTAGCCCCTGCTGTGGGTTGAGCCTGTTGTATAAAAAAGACTTTTAGTCCCAGTTTTTTATCTCGCTGTCTGCGTTTTATTTTGTGCATGCGTCTTATACTGGAAGGGGGAGGATTTGGAATTAATGGACAAATACCCCATTATTCCCCCCCATCCCCACGCACATGCCCTAACAGTACTGGGCAATATGGACAATAATTTCCCCTGAGAGGGGCACTCGATTCTTGGATGTCTCCTTAGCTCTCAAACAAAGCCATGGAGGGGTTAGGAGTGCAATGTTCTGCAGGCACTGTCAAATGAGAGGTGTAGGAAGTGCTGAAAGAGCCATGAACTGCAGGGCCCAGGAAGGTAAAGGGTTACATACCGTACAGTAATAAAAAAAAAATAAAACTATTTTATGTGGATAAATAAAATGTTCTATATTTACTTATCGTCTTGTGCTCTTTTCTCATCTCTGACCAGAAGGGGCCGTCTGTCCGGAGAACGTTAAAATACTGGAATGTGGCCAATTGCGGACAGTATGGGCCTCTCCTAATACCTTAAAGACAATATAGTTGGATGTTTCTCAAGTAAGAGGTTAAATGCAAGCCACGGAGCTCTGTGGTAGATAGAAGCCACGGAGCTCTGTGGTAGTCAGATAGAAGCCACGGAGTTCTGTGGTAGTCAGATAGAAGCCACGGAGCTCTGTGGTAGTCAGATAGAAGCCACGGAGCTCTGTGGTAGTCAGAAAGAAGCCACGGACCTCCGTGGTAGTCAGATAGAAGCCACGGACCTCCGTGGTAGTCAGATAGAAGCCACGGAGGTCCGTGGTGGTCAGATAGAAGCCACAGACCTCCGTGGTAGTCAGATAGAAGCCACAGACCTCCGTGGTAGTCAGATAGAAGCCACGGACCTCCGTGGTAGTCAAATAGAAGCCCTGGACCTCCGTGGTAGTCAGATAGAAGCCACGGACCTCCGTGGTAGTCAGATAGAAGCCACGGACCTCCGTGGTAGTCAGATAGAAGCCACAGACCTCCGTGGTAGTCAGTTAGAAGCCACAGACCTCCGTGGTAGTCAGATAGAAGCCACGGACCTCCGTGGTAGTCAGATAGAAGCCATGGACTTCCCCCGTAGTCAGTTAGAAGCCACGGACCACTGTGGTAGTCAGATAGAGGCCGGGGTCCTACGTGGTAGTCAGACGAGAGCCAGGGTCCTACATGGTAGTAAGATGGAAGCCAGAGTTCCACCTGGTAGTCAGAAGCAGGATTCCTATATGGCAGTCACATGGGCACCAGGGTCCTGCATGGTAGTCAAAATAATAACAATTTTAATCTTTTTTTCAGAAGGATGCCAGGTTCCTCCATGGTAGTTAGATGGAAGCCAGGGTCATACATGGTAGTAAGATAGAATCCAGGGTCGTACATGGTAGTCAGATGGAATCTAGAGTCCTACATAGTATTCTGAGGAAAGTTAGCATCCTACATGGTAGGCCGACTGTAGCCATGGTCCTATATGGTAGGCCGACTGTAGCCACAGTCCTACATGGTAGTCAGATGGATGTCAGGGTCCTATATGGTATTTAGACAGAAGCCAGAGTCCTACATGGTAGTCAAATGGATGCCAGGGTCCTTCATTGTAGTCAGAAGGAAGCCAGGGTCCTCTATAGTAGTTTGATAGAACCAAATTCCTATATGCTAGTCAATCTAAAGCCAGAGTCCTACATGTTAGGCAGATGAAAGCCAGAGTCCTACATGGTAGTCACAGGAAAGCCTCAGTCGTACATTGTTTTCAGATAAAAGCCAAGGTCCACCATGGTAGTCTGACGTATGCCTGGGTCCTATATGGTAGTCAAATGCAAGCCAGAGTCCTATATAGAAATCGGGGAAAGCCAAGGTCTTACATTGTAGTCAGGAAAGCCAGAGTCCGACATGGTAGTCTGATAGAACCCAGGCTTCTATATGGTAGTCAGATGGAAGCCAGGGTCCTACATGGTAGTCAAATGTAAACCACTGCCCTACATGGTTTTCAGATGAAAGCCCGGGTCCTACATGGTAGTCAGATGGAAACCACAATCCTACATGCTATTCAAATGGAAGCCATAGTCCTACATGGTAGTCAGACAGGACCCAGGTGCATTCGTATTCGTCAGATGGAAGACAGGTTCTATGTCGTATTCATATGGAAGCCAGGCACACACATGGTAGACAGTTGGAAACCAGGGTCCTACATAGTAGGCAGTTGGTGGCCAGGGTCCTACATGGTAAGCAGATGGAAGCCATGGTCCCACATTGTAGTCAGATGGAAGCCAGGGTCCTACATGGTAGGCAGATGGAAGCCAGAGTCCTACATGTTAGGAAGATTAAAGCCAGACTCCTACATGGTAGTCACATGAATGCCTCAGTCGTACATCGTTTTCAGATAAAAACCAAGGTCCACCATGGTAGTTTGTTTTTTTTTTAAACTCAAAGTTTTTTATTGAATTTTTTCAGGGTAGCATATACAATTACCACATTGCTCATGAAATACAGATAGAAATTATTGGCATTGTCAATGTACCACAAATATTTTTGTTAGATGAGTTCCTTCCCTCCTTAGGCCACTCCTGGCGTCTGGATCGAATCAGAGGGAGGGAATCAACAGAAAACACTATGGAATATTCCTTACGGGAGTAGGATACAAGAGAGAATAGTCCTAGGACGAGATATGTAACGAATAGTTGTAGAAGCCATTAGAGGGGTAAAGACAATGGTAGGGGGTGGGGGGGGGCAAATCAGTTGGGTGGGGAGGGGGAATTAAGAGAAGGGATGAGGGTTCAGGGTTATGGAGCGGGGGTAGAGTCCCATGCCAACTCTCTCCGGGGTCCTCCCTCTCCTACCTTCCACCTGTCGAAACTCCATGCTCCAAGGCCTGAGTGCGCCGCCGCTCAACGCCGGAGGTCAGCCCCAACGCTCAGAGATTGCGCGTTGTCGCCTGTCTCCTCTGCATCAGGCGGGTGCATGCACGGGTAGGTCGCACCGCTTCCCCTGTCCAGATCCGAGGCCTGACGCTGATGCTCAGTAGATTTCCTTCTCAGGTCTCTCCAGGGGTACCATGTAGTGATAAAGTCTTCCTGATTTCCCTTTGACCAGCTCGTGATTTCCTCAAGGCTGCACATTAAATCTGCCTTTTCCCTCCATTGGTTTACTGAGGGCAGAGTTTGCTGGAGCCAGTGCAGTGGTATTAATGCTTTGGCCGCATCAATCAAATGTGCTATTAGTTTGTTTTTGCGCGGGTGAAAATGGGCCGATGGCTTCCACAGGAAGACCGTGTCAGGTGTTAAGATGAGGTCAGGGGACAGGGCTTTCAGGTCTCTCTCTACCTCTGTCCAGTATCCCGAGATGTCTGTACATTCCCACCATATGTGGAGGAAGGAACCCATTTCTCCTCCACACCTCCAGCATCTATTGTGTGGGGCTAATTTGTAATTGAAGAGCCATTGGGGGGTTTCATACCACCTGACTAATAATTTATAATGGCACTCCTGCATAAGGACGCAGGGGGACAGGCCATAAGTCAGGCTCAAGATTAGTTTGGTGTCAGCAATGGAGAGCGAAATCCCTAGTTCTTTTTCCCAGGTAATTAAGAAGGTGGGTTTAGCATGCAAGGGGGGCGCTATGAAGCTCTTTCTTATGATGGAGACTTTGTTTGAGCCCGGAGTATTTGTTTTTAGAGCGTTTTCGAATTGTGTCTTGGGTCTGGTTGATGTGAACTTAGTCTGGTAGTCGCTGAGTACTTTTTTGATGTGCGCTTTTTGCAAGAAGGAGAGGGAGTTATTGGGAGCTAGAGTATTCATGATCTCTTCTGGTGACTTATGTGCTAGATTCTGGATGTCTTCCAGCCTCCTATTTTCAAATTGTTTCCATATGCTCATGGAACCTGGGTCTTGATGGATCCCTACTAATTTGCCCATCCCTCTAATGGGTGTCAATGGGGAAGGGTCTGGCGCACGCGATTGTGTGAGTTTATCCCATGTTTCACATGGGCCTCTAAGTAAGGGATTAAACCCTTTCGCTCTATATTGATGTTTTATCGGAAACCACAGGTCCTCCGGTAGTGTGTCATTCTGGGAAGCCTTCGCCAGGTTTTGAAGTATTGGGTCTCTCGACGGGTGTGTCAGGTCTACCCAATAGCTAAGTTGGGTGGCCTGATAGTAGTCCTGGATGTTTGGCAAATCCATCCCTCCCTCTGTTCTCCGTCTTGTCATTAAGCTAAACGCTAGTCTGGGTCTTTTTTGTCTCCAGACAAAGCTTGTGAAAAGCGATTTCAGCAATTTAAAGAAAGAGGGGGGGAGGTGAATCGGGATCATGCGTAGTTTGTAGATAATTATAGGAAGCACGTAGGACTTTAGAATGTTTTTCCTCCCGAACCAAGATAATAGCGGAAGATCATATAGCCTCAATAAGGATTTTATATGGGGAATTAGCGGTTGGAAGTTATGGAGGTATAAATCCTCCATCTTTTTGGGGAGCTTCACTCCTAGGTAGTCTACCACCGTCTCTGACCATTTGAAGGGTGAACTGGGTCTCAATGAGTCGCTTTGTGCCTTCGGGATTGAGATGTTAAGTATTATGGATTTAGCAAAGTTAACTTTAAAGTTAGAAAGAACTCCAAAGTCTTTTAGTATTGAAGTGAGTCTGGGTAGGCTCCTTTCTGGTTTGGTGATCACAATCATTATGTCGTCCGCAAATGCCGCCGTCGACAAAGTATGTGAGTGGACCTTCAGTCCCCTAATAACTGGATCCTGTCTTATCCATTGGAGGAGCGGTTCTATGGTAAGAATGAATAGTGTGGGGGACAGGGGACAGCCCTGCCTTGTCCCATTACGAATATCGAAAGGTGGCGATAGGGATTCGTTGACTTTAAGTCTGGCATGCGGTTTTGAGTAGAGGGAGAAGATAGCTGCGACAAGAGCCTTGGGGAACTTAAATCTAAATAGCACTCATTCCATAAAGACCCAGCTCACCCTATCAAACGCCTTCTCAGCGTCAGTGCTGACGAAGGCCGCTGGTATTTTGCGTGTTTGTGCATATTTTGCCGCGTGGAGGAGCCTTAGACAATTTTCTCTTCCCTCTCTTCCCCGTACGAAGCCTGCCTGTTCCGGTGTTATCAATGCTGGGATAAATTCTCCCATTCTCTTAGCCAGGAGTTTGGCCCATATTTTTACGTCTTGGTTTATAAGTGAAATGGGCCTGTAGCTACTACACTGCTCAGGATCTTTGCTGTCCTTCAATATAAGGGTGATATGCGCTTCCTGTACTTGCCTAGGAAGTTCAGCTCCGCTCAGTAGGGCGTTGAACGTTTCCGATAATATGGGAATTAATTGTTTCGTAAAGGCCTTATAGTAGGTTAAAGAGAGGCCATCCGGCCCTGGACTTTTGCCGAGAGGGAAAGATTTGAGAACGTCTTCTATTTCTTTTTCCGTGATCGGGGCTATTAATGATGTAGCTTCTGCGGCTTCTAGTACAGGGAGGTTAAGAGATCCGAGGAACGCATCTATGTTTTCTATCATGTTCTGTCCTATTAAGGGGGTCTCGCTGTCTTCCAGGTTATAAAGCTTCGCGTAGAAGAGCTGAAATTCTTTCGCGATTTCATGTGTGGAGGAGACTGAGGTCCCCGCCTGCGTTTTTATGGAATGGATCGCGTTCCTAGTTCTGGACTTCTGTAGTAGGGCTGTCATGAGTTTGCTGCCTCTATTACCGTGGGCGTAGTATGCCTGTTTGCGGTACATATGTTTTTTATTGAACTTGTCAGTAAGGAGACATCGAAGTTGGTGTCTTTGGGAGGTTAGTGTATCTAGATTATTTTTTGTTTGCGAGTGTTTTGCTACCTGTTCCGTTGTAGCTATTAGGGCTAACAGGTTATCAATCTGTTTCTGCCTCTGCTTTTTTACTTTAGAGCCAAGCGCTATCAATAACCCTCTCACGTAGGCCTTGTGGGCCTCCCAAACTACAGGCTTTTCAATGCTCCCCTCTGAGTTGATTTTAAAGTATTCCTCCAAAAGAGTTTCTATCTTGGATCTTTCCTCCAGGGAATCTAATAGGGAGTCATTGAGGCACCACCTCCATTCGCTATGAAGAGCAACTGACCAAAAGGCTAGTTAGTAACTGCTAAACACAAGAGGGTTGCAAGTGAGACTGCGGTATTGGTGGACTTCTCGAGCAAATGCCAAGTATGGGGTGCGGTGTCCCGTTATCGAGGACGACGCCCGTCCGACAGGGAGTCCCACCTATCCGCAGTCCGACTGATGCAGAAAGAGGGGCAAAAAGCAGTTAACAGATTAACAACAATTAGGTCAGGCCTGGGCCCAGATGGGGCAGGCCTCGTCACTGCCAACAAGTCATATTATCTATGAATATATAATAGCAAAAATTATCAACACTATAGAAAAACTCTTAGGCAACAGGAGAGTGAGCATGTCCTCCGTCTAAATTCTAAACATTAAATTTGCCGTGAAATCTCGGCCTATCAGTTACTCAGGTAATTTCCTGGAGTGATCCCTCTTTGTTTTTCTTTTTCTTTCCTTTAGGAGACCTGGTGTCTCCTAGGTTCTGGTCGACCTCCGCCAGGTGCAAAGAGGGGAGGCTTCCAAGGCCTCTACTCTTCTACTTGTGTACTTGACCTCTTCTTTGATCTCTGCAAGATCTAAGACAATTGGTTGTAAGGCTTTAGTGATTAGGTCTCTCATGAAGCTTCTGGATACTTGCTCCGTATCTTCTCCTTCTGATGACGCTTCTTCGTCTCTTTCTATATTGGCCGGCGGTGGTACTAATAGATTCAAAGCTTTTTTGCTAGAGGGATGTGGGGATCTGGAGGATCTCTCCTTGAGAAACTTCTGCATATCTGACTGGCCTTTTGTTGGACGGGGAGTACTTAGAGAATCGCTGCTTTTATCTCTGTTATTTTTCCCCATGCTGTGTTGGAGTTGATTCAGGCTTGTTCGTGCGACGAGGTCCGCGCCCTGGTGTGATTTTATGCTTGGTTCATCAGGTGGGCCCTATTACCCAATGTCGCTATAAGGAAAA
The DNA here is from genome assembly GCA_035609135.1 of Eleutherodactylus coqui. Classification (NCBI taxonomy): domain Eukaryota; kingdom Metazoa; phylum Chordata; class Amphibia; order Anura; family Eleutherodactylidae; genus Eleutherodactylus; species Eleutherodactylus coqui. Next base: position 332,970,844 of record CM069406.1, on the reverse strand, counting down.
CCCTGGCTGGGGTGGTTTGTTTCAGGGTTTGACTGCGTGGATGATGCGGTCTGCGTAGCACTTTGTGGGTTGGGGGGTCTCCACTAGTGCATCCAGGAGGGATATCAGTTGCACCAGGGGAGGGCTTCTGTAGTGATTAGAGTTCAGAGTTCACGAGGGGTCTGTGGCCAGGGTCCCCTTAAAAATTCAGGCTGAGCCTGTATGAGGGCTTTGCAAAGGCTGGTTTCTGGTATCCTTATGACTGCTCTCATTAACAGGGAGCAAAAGAGATGATGGTGGGAGAGAAGGAAGGATTTGCTTTCTGCTCTGAGGCAGGGAGTCGTCCTGTACCCAGAAGATGGGGCTTTCTCAGGAGTGGTGTTAGAGACCCCTTTATAGTTGGTGACAGGTGCAGTGAGGAGGGGATGTTCAACAGTCCACGGGGACGGAGCTGCGCAGCCTGGTAAGCTTGGGCCTTGGCCTCCTTTGTTTATCCCCAGCGGTGAGGAGAACTGCTTCCAGTCCTCCTCTCAGGTCTGGCTGTACTTCTCCTCCTCAGCGTTAGTCGCCGCGGCGCCGCTTAGTGCTGGTCGGCCTGGGCCTCCCCCCTTCAAACCTTTGTCCGGGAAACCCCTCTAAGGGTTGCCGGACCGTGCCGCTTGTAGGTACAGCCGCGGGGGCTCCCGCCTGTCTCTTTTCCCGCCGCGAGCCTCCGGAGCGGCGCGAAAATTTAGTCCCCGGCCTCCTTCTCCTCGCTAGGCCCGAACGGATTCTGTGGCTGTGTGAAGCCCGGAGCGGCTCGTCTTGATCCTCGGCCTGCGGAGCAGCTTGTGCTGGTATTTGGCAAACTGTACCGGTGTCAGGAGCGCCGACAAAAGAGGCTTTCCTGATGCAGTTGCAGGAGCTGAGGTCCCACGCGTCTGCTCTCTCCGCTGGCTAGGCCACGCCCCCACCATGGTAGTTTGACGTATGCCAGGGTTATACATGAAAGTCAAATAGAAGCCTAACCTAGTAGTCACGGGAAATCCAGGGTCCTACATGGTAGTCAAATGCAAGCCAGAGTCCTACATGAAAGTCGGCAGAAAGCCAAGGTCCTACATTGTAGTCAGGTATGCCAGAGTCCGGCATGGTAGTCTGATAGGACCCAGGTTTCTATATGGTAGTCAGATGGAAGCCAGGGTCCTACATGGTTTTCAGATGAAAGCCAGGGTCCTACATGGTAGTCAGATGGAATCTATGATCCTACATGCTATTCAAATGGAAGCCATAGTCCTACATGGTAGTCAGACTGGACCCAGTTGCCTACATAGTTTTCAGACGGAAGCCAGGGTCCTATGTAGTAGTCATAGGGAAAACAGGGACCTACATGGTAGACCGTTGTAAGCCAGGGTCCTACATAGTAGGCAGTTGGAGGCCAGGGTCCTATATGGTAAGGAGATGGAAGCCTGGGTCCCCCATTGTAGTCAGACTAACGCCAGAGTCCTAAACGGTAGTCAGATTGAAGCCACAGTCCTGCATGGTAGTAAGATGGATGCCAGAGTCTCTCATGGTATTCAGCCAAAAGTCATGGTCCTGCAATGTATTCAGACAAAAGTCGGGGTCCTACATGGTAGACAGTGGGAAGACAAGGTCCCTACATGGTAGTCAGATAGAAACCAGGGTCCTACATGGTAGTCAGAGGGAAGTCCGGGTCCCACATGGTATTCACATGGAGGCCCGAGTCTTACATGGTAGGCAGTTGGAAGCCAGGTTCCTACATGGCAGGCAGTTGGAAGCCAGGTTCCTACATGGCAGGTAGCTGGAAGCCAGGTTCCTACATGGTAGGTAGTTGGAAGACAGGGTCCCACATGGTATTCAGATGGAGGCCAGATTCTTACAAGCTAGGCAGTTGGAAGCCAGGGTCCTACCTGCTAGGCAGTTGGAAGCCAGGGTCCTACATGCTAGGCAGTTGGAAGCCAGGGTCCTACATGGCAAGCAGCTGGAAGCCAGGGTCCTACATGGCAGGCAGTTGGAAGCCAGGGTCCTACATGGCAGGCAGTTGGAAGCCAGGGTCCTACATGGCAGGCAGTTGGAAGCCAGGGTCCTGCATGGCAGGCAGTTGAAAGCCAGGGTCCTTCATGGCAGGCAGTTAGAAGCCAGGGTCCTACATGGCAGGCAGTTGGAAGCCAGGGTCCTACATGGCAGGCAGTTGGAAGCCAGGGTCCTGCATGGCAGGCAGTTGAAAGCCAGGGTCCTTCATGGCAGGCAGTTGGAAGCCAGGGTCCTACATGGCAGGCAGTTGGAAGCCAGGGTCCTACATGGCAGGCAGTTGGAAGCCAGGGTCCTACATGGCAAGCAGCTGGAAGCTAGGGTCCTACATGGCAGGCAGTTGGAAGCCAGGGTCCTACATGGCAGGCAGTTGGAAGCCAGGGTCCTACATGGCAGGCAGTTGGAAGCCAGGGTCCTGCATGGCAGGCAGTTAATAGCCAGGGTCCTTCATGGCAGGCAGTTAGAAGCCAGGGTCCTACATGGCAGGCAGTTGGAAGCCAGGGTCCTACATGGCAGGCAGTTGGAAGCCAGGGTCCTACATGGCAGGCAGTTGGAAGCCAGGGTCCTGCATGGCAGGCAGTTGAAAGCCAGGGTCCTTCATGGCAGGCAGTTGGAAGCCAGGGTCCTACATGGCAGGCAGTTGGAAGCCAGGGTCCTACATGGCAGGCAGTTGGAAGCCAGGGTCCTACATGGCAGGCAGTTGGAAGCCAGGGTCCTACATGGCAGGCAGTTGCAAGCCAGGGTCCTACATGGCAGGCAGTTGGAAGCCAGGTTCCTACATAGCAGGCAGTTGGAAGCCAGGTTCCTACATGGCAGGCAGTTGGAAGCCAGGTTCCTACATGGCAGGCAGTTGGAAGCCAGGTTCCTACATGGCAGGCATTTGGAAGCCAGGGTCCTACATGGCAGGCATTTGGAAGCCAGGGTCCTACATGGCAGGCAGTTGGAAGCCAGGTGGGGGCCAGAGTCTTACATGGTAGGCAGTTGGAAGCCAGGTTCCTACATTGCAGGCAGTTGGAAGCCAGGGTCCTACATGGCAGGCAGTTGGAAGCCAGGGTCCTACATGGATGGCAGTTGGAAGCCAGGGTCCTACATAGCAGGCAGTTGGAATCCAGGGTCCTACATGGCAGGCAGTTGGAAGCCAGGGTCCTACATGGCAGGCAGTTGGAAGCCAGGGTCCTACATGGCAGGCAGTTGGAAGCCAGGGTCCTACATCGTAGGCAGATGGAAGTCAGGTTCCTACATGGTAGGTAGTTGGAAGACAGGGTTCCACATGGTATTCAGATGGAGGCCAGAGTCTTACATGCTAGGCAGTTGGAAGGCAGTTGGAAGCTAGGGTCCTACATGGCAGGCTGTTAGAAGCCAGGGTCCTACATGGCAGGCAGTTGGAAGCCAGGGTCCTACATCGTAGGCAGATGGAAGCCAGGGTCCTACATGGTAGACAGTAGAAGCCAGGGTCCCACATGGTAGGCAGATGGAAGTCCGGTTCCCACATGGTTTACGGATGGAGGCCAGAGTCTTACATGGTAGGCAGTTGGAAGCCAGGTTCCAACATCGTAGGCAGATGGAAGCCAGGGTTCTACATGGTAGGCAGATGGAAGCCAGGGTCCCACATGGTAGTCAGAGGGAAGCCAGGGTCCCACATGGTATTCAGATGGAGGCCAGAGTCTTACATGGTAGGCAGTTGGAAGCCAGGCTCCTACATGGCAGGCAGTTGGAAGCCAGGTTCCTACATGGCAGGCAGATGGAAGTCAGGTTCCTACATGGTAGGTAGTTGGAAGACAGGGTTCCACATGGTATTCAGATGGAGGCCAGAGTCTTACATGCTAGGCAGTTGGAAGCCAGGGTCCTACATGCTAGGCAGTTGGAAGCCAGGGTCCTACATGGCAGGCAGTTGGAAGCCAGGGTCCTACATGGCAGGCAGTTGGAAGCCAGGGTCCTACATGGCAGGCAGTGGAAAGCCAGGGTCCTACATGGCAGGCAGTTGGAAGCCAGGGTCCTACATGGCAGGCAGTTGGAAGCCAGGTTCCTACATGGCAGGTAGTTGGAAGCCAGGTTCCTTCATGGCAGGCAGTTGGAAGCCAGGGTCCTACATGGCAGGCAGTTGGAAGCCAGGGTCCTACATCATAGGCAGATGGAAGCCAGGGTCCTACATGGTAGACAGTAGAAGCCAGGGTCCCACATGGTAGGCAGATGGAAGTCCGGTTCCCACATGGTTTACGGATGGAGGCCAGAGTCTTACATGGTAGGCAGTTGGAAGCCAGGTTCCAACATCGTAGGCAGATGGAAGCCAGGGTTCTACATGGTAGGCAGATGGAAGCCAAGGTCCCACATGGTAGTCAGAGGGAAGCCAGGGTCCTACATGGTTTTCAGATGAAAGCCAGGGTCCTACATGGTAGTCAGATGGAATCTATGATCCTACATGCTATTCAAATGGAAGCCATAGTCCTACATGGTAGTCAGACTGGACCCAGTTGCCTACATAGTTTTCAGACGGAAGCCAGGGTCCTATGTAGTAGTCATAGGGAAAACAGGGACCTACATGGTAGACCGTTGTAAGCCAGGGTCCTACATAGTAGGCAGTTGGAGGCCAGGGTCCTATATGGTAAGGAGATGGAATCCTGGGTCCCCCATTGTAGTCAGACTAACGCCAGAGTCCTAAACGGTAGTCAGATTGAAGCCACAGTCCTGCATGGTAGTAAGATGGATGCCAGAGTCTCTCATGGTATTCAGCCAAAAGTCATGGTCCTGCAAAGTATTCAGACAAAAGTCGGGGTCCTACATGGTAGACAGTGGGAAGACAAGGTCCCTACATGGTAGTCAGATAGAAACCAGGCTCCTACATCGTAGGCAGATGGAAACCAGGGTCCTACATGGTAGGCAGTAGAAGCCAGGGTCCTACATGGTAGTCAGAGGGAAGTCCGGGTCCCACATGGTATTCAGATGGAGGCCTGAGTCTTACATGGTAGGCAGTTGGAAGCCAGGTTCCTACATGGCAGGCAGTTGGAAGCCAGGTTCCTACATGGCAGGTAGCTGGAAGCCAGGTTCCTACATGGTAGGTAGAGGAAGACAGGGTCCCACATGGTATTCAGATGGAGGCCAGATTCTTACATGCTAGGCAGTTGGAAACCAGGGTCCTACATGGCAGGCAGTTGGAAGCCAGGGTCCTACATGCTAGGCAGTTGGAAGCCAGGGTCCTACATGGCAAGCAGCTGGAAGCCAGGGTCCTACATGGCAGGCAGTTGGAAGCCAGGGTCCTACATGGCAGGCAGTTGGAAGCCAGGGTCCTACATGGCAGGCAGTTGGAAGCCAGGGTCCTGCATGGCAGGCAGTTGAAAGCCAGGGTCCTTCATGGCAGGCAGTTAGAAGCCAGGGTCCTACATGGCAGGCAGTTGGAAGCCAGGGTCCTACATGGCAGGCAGTTGGAAGCCAGGGTCCTACATGGCAGGCAGTTGGAAGCCAGGGTCCTGCATGGCAGGCAGTTGAAAGCCAGGGTCCTTCATGGCAGGCAGTTGGAAGCCAGGGTCCTACATGGCAGGCAGTTGGAAGCCAGGGTCCTACATGGCAGGCAGTTGGAAGCCAGGGTCCTACATGGCAGGCAGTTGCAAGCCAGGGTCCTACATGGCAGGCAGTTGGAAGCCAGGTTCCTACATAGCAGGCAGTTGGAAGCCAGGTTCCTACATGGCAGGCAGTTGGAAGCCAGGTTCCTACATGGCAGGCAGTTGGAAGCCAGGTTCCTACATGGCAGGCATTTGGAAGCCAGGGTCCTACATGGCAGGCAGTTGGAAGCCAGGGTCCTACATGGCAGGCAGTTGGAAGCCAGGGTCCTACATGGCAGGCAGTTGGAAGCCAGGGTCCTACATGGCAGGCAGTTGGAAGCTAGGGTCCCACATGGCAGGCAGTTAGAAGCCAGGGTCCTACATGGCAGGCAGTTGGAAGCCAGGGTCCTACATCGTAGGCAGATGGAAGCCAGGGTCCTACATGGTAAACAGTAGAAGCCAGGGTCCCACATGGTAGGCAGATGGAAGTCCGGTTCCCACATGGTTTACGGATGGAGGCCAGAGTCTTACATGGTAGGCAGTTGGAAGCCAGGTTCCAACATCGTAAGCAGATGGAAGCCAGGGTTCTACATGGTAGGCAGATGGAAGCCAGGTTCCAACATCGTAAGCAGATGGAAGCCAGGGTTCTACATGGTAGGCAGATGGAAGCCAAGGTCCCACATGGTAGTCAGAGGGAAGCCAGGGTCCCACATGGTAGGCAGATGGAAGTCCGGTTCCCACATGGTTTACGGATGGAGGCCAGAGTCTTACATGGTAGGCAGTTGGAAGCCAGGTTCCAACATCGTAAGCAGATGGAAGCCAGGGTTCTACATGGTAGGCAGATGGAAGCCAGGGTCCCACATGGTAGTCAGAGGGAAGCCAGGGTCCCACATGGTATTCAGATGGAGGCCAGAGTCTTACATGGTAGGCAGTTGGAAGCCAGGCTCCTACATGGCAGGCAGTTGGAAGCCAGGGTCCTACATGGCAGGCAGTTGGAAGCCAGGTTCCTACATGGCAGGTAGTTGGAAGCCAGGTTCCTACATGGCAGGCAGTTGGAAGCCAGGGTCCTACATGGCAGGCAGTTGGAAGCTAGGTTCCTACATGGTAGGTAGTTGGAAGCCAGGTTCCTACATGGCAGGCAGTTGGGAGCCAGGGTCCTACATGGCAGGCAGTTGAAAGCCAGGGTCCTACATGGCAGGCAGTTGGAAGCCAGGGTCCTACATGGCAGGCAGTTGGAAGCCAGGTTCCTACATGGCAGGCAGTTGGAAGCCAGGCTCCTACATGACAGGCAGTTGGAAGCCAGGTTCCTACATGGCAGGCAGTTGGAAGCCAGGGTCCTACATGGGAGGCAGATGGAAGCCTGGGTCCTACATGGCAGGCAGTTGGAAGCCTGGGTCCTACATCGCAGGCAGTTGGGAGCCAGGGTCCTACATGGCAGGCAGTTGAAAGCCAGGGTCCTACATGGCAGGCAGTTGGAAGCCAGGGTCCTACATAGCAGGCAGTTGGAAGCCAGGGTCCTACATGGCAGGCAGTTGGAAGCCAGGGTCCTGCATGGCAGGCAGTTGAAAGCCAGGGTCCTTCATGGCAGGCAGTTAGAAGCCAGGGTCCTACATGGCAGGCAGTTTGAAGCCAGGGTCCTACATGGCAGACAGTTGGAAGCCAGGGTCCTACATGGCAGGCAGTTGGAAGCCAGGGTCCTGCATGGCAGGCAGTTGAAAGCCAGGGTCCTTCATGGCAGGCAGTTGGAAGCCAGGGTCCTACATGGCAGGCAGTTGGAAGCCAGGGTCCTACATGGCAGGCAGTTGGAAGCCAGGGTCCTACATGGCAGGCAGTTGGAAGCCAGGGTCCTACATGGCAGGCAGTTGCAAGCCAGGGTCCTACATGGCAGGCAGTTGGAAGCCAGGTTCCTACATAGCAGGCAGTTGGAAGCCAGGTTCCTACATGGCAGGCAGTTGGAAGCCAGGTTCCTACATGGCAGGCAGTTGGAAGCCAGGTTCCTACATGGCAGGCATTTGGAAGCCAGGGTCCTACATGGCAGGCATTTGGAAGCCAGGGTCCTACATGGCAGGCAGTTGGAAGCCAGGTGGGGGCCAGAGTCTTACATGGTAGGCAGTTGGAAGCCAGGTTCCTACATTGCAGGCAGTTGGAAGCCAGGGTCCTACATGGCAGGCAGTTGGAAGCCAGGGTCCTACATGGATGGCAGTTGGAAGCCAGGGTCCTACATAGCAGGCAGTTGGAATCCAGGGTCCTACATGGCAGGCAGTTGGAAGCCAGGGTCCTACATGGCAGGCAGTTGGAAGCCAGGGTCCTACATGGCAGGCAGTTGGAAGCTAGGGTCCTACATGGCAGGCAGTTAGAAGCCAGGGTCCTACATGGCAGGCAGTTGGAAGCCAGGGTCCTACATCGTAGGCAGATGGAAGCCAGGGTCCTACATGGTAGACAGTAGAAGCCAGGGTCCCACATGGTAGGCAGATGGAAGTCCGGTTCCCACATGGTTTACGGATGGAGGCCAGAGTCTTACATGGTAGGCAGTTGGAAGCCAGGTTCCAACATCGTAGTCAGATGGAAGCCAGGGTTCTACATGGTAGGCAGATGGAAGCCAGGGTCCCACATGGTAGTCAGAGGGAAGCCAGGGTCCCACATGGTATTCAGATGGAGGCCAGAGTCTTACATGGTAGGCAGTTGGAAGCCAGGCTCCTACATGGCAGGCAGTTGGAAGCCAGGTTCCTACATGGCAGGCAGATGGAAGTCAGGTTCCTACATGGTAGGTAGTTGGAAGACAGGGTTCCACATGGTATTCAGATGGAGGCCAGAGTCTTACAAGCTAGGCAGTTGGAAGGCAGTTGGAAGCTAGGGTCCTACATGGCAGGCTGTTAGAAGCCAGGGTCCTACATGGCAGGCAGTTGGAAGCCAGGGTCCTACATCGTAGGCAGATGGAAGCCAGGGTCCTACATGGTAGACAGTAGAAGCCAGGGTCCCACATGGTAGGCAGATGGAAGTCCGGTTCCCACATGGTTTACGGATGGAGGCCAGAGTCTTACATGGTAGGCAGTTGGAAGCCAGGTTCCAACATCGTAGTCAGATGGAAGCCAGGGTTCTACATGGTAGGCAGATGGAAGCCAGGGTCCCACATGGTAGTCAGAGGGAAGCCAGGGTCCCACATGGTATTCAGATGGAGGCCAGAGTCTTACATGGTAGGCAGTTGGAAGCCAGGCTCCTACATGGCAGGCAGTTGGAAGCCAGGTTCCTACATGGCAGGCAGATGGAAGTCAGGTTCCTACATGGTAGGTAGTTGGAAGACAGGGTTCCACATGGTATTCAGATGGAGGCCAGAGTCTTACATGCTAGGCAGTTGGAAGGCAGTTGGAAGCTAGGGTCCTACATGGCAGGCTGTTAGAAGCCAGGGTCCTACATGGCAGGCAGTTGGAAGCCAGGGTCCTACATCGTAGGCAGATGGAAGCCAGGGTCCTACATGGTAGACAGTAGAAGCCAGGGTCCCACATGGTAGGCAGATGGAAGTCCGGTTCCCACATGGTTTACGGATGGAGGCCAGAGTCTTACATGGTAGGCAGTTGGAAGCCAGGTTCCAACATCGTAGGCAGATGGAAGCCAGGGTTCTACATGGTAGGCAGATGGAAGCCAGGGTCCCACATGGTAGTCAGAGGGAAGCCAGGGTCCCACATGGTATTCAGATGGAGGCCAGAGTCTTACATGGTAGGCAGTTGGAAGCCAGGCTCCTACATGGCAGGCAGTTAGAAGCCAGGGTCCTACATGGCAGGCAGTTGGAAGCCAGGGTCCTACATGGCAGGCAGTTGGAAGCCAGGGTCCTACATGGCAGGCAGTTGGAAGCCAGGGTCCTGCATGGCAGGCAGTTGAAAGCCAGGGTCCTTCATGGCAGGCAGTTGGAAGCCAGGGTCCTACATGGCAGGCAGTTGGAAGCCAGGGTCCTACATGGCAGGCAGTTGGAAGCCAGGGTCCTACATGGCAGGCAGTTGGAAGCCAGGGTCCTACATGGCAGGCAGTTGCAAGCCAGGGTCCTACATGGCAGGCAGTTGGAAGCCAGGTTCCTACATAGCAGGCAGTTGGAAGCCAGGTTCCTACATGGCAGGCAGTTGGAAGCCAGGTTCCTACATGGCAGGCAGTTGGAAGCCAGGTTCCTACATGGCAGGCATTTGGAAGCCAGGGTCCTACATGGCAGGCATTTGGAAGCCAGGGTCCTACATGGCAGGCAGTTGGAAGCCAGGTGGGGGCCAGAGTCTTACATGGTAGGCAGTTGGAAGCCAGGTTCCTACATTGCAGGCAGTTGGAAGCCAGGGTCCTACATGGCAGGCAGTTGGAAGCCAGGGTCCTACATGGATGGCAGTTGGAAGCCAGGGTCCTACATAGCAGGCAGTTGGAATCCAGGGTCCTACATGGCAGGCAGTTGGAAGCCAGGGTCCTACATGGCAGGCAGTTGGAAGCCAGGGTCCTACATGGCAGGCAGTTGGAAGCTAGGGTCCTACATGGCAGGCAGTTAGAAGCCAGGGTCCTACATGGCAGGCAGTTGGAAGCCAGGGTCCTACATCGTAGGCAGATGGAAGCCAGGGTCCTACATGGTAGACAGTAGAAGCCAGGGTCCCACATGGTAGGCAGATGGAAGTCCGGTTCCCACATGGTTTACGGATTGAGGCCAGAGTCTTACATGGTAGGCAGTTGGAAGCCAGGTTCCAACATCGTAGTCAGATGGAAGCCAGGGTTCTACATGGTAGGCAGATGGAAGCCAGGGTCCCACATGGTAGTCAGAGGGAAGCCAGGGTCCCACATGGTATTCAGATGGAGGCCAGAGTCTTACATGGTAGGCAGTTGGAAGCCAGGCTCCTACATGGCAGGCAGTTGGAAGCCAGGTTCCTACATGGCAGGCAGATGGAAGTCAGGTTCCTACATGGTAGGTAGTTGGAAGACAGGGTTCCACATGGTATTCAGATGGAGGCCAGAGTCTTACATGCTAGGCAGTTGGAAGGCAGTTGGAAGCTAGGGTCCTACATGGCAGGCTGTTAGAAGCCAGGGTCCTACATGGCAGGCAGTTGGAAGCCAGGGTCCTACATCGTAGGCAGATGGAAGCCAGGGTCCTACATGGTAGACAGTAGAAGCCAGGGTCCCACATGGTAGGCAGATGGAAGTCCGGTTCCCACATGGTTTACGGATGGAGGCCAGAGTCTTACATGGTAGGCAGTTGGAAGCCAGGTTCCAACATCGTAGGCAGATGGAAGCCAGGGTTCTACATGGTAGGCAGATGGAAGCCAGGGTCCCACATGGTAGTCAGAGGGAAGCCAGGGTCCCACATGGTATTCAGATGGAGGCCAGAGTCTTACATGGTAGGCAGTTGGAAGCCAGGCTCCTACATGGCAGGCAGTTGGAAGCCAGGTTCCTACATGGCAGGCAGATGGAAGTCAGGTTCCTACATGGTAGGTAGTTGGAAGACAGGGTTCCACATGGTATTCAGATGGAGGCCAGAGTCTTACATGCTAGGCAGTTGGAAGCCAGGGTCCTACATGCTAGGCAGTTGGAAGCCAGGGTCCTACATGGCAGGCAGTTGGAAGCCAGGGTCCTACATGGCAGGCAGTTGGAAGCCAGGGTCCTACATGGCAGGCAGTGGAAAGCCAGGGTCCTACATGGCAGGCAGTTGGAAGCCAGGGTCCTACATGGCAGGCAGTTGGAAGCCAGGTTCCTACATGGCAGGTAGTTGGAAGCCAGGTTCCTTCATGGCAGGCAGTTGGAAGCCAGGGTCCTACATGGCAGGCAGTTGGAAGCCAGGGTCCTACATCGTAGGCAGATGGAAGCCAGGGTCCTACATGGTAGACAGTAGAAGCCAGGGTCCCACATGGTAGGCAGATGGAAGTCCGGTTCCCACATGGTTTACGGATGGAGGCCAGAGTCTTACATGGTAGGCAGTTGGAAGCCAGGTTCCAACATCGTAGGCAGATGGAAGCCAGGGTTCTACATGGTAGGCAGATGGAAGCCAAGGTCCCACATGGTAGTCAGAGGGAAGCCAGGGTCCTACATGGTTTTCAGATGAAAGCCAGGGTCCTACATGGTAGTCAGATGGAATCTATGATCCTACATGCTATTCAAATGGAAGCCATAGTCCTACATGGTAGTCAGACTGGACCCAGTTGCCTACATAGTTTTCAGACGGAAGCCAGGGTCCTATGTAGTAGTCATAGGGAAAACAGGGACCTACATGGTAGACCGTTGTAAGCCAGGGTCCTACATAGTAGGCAGTTGGAGGCCAGGGTCCTATATGGTAAGGAGATGGAATCCTGGGTCCCCCATTGTAGTCAGACTAACGCCAGAGTCCTAAACGGTAGTCAGATTGAAGCCACAGTCCTGCATGGTAGTAAGATGGATGCCAGAGTCTCTCATGGTATTCAGCCAAAAGTCATGGTCCTGCAAAGTATTCAGACAAAAGTCGGGGTCCTACATGGTAGACAGTGGGAAGACAAGGTCCCTACATGGTAGTCAGATAGAAACCAGGCTCCTACATCGTAGGCAGATGGAAACCAGGGTCCTACATGGTAGGCAGTAGAAGCCAGGGTCCTACATGGTAGTCAGAGGGAAGTCCGGGTCCCACATGGTATTCAGATGGAGGCCTGAGTCTTACATGGTAGGCAGTTGGAAGCCAGGTTCCTACATGGCAGGCAGTTGGAAGCCAGGTTCCTACATGGCAGGTAGCTGGAAGCCAGGTTCCTACATGGTAGGTAGAGGAAGACAGGGTCCCACATGGTATTCAGATGGAGGCCAGATTCTTACATGCTAGGCAGTTGGAAACCAGGGTCCTACATGGCAGGCAGTTGGAAGCCAGGGTCCTACATGCTAGGCAGTTGGAAGCCAGGGTCCTACATGGCAAGCAGCTGGAAGCCAGGGTCCTACATGGCAGGCAGTTGGAAGCCAGGGTCCTACATGGCAGGCAGTTGGAAGCCAGGGTCCTACATGGCAGGCAGTTGGAAGCCAGGGTCCTGCATGGCAGGCAGTTGAAAGCCAGGGTCCTTCATGGCAGGCAGTTAGAAGCCAGGGTCCTACATGGCAGGCAGTTGGAAGCCAGGGTCCTACATGGCAGGCAGTTGGAAGCCAGGGTCCTACATGGCAGGCAGTTGGAAGCCAGGGTCCTGCATGGCAGGCAGTTGAAAGCCAGGGTCCTTCATGGCAGGCAGTTGGAAGCCAGGGTCCTACATGGCAGGCAGTTGGAAGCCAGGGTCCTACATGGCAGGCAGTTGGAAGCCAGGGTCCTACATGGCAGGCAGTTGCAAGCCAGGGTCCTACATGGCAGGCAGTTGGAAGCCAGGTTCCTACATAGCAGGCAGTTGGAAGCCAGGTTCCTACATGGCAGGCAGTTGGAAGCCAGGTTCCTACATGGCAGGCAGTTGGAAGCCAGGTTCCTACATGGCAGGCATTTGGAAGCCAGGGTCCTACATGGCAGGCAGTTGGAAGCCAGGGTCCTACATGGCAGGCAGTTGGAAGCCAGGGTCCTACATGGCAGGCAGTTGGAAGCCAGGGTCCTACATGGCAGGCAGTTGGAAGCTAGGGTCCCACATGGCAGGCAGTTAGAAGCCAGGGTCCTACATGGCAGGCAGTTGGAAGCCAGGGTCCTACTTCGTAGGCAGATGGAAGCCAGGGTCCTACATGGTAAACAGTAGAAGCCAGGGTCCCACATGGTAGGCAGATGGAAGTCCGGTTCCCACATGGTTTACGGATGGAGGCCAGAGTCTTACATGGTAGGCAGTTGGAAGCCAGGTTCCAACATCGTAAGCAGATGGAAGCCAGGGTTCTACATGGTAGGCAGATGGAAGCCAGGTTCCAACATCGTAAGCAGATGGAAGCCAGGGTTCTACATGGTAGGCAGATGGAAGCCAAGGTCCCACATGGTAGTCAGAGGGAAGCCAGGGTCCCACATGGTAGGCAGATGGAAGTCCGGTTCCCACATGGTTTACGGATGGAGGCCAGAGTCTTACATGGTAGGCAGTTGGAAGCCAGGTTCCAACATCGTAAGCAGATGGAAGCCAGGGTTCTACATGGTAGGCAGATGGAAGCCAGGGTCCCACATGGTAGTCAGAGGGAAGCCAGGGTCCCACATGGTATTCAGATGGAGGCCAGAGTCTTACATGGTAGGCAGTTGGAAGCCAGGCTCCTACATGGCAGGCAGTTGGAAGCCAGGGTCCTACATGGCAGGCAGTTGGAAGCCAGGTTCCTACATGGCAGGTAGTTGGAAGCCAGGTTCCTACATGGCAGGCAGTTGGAAGCCAGGGTCCTACATGGCAGGCAGTTGGAAGCTAGGTTCCTACATGGTAGGTAGTTGGAAGCCAGGTTCCTACATGGCAGGCAGTTGGGAGCCAGGGTCCTACATGGCAGGCAGTTGAAAGCCAGGGTCCTACATGGCAGGCAGTTGGAAGCCAGGGTCCTACATGGCAGGCAGTTGGAAGCCAGGTTCCTACATGGCAGGCAGTTGGAAGCCAGGCTCCTACATGGCAGGCAGTTGGAAGCCAGGTTCCTACATGGCAGGCAGTTGGAAGCCAGGGTCCTACATGGGAGGCAGATGGAAGCCTGGGTCCTACATGGCAGGCAGTTGGAAGCCTGGGTCCTACATCGCAGGCAGTTGGGAGCCAGGGTCCTACATGGCAGGCAGTTGAAAGCCAGGGTCCTACATGGCAGGCAGTTGGAAGCCAGGGTCCTACATAGCAGGCAGTTGGAAGCCAGGGTCCTACATGGCAGGCAGTTGGAAGCCAGGGTCCTGCATGGCAGGCAGTTGAAAGCCAGGGTCCTTCATGGCAGGCAGTTAGAAGCCAGGGTCCTACATGGCAGGCAGTTGGAAGCCAGGGTCCTACATGGCAGACAGTTGGAAGCCAGGGTCCTACATGGCAGGCAGTTGGAAGCCAGGGTCCTGCATGGCAGGCAGTTGAAAGCCAGGGTCCTTCATGGCAGGCAGTTGGAAGCCAGGGTCCTACATGGCAGGCAGTTGGAAGCCAGGGTCCTACATGGCAGGCAGTTGGAAGCCAGGGTCCTACATGGCAGGCAGTTGGAAGCCAGGGTCCTACATGGCAGGCAGTTGCAAGCCAGGGTCCTACATGGCAGGCAGTTGGAAGCCAGGTTCCTACATAGCAGGCAGTTGGAAGCCAGGTTCCTACATGGCAGGCAGTTGGAAGCCAGGTTCCTACATGGCAGGCAGTTGGAAGCCAGGTTCCTACATGGCAGGCATTTGGAAGCCAGGGTCCTACATGGCAGGCATTTGGAAGCCAGGGTCCTACATGGCAGGCAGTTGGAAGCCAGGTGGGGGCCAGAGTCTTACATGGTAGGCAGTTGGAAGCCAGGTTCCTACATTGCAGGCAGTTGGAAGCCAGGGTCCTACATGGCAGGCAGTTGGAAGCCAGGGTCCTACATGGATGGCAGTTGGAAGCCAGGGTCCTACATAGCAGGCAGTTGGAATCCAGGGTCCTACATGGCAGGCAGTTGGAAGCCAGGGTCCTACATGGCAGGCAGTTGGAAGCCAGGGTCCTACATGGCAGGCAGTTGGAAGCTAGGGTCCTACATGGCAGGCAGTTAGAAGCCAGGGTCCTACATGGCAGGCAGTTGGAAGCCAGGGTCCTACATCGTAGGCAGATGGAAGCCAGGGTCCTACATGGTAGACAGTAGAAGCCAGGGTCCCACATGGTAGGCAGATGGAAGTCCGGTTCCCACATGGTTTACGGATGGAGGCCAGAGTCTTACATGGTAGGCAGTTGGAAGCCAGGTTCCAACATCGTAGTCAGATGGAAGCCAGGGTTCTACATGGTAGGCAGATGGAAGCCAGGGTCCCACATGGTAGTCAGAGGGAAACCAGGGTCCCACATGGTATTCAGATGGAGGCCAGAGTCTTACATGGTAGGCAGTTGGAAGCCAGGCTCCTACATGGCAGGCAGTTGGAAGCCAGGTTCCTACATGGCAGGCAGATGGAAGTCAGGTTCCTACATGGTAGGTAGTTGGAAGACAGGGTTCCACATGGTATTCAGATGGAGGCCAGAGTCTTACAAGCTAGGCAGTTGGAAGGCAGTTGGAAGCTAGGGTCCTACATGGCAGGCTGTTAGAAGCCAGGGTCCTACATGGCAGGCAGTTGGAAGCCAGGGTCCTACATCGTAGGCAGATGGAAGCCAGGGTCCTACATGGTAGACAGTAGAAGCCAGGGTCCCACATGGTAGGCAGATGGAAGTCCGGTTCCCACATGGTTTACGGATGGAGGCCAGAGTCTTACATGGTAGGCAGTTGGAAGCCAGGTTCCAACATCGTAGTCAGATGGAAGCCAGGGTTCTACATGGTAGGCAGATGGAAGCCAGGGTCCCACATGGTAGTCAGAGGGAAGCCAGGGTCCCACATGGTATTCAGATGGAGGCCAGAGTCTTACATGGTAGGCAGTTGGAAGCCAGGCTCCTACATGGCAGGCAGTTGGAAGCCAGGTTCCTACATGGCAGGCAGATGGAAGTCAGGTTCCTACATGGTAGGTAGTTGGAAGACAGGGTTCCACATGGTATTCAGATGGAGGCCAGAGTCTTACATGCTAGGCAGTTGGAAGGCAGTTGGAAGCTAGGGTCCTACATGGCAGGCTGTTAGAAGCCAGGGTCCTACATGGCAGGCAGTTGGAAGCCAGGGTCCTACATCGTAGGCAGATGGAAGCCAGGGTCCTACATGGTAGACAGTAGAAGCCAGGGTCCCACATGGTAGGCAGATGGAAGTCCGGTTCCCACATGGTTTACGGATGGAGGCCAGAGTCTTACATGGTAGGCAGTTGGAAGCCAGGTTCCAACATCGTAGGCAGATGGAAGCCAGGGTTCTACATGGTAGGCAGATGGAAGCCAGGGTCCCACATGGTAGTCAGAGGGAAGCCAGGGTCCCACATGGTATTCAGATGGAGGCCAGAGTCTTACATGGTAGGCAGTTGGAAGCCAGGCTCCTACATGGCAGGCAGTTAGAAGCCAGGGTCCTACATGGCAGGCAGTTGGAAGCCAGGGTCCTACATGGCAGGCAGTTGGAAGCCAGGGTCCTACATGGCAGGCAGTTGGAAGCCAGGGTCCTGCATGGCAGGCAGTTAAAAGCCAGGGTCCTTCATGGCAGGCAGTTGGAAGCCAGGGTCCTACATGGCAGGCAGTTGGAAGCCAGGGTCCTACATGGCAGGCAGTTGGAAGCCAGGGTCCTACATGGCAGGCAGTTGGAAGCCAGGGTCCTACATGGCAGGCAGTTGCAAGCCAGGGTCCTACATGGCAGGCAGTTGGAAGCCAGGTTCCTACATAGCAGGCAGTTGGAAGCCAGGTTCCTACATGGCAGGCAGTTGGAAGCCAGGTTCCTACATGGCAGGCAGTTGGAAGCCAGGTTCCTACATGGCAGGCATTTGGAAGCCAGGGTCCTACATGGCAGGCATTTGGAAGCCAGGGTCCTACATGGCAGGCAGTTGGAAGCCAGGTGGGGGCCAGAGTCTTACATGGTAGGCAGTTGGAAGCCAGGTTCCTACATCGCAGGCAGTTGGAAGCCAGGGTCCTACATGGCAGGCAGTTGGAAGCCAGGGTCCTACATGGATGGCAGTTGGAAGCCAGGGTCCTACATAGCAGGCAGTTGGAATCCAGGGTCCTACATGGCAGGCAGTTGGAAGCCAGGGTCCTACATGGCAGGCAGTTGGAAGCCAGGGTCCTACATGGCAGGCAGTTGGAAGCTAGGGTCCTACATGGCAGGCAGTTAGAAGCCAGGGTCCTACATGGCAGGCAGTTGGAAGCCAGGGTCCTACATCGTAGGCAGATGGAAGCCAGGGTCCTACATGGTAGACAGTAGAAGCCAGGGTCCCACATGGTAGGCAGATGGAAGTCCGGTTCCCACATGGTTTACGGATTGAGGCCAGAGTCTTACATGGTAGGCAGTTGGAAGCCAGGTTCCAACATCGTAGTCAGATGGAAGCCAGGGTTCTACATGGTAGGCAGATGGAAGCCAGGGTCCCACATGGTAGTCAGAGGGAAGCCAGGGTCCCACATGGTATTCAGATGGAGGCCAGAGTCTTACATGGTAGGCAGTTGGAAGCCAGGCTCCTACATGGCAGGCAGTTGGAAGCCAGGTTCCTACATGGCAGGCAGATGGAAGTCAGGTTCCTACATGGTAGGTAGTTGGAAGACAGGGTTCCACATGGTATTCAGATGGAGGCCAGAGTCTTACATGCTAGGCAGTTGGAAGCCAGGGTCCTACATGCTAGGCAGTTGGAAGCCAGGGTCCTACATGGCAGGCAGTTGGAAGCCAGGGTCCTACATGGCAGGCAGTTGGAAGCCAGGGTCCTACATGGCAGGCAGTGGAAAGCCAGGGTCCTACATGGCAGGCAGTTGGAAGCCAGGGTCCTACATGGCAGGCAGTTGGAAGCCAGGTTCCTACATGGCAGGTAGTTGGAAGCCAGGTTCCTTCATGGCAGGCAGTTGGAAGCCAGGGTCCTACATGGCAGGCAGTTGGAAGCCAGGGTCCTACATCGTAGGCAGATGGAAGCCAGGGTCCTACATGGTAGACAGTAGAAGCCAGGGTCCCACATGGTAGGCAGATGGAAGTCCGGTTCCCACATGGTTTACGGATGGAGGCCAGAGTCTTACATGGTAGGCAGTTGGAAGCCAGGTTCCAACATCGTAGGCAGATGGAAGCCAGGGTTCTACATGGTAGGCAGATGGAAGCCAAGGTCCCACATGGTAGTCAGAGGGAAGCCAGGGTCCTACATGGTTTTCAGATGAAAGCCAGGGTCCTACATGGTAGTCAGATGGAATCTATGATCCTACATGCTATTCAAATGGAAGCCATAGTCCTACATGGTAGTCAGACTGGACCCAGTTGCCTACATAGTTTTCAGACGGAAGCCAGGGTCCTATGTAGTAGTCATAGGGAAAACAGGGACCTACATGGTAGACCGTTGTAAGCCAGGGTCCTACATAGTAGGCAGTTGGAGGCCAGGGTCCTATATGGTAAGGAGATGGAATCCTGGGTCCCCCATTGTAGTCAGACTAACGCCAGAGTCCTAAACGGTAGTCAGATTGAAGCCACAGTCCTGCATGGTAGTAAGATGGATGCCAGAGTCTCTCATGGTATTCAGCCAAAAGTCATGGTCCTGCAAAGTATTCAGACAAAAGTCGGGGTCCTACATGGTAGACAGTGGGAAGACAAGGTCCCTACATGGTAGTCAGATAGAAACCAGGCTCCTACATCGTAGGCAGATGGAAACCAGGGTCCTACATGGTAGGCAGTAGAAGCCAGGGTCCTACATGGTAGTCAGAGGGAAGTCCGGGTCCCACATGGTATTCAGATGGAGGCCTGAGTCTTACATGGTAGGCAGTTGGAAGCCAGGTTCCTACATGGCAGGCAGTTGGAAGCCAGGTTCCTACATGGCAGGTAGCTGGAAGCC
Source organism: Eleutherodactylus coqui (assembly GCA_035609135.1). NCBI lineage: Eukaryota > Metazoa > Chordata > Amphibia > Anura > Eleutherodactylidae > Eleutherodactylus > Eleutherodactylus coqui. The sequence goes on along the minus strand of CM069406.1, from coordinate 332,951,884 downwards.
AGGTTCCTACATGGTAGGTAGAGGAAGACAGGGTCCCACATGGTATTCAGATGGAGGCCAGATTCTTACATGCTAGGCAGTTGGAAACCAGGGTCCTACATGGCAGGCAGTTGGAAGCCAGGGTCCTACATGCTAGGCAGTTGGAAGCCAGGGTCCTACATGGCAAGCAGCTGGAAGCCAGGGTCCTACATGGCAGGCAGTTGGAAGCCAGGGTCCTACATGGCAGGCAGTTGGAAGCCAGGGTCCTACATGGCAGGCAGTTGGAAGCCAGGGTCCTGCATGGCAGGCAGTTGAAAGCCAGGGTCCTTCATGGCAGGCAGTTAGAAGCCAGGGTCCTACATGGCAGGCAGTTGGAAGCCAGGGTCCTACATGGCAGGCAGTTGGAAGCCAGGGTCCTACATGGCAGGCAGTTGGAAGCCAGGGTCCTGCATGGCAGGCAGTTGAAAGCCAGGGTCCTTCATGGCAGGCAGTTGGAAGCCAGGGTCCTACATGGCAGGCAGTTGGAAGCCAGGGTCCTACATGGCAGGCAGTTGGAAGCCAGGGTCCTACATGGCAGGCAGTTGCAAGCCAGGGTCCTACATGGCAGGCAGTTGGAAGCCAGGTTCCTACATAGCAGGCAGTTGGAAGCCAGGTTCCTACATGGCAGGCAGTTGGAAGCCAGGTTCCTACATGGCAGGCAGTTGGAAGCCAGGTTCCTACATGGCAGGCATTTGGAAGCCAGGGTCCTACATGGCAGGCAGTTGGAAGCCAGGGTCCTACATGGCAGGCAGTTGGAAGCCAGGGTCCTACATGGCAGGCAGTTGGAAGCCAGGGTCCTACATGGCAGGCAGTTGGAAGCTAGGGTCCTACATGGCAGGCAGTTGGAAGCCAGGGTCCTACATGGCAGGCAGTTGGAAGCCAGGGTCCTACATGGCAGGCAGTTGGAAGCCAGGTTCCTACATGGCAGGCAGTTGGAAGCTAGGGTCCCACATGGCAGGCAGTTAGAAGCCAGGGTCCTACATGGCAGGCAGTTGGAAGCCAGGGTCCTACATCGTAGGCAGATGGAAGCCAGGGTCCTACATGGTAAACAGTAGAAGCCAGGGTCCCACATGGTAGGCAGATGGAAGTCCGGTTCCCACATGGTTTACGGATGGAGGCCAGAGTCTTACATGGTAGGCAGTTGGAAGCCAGGTTCCAACATCGTAAGCAGATGGAAGCCAGGGTTCTACATGGTAGGCAGATGGAAGCCAGGTTCCAACATCGTAAGCAGATGGAAGCCAGGGTTCTACATGGTAGGCAGATGGAAGCCAGGGTCCCACATGGTAGTCAGAGGGAAGCCAGGCTCCCACATGGTAGGCAGATGGAAGTCCGGTTCCCACATGGTTTACGGATGGAGGCCAGAGTCTTACATGGTAGGCAGTTGGAAGCCAGGTTCCAACATCGTAAGCAGATGGAAGCCAGGGTTCTACATGGTAGGCAGATGGAAGCCAGGGTCCCACATGGTAGTCAGAGGGAAGCCAGGGTCCCACATGGTATTCAGATGGAGGCCAGAGTCTTACATGGTAGGCAGTTGGAAGCCAGGCTCCTACATGGCAGGCAGTTGGAAGCCAGGGTCCTACATGGCAGGCAGTTGGAAGCCAGGTTCCTACATGGCAGGTAGTTGGAAGCCAGGTTCCTACATGGCAGGCAGTTGGAAGCCAGGGTCCTACATGGCAGGCAGTTGGAAGCTAGGTTCCTACATGGTAGGTAGTTGGAAGCCAGGGTCCTGCATGGCAGGCAGTTGAAAGCCAGGGTCCTTCATGGCAGGCAGTTAGAAGCCAGGGTCCTACATGGCAGGCAGTTGGAAGCCAGGGTCCTACATGGCAGGCAGTTGGAAGCCAGGGTCCTACATGGCAGGCAGTTGGAAGCCAGGGTCCTGCATGGCAGGCAGTTGAAAGCCAGGGTCCTTCATGGCAGGCAGTTGGAAGCCAGGGTCCTACATGGCAGGCAGTTGGAAGCCAGGGTCCTACATGGCAGGCAGTTGGAAGCCAGGGTCCTACATGGCAGGCAGTTGCAAGCCAGGGTCCTACATGGCAGGCAGTTGGAAGCCAGGTTCCTACATAGCAGGCAGTTGGAAGCCAGGGTCCTACATGGCAGGCAGTTGCAAGCCAGGGTCCTACATGGCAGGCAGTTGGAAGCCAGGTTCCTACATAGCAGGCAGTTGGAAGCCAGGTTCCTACATGGCAGGCAGTTGGAAGCCAGGTTCCTACATGGCAGGCAGTTGGAAGCCAGGTTCCTACATGGCAGGCATTTGGAAGCCAGGGTCCTACATGGCAGGCAGTTGGAAGCCAGGGTCCTACATGGCAGGCAGTTGGAAGCCAGGGTCCTACATGGCAGGCAGTTGGAAGCCAGGGTCCTACATGGCAGGCAGTTGGAAGCTAGGGTCCTACATGGCAGGCAGTTGGAAGCCAGGGTCCTACATGGCAGGCAGTTGGAAGCCAGGGTCCTACATGGCAGGCAGTTGGAAGCCAGGTTCCTACATGGCAGGCAGTTGGAAGCTAGGGTCCCACATGGCAGGCAGTTAGAAGCCAGGGTCCTACATGGCAGGCAGTTGGAAGCCAGGGTCCTACATCGTAGGCAGATGGAAGCCAGGGTCCTACATGGTAAACAGTAGAAGCCAGGGTCCCACATGGTAGGCAGATGGAAGTCCGGTTCCCACATGGTTTACGGATGGAGGCCAGAGTCTTACATGGTAGGCAGTTGGAAGCCAGGTTCCAACATCGTAAGCAGATGGAAGCCAGGGTTCTACATGGTAGGCAGATGGAAGCCAGGTTCCAACATCGTAAGCAGATGGAAGCCAGGGTTCTACATGGTAGGCAGATGGAAGCCAGGGTCCCACATGGTAGTCAGAGGGAAGCCAGGGTCCCACATGGTAGGCAGATGGAAGTCCGGTTCCCACATGGTTTACGGATGGAGGCCAGAGTCTTACATGGTAGGCAGTTGGAAGCCAGGTTCCAACATCGTAAGCAGATGGAAGCCAGGGTTCTACATGGTAGGCAGATGGAAGCCAGGGTCCCACATGGTAGTCAGAGGGAAGCCAGGGTCCCACATGGTATTCAGATGGAGGCCAGAGTCTTACATGGTAGGCAGTTGGAAGCCAGGCTCCTACATGGCAGGCAGTTGGAAGCCAGGGTCCTACATGGCAGGCAGTTGGAAGCCAGGTTCCTACATGGCAGGTAGTTGGAAGCCAGGTTCCTACATGGCAGGCAGTTGGAAGCCAGGGTCCTACATGGCAGGCAGTTGGAAGCTAGGTTCCTACATGGTAGGTAGTTGGAAGCCAGGTTCCTACATGGCAGGCAGTTGGGAGCCAGGGTCCTACATGGCAGGCAGTTGAAAGCCAGGGTCCTACATGGCAGGCAGTTGGAAGCCAGGGTCCTACATGGCAGGCAGTTGGAAGCCAGGTTCCTACATGGCAGGCAGTTGGAAGCCAGGCTCCTACATGGCAGGCAGTTGGAAGCCAGGTTCCTACATGGCAGGCAGTTGGAAGCCAGGGTCCTACATGGGAGGCAGATGGAAGCCTGGGTCCTACATGGCAGGCAGTTGGAAGCCTGGGTCCTACATCGCAGGCAGTTGGGAGCCAGGGTCCTACATGGCAGGCAGTTGAAAGCCAGGGTCCTACATGGCAGGCAGTTGGAAGCCAGGGTCCTACATGGCAGGCAGTTGGAAGCCAGGTTCCTACATGGCAGGTAGTTGGAAGCCAGGGTCCTACATAGCAGGCAGTTGGAAGCCAGGGTCCTACATGGCAGGCAGTTGGAAGCCAGGGTCCTACATGGCAGGCAGTTGGAAGCCAGTGTCCTACACGGCAGGCAGTTGCAAGCCAGGGTCCTACATGGCAGGAAGTTGGAAGCAAAGGTCCTACATGGCAGGCAGATGGAAGCCAGGGTCCTACATGGCAGGCAGATGGAAGCCAGGGTCCTACATGGCAGGCAGTTGGAAGCCAGGGTCCTACATGGCAGGCAGTTGGAAGCCAGGTTTCTACATGGCAGGCAGTTGGAAGCCAGGTTCCTACATGGTAGGCGGTTGGAAGCCAGGTTCCTACATGACAGGCAGTTTGAAGCCTGGTTCGTATATGGCAGGTAGTTTGAAGCCAGGGTCCTACATGACAGGCATTTGGAAGCCAGGTTCCTACATGGCAGGCAATTGGAAGACAGATGAGAGCCAGAGTCTCACATGGTAGGCAGTTGGAAGCCAGGGTCCTACATGGCAGGCAGTTGGAAGCCAGGTCCTACATGGCAGGCAGTTGAAAGCCAGGGTCCTACATGGCAGGCAGTTAAAAGCCAGGCTCCTACATGGCAGGCAGTTGGAAGCCAGGGTCCTACATGGCAAGCAGTTGGAAGTCAGGGTCCTACATGGCAGGCAGTTGGATGCCAGGGTCCTACATGGCAGGCAGTTGAAAGCCAGGGTCCTACATGGCAGGCATTTGGAAGCCAGAGTCCTACATGGCAGGCAATTGGAAGCCAGGGTCCTACATGGTAGGCAATTGGAAGCCAGGGTCCCACATTGTAGTTAGATGGAAGACGGGGTCCGACATGGTGGTCCAATGGAAGCCACAGTCCTGCATGGTAATAAGATGGATGCCAAAGTCTCTCATGGTATTCAGCCAAGAGCCATGGTCCTGCAATGTAGTCAAAGAAAAGGCAGGGTTCTACGTGGTAGTCAGATGAGAGCTAGAGTCCTACATGGTAAACAGACAGAAAGCCTCAATCTTTCATGGTATTCAGATGGATACCAGGGTTCTAAATAGTAGATAAAAGAAGGCCAGGTTCCTACATGGTGTCAGATGGAAGCCAGGGTCCTACAAGGCAGGCAGTTGGAAGCCAGGGTCCTACATGGAAGGCAGTTGGAAGCTAGGGTCCTATATGGTCGGCAGTTGGAAGCCAGGGTCCTACATGGCAGGCAGTTGGAAGCCAGGGTCCTACATGGCATGCAGTTAATAGCCAGGTTCCTACATGGCAGGCAGTTGGAAGACAGATGGAGGCCAGAGTCTTACATGGCAGGCAGTAGGAAGCCCGGTTCCTGCATGGCAGGCAATTGGAAGCCAGGGTCCCACATTGTAGTTAGATGGAAGACAGGGTCCAACATGGTGGTCAGATGGAGGCCAGACTCCCTCTTGGTAGTCCAATGGAAGCCACAGTCCTGCATAGTGATAAGATGGATGCCAAAGTCTCTCATGGTATTCAGCCAAGAGCCATGGTCCTGCAATGTATTCAAACAAAGCCAGGGTCCTATGTGGTAGTCAGATGAGAGCTTAAGTCCTACATGGTAAACAGACAGAAAGCCACAATCTTTCATGGTAATCAGATGGATGTTCTTAATGGTAGATAAAAGAAGGCCAGGATCCTACATGGTGGTCAGAGGGAAGCCAGGGTCCTACAAGGCAGGCAGTTGGAAGCCAGGGTCCTACATGGCAGGCAGTTGGAAGCCAGGGTCCTACATGGCAGACAGTTGGAAGCAAGGGTCCTACATGGCAGGCAGTTGGAAGCCAGGTTCCTACGTGGCAGGCAGTTGAAAGCCAGGTTCCTTCGTGGCAGGCAGTTGGAAGTCAGTTTCCTACATGGCAGGAAGTTGGAAGCCAGGTTCCTACATGGCAGGCAATTGGAAGACAGATGGATGCCAGAGTCTTACATGGGAGGCAGTTGGATGCCAGGATACTACATGGTGGGCAGTTGGAAGCCAGGTTCCTACATGGCAGGCAGTTGGAAGCCAGGTTCCTACATGGCAGGCAGTTGGAAGCCAGGTTCCTACATGGCAGGCAGTTGGAAGACAGATGGAGGCCAGAGTCTTACATGGTAGGCAGGTGGAAGCCAGGATCCTACATGGCGGGCAATTGGAAGCCAGGGTCCTGCATGGCGGGCAGTTGGAAGCCAGGGTCCTACATGGCAGGCAGTTGGAAGCCAGGATCCTACATGAGGGGTGGTTGGAAGCCAGGGTCCTACATGGCAGGCAGTTGGAACCCAGGTTCCTACATGGCAGGCAGTTGGAAGACAGATGGAGGCCAGAATCTTACATGGCAGGCAGTTGGAAGCCAGGGTCCTACATGGCAGGCAGTTGGAAGCCAGGGTCCTACATGGCAGGCAGTTGGAAGCCAGGGACCCACATTGTAGTTAGATGGAAAACAGGGTCCAACATGGTGGACAGATGGAGGCCAGACACCCTGCTCATAGTCCAATGGAAGCCACAGTCCTGCATAATGATAAGATGGATACCAACGTCTTTTATGGGATTCAGCCAAGAGCCATGGTCCTGCAATGTATTCAAACAAAAGCCAGGGTTCTACGTAGTAGTCAGATGAGAGCTAGAGTCCTACATGATAGACATACAGAAAGCCACGATCTTTCATGGTGATCAGTTGGAAGCCAGGGTCCTACATGACAGGCAGTTGGAAGCCAGGGTCCTACATGGCAGGCAGTTGGAAGCCAGGGTCCTACATGGCAGGCAGTTGGAAGCCAGGGTCCTACATGGCAGGCAGTTGGAAGCCAGGGTCCTACATGGCAGGCAGTTGGAAGCCGGGGTCCTTCATGGCAGGCAGTTGGAAGCCGAGGTCCTGCATGGCAGGCAGTTGGAAGCCAGGGTCCTACATGGCAGGCAGTTGGAAGCCAGGTTCTGCAGCATGGAGGCATGAAGTGGTTACAACCTGCCGGGTCCCGCCTGAGGAGGGGCAGCAAAGTGCGGACCACCTGCTGTATGGAAGTAGCCCCTGCTCCTCCAAGCACATCTAATGCTGAAATCCAAATCCGGTCTTCCTAGAAGTCATTAGCTTACTGTAGAGATAAAACTCTGACTGTCCCGAAGGTCCTCTCTGCATTATCCTGGGTTCCTGCCTTGAAAACAACCCGTGACCGGAGAGAAGAAAGGACGGAAATGAGGGGGAAATGTGATCACTAAACGGAGGACCCATCCATCACCATAAAAAGATGACCCACCGCTTCCAGGGGTCGGAAGAGTAACCCTCCGCATATGGAAAGTGCTATCATGTTTATCGGGGTCTAGTGTGATACCATGTAGTGGATGGTAACCACTGCGGGTCATGATGTATACTAGAGAGGAATAGATACAGTCATGGTGGCAACCAATCCCACTCCTAAAAAGGGAAAAAAATAAATAAAAAAAATTATATGTATATATATATATATATATATATATATATATATATAATGTTATATATATCATGTTACCTCAGTATGATATATAACAACCAAAAAAAGCGCAGCTTTCATGTTACCTCAGCGATATAATATATAACAACCAATCACAGCACAGCTTTCATGTTACCTCAGTATAATATATAACAACCAATCACAGCACAGCTTTCATGTTACCTCAGTATAATATATAACAACCAATCACAGCACAGCTTTCATGTTACCTCAGCGGTACAATATATAACAACCAATCACAGCACAGCTTTCATGTTACCTCAGTATAATATATAACAACCAATCACAGCACAGCTTTCATGTTACCTCAGCAGTATAATATATAACAACCAATCACAGCGCAGCTTTCATGTTACCTCAGCAGTATAATATATAACAACCAATCACAGCACAGCTTTCATATTACCTCAGCGATATAATATATAACAACCAATCACAGCACAGCTTTCATATTACCTCAGTGTAATATATAACAACCAATCACAGCGCAGCTTTCATGTTACCTCAGTGGTATAATATATAACAACCAATCACAGCGCAGCTTTCATGTTACCTCAGTATAATATATAACAACCAATCACAGCGCAGCTTTCATGTTACCTCAGCAGTATAATATATAACAACCAATCAAAGCGCAGCTTTCATGTTACCTCAGTATAATATATAACAACCAATCACAGCGCAGCTTTCATGCTACCTCAGCAGTATAATATATAACAACGAATCACAGCGCAGCTTTCATGTTACCTCAGCAGTATAATATATAACAACCAATCACAGCACAGCTTTCATGTTACCTCAGTATAATATATAACAACCAATCACAGCACAGCTTTCATGTTACCCAGTATAATATATAACAACCAATCACAGCGCAGCTTTCATGTTACCTCGGTATAATATATAACAACCAATCACAGCACAGCTTTCATGCTACCTCAGTATAATATATAACAACCAATCACAGCGCAGCTTTCATGTTACCTCAGTATAATATATAACAACCAATCGCAGCACAGCTTTCATGTTACCTCAGTATAATATATAACAACCAATCACAGCACAGCTTTTATGTTACCCAGTATAATATATAACAACCAATCACAGCGCAGCTTTCATGTTACCTCGGTATAATATATAGCAACCAATCGCAGCACAGCTTTCATGTTACCTCAGTATAATATATAACAACCAATCACAGCGCAGCTTTCATGTTACCTCAGCAGTATAATATATAACAACCAATCACAGTGCAGCTTTCATGTTACCTCAGCAGTATAATATATAACAACCAATCACAGCGCAGCTTTCATGTTACCTCAGCAGTATAAGATATAACAACCAATCACAGCGCAGCTTTCATATTATCTCAGTATAATATAACAACCAATCACAGCGCAGCTTTCATGTTACCTCAGTATAATATATAACAACCAATCACAGCGCAGCTTTCATGTTACCTCGGTATCATATATAACAACCAATCACAGCACAGCTTTCATGTTACCTCAGCAGTATAATATATAACAACCAATCACAGCGCAGCTTTCATATTACCTCAGCAGTATAATATATAACAACCAATCACAGCACAGCTTTCATGTTACCTCAGTATAATATATAACAACCAATCACAGCACAGCTTTCATGTTACCTCAGCAGTATAATATATAATAACCAATCACAGCGCAGCTTTCATGTTACCTCAGTATAATATATAACAAGTCTAGAGATGAGCGAGCACCAAAATGCTCGGGTGCTCGTTACTCGGGACGAACTTTTTGCGATGATGGGGGTTCGTTTCGAGTAACGAACCCCATTGAAGTCAATGGGCGACCCGAGCATTTTTGTATATCGCCGATGCTCGCTAAGATTTCCATTTGTGAAAATCTGGCAATTCAAGAAAGTGATGGGAACGACACAGCAACGGATAGGGCAGGCGAGGGGCTACATGTTGGGCTGCATCTCAAGTTCCCAGGTCCCACTATTAAGCCACAATAGCGGCAAGAGTGCCCCCCCCCCCTCCCAACAACTTTTACTTCTGAAAAGCCCTCATTAGCATGGCATACCTTAGCTAAGCACCACACTACCTCCAACAAAGCACAATCACTGCCTGCATGACACTCCGCTGCCACTTCTCCTGGGTTACATGCTGCCCAACCCCCCCCCACACACACACACAACCCAGTGTCCATAGCGCACATCAAAGTGTCCCTGCCCAGCCTTCAGCTGCCCTCATGCCACGCCACCCTCATGTCTATTTAGAAGTGCGTCTGCCATGAGGAGGAACCGCAGGCACACACTGCAGAGGGTTGGCAGGGCCAGGCAGCGACCCTCTTTAAAAGGGGCGGGGCGATAGCCCACAATGCTGTACAGAAGCAATGAGAAATAGAATCCTGTGCCACCGCCATCAGGAGCTGCACACGTGGGCATAGCAATGGGGAACCTATGTGCCACACACTATTCATTCTGTCAAGGTGTCGCATAGCTCAATCCACACTGCAAGGGGAAAGCCGTCAGCGCTCTGCCCCCTACCCAAGTCAGTCAGTGCCTTTGTGCCAGACAGGTCAAACACCGCGATGGGAACTAAGTGGGCACCAACAGCATAGGTGGGTCCTAGGAAGCCCAAGACATGAACCAAAAATTGATCTGAGCGGCCAAACATGGCAGACTTGCACCGCGCCCACGACATAGGCCTCGGCCCACAGCTTCACCAATCCTAGGCTGGAAGCCGACTGTCACTGCACCCAGGACATAGGCCTCTGCACAAACCCTCAGCAATCGCGGGCCTACAGCGGACTCCTATGCTAGCGTAGCTGTGCACGTCTCATTAGCGCTGTATTGCTCCTGTAGTTTGTCCCAATGCAGTGCCCTGCATAGCTGAGGTAACGTCAGATAAAATACAGGTGGGCTTCGGCCCACACTGCATGCCCCAGTCAAACTGGGGTTCTTTATAAGTAGACACAGGCAGGTACAACTCCGTGTGGACCGACAGCATGGGTGGCTCCCTGGAACCCACCAGCGGTACATAAATATATCCCATTGCAGTGCCCAGCACAGCTGAGGTAACGTCAGGTTTAATGCAGGTGGGCTTCGGCCCACACTGCATGCCCCAGTCTGACCGGGGTTTTTAATACATAGACACAGGCAGGTACAACTCACTAATGTGAAGTCCCTGTGGACCCACAGCATGGGTGGCTCCCTGGAACCCATGGGCGGTACATAAATATATCCCATTGCAGTGCCCTGCTCAGCAGAGCTAACGTCAGATACAATACAGGTGGGCTTCGGCCCACACTGCATGCCCCAGTCAGACTGGTAATATGTACCTTAACAGTAACCGCGTTGGTGGGAATGTGGTGGTGACTGCGGACCTAGTAGCGCGGTTTTATGTAGTTGGTTTTCGGAATGTGGCCAGGATTAAGTGGGCCGTGGCGAGGGGATGGTGGGGGGGCTCTCTTGTTGTGTCGGTAAAGGTGAAATTCTTGGACTGCCACCAGACGGACCAATGCAAAGGTATTTGCCAAGAATGTTTTCATTGTTGGAGGAGGAGGGGGATGTTTTTGAGGCACTACGTGTCCTCTCCACGTGTCCGTGGTTATATGCACCTTAACAGTAACCGCGTTGGTGGGAAATGGCCTCGCCGCCATCATGTCTTTGGGAAGCCTCCGTTTCCACACCCCAGTGACATAGCATTAGCAGCGGTATAGGCAGAGCCCAGAATTATTAACATTTCAGCCGTAGCATTAGGGACAGGCCCCAGTAACATATCACTAGCAGCAGTATAGGGGGAGCGCAGTATTAGTTCCGTTTCAGTAGTAGTAGCACTCAAGACAGGCCCCAGTAACAATTCCGAAGCAGCAGTATAGGGGGAGCGCAGTATTAGTTCCATTTCAGTAATAGTAGCAGTCTAGACAGGCCCCAGTAACATATCACTAGCAGCAGTATAGGGGGAGCACAGTATTAGTTCCGTTTCAGTAGTAGTAGCAGTCTAGACAGGCACCAGTAACATATCACTAGCAGCAGTATAGGGGGAGCACAGTATTAGTTCCATTTCAGTAGTAGTAGCAGTCTGGACAGGCCCCAGTAACATATCACTAGCAGCAGTATAGTCGGAGCACAGTATTAGTTCCATTTCAGTAGTAGTAGCACTCAAGACAGGCCCCAGTAACAATTCCGAAGCAGCAGTATAGGGGGAGCGCAGTCTTAGTTCCATTTCAGTAGTAGTAGCAGTCTAGACAGGCCCCAGTAACATATCACTAGCAGCAGTTTAGGGGGAGCACAGTCTTAGTTCCATTTCAGTAGTAGTAGCAGTCAAGACAGGCCACAGTAACATTCCCGTTGCAGCAGTTTAGGGAGATAGCAGTCTCTTTCACATTTCAGTAGCTGCAGTATAGCCAAGGCCCCAGTTACATTTATGTAGCAAAACTGTAGGCCAACCCCACACACCTTGCTGTAGCATGAGTGCAGGCGAAGAACATACAAATTACTAGGATTACACTGTAGGCGAGGGCCCAAAAAAATTGGTGTACCAACAGTACTAATGTACCTCAGAAAAATTGCCCATGCCCAACCAAGATGGCAGGTGAAACCCATTAATCGCTTTGGTTAATGTGGCTTAATTGGTAACTAGGCCTGGAGGCAGCCCAGTTAAAATAAAAATTGGTTCAGGTGAAAGTTTCAACGCTTTAATGAGCATTGAAACGTATAAAAATTGTTTACAAAAATTATATGACTGAGCCTTGTGGGCCTAAGAAAAATTGCCCGTTCAGCGTGATTATGTGAGGTTTCAGGAGGAGGAGCAGGAGGAGGAGGAGGAATATTAGACACAGATTTTTTTTTTTAAATCAATTTTTATTCAAGTTTTCTAACAGACAAATCGTCTAGGATATCGAAAACAGTTATCTTTTCACTCAATGCAAGAAACAAACATTCATTTGGATCAAATGACAAGCTTAGGTTGAGGTGTAGCTGTTTGCTTACATTCATACTAAGTACGCATTTTGCATCTCAATCATCCCGGTGCTTCGCGCTACTTAGCGCTAATGCTGAGACCGGGGCGGTGAGATAAAACATCAAACATAAAATTCTTAATAAACAATTAAGTGGAGACTGGGGGGGGGAGGGTAAATGGGGGGAGGGTGGGAAAAGGAGGGGGGGGGACAGGAGGGAAGGGGGGGGGGAGTTCAGGTGGTGGTGGTAGTAGGAGAGGTACCTCTATGAGAAAAGATGTCCAGGAGCCTCAAGCTGCGCCAGGGGTTCCAGATTTTGGTAAATCTGTTATGTGTACCATTCTTCCAACTCGACAGCTCTTCTAGATTGAAGAGACTATCTACTCTTTCTTTCCATTGTTTTAGTGAGGGGGGTGCTTCGCATTGCCAGTGCAGTGGTATTAATGCTTTAGCTGAGTCTATCAGGAATGCCATCAGTTTGTCCTTTCTGGGGTGGAAAGTTGCGGAAGGCCTCCAGAGGAACAGTATCTCTGGTGAGAGTGTGAAGTTTGGTTTAATTTTCCTCAGGATCTCCTCAACTCCCCTCCAGTAGGATTTTAGGGGGGAGCAGTTCCACCATAGGTGGAGGTATGACCCCTCCTCTCTACCGCACCTCCAACATTTATCACGGGAGGCTAATTTATAAGCATAGAGCCACTGCGGGGTCTTATACCACCTTACAAGCAGTTTATAGTGCGCCTCCTGAGCCATAATGCAGGGGGAGATACCAAATGAAGTTGCTAATATTGAATTGATGTCTTCTTGCGATAAAGAAATGCCAAGCTCTTTCACCCAGGAGCTAATGAAAGCTGGCTTAGTTATACTCTGAGGTGTTATGTAGCGTTTACGTAGAGGAGCAATTTTCCTTACTTTCGGGTCTTTGTTATTCAGGGTAGTCTCAAAGGGAAGCATAGGTCTAGCTTGGTGTAGAAAAGATAGCTTATGCGAGGGCAGGAGGGTTTGGAGTATCTCTGAAGGGGACAGATGCGCTATGGAAAGCAAGTCTCCAATCCTGAGGGTTCTGAATTTTTTCCAGACCGACTCAGTGACTGGATCAGCCCCGAGGTCCAGTAATTTGTGTATTGTATTCAGGGGAAAGGTTGGTGAGGGTGACGGAGCCAATCTCTCTCTTACCCCGTCCCATACTTCACACGGGCCTCTCAGCAAGGGATTAAAGTTTTGTGCTCTATAGCGGTTTTTTTCGGGTAGCCATAAATCCCCCTCCGAAGCCTCCCTGTTATATTGCAGGGCCATTGCTGCTAGTAACTTGTCTCCTATCGGGTTCACTAGATTCATCCAGTAACCTAGTTGTGAAGCCCTGTAATAATCGCTTATGTTGGGCAGGTCGATGCCTCCCTCAGGCCCCCTCCTTATCATTAGGCTGTAGGCCAGTCTCGGCCTCCGTTGTCTCCATACAAAGCCAGAGAAAATGGTGCGCAGGGTTTTAAAAAAGCTTGTAGGGAGGTGAATAGGAAGCATCCTTATTCTATAAAGCACTATTGGAAGTATATAAGACTTCAGGATGTTCTTCCTACCGAACCACAATATACTGTACATGGTATATCGTATGATCTCAGAAGGCTCTTGATTTTGTTTACCAATGGTATGAAGTTAGCTTTGAACAGGTCTTCCGCTCTTTTTGTTATAATCACTCCTAAATAGTCCAGTGACACCTCTGACCACGTAAAGGGGGAGGATGTCGAGAGGGTGTCAGAAAGGGTGCGGGGGATAGAGATATTCAGCACTGTGGATTTATGGAAGTTGATTTTAAAATTTGAAATTTCTCCGAAGAGGTTCAGCAGCCCCACCAGCCCGGGGAGACCCTCAATAGGGTTGGTGATCAAAAAGACTATCATCGGCGAATGCCGCTGTAGACAGTACCTTGTCCCCAATAGAAAGGCCTTTAATGTTCGGGTTTTGTCTTACTTCCACCAGGAGAGGCTCCAGAGCCAGAACAAATAGTGTGGGGGAGAGAGGGCACCCCTGCCGTGTACCGTTATTTATTTCAAATGGAGGGGACATAGCATCGTTTACTCGCAGTCTCGCGTGGGGTTTAGCGTAGAGTGTAAAAATAGCAGATACAAAGTCTGGTGGTAGATTGTAATTAAGCAGTACACTTTTCATGTATGTCCAATTCACCCTATCAAACGCCTTTTCTGCGTCTGTGCCTACAAAGGCTAGGGGAATTTGGTGTTTTTGGGCATAACGAGCTGCGTGTAGTAGTCTATGACAGTTGTCTTTGCCCTCTCTCCCCCTCACGAACCCTGCCTGTTCCCCGTCAATCAAGGAAGGGACCAGGGCCTCGAGCCTTTTTGCCAAAAGCTTCGCCCACAACTTTACGTCCAAATTAATAAGTGAAATCGGCCTATAATTTCCGCAAAGTGTGGGGTCTTTATTTTCTTTTGGGATAAGGGTAATCTGAGCCTCCTGTGCCTGTCTAGGTAATTCTTTACCCCCCAGTAGGGCGTTAAAGAGATCCGTTAGCCTTGGAACCAGCACTGCCTGAAGGGTTTTATAATAAGCTCTGGTCAATCCGTCAGGGCCTGGACTTTTGTTAGGCGGGCAGGAATCTATCAGGTTTTTTACCTCCTCTTGGGAAACCAAGGTCAGCAGAGATTCCGCTTCCCGGTGATCCAGCTTAGGCATATTTACTTTCTGGAGGAACCTGTCAATTTGTTCTTGCAAACTCTGATTCCCTCCTCCCGTGTGGGATGTTTGTATGTTGTATAATGTTTTATAGAACATCTGGAATTCTTTGGCGATTTCCTCAGAGGATGTAGCCATTGTGCCCTGATGGCTCTAATTGTGTTCTTGGCCCGGGCTTTTTAAATTAGCGATGTCATAAATTTGCTGCCCCTATTTCCTTGCGTGTACACCACCTGCTTCATAAAGAGGCTCTTTTTGTTGAACCTCGATTCAAGGCAGAGTTTCAAATCTTTTCTTAAGTCTTCTAGTCTCTCCAAGTTATCAAGAGTCTGCGAAAGTTTGACGGATTGTTCCAGCTTAGCTATTAATGCGAGTTTTGTATCTATATCTTTTTGTAATTTTTTCTTGACCCTGGAGCCTAGTGCGATTAATAGGCCTCTCACATAGGCCTTATGGGCCTCCCAGACTGTGGGGGTGCCGGCCTCTCCGTTCGCGTTCAGAAGAAAGTATTCCTCAATAGCTTTAGAGAGCTTTGTAGCCTCGTCATCTGAGTCCAACAGTGATGGATTTAGTCTCCATCTCCATTCTTTGCAGGGTGGGTGGATTGGTCTGAGCAGGATGTGTATGGGGGCGTGGTCAGAGATGGTCAGCGGATCTATTATCGTTTTATTTAAAAACTCCACTAGTCCCTTGGATATCAACAGGTAGTCCAGTCTCTGGAAAGAGGAATGGACCGAAGAAAAAAAAGTGTAGTCCCTCACTGAGGGGTTAAGGAGACGCCATACATCGATCATTCCCTGGAGACCTCGGTTAAGTTTTCTTAATTTGACCTGCGAGATCTGGGATCGGCCCACGGATGAGTCTAATACCGGGTTAAGGGTGACATTAAAATCGCCCCCCAATATCATGTGACCTATTGCAAAATGTTTGAGTGTGTCTGTTTGAGTTACCACGTGACCTGGTCCGTGTTTGGAGCCTATAAATTTGCTATAGTGATTTTAACATTATCCAAGAGACCTTTAAGAAATAACACCCTCCCCTCTCCGTCCGAATATTGGGACTCACACACAAAATTCACAGACTTGTGAAGGAGTATGGAGACTCCTTGAGATGCCGAGGAGGGGTGGGAGTTATGATAGCATTGGGGGTACTGTCTGCCTGGCAATGCGAAGCACTTGTCCCCTCTAAAATGCGTCTCCTGCAGGAGAACAATTTTCGAGTTGTACCTCTTTAGCAGCACTGCGATGTTGTGGCGTTTCAGCGGCGAGTTGAGGCCCTTGACATTGAATGATGTGAAGCGTAGATCATTCATAGTTTGCCGTATGTAGAAAGGTAAAGCGATATCTGAGAAAAGAAGATAATATTAATTGACGATTATACTTTTGCAATATACCACTGGGGTCCTCACCTGAGGGGTAGGGGGAGGAGTGAGGGAAAGAGGGGGATGGGAAGGATGAGTAGGTTAGAAAAAAAGAAAAAAAAAACAGAAGTCAAGTATAAACAGAAATGAACTTTGGCACTCTGCGCCCTGTCAAGGAGAGGTCCGGTGTAGTCCGGTCCTCCTCCAGGGGGGGGGGGGGGGGGAGAGTTTCAATCGGTGTTGAACCAGTGACCCCTAACACCAGGGTCACTAGGGAAACTATCAACAGCCTGACCTGGCAGGCGCCCTCCAGGACTATTCGTGTCCTGCAGGGGGAAAGACATTTGTTCCCGAACTGGGAAAACCTCAGAGTCGTCACCCAAGGGAGAGAGGGGGGGGGGGGGTCTGGAAGTATGTGGTATAACCCCTTCTTCCTCGGCGGGCAAACTGCCAGCTGATTCCTGTCTCCCTGCCCAAGATAAGGAACTCGAGGCAATATTGGGGGCGAATCCCCTCCCGTTCTGTAAGCCAGGGTCTCTTGATGAATGTTGTGCATCACCCTGAGAAATACTATTCTCCAAATATTGTCTAAGGGGGGGGGGGGGTGAGAGGGAACAACTACTTAAAGGTACGAATTTAGTAGGGACTAGAGACTCTTTCAGGTATCCATTTCTGCGACGTCTTCTTTTGATTTTTTCCTTCTATTCTTCGGCGATTTCGGATTGCTCACAGTCTGCCAATTCTCCTGCACAGCTAGGCTGGGGAATCTTGGTAAATCGGGCAAAGGTAACCATCCTTGAAGCTGTACGGGTTCTAACTCTAGTAGTTGCCAGAGCTGTTGGAGATCTTCTGGGGTTCGTACATGGAGCCTGCGACCTTTGTAAGTAACTCCCAGCCCAAACGGGAACAACCAGGCGTATTTTATGCCGTTCTCTCTTAATATTTCCAGGAGCGGACGCAGTGCCCGGCGCTTCGCCAGGGTTGAGGGCGCTAAGTCCTGGTATAGCTGTATAGGGGTGTCGGCATAGCGAAGATCTTTTTGCTGTCTCGCTGCTCTCAGTATTGCTACAGCATCTGGAAACATGAGCAGTTTGCAGACCACGTCCCTTGGGGGGTCTGATGCAGGGGGTAAAGGGCGCAGGGCTCTGTGTATCCGCTCTATGTTAATAGCAGGGTGAACATCTCTGTTGCAGCTTTGTGGAGACAGTCAGTAGGCCAGGATTCAGGGAGCCCTTTGATGCGCACGTTGCTGCTCCTGTTCTCCGGGTCTTCCTGCATTATCAGGGTTTTGTTGAGCTGCTCATGCTGTTCTTTTGTGATCTTCTCCATCTCCCATGAGTGGGAGATAATGGAGGCAGAGGTGGATTCTAAGTCCTCTACACGTCGCCCCATTTGCTTCAGGTCCTCCTTGATCTCTGTGAGATCTGACTTGAGTGGAAGTAGGGCTTGGGAGAATAAGTCTCTCATAAAAGCTCTAGAGACATTCTCTCCCTCTTCCTCCTCTGATGACCCCCCCTCCTCCTCTTCCTTACTGCAGAGTCCCGGGCCGGCGCCATCTTCAGCTGGGAGCGGGGGAGCGCGCGCTCCGTTCTTTCGGGTATTTCTGCATATCTGTTTGTCCCTTTTGCGATCGGGGTGTTCCTGAGGGTTCCCCTCCTCTCTCCTTTGTAATCTTTCCCATCTAGCTGCTGTATTTAGCCATGGAAGGCACCGCTGAGAGGGAGCTCTGTACTCAGACCACCATCTCGCTCAGCGGCCAGGCTCCGCCCCCTTATAATACACAGATTGATGAAGCAGAAATGTCCCCGTTTTGGATGGTGAGAGAGAACGATGCTTCCATCCGCGGGTGCAGCCTACGTATTGTTTAGGTATCGCTGCTGTCCGCTGGTGGAGAAGAGAAGTCTGGGGAAATCCAGGCTTTGTTCATCTTGATGAGTGTAAGCCTGTCGGCACTGTCGGTTGACAGGCGGGTACGCTTATCTGTGATGATTCCCCCAGCCGCACTAAACACACTCTCTGACAAGACGCTAGCCGCAGGACAAGCAAGCACCTCCAGGGCATACAGCGCGAGTTCAGGCCACGTGTCCAGCTTCGACACCCAGTAGTTGTAGGTGGCAGAGGCGTCACCGAGGACGGTCGTGCGATCGGCTACGTACTCCCTCACCATCCTTTTACAGTGCTCCCGCCGACTCAGCCGTACCTGGGGAGCGGTGACACAGTCTTACTGGGGAGCCATAAAGCAGTCAAGGGCCTTAAAGAGTGTTGCCCTACCTGTGCTGTACATGCTGCCTGATCTCTGCGCCTCCCCTGCTACCTAGCCCTCGGAACTGCGCCTTCGGCCACTAGCGCTGTCGGATGGGAATTTTACCATCAGTTTGTCCACCAGGGCCCTGTGGTATAACATCACTCTCGAACCCCTTTCCTCTTCGGGAATGAGAGTGGAAAGGTTCTCCTTATACCGTGGGTCGAGCAGTGTGTACACCCAGTAATCCATAGTGGCCAGAATGCGTGTAACGCGAGGGTCACGAGAAAGGCATCCTAACATGAAGTCAGCCATGTGTGCCAGGGTACCTGTACGCAACACATGGCTGTCCGCACTAGGAAGATCACTTTCAGGATCCTCCTCCTCCTCCGGCCATACATGCTGAAAGGATGACAGGCAAGCAGCATGGGTACCCTCAGCAGTGGGCCAAGCTGTCTCTTCCCCTCCTCCTCAACGCGCTGAGATATAGACAGGAGGGTGCTCTGACTATCCAGCGACATACTGTCTTCCCCCGGCTCTGTTTCCGAGCGCAAAGCAGCTGCCTTTATGCTTTGCAGGGAACTTCTCAAGATGCATAGCAGAGGAATGGTGACACTAATGATTGCAGCATCCCCGCTCACCACCTGGGTAGACTGCTCAAAGTTTCGAAGGACCTGGCAGATGTCTGCCAACCAGGCCCACTCTTCTGTAAAGAATTGAGGAGGCTGACTCCCACTGCGCCGCCCATGTTGGAGTTGGTATTCCACTATAGCTCTACGCTGCTCATAGAGCCTGGCCAACATGTGGAGCGTAGAGTTCCACCGTGTGGGCACGTTGCACAGCAGTTGGTGTACTGGCAGATTAAACCGATGTTGCAGGGTGCGCAGGGTGGCAGCGTCCGTGTTGGACTTGCGGAAATGTGCGCAGAGCCGGCGCACCTTGCCGAGCAGGTCTGACAAGCGTGGGTAGCTTTTCAGAAAGCGCTGAACCACCAAATTAAAGACGTGTGCCAGGCATGGCACGTGCGTGAGGCTGCCGAGCTGCAGAGCCGCCACCAGGTTACGGCCGTTGTCACACACGACCATGCCCGGTTGGAGGCTCAGCGGCGCAAGCCAGCGGTCGGTCTGCTCTGTCAGACCCTGCAGCAGTTCGTGGGCCGTGTGCCTCTTATCGCCTAAGCTGAGTAGTTTCAGCACGGCCTGCTGACGCTTGCCCACCGCTGTGCTGCCACACCGCGCGACACCGACTGCTGGCGACGTGCTGCTGCTGACACATCTTGATTGCGAGACAGAGGTTGCGTAGGAGGAAGAGGGTGGTTTAGTGGAGGAAGCATACACCGCCGCAGATACCAGCACCGAGCTGGGGCCCGCAATTCTGGGGGTGGGTAGGACGTGAGCGGTCCCAGGCTCTGACTCGGTCCCAGCCTCCACTAAATTCACCCAATGTGCCGTCAGGGAGATATAGTGGCCCTGCCCGCCTGTGCTTGTCCACGTGTCCGTTGTTAAGTGGACCGTGGCAGTAACCGCGTTGGTGAGGGCGCGTACAATGTTGCGGGAGACGTGGTCGTGCAGGGCTGGGACGGCACATCGGGAAAAGTAGTGGTGACTGAGAACCAAGTAGCGCGGGGCCGCCGCCGCCATCATACTTTTGAAAGCCTCCATTTCCACAACCCTATACGGCAGCATCTCCAGGCTGATCAATTTTGCTATGCGGACGGTTAACGTTTGAGCGTGCGGGTGCGTGGCGGCGT
Organism: Eleutherodactylus coqui; assembly: GCA_035609135.1. NCBI lineage: Eukaryota > Metazoa > Chordata > Amphibia > Anura > Eleutherodactylidae > Eleutherodactylus > Eleutherodactylus coqui. Next base: position 332,931,720 of record CM069406.1, on the reverse strand, counting down.
ACTTGCGCTTGCGCTCAAACAGTTGTGCTAGCGATGGCTGGACGCTGCGCTGAGAGACATTGGTGGATGGGGCCGAGGACAGCGGAGGTGAGGGTATGGGTGCAGGCCAGGAGACGGTACTGCCTGTGTCCTCAGAGGGGGGTTGGATCTCAGTGGCAGGTTGGGGCACAGGGGGAGAGGCAGCGGTGCAAACCGGAGGCGGTGAACGGCCTTCGTCCCACCTTGTGGGGTGCTTGGCCATCATATGCCTGCGCATGCTGGTGGTGGTGAGGCTGGTGGTGGTGGCTCCCCGGCTGATCTTGGCGCGACAAAGGTTGCACACCACAGTTCGTTGGTCGTCTGCACTCTCAGTGAAAAACTGCCACACCTTTGAGCACCTCGGCCTCTGCAGGGTGGCATGGCACGAGCGGACGCTTTGGGAAACAGTTGGGGGATTCTTCGCTCTGGCCCTGCCTCTACCCCTGGCCACCGCACTGCCTCTTCCAACCTGCCCTGCTGCTGCACTTGCCTCCCCCTCTGAAGACCTGACCTCAGTAGGCGTAGCAAACCAGGTGGGGTCAGTCACCTCATTGTCCTGCTGCTCTTCCTCTGAATCCTCTGTGCGCTCCTCCCTCGGACTTACTGCCCTTACTACTACCTCACTGATAGACAACTGTGTCTCATCGTCATCGTCCTCCTCACCCACTGAAAGGTCTTGAGACAGTTGCCGGAAGTCCACAGCCTCTTCCCCCGGACCCCGGGAACTTTCCAATGGTTGGGCATCAGTCACGATAAACTCCTCTGGTGGGAGAGGAACCACTGCTGCCCAATCTGAGCAGGGGCCCGAGAACAGTTCCTGGGAGTCTGCCCGCTCCTCAGAATGTCTCATTTTCATGGAATGAGGAGGCTGGGAGGAAGGAGGAGCAGCAGCCAGAGGATTCAGAGTTGCAGCAGTGGACGGCGCAGAACTGTGGGTGGACGATAGATTGCTGGAAGCACTTTCTGCCATCCACGACAGGACCTGCTCACACTGCTCATTTTCTAATAAAGGTCTACCGCGTGGACCCATTAATTGGGCGATGAATGTGGGGATGCCAGAAACGTGCCTCTCTCCTAATCCTGCAGCAGTCGGCTGCGATACACCTGGACCAGGAGCTCGGCCTGTGCCCACACCCGGACTAGGGCCTCCGCGTCCTCGGCCGTGCCCACGTCCTCTAGGCCTACCCCTACCCCTCAGCATGCTGTATTACCAGTAATGCAGAAACAGAATGCTGTAATTAAATGTGCCGCTTATTGGCCTGTGGTTGGAGGCTGACTTCGCTTACGGAACGCCAGGAAATAATTTGGCGCAAGCCTGCTGTAACAGCTGGCTGCGTATGATTTTGTAGAACTACTACACCCAGCACAGACAGACCCAGAACACTGAGCACAGTGACAGGCAGGCCAAATAGATTTTTTTGCCCAATATTTTTTAGAAAAGGACCACTGCGTATATTCAATCAATAATATAGGTCTTCTGGCCCTGCCTACACAATTCTGTCCCTGGAGTATTACTGCAGGGCGCAATGCTCTGCACGGCCGATATACCAAAAAAAAAAAATGTGCAACACTGCTAAAAGCAGCCTCCACAGTACTGCACACGGTTAGATGTGGCCCTAAGAAGGACCGTTGGGGTTCTTGAAGCCTACACTAACTCCTAACACTCTCCCTATAGCAGCTCCAACACGATAGCACTTTCCCTCAGCTATGTCAGAACGCATCTGTGGTGAGCCGCGGGAGGGACCGATTTATATACTCGGGTGACACCTGATCTCGCCAGCCACTCACTGCAGTGGGGTGGTATAGGGCTTGAACGTCGCAGGGGGAAGTTGTAATGCCTTCCCTGTCTTTCAATTGGCCAGAAAAGCGCGCTAACGTCTCAGAGAGGAAAGTGAAAGTAACCCGAACATCGCGTGGTGCTCGTTACGAGTAACGAACATCTCGAACACGCTAATACTCGAACGAGTATCAAGCTCGGACGAGTATGCTCGCTCATCTCTAGTTGGGACCCATTAGCTTTTCCTATTTATGACATAATCAATGCTCGTGCCAAATTTCCCGTTTCTATGACACCGGAAAGTTAGAAAATTACATTCCGCACGTAAAATTTGGACGCTAATTCTTTTGCACTTAGAATTGAATAATGGAGTTGGGACCCATTAGCTTTTTCTATTTATGACATAATCAATGTTCGTGTCAAATTTCACGTTTCTATGACATTGGGAAGTGAGAGATTTAGATTATGTACGTTAAATTTCGACGCCAATTCTTTTGCGCTAGAATTGAATAATCGAGTTGGTACCCATTAGCTTTTCCTATTTTGGAGATGATCTATGCTTGTGCCAAAATTCATGTTTCTACGACATCGGGAAGTTGGAGAACCTTTGGTGAGTCAGTCAGTGAGTCAGTCAGTCAGTGAGTCAGTGAGTCAGTGAGTCAGTGAGTCAGTGAGTCAGTCAGTGAGTCAGTCAGTCAGTCAGTCAGTCAGTCAGTCAGTCAGTCAGTCAGTCAGTCAGTGAGGGCTTTCAGCTTTATATATAGATAGATACTGTTTGTATGTGTATGCTTGGATATCCTTACACTTCTGGGTAACACCCACAGTTCATTCTGAAGGACAATAGTAAATCCGTTAAACAAAGTGCCCCTCCCTGTTAAATATGGCTCCTTCACTATAGCGCCAAGCACAACGTGGACACGTGGTAGCTTGCGGTATTGAAGCTTGGTCCTATTCACATGAGTGGCAGGAGCTGCTACTTGTTGATCAGTAGGGCTCCCGGAGGGGTCGGTCTCTCATCATCTCAGACCGTTCACATTACTACACTGTATGATGATGGAAGTTGTAGAAATCAGCTGATCCAAGATCCGTCCTGGGACCCTGGAGGAAGCACTATCAATACTGATAGTAGCATTGCAATCTTATTGCGTGGAGAGGGAAGGATTTTTTTTGGGACCCCGGCATACCAAGGTGCTGTTTAGTTGACCTTGTAGCCAGGGACTTCTGCAGGCCCCCAGGGCTGCTATGGCTGATTGCCTATCAGGCCATGACTGTGGCCCAATAAAACACGGTATAATGCAATACCATGGTATTACATTGTACTGCATGAGTGATCAAACGATTGTATGTTCACAATATGTTCTCCTGTATGAGGACTACAAAAAAGCATGCAAAAATAAGTTAGAAATAGTTGTATTAGTTATTAGAAAAAATGAAACGTAATAAAAGTTTTTAAAAAATCCTTTCAAATGTAAGAGAAAAAAAAAGAAAAAAACATTTGGTATCACCGTGTCCACAAAAGCATGATCTATGAAAGTCATGCATTATTTATCTTGCATGGTGAATGTTGTCAGGAAAAAAAATACTATTTGGTCACCCGTTTCCAAGGAAATTTTTTATAAAAATCAATCAAAAAGTTGTATGTACCCTAAAATTGTACCAATGGAAACTACACGGTATCCCACAAAAAAGGAGACCTCGCACAACTATGTCAACAGAAAAATAAAAAAGTAAAGACCTTCAGAAGATGGTGAAAGAAAGACATTTTTTCAAAGCATTTTATTTTTTAAAAGTAGTACAACAAGAAAACCTCAAACTATAAATTTGAATCATAGAATCATAGACTGGTGGAGTTGGAAGGTTCCCCCAGGGTCATCGGGTTCAACCCCCTGCTCAGTGCAGGATCACTAAATCATCCCAGACAGATGTCTGCCCGCCTCTGAACACTTCCATTGAAGGAGAACTCCCCACCTCCCGTGGCAACCTGTTCCACTCATTGATCCCCACACTGTCTAATATCTAATCTGTGTCTCCTCCCTGTCAGTTTCATCCCATTGCTTCTAGTCTTTCCTTGTACAGATGAGGATAGGGCTGATCCCTCTGCACTGTGACAGCCCTTCAGATATTTGTAGACAACCTCTCTCAATAAGTCTGGTATGAGATACTTTGTCAAATGCTTTACTGAAGTCAAGATCTGCTATATCCACCGCATTTCCCTGGTCAACCCAGTCAGTGATACTATCATAGAAGGACATTAGATTCGTCTGGCCTGACTTGTTTGTTACAAACCCATGCTGGCTCTGGTTAATTACTCCATTCTCATCCAAGTACTTGCATACATGCTGTTTAATAATTTGTACAAAGATCTTTCCTGGTATAGAAGTCAGGCTCACAGGCCTGTAGTTTCCTGGATCCACCTTCTTCCCTTTTTTGAAGATAGGGACAACATTTGCCCTTTTCCAATCTTCTGGGACTTCTGTTCTCCAGGAATTGTCACAGATTATGGCGAGTGGTTCAGCAATTACCTCCGCTGCTTCCTTTAGTATCCTAGGATGTAATTCATCTGGACCTTGAGACTTGGATTCATGTAAGTTAGCTAAGTGTTCCCTCACCATCTCTCTGCTTATAGATAGCCTGCATTCTTTTATTCCCCTAATAGCACAGGGAAGATCAGTATCATCATCATTGTACTACCCCACAGAATAAAGTTATCACATCATTTCTGCCGCAGAGTGTGCTACAGAGAAACAACACGTAAACAGCGATACCAAATTAACTCAGGCGAAGCCGGATAAATCAGCTAGTTATCTTATATTGATCAGAACATCACAGTTTATTCTATTACACAAATCATCTGTAATCAGAAGGAGCCTGGTGATTATACTACAGGAAGACATCTTCTTAAGAAATGGTTACTGTAGTGTATTATGAGGTCACCTACAGTACATGGACCTTCACATGGACCTTCCACATGGACCTCCCTGTCCTAATTTGGAAAACATTGACATTTAGAGTCCGTGACTTGCGTTTCCCAGCTTACTTTACTCCCTCAGTCTTCTGTATAGATGTAGTGGCTGCGGCATGTTGAGGCTACATTGAGTTTCATCCGGTAGAAAAGACATAGAGTGATGACAGTCAAGAGTGATATTATTGGGCTAATCAACCTTCAATTCCTCTCACATATTCTTTTCACAGATGTACCGGTACAACCGGGAACAATGGTCGTCATTCCATTCTCCAGATTGATGAAGGTGAGCACAGTCTTCTCCTCCACCAAGTCCATGGCCAAAATACTCATCAGGCTGACCGGGGATCCAAATCCTACCACAGGAAAGGAAATGTCACAATACACAAAGACAATGGGGGCACAACAACACGCTGACACTTGGGGGACGGGATAATGACAGGCTGACACTTGGGGGATGGGATAATGACAGGCTGACACTTGGGGGACGGGATAATGACACGCTGACACTTGGGGGACGGGATAATGACACGCTGACACTTGGGGGACGGGATAATGACACGCTGACACTTGGGGGACAGGATAATGACACGCTGACACTTGGGGGACAGGATAATGACACGCTGACACTTGGGGGACGGGATAATGACAGGCTGACACTTGGGGGACGGGATAATGACACGCTGACACTTGGGGGACGGGATAATGACACGCTGACACTTGGGGATGGGATAATGACACGCTGACACTTGGGGGACGGGATAATGACAGGCTGACACTTGGGGGACGGGATAATGACAGGCTGACACTTGGGGGACGGGATAATGACAGGCTGACACTTGGGGGACGGGATAATGACAGGCTGACACTTGGGGGACGGGATAATGACAGGATGACACTCGGGGGACGGGATAATGACACGCTGACACTTGGGGGACGGGATAATGACACACTGACACTTGGGGGACGGGATAATGACACACTGACACTTGGGGGACGGGATAATGACACGCTGATACTTGGGGGACGGGATAATGACACGCTGACACTTGGGGGACAGGATAATGACACGCTGACACTTGGGGGACGGGATAATGACAGGATGACACTCGGGGGACGGGATAATGACACGCTGACACTTGGGGGACGGGATAATGACACGCTGATACTTGGGGGACGGGATAATGACACGCTGACACTTGGGGGACGGGATAATGACACGCTGACACTTGGGGGACGGGATAATGACACGCTGATACTTGGGGGATGAGATAATGACACGCTGACACTTGGGGGACGGGATAATCACACGCTGACACTTGGGGGATGTGATAATGACACACTGACACTTGAGGAACGAGATAATGACACGCTGAAACTTGGGGGACGGGATAATGACACGCTGACACTTGGGGGACGGGATAATGACACGCTGACACTTGGGGGACAGGATAATGACAGGCTGATACTTGGGGGACAGGATAATGACAGGCTGATACTTGGGGGACGGGATAATGACAGGCTGACACTTGGGGGACGGGATAATGACAGGCTGATACTTGGGGGATGGGATAACGACACGCTGACACTTGGGGGACGGGATAACGACATGCTGATACTTGGGGGACGGGATAATGACACGCTGACACTTGGGGGACGGGATAATGACACGCTGATACTTGGGGGACGGGATAATGACACGCCGACACTTGGGGGACGGGATAATGACACGCTGACACTTGGGGGACGGGATAATGACAGGCTGATACTTGGGGGACGGGATAATGACAGGCTGACACTTGGGGGATGGGATAATGACACGCTGACACTTGGGGGACGGGATAATGACACGCTGATACTTGGGGGATGGGATAATGACACGCTGATACTTGGGGATGGGATAATGACACGCTGATACTTGGGGGACGGGATAATGACACGCTGACACTTGGGGGACAGGATAATGACATGCTGACACTTGGGGGACGGGATAATGACACACTGATACTTGGGGGACGGGATAATGACACGCTGATACTTGGGGGACGGGATAATGACACGCTGACACTTGGGGAACGGGATAATGACAGGCTGACACTTGGGGGACGGGATAATGACAGGCTGACACTTGGGGGACGGGATAATGACACGCTGATACTTGGGGAACGGGATAATGACACGCTGACACTTGGGGGATGGGATAATGACACGCTGATACTTGGGGTACAGGATAATGACAGGCTGATACTTGGGGGACGGGATAATGACACGCTGATACTTGGGGGACAGGATAATGACACGCTGATACTTGGGGGACGGGATAATGACACGCTGACACTTGGGGGACAGGATAATGACACGCTGATACTTGGGGGACGGGATAATGACACGCTGATACTTGGGGGACGGGATAATGACACGCTGATACTTGGGGGACAGGATAATGACACTCTGACACTTGGGGAACGGGATAATGACAGGCTGACACTTGGGGGACGGGATAATGACAGGCTGACACTTGGGGGACGGGATAATGACACGCTGACACTTGGGGGACGGGATAATGACACGCTGACACTTGGGGGACGGGATAATGACACGCTGACACTTGGGGGACAGGATAATGACACACTGACACTTGGGGGATGGGATAATGACACGCTGATACTTGGGGGACGGGATAATGACACGCTGACACTTGGGGGACAGGATAATGACACGCTGACACTTGGGGGATGGGATAATGACACGCTGATACTTGGGGGACGGGATAATGACACGCTGATACTTGGGGGACGGGATAATGACACGCTGACACTTGGGGGACGGGATAATGACCTGCTGACACTTGGGGGACGGGATAATGACACGCTGATACTTGGGGGACGGGATAATGACACGCTGACACTTGGGGGATGGGATAATGACACGCTGATACTTGGGGGACGGGATAATGACACGCTGACACTTGGGGGACGGGATAATGACAGACTGACACTTGGGGATGGGATAATGACACGCTGACACTTGGGGGATGGGATAATGACACACTGATACTTGGGGGGATGGGATAATGACAAGATGACACTCGGGGGACGGGATAATGACACGCTGACACTTGGGGGATGGCATAATGACACGCTGACACTTGGGGGATGGGATAATGACACGCTGACACTTGGGGGGATGGGATAATGGCACGCTGATACTTGGGGGGCGAGATAATGACACGCTGATACTCAGGGGACAGGATGATGACACGCTGACACTTGGGGGGACGGGATAATGACACGCTGACACTTGGGGGGACGGGATAATGACACGCTGACACTTGGGGGACGGGATAATGACACGCTGACACTTGGGGGACAGGATAATGACACGCTGACACTTGGGGGACGGGATAATGACACGCTGACACTTGGGGATGGGATAATGACACGCTGACACTGGGGGGACGGGATGATGACACGCTGATACTTGGGGGACGGGATAATGACACGCTGACACTTGGGGATGGGATAATGACACGCTGATACTTGGGGGACGGGATAATGACACGCTGACACTTGGGGGACGGGATAAGGACAGGCTGACACTTGGGGGATGGGATAATGACACGCTGACACTTGGGGGACGGGATAATGACACGCTGACACTTGGGGGACGGGATAATGACACGCTGACACTTGGGGGACAGGATAATGACACGCTGACACTTGGGGGACGGGATAATGACACGCTGATACTTGGGGGACAGGATAATGACACGCTGACACTTGGGGGACGGGATAATGACACGCTGACACTTGGGGGACGGGATAATTACACGCTGACACTTGGGGGATGGGATAATGACAGGCTGACACTTGGGGGGATGGGATAATGACAGGCTGACACTTGGGGGACAGGATAATGACACGCTGATACTTGGGGGACGGGATAATGACACGCTGATACTTGGGGGACGGGATAATGACATGCTGATACTTGGGGGACGGGATAATGACACACTGACACTTGGGGGACGGGATAATGACACGCTGACACTTGGGGGACGGGATAATGACACGCTGACACTTGGGGGACGGGATAATGACACGCTGACACTTGGGGGACGGGATAATGACAGGCTGACACTTGGGGGACGGGATAATGACACGCTGACACTAGGGGGACGGGATAATGACACGCTGACACTTGGGGGACGGGATAATGACACGCTGATACTTGGGGGACGGGATAATGACACGCTGACACTTGTGGGGACGGGATAATGACAGGCTGACACTTGGGGATGGGATAATGACACGTTGACACTTGGGGGACGGGATGATGACACGCTGACACTTGGGGGACAGGATAATGACACTTTGATTCTTGGGGTACGGGATAATGACAAGCTGACACTTGGGGGGATGGGATAATGACACGCTGACACTTGGGGGACGGGATAATGACAAGCTGACACTTGGGGGGATGGGATAATGACAGGCTGACACTTGGGGGACAGGATAATGACACTTTGATTCTTGGGGGATGGGATAATGACAGGCTGACACTTGGTGGATGGAATAATGACACTTTGATTCTTGGGGTACTATCTCCTGTTCTCTCCTTCTTGACTTGGACTTCCTTGACCGCATATACATCTCCAGTACATATAATTAGCTATTTCATTGCCCTCTTCTATTTCCACTTACTTTGGGGTAGACTCATATTTGGTCCCATCCACCCACTTCCAGTGTCCAGACACGTCCGTCAGTCCGATCCAGGTGAACTTCCCCTTCGATAACCCAAATAAGAAATTCTGTGGAGAGAAGAGAATATTTTTATGGTGTCTTTTTTCTCGGCTCATTGGGTCTGACACTTCACTAGTTTGAGCCGCAGAGGTGATTGATGAAAGGCCCATAGCCCCCTGTGTTGTGTTCTCTCAGGGGCCTCCAGCCCTTCAGCCTCCCTCTACTAAACACCCTCAGACCTCCTCACTGACCTGCTCCTCCACAGTGTTGATGACGACCAAATGGGCTTCTTTGGCCTGACAGATGCCTTTGGCAACAGTCCATGATTTTTGGTCATTGGAGCTAAAGTAGCAGCTGAGTTGATAGTTAATCCAACCAGTTGGACAGACGTCATCAGAACCTTCATAAAGAAGTGAAAATAGAATCAGTGACCCCGGAAAAGAGGACATTACAACTTGAGCATGACGTCATCACCTTGGAATGACATCATGACCTCAATGCAACAGTCAACTATGTTTGCCCCCTGTGTGAAGCTTCCTGTTACAGCCTTCCCATCCGAAGAGATCAGTGGGATCCATGGCCTGGGAATACTGTTACGGATCTATGGATTGTGGATCCACTGGACCAACCAACCAGGCTGAGACCAGAGACCAGTCCTAGAGCAGTTGGCAGCTGACTTCTCAGGTAGAGGGACTGTAGTCAGGACTTCAGAACGAACTCAGATACAGGGATATTGACATAACTGAGAAGGCATAGAGAGAACTCGGGACAGGGAGACGGACTACATACTCATAGACAGACAGAGGCATGACAGATGCCAAACACTCAAAACAGGAGGGAAACCAGCAGACACCGACTAAGGAGCTGGTATATATATATATATATATATATATATATATATATATATATACACACACACACACACACAACAGGCCACGGGGATTGGCCCAGAGGAGCACCACGCCCAGCCACCACAATCTATCACACCTGTGGGGCTGAACTGCTGGGAAAGCATGTAGAACCACAGATCCTAGCAGCATGCTCTAACAGCTCCATTTGGGTGGGGATGTTGATGGGTCATTGTACACCCCATTGTCTACATTAAGGACTGGTTTTATTTTGAAACTCACCGTTATCAAGTTTCCTGATGCGATCGGTCAGTCGACTGATGGCGTTCAGCACTCTCTGCATATCACTCTGCACCTGGCCTGAGACAGCACATATAGCGTATCACCGGAGGAATATCAGTCACTCCCCATGGTCCTAACCTGAGGGTGTAATATTCAATCTATGGGTCACTGACACTGGCGTGGTTGAAGCCAAATGAAGGACAATTGTTGTTGCAGTCTCCGCCATCAGTCGCACATGAATATGAGCTTATACTGGTGTACGATGACTGGACAACCAACAACACTCTGCTGCTCTTCATCAATCCACCGTGGATGGAAGGGAATTTCAAAAACAGATGTTGAAAACTTTTTGAAAGCAGGGGGGCGGGGGGTTGCAGAGGGGAGTGGGGGGAGCCCTCTCTCTCTCTCTCTCCCCCCCACTCCCCACTGCAACCCCCCGCTCACCCACAGCGCAACCGAGTACTTTTCACCCGAGTAGTGAAGTACTCGAAAATCGCGGTGTTCGATTGCGAAATCGCCCTTACCGAGTACGTTCGGTCATCTCTACTGGTGACCTGTACAACCTTCAAAAACAGGTTTGTTGTACTTTCAGGGCCACAACTAGGATCCATGGGGCCCAATAGTCATTTCAAAAAGTATAAGGAGGTTTAGAAGCCACTCAGTGTAGTGAGGCAGCAGAGGCCGTCCACGATGCTCCTGCACCTTTGTGGCCCCGCAGCCTCTGGGAGCCTGCTGGTTTGTTGATTGTGACTTCCTCCCTCACCTGCCGCCCCCTGACTTTACCTACAGAAGTGTCTCCCTGGATGATTGCCACAGCAGCATCTAACTTCTGTAATTTCTCCATCAGCTTGGCTCCTGTGGAAAGAAGACCGGAATAAGACATTCTGCTACTTGTGTCGTCTTCCGCCGCTCATCAACGACTCACCGTCCTGAGACATTTGATCAACTTTCGAGTTCAAGCTTTCACTCATGTTACCAATCTGGAACTCCATGCTACGGTCAACTGGCTTCTCTCCAGGGGCTGTAATGACAAAACCCCCATAATAACAACTGTATACAGCTATGATATATGGCAGTGGGAAGGACTGTGGTGGCCTCACCGGAAGAACCTTGGCATGTGTGTGTAAATATGGAGACCACAGAAGTGGTGGGACCAACGGCACGTATCAACTCCTAGTATGCAGAGGCTGTAATGGCATGCTGAATGCAAGGATTCCCCGAACATGAGACGACCTGTGTGATGACCGACGTTAGAGGTCGTCAGGTTGCCACTTAGGGCTGGTAAAAAAATAATTGCTAGCTGCAAACTCACCAGGCAGCAACCCAACAGGCATTTCAGTCACCCAGCTTGCACCTCTGGAGTGGTGGCAGCAGCTGCAGAGTCTGTGACCGCTGACCTCCCCTTAACACAGCACAGGCAGCAGGGAGAAGTCAGCGGTCACAGCCAAAGCAGCTGCTGCACAGTCCAAAGAATGAGTGCTCACCTCCTCTCCAACGGAAACCAGATTCACTGTTGCATAAGTCCACGGAGCTCCAGACATGTTGGCAGTCCATGACAGTCCAAGCGGCGCTACTAGGCATAAATTCTTACAAAGTCCGGCTCTACATGTGAAAACAGGCTATATTCTTTAAAACAGCAGGCATCGGACTACAGAGGATGCGTTTCCACCAGCGCACCCGTCTTGCTCACATCTAGCAAACCATTGCTTGAAGTGACATTTAAAAGTTCAGCTGATGGCCTTCATTCATTACAGAGATCCTCCCTTCTTCTAGCAGACTCTATAACTGCTGGAGACAATCTGCAGCTCCTACCCAACTCACCTACACATCTGCCTCCTCTGATTCACCTACACAACTCACCTACACATCTGTCTCCTCTGATTCACCTACACAACTCACCTACACATCTGCCTCCTCTGATTCACCTACCCAACTCACCTACATATCTGCCTCCTCTGATTCACCTACCCAACTCACCTACACATCTGCCTCCTCTGATTCACCTACACATCTGCCTCCTCTGATTCACCTACACATCTGTCTCCTCTGATTCACCTACACAACTCACCTACACATCTGTCTCCTCTGATTCACCTACACAACTCACCTACACATCTGCCTCCTCTGATTCACCTACACAACTCACCTACACATCTGTCTCCTCTGATTCACCTACACAGCTCACCTACACATCTGTCTCCTCTGATTCACCTACACAACTCACCTACACATCTGTCTCCTCTGATTCACCTACACAACTCACCTACACATCTGCCTCCTCTGATTCACCTACACAACTCACATACACATCTGCCTCCTCTGATTCACCTACCCAACTCACCTACATATCTGCCTCCTCTGATTCACCTACCCAACTCACCTACACATCTGCCTCCTCTGATTCACCTACACATCTGCCTCCTCTGATTCACCTACACATCTGTCTCCTCTGATTCACCTACACAACTCACCTACACATCTGTCACCTCCGATTCACCTACACATCTGTCTCCTCTGATTCACCTACCCAACTCACATACACATCTGCCTCCTCTGATTCACCTACACAACTCACATACACATCTGCCTCCTCTGATTCACCTACACAACTCACCTACACATCTGTCACCTCCGATTCACCTACACATCTGTCTCCTCTGATTCACCTACCCAACTCACCTACACATCTGTCACCTCCGATTCACCTACACATCTGTCTCCTCTGATTCACCTACCCAACTCACCTACACATCTGCCTCCTCTGATTCACCTACCCAACTCACCTACACATCTGCCTCCTCTGATTCACCTACACATCTGCCTCCTCTGATTCACCTACACATCTGTCTCCTCTGATTCACCTACACAACTCACATACACATCTGTCACCTCCGATTCACCTACACATCTGTCTCCTCTGATTCACCTACCCAACTCACATACACATCTGTCACCTCCGATTCACCTACACATCTGTCTCCTCTGATTCACCTACACAACTCACCTACACATCTGTCTTCTCCGATTTACCTACCCAACTCACCTACACATCTGTCTCCTCTGATTCACCTACACAACTCACCTACACATCTGTCTCCTCTGATTCACCTACCCAACTCATCTACACATCTGTCTCCTCTGATTCACCTACCCAACTCACCTACACATCTGCCTCCTCCGATTCACCTACACAACTCACCTACACATCTGTCTCCTCCGATTCACCTACACAACTCACCTACACATCTGTCTCCTCTGATTCACCTACACAACTCACCTACACATCTGCCTCCTCTGATTCACCTACACATCTGTCTCCTCTGATTCACCTACACATCTGTCTCCTCCGATTCACCTACACATCTGTCTCCTCCTATTCACCTACACAACTCACCTACACATCTGTCTCCTCCGATTCACCTACACATCTGTCTCCTCTGATTCACCTACACAACTCACCTACATATCTGTCTCCTCCGATTCACCTACACAACTCACCTACACATCTGTCTCCTCTGATTCACCTACATATCTGTCTCCTCCGATTCACCTACACAACTCACCTACATATCTGTCTCCTCCGATTCACCTACACAACTCACATACACATCTGTTTCCTCCGATTCACCTACATATCTGTCTCCTCCGATTCACCTACACAACTCACCTACATATCTGTCTCCTCCGATTCACCTACACAACTCACATACACATCTGTCACCTCCGATTCACCTACATATCTGTCTCCTCCGATTCACCTACACAACTCACCTACACATCTGTCTCCTCTGATTCACCTACACATCTGTCACCGCCGATTCACCTACACATCTGTCTCCTCCTATTCACCTACATATCTGTCTCCTCCGATTCACCTACACAACTCACCTACACATCTGTCTCCTCCGATTCACCTACACAACTCACCTACATATCTGTCTCCTCCGATTCACCTACAAAACTCACCTACATATCTGTCTCCTCTGATTCACCTACACATCTGTCTCCTCCGATTCACCTACACAACTCACCTACACATCTGTCTCCTCTGATTCACCTACATATCTGTCTCCTCCGATTCACCTACACAACTCACCTACATATCTGTCTCCTCTGATTCACCTACACAACTCACCTACATATCTGTCTCCTCCGATTCACCTACACAACTCACATACACATCTGTCTCCTCCGATTCACCTACATATCTGTCTCCTCCGATTCACCTACACAACTCACCTACACATCTGTCTCCTCTGATTCACCTACACATCTGTCACCTCCGATTCACCTACGCAACTCACCTACACATCTGTCTCCTCTGATTCACCTACACAACTCACCTACACATCTGCCTCCTCTGATTCACCTACCCAACTCACCTACACATCTGCCTCCTCTGATTCACCTACCCAACTCACCTACATATCTGCCTCCTCTGATTCACCTACCCAACTCACCTACACATCTGCCTCCTCTGATTCACCTACACATCTGCCTCCTCTGATTCACCTACACATCTGTCTCCTCTGATTCACCTACACAACTCACCTACACATCTGTCTCCTCTGATTCACCTACACAACTCACCTACACATCTGCCTCCTCTGATTCACCTACACAACTCACCTACACATCTGTCTCCTCTGATTCACCTACACAGCTCACCTACACATCTGTCTCCTCTGATTCACCTACACAACTCACCTACACATCTGTCTCCTCTGATTCACCTACACAACTCACCTACACATCTGCCTCCTCTGATTCACCTACACAACTCACATACACATCTGCCTCCTCTGATTCACCTACCCAACTCACCTACATATCTGCCTCCTCTGATTCACCTACCCAACTCACCTACACATCTGCCTCCTCTGATTCACCTACACATCTGCCTCCTCTGATTCACCTACACATCTGTCTCCTCTGATTCACCTACACAACTCACCTACACATCTGTCACCTCCGATTCACCTACACATCTGTCTCCTCTGATTCACCTACCCAACTCACATACACATCTGCCTCCTCTGATTCACCTACACAACTCACATACACATCTGCCTCCTCTGATTCACCTACACAACTCACCTACACATCTGTCACCTCCGATTCACCTACACATCTGTCTCCTCTGATTCACCTACCCAACTCACCTACACATCTGTCACCTCCGATTCACCTACACATCTGTCTCCTCTGATTCACCTACCCAACTCACCTACACATCTGCCTCCTCTGATTCACCTACCCAACTCACCTACACATCTGCCTCCTCTGATTCACCTACACATCTGCCTCCTCTGATTCACCTACACATCTGTCTCCTCTGATTCACCTACACAACTCACATACACATCTGTCACCTCCGATTCACCTACACATCTGTCTCCTCTGATTCACCTACCCAACTCACATACACATCTGTCACCTCCGATTCACCTACACATCTGTCTCCTCTGATTCACCTACACAACTCACCTACACATCTGTCTTCTCCGATTTACCTACCCAACTCACCTACACATCTGTCTCCTCTGATTCACCTACACAACTCACCTACACATCTGTCTCCTCTGATTCACCTACCCAACTCATCTACACATCTGTCTCCTCTGATTCACCTACCCAACTCACCTACACATCTGCCTCCTCCGATTCACCTACACAACTCACCTACACATCTGTCTCCTCCGATTCACCTACACAACTCACCTACACATCTGTCTCCTCTGATTCACCTACACAACTCACCTACACATCTGCCTCCTCTGATTCACCTACACATCTGTCTCCTCTGATTCACCTACACATCTGTCTCCTCCGATTCACCTACACATCTGTCTCCTCCTATTCACCTACACAACTCACCTACACATCTGTCTCCTCCGATTCACCTACACATCTGTCTCCTCTGATTCACCTACACAACTCACCTACATATCTGTCTCCTCCGATTCACCTACACAACTCACCTACACATCTGTCTCCTCTGATTCACCTACATATCTGTCTCCTCCGATTCACCTACACAACTCACCTACATATCTGTCTCCTCCGATTCACCTACACAACTCACATACACATCTGTTTCCTCCGATTCACCTACATATCTGTCTCCTCCGATTCACCTACACAACTCACCTACATATCTGTCTCCTCCGATTCACCTACACAACTCACATACACATCTGTCACCTCCGATTCACCTACATATCTGTCTCCTCCGATTCACCTACACAACTCACCTACACATCTGTCTCCTCTGATTCACCTACACATCTGTCACCGCCGATTCACCTACACATCTGTCTCCTCCTATTCACCTACATATCTGTCTCCTCCTATTCACCTACACAACTCACCTACACATCTGTCTCCTCCGATTCACCTACACAACTCACCTACATATCTGTCTCCTCCGATTCACCTACAAAACTCACCTACATATCTGTCTCCTCTGATTCACCTACACATCTGTCTCCTCCGATTCACCTACACAACTCACCTACACATCTGTCTCCTCTGATTCACCTACATATCTGTCTCCTCCGATTCACCTACACAACTCACCTACATATCTGTCTCCTCT
Organism: Eleutherodactylus coqui; assembly: GCA_035609135.1. NCBI lineage: Eukaryota > Metazoa > Chordata > Amphibia > Anura > Eleutherodactylidae > Eleutherodactylus > Eleutherodactylus coqui. Next base: position 332,914,493 of record CM069406.1, on the reverse strand, counting down.
GATTCACCTACACAACTCACCTACATATCTGTCTCCTCCGATTCACCTACACAACTCACATACACATCTGTCTCCTCCGATTCACCTACATATCTGTCTCCTCCGATTCACCTACACAACTCACCTACACATCTGTCTCCTCTGATTCACCTACACATCTGTCACCTCCGATTCACCTACGCAACTCACCTACACATCTGTCTCCTCCTATTCACCTACACAACTCACCTACACATCTGTCTCCTCCTATTCACCTACACAACTCACCTACACATCTATCTCCTCCGATTCACCTACGCAACTCACCTATACATCTGTCTCCTCCGATTCACCTACACAACTCACCTAAACATTTGTCTCCTCTGATTCACCTACACATCTGTCACCTCCGATTCACCTACACATCTGTCTCCTCTGATTCACCTACACAACTCACCTACACATCTGTCTCCTCCGATTCACCTACACAACTCACCTACACATCTGTCTCCTCCGATTCACCTACATATCTGTCTCCTCTGATTCACGCAAACAACTCACCTACACATCTGTCTCCTCTGATTCACCTACCCAACTCACCTAAACATCTGTCTCCTCTGATTCACCTACCCAACTCACCTACACATCTGCCTCCTCTGATTCACCTACACATCTGTCTCGTCTGATTCACCTACCCAACTCACCTACACATCTGTCTCCTCCGATTCACCTACACAACTCACCTACATATCTGTCTCCTCCGATTCACCTACACATCTGTCTCCTCTGATTCACCTACCCAACTCACCTACACATCTGTCTCCTCCGATTCACCTACACAACTCACCTACACATCTGCCTCCTCCGATTCACCTACACAACTCACATACACATCTGTCTCCTCCGATTCACCTACATATCTGTCTCCTCTGATTCACGCAAACAACTCACCTACACATCTGTCTCCTCTGATTCACCTACCCAACTCACCTACACATCTGTCTCCTCTGATTCACCTACACAACTCACCTACACATCTGTCTCCTCTGATTCACCTACCCAACTCACCTACACATCTGTCTCCTCTGATTCACCTACACAACTCACCTACACATCTGTCTCCTCTGATTCACCTACACAACTCACCTACACATCTGTCTCCTCTGATTCACCTACACATCTGTCACCTCCGATTCATCTACACAACTCACCTACACATCTGTCTCCTCCGATTCACCTACACAGCTCACCTACACATCTGTCTCCTCTGATTCACCTACACAGCTCACCTACACATCTGTCTCCTCTGATTCACCTACACAGCTCACCTACACATCTGTCTCCTCTGATTCACCTACACAACTCACCTACACATCTGTCTCCTCTGATTCACCTACACAACTCACCTACACATCTGTCCCCTCTGATTCACCTACACATCTGTCACCTCCGATTCATCTACACATCTGTCTCCTCCGATTCACCTACACAGCTCACCTACACATCTGTCTCCTCCGATTCACCTACACAGCTCACCTACACATCTGTCTCCTCTGATTCACCTACACAGCTCACCTACACATCTGTCTCCTCTGATTCACCTACACAACTCACCTACACATCTGCCTCCTCTGATTCACCTACACATCTGTCTCCTCTGATTCACCTACACAGCTCACCTACACATCTGTCTCCTCTGATTCACCTACACAACTCACCTACACATCTGTCTCCTCTGATTCACCTACACATCTGTCTCCTCTGATTCACCTACACAACTCACCTACACATCTGCCTCCTCTGATTCACCTACACATCTGTCTCCTCTGATTCACCTACACAGCTCACCTACACATCTGTCTCCTCCGATTCACCTACACAACTCACCTACACATCTGTCTCCTCTGATTCATCAGCTGGTTTTAGCTGAACTTTTAAATGTCAGTTCAAGCAATGGTTTGCTAGATGCGAGCAAGACGGGTGCGCTGGTGGAAACGCATCCTCTGTAGTCCGATGCCTGCTGTTTTAAAGAATAAATCATTTTTTTTCCACGTAGAGCCGGACTTTGTAAGAATTTATGCTAAGCAGCTGCTGCTGCCCAGAGCTGGGTGCGGGGTGCCTGATACGCCTGTCGGGTTTCTGCTTTGCTAGAACCCAATAAGGGGGGTGACTATTACTACTGGGGACATTTTTACTATTGGGGCCACTAATAGGAGTCATGATTTTTTGGGCAGGCACTATTACTACTGGGACCATCAAGGGGGACACACTTAGTACCGGGGGGCATTTTTACTATTGGGGCCACTAATGGAGGTCATTATTCCTACTGGTACCACTATGGGTGTCATTATAAATGTACACTTACTTCTGAAGACGATAATGATAATGATAATGATGAAGAAGAGCGAGGCGCAGAGGGTGCACAAGCCGTAGAGAAGATGTGAGGATGGCTGAGGGGTCCACAGCTTCATCTTGAGGTCTATGGTACAGAAGGGAGAACATGGTTGCAGTCCTACTCTAGGGACTCAGAGAGGAGCCATACACCCCAACGATTCATTGACTGCTAGCAAGTAGATGGGGCATAACAGCGGGTTCCCTCTGATCCACCCATATTATCTTATCTCACCATGACCCCACCTTGGTGTCTATGGTATAGGGGCTCCTGGCTGCTCTCCTCCCTCCTGGTCCAGAGGTGACTTATAGGCATAACTGAGTATGCCTATTCAAATCCTTGAGTTCCCATCAACATGATAGAAGTTCACAGAGATATTTAACCTGTCAGTCATGGAATCCTGGGTGACAACCAATCTGGCTGCCATTATAGCACCCATGTGGGTTGTCGTTTGCTCTCTCAGACCTTTTTGGGGCGCATTATTGGTCATAGAGGCATATCTGCACCCCAGCCTTTGGGAGGACATCTAGAGGTTGTAGAGCTACTTTAGCTATAAACGCACATCACGGGTCTGGTCTTCCATGACAGCGATAGCGGTCCCCAGCTCCTCAGTCACATTTACCTTCACTGCATAAATGAAGAGTGTGGCAGCATAAATGGTTTGTCTGTCATGGAAGAATAAAGAACATTCGGGATGTCTTGTACCATCTATGCCGCCACGCTCTTCATTTATGCATTGATGTGGTCTTTGATTTGAGCTCCTTTGTGACTGTGCATGATTGCTGGGAGCAGCTACCGGGGGCTGCTGCAGAACTGCTTATTGTCACATTTACCTTCACTGTCAGGCGAGGCTTTCTGCAGGTCTGTGTATTCTATTGGCATCTCCTGAGGGGAAGGGAGAACTAATCGTTACAAGAGAACTTCATTCTGCAACTGATATTCCGTCTCTGGAACAACCCATCCACATTACGGTCACTGTCCTCTACCTTCCCAGATGTGGATGGGTTGTTCCAATGTCCCGTGGAGGGGGGTGCAGCCTGGAGCTCAGCCTCATTAGTGATGGAATGGACCACCAGGATGGACCTCCACATCAGTCACCACCGACTGGGTCTGCTCTACAGGGTCTACACGGAGCAGCTGGATGGCACCATATCAGCAGGTCATAAGGTAATATTCTCCGTATTATAGTCCTCTTGTGCACCAGGATACACAGCGGTACACACCAGCTATTATAATGCATCCTAACCACATGGTGGACCAGTCATCACAACACATCTTACAGCAATCAGACTGCATATGCCTACTAAACTCCATTGGAGGGTCTCACAAGATGGCATCAGAGAAGAGGGTCCACATCTCTTTTAGTAAAGCAGGACGATACCCCGAATACAACACCAGAATGGACCTGAGAGTAAAGGTTGGCCCTTGAGATTCTTGAGGTCTTCCCTGCAGCACACTAGCCTTATAGTTAGCCACAAGAGTGTAAGTGCCGATTCCATCCGCTGCCTCACGGCTGGGTGGAGGAGATCACAACCTTCATGGACATTACATATATTACTGATAATCGGGAACGTGATGTAGTGAGCAACCAAACTACTACAACCAACATCCACCAACTAGCGTCCGCACCTCCCAAGGAGAAGACACGCAGTGCAATCATACACAGCCCAGTGTAATGGGGCACTTACCAAGCCAGACCCCAGGAATAAGAGGTCTTCCACTGGCTGCTCTCCTTCTAAGGTCTGTTGTTCATTGCTTGGAGTATAAGTCGTGCTGCTGCCCTCCCATCACCTCCCCCTGACTCCTCTATCAGGAACTGCTGCATGTGCAGATAGCGGCTTCCTCCCTCTTGCCAGGTCTTCAGAGGAGTTCCTGGTAGAAGTTGCATCAGATTGTGCTGAGGATGGAAGCACCCAAGCTGTACGGTGCAGTAACCTATGGGGTGGCATATCCCCTCATCTTAGACCTCGCTGGTGGCGTGATCCTTTGGTACATGTAGCGTGCCACGCCACAATTTAAGCAATGCCACTTTTAGGCTAAGCCATGTCCTTTGTATCTCCATGCAGTAATAGTGCTTACTAGTGAGCCCTTCATAGTAATAGTATGTCTCTAAACAGTCAGTTTCCAGCTTTACATAGAGACACTGATTACAGTTATCTCTAATGGTTACAGGTGGTGTCATTCTCTCTCCCTTTTCTTCTCTATCCACGCCCAGACCACCACAATGACTTCTCCTGGCTACAACTTGTCTCTTCAGGATTTAACACACAAATTCTTAGCTTCTTGCTTTTTCATCACCTCCCTATGTTTTCTCCACCTCTACACAATCCATAGTGCTTCTGAGAATAAGTACTGCTTTTAGCCACACAGTAAAAGTGCCCTTTTTCTGCCCCTTTCAATAATAATGCTTCATCTTCTGCCCAATAACTAAAAATGCCCCATTTTCTGCCCCCATAAAGAATAATGCCACCTTTTTGCCCCCGTAATAAATAATGTTGCCCTTTCTGCCCCCATTTATTATTAATGCCCATTTTTCTACTGGTTTAAAAAACAAGCCACTCCGGACCGACCCGTCTTCTCTTCTTCCTTCCAGGGTCAGTGCGGGTGTGAGGTACGTGCTCAGACACATGACCAGTGCTAGCCTATCCCTGGCTCTAGGGATTGGCTAGCACTGGTCATGGCACATAACGTGACCATGCTAACCCTGAAAGACAGGGAGGGAAGAAGAGAATGGAGACCAGTCTGGAGCGGCTTGGGGGACCGCAGGTGAGTATATGGAGGTCTTTGTTTTTTAAAGCATTATGGAATTGGGCCTAATTGCTTCTCGTCAGATCTGCGGAATCAGTGGGAACTAATGATTGAGGCCCCCTCAGCCCACTGTAGAGAAGGTAGCTGTTGCAGCCGTCCTGAGGCTCCCGCCTTGCTGTCAGGCCCACCAGGGTTTAGTAGCATTCCTATCTCTCCTGGAGCTGAGAGGTGTGGCAGTGACAAGATTAATGTCAGTCCGCACCTGGTGTTAAGTAGCTCTGCTGCTATTTAAGCAGGGCTAACGGTTACTCCAGTGCTGGTCAATGATTCTCTGCAGTTCCATGTTGGACAGCGATGGAGCAACACAGTGTGGTGGAAGCTCTGCTGGATAAGCGAAGTTCTTTGCTGTTTTGTTTGGTTTTCTTCTCCTTTTGTTTTGCGCTGCAGGTTCCCAGCAAGGAACCAAAAATTGAGCTACCCGACTGTTTTTCTGGGGACAGACAGAAATTCGGATCCTTTAGGGATGCCTGTAAGTTCTACTTTAGACTGCGTCCGGTGTCTTCAGGGGACGACGCCCAGAAGGTGGGCATTGTCATGTCCAGACTGCAGGGGGCGCCGCAGGCATGGGCTTTTTCATTGCCCCCAATATCTGAGGCCTTGGACTCGGTGGATGACTTTTTTGCTGCATTGGGTCTAATATATGACGACCCAGACAAGATATCGGTGGCTGAAGGGAATATCAGTCGTTTACGACAGGGAGACTCCTCTATTGAAGATTATTGTGCTGGGTTTCGACGTTGGGCAGCAGAAACCCAGTGGAATGACCCTGCTTTAAAGAGCCAGTTCCATTGGGGTCTATCCAATAAAATCAAGAATGTACTGGTAGGTTATCCAGTACCCCGCAGTCTAGATGAGGCCATGTCTCTGGTTATCAAAGCTGGGAGACGGATCAGGGAGAGACATCAGGAACTCTCCATAGATTCTGGCTTCTTATCAGCCGATGTGGAGGAGCCCATGCAGTTGGGGTCTCTGGCTGCCAGGGCTAGGAATGGGAACAAAGTACAGTGTAAAGGCCGATGCTTTTCCTGTAACCGCATTGGTCGCATGGCTCAGTGTTGTCCCCGTCATAATTGCCAGCCAGGACTTGATGACCGGGAGATTACTGAGGGGGCCCCTCTAGGCCATCAAATTGCCTGGATATCACCCTCCAGACTGGTGCTTCCTGCTGAGATCCTGTCTGATAGTGTGGGCAGCCCCATAAGAGTCCTTCTGGATTGTGGAGCTAGTATTAATTTAATACATCGGGAGACGGTCAGACGTTTAGGCTTAGAGATGAAGGCTCTGCAGTCTCCCATCCCAGTATCTGCCATTGATGCTGCTCCACTATCGCAGAGAAGTCTGAGGTTTTGTGTGCCTAACGTCCGTTTAAAGATTGGGCTGTTCCACATGGAGATTATAACATTATATGTCATAGAATCCCTCCCTTCGCAAGTAGTCTTGGGGCTGCCTTGGCTATGTCTACACAACCCGGTAGTAGACAAGTTCTTTGCTGTTTTGTTTGGTTTTGTTCTCCTTTTGTTTTGCGCTAGGGCTCCCAGTTAGGGACTGGTCAGTGGCCCAGGTTCGAGTGTGGGCTCACACTTTTCAGCGCGGTTAGTCTGCCGAGTAGGCAGGGTCCCCTCCCGGATTAGGGGACGACAGGGAGAGCATTCCCCTTTAGTTTCTGTTTTCCTTTTGCACAGTTGTGCCTTTGATTTATGTTGTTGTGGTTGCACGTTCGTGAACGCAACAGTAGCTAGGACCCCCCTGAACATAGGGAAACACGGGGCCAGGAGCCGGTGCTCCATTGGCATCAACTACTCACCATTCCAGTCATTTCCGCACGCATATTAGCTTTTTACACCCCGCCTCCACACCATTCACAACCTGATTGCTTGTTTGGATTTACTCATTCATGGTGATTGGTTATTTAGGTAGGCTCGCTTCAACATCCTCCGAAACCCCTTGACTGCATCCTTTCCTTCTCTCTCTCTACTTGGCCGTCCTCCTTCACAGACCTCACCCCACTTCCAAGTGAGCTCCCATACCTCACTCTTACCCTTCCACACTTTCACGTGTCCCACTCTGTTTACCTAATTGGGTCGTGGACAGGAGGGTGAAACTAAGTGCGCAATACTTCTAGAGAACTATACGGGTCTAGCTGTCACCGCTCTGCACCCCTTGAAGTGGGCGGCCGAGGACCCTTTTTCTTGGTCAGGCACAACCAGAATGGCCAACAATACTATGAGAGCGATGACACGGCTTCCCGCAGTAGGAAGAGTCCGTCTCACATGGAGGTTATATCGCCAGCAGGTACGTCTACCGTTCTTCCATTCACAGCTCGGGGGACGAGTCGTTTAAACAGCAACGCCTTACCTCCCTTTCATCACACCAACCAATCGTACGCACTTCGTATGACACATTTACAGATACAGCAAGACCGTTCCCCCATCTGGTTGTTGGGCAGGGATATAGGGAATGTCCTCTTCGGCCCCCCGGCCCTGACTCGGCTTACAGGGGCAGATAGAGGCGTAAGCTGTGGATCCGACTCGTCTGTCAGTCCCGGTTTAAGTGTCTCATGGATAAAAAGGTTCTGGGTTTTTGGCACCAAGTTTTGTCAGTGCAATGAAGCGCTACAGATATATTCCGCCATTTGGTTGCCATGGTAGCCGGGGGGCCTTCTGAAGGCCCCCAGGGCTGCCATGACTGATCGCCTGTGACTTCCAGTCAGATCGCAGTATAATGTAATACCTTGGTATTGCCTTATACTGTATGAGTGGGGACTGAAAACACGGAAAAATAAGGGAAGTGAATGAAAAAAAGTTATTATTAGGAAAAATAGAAGGTAATAAAAATTAAAATAAATGCTTTTCCCCAAGATGGTGAATGTGGTGAGAAAAAACTAAATACACAGCGCCAGAATTGCGCTTACTTTGGTCACTCCGTCTCTGAGAAAAAATGTAATAAAAAGCAATGAGGAGTGCAGCTGTACTCCAGGCTGAAGCCAAGACGAGGCCCAACTATGAAAAATAACACATCATGGCTGCCACAAGATGGCGGCAGAAAATACAAAAATGGATTGCTTTCTAAAAATATATATTTTATTAGTGCAGCAAAAAGAAAAGTCTATAAATGTGGTATTATTGTGACCGTGCCGACCCGCAGGATAGAGTTACCATGTTACTTTGCTGCACCATAGAAACAAGACCCCCCCCCCCCCCTCCCCCAGGACGGCAGAGTTTCTTTTTTGCATTGTGCTTCTCTTTGAAATGTTTAAGGCTCTTCAGTACATTACACAGAAGGCCTCATGATTTATTTTTTTTAAGTGGGGATGACCCCCCCCCCCCCACTCCAAAAAAACCGGGTTATGTCATTGAGGGGTTCGGTGGGAGTAGTGTGAAGTCAGAGAATCAGTTCTTGGGATGCAGCCTTTCTCCAAGGGGTTCTGCATGGACAAGCTAGATGGCAGGGGCCCCAGAATGTGCAGGAGGTGGGAAGATCTGTAGCTTTGCCAACTTCTTACAGAGCTGAGAACAACCATCCGTCATATTGTCAGCCGCTCTTGTCAGTCAGATCAGGGCTGTCGCAGCCAGGATTCCTGTTTACACTTCTGTTTCCCGGTCTTGGAGTGCTGAGGCTGCATCTTCTCACCTGATGTTCCCGACTTCCCATCCATTGTGGATGCTTCGGAGGAGGCCGTTCCCTGACGTCCAGCAGCAGCACAGTTATGGGGGGCGGATGGAAATGTTCATGAGAAAATCTAATCAAATGAAATAGAATACACAAGTTGTTATATTGGTCCTAAAACCCCAAATCCCACAACTCGCAGCCCTGGACTATCCTGGGAACAGAAGAACAGAAGGGAGAAACTAAGTCATTCTCTGAGAAAATGTAAGACATCGAAGTTGAGATAAGAAATATGACGATAACTCAGATTCAAAAATACACATTATAGGCCCTATACATAGTGGGATCCCTATAGGCATTGTACACCCTATACATAGTGGGATCCCTATAGGCATTGTACACCCTGGATATAGTGGGATCCCGATAGGCATTATACACCCTATATATAGTGGGATCCCTGTAGGCATTATACACCCTATACCTAGTGGGATCCCTCTAGGCATTATACACCCTATACCTAGTGGGATCCCTCTAGGCATTGTACACCCTATACATAGTGGGATCCCTGTAGGCATTATACACCCTAAACATAGTGGGATCCCTCTAGGCATTATACACCCTATACATAGTGGGATCCCTCTAGGCATTATACACCCTATACATAGTGGGATCCCTCTAGGCATTGTACACCCTATATATAGTGGGATCCCTCTAGGCATTATACACCCTATATATAGTGGGATCCCTGTAGGCATTATACACCCTATATATAGTGGGATCCCTGTAGGCATTATATACCCTATACATAGTGGGATCCCTGTAGGCATTATACACCCTATATATAGTGGGATCCCTGTAGGCATTATACACCCTATATATAGTGGGATCCCTGTAGGCATTATACACCCTGTATATAGTGGGATCCCGGTTGGCATTATACACCCTATATATAGTGGGATCCCGGTAGGCATTATACACCCTATATATAGTGGGATCCCTGTAAACACTATACTCCATATATAGTGGGATCCCTATATACACTATATTCCTTATATAGTGGGATCCCTGTAGGCATTATACACCCTATATATAGTGGGATCCCTGTAGGCATTATACACCCTATATATAGTGGGATCCCTGTAGGCATTATACACCCTATATATAGTGGGATCCCTGTAGGCATTATACACCCTATATATAGTGGGATCCCGGTAGGCATTATACACCCTATATATAGTGGGATCCCGATAGGCATTATACAGCCTATATATAGTGGAATCCCTCTAGGCATTATACACCCTATATATAGTGGGATCCCTGTAGGCATTATACACCCTATATATAGTGGGATCCCTGTAGGCATTATACACCCTATATATAGTGGGATCCCGATAGGCATTATACACCCTATATATAGTGGGATCCCTCTAGGCATTATACACCCTATATATAGTGGGATCCCTGTAAACACTATACTCCATATATAGTGGGATCCCTGTAAGCATTATATAGCCTTAATAGAGTGGGATCCCTGTATACACTATATTCCTTATATAGTGGGATCCCTGTAGGCATTATACACCATACATATAGTGGGATCCCTGTAGGCATTATACACCCTATATATAGTGGGATCCCTATAGGCATTGTACACCCTATACATAGTGGGATCCCGATAGGCATTATACACCCTATATATAGTGGGATATCTGTAGGCATTATATTCCCTATATATAGTGGGATCCCTGTAGGCATTATATTCCCTATATATAGTGGGATCCCTGTAGGCATTATACACCCTATATATAGTGGGATCCCTGTAGGCATTATATTCCCTATATATAGTGGGATCCCTGTAAGCATTATATACCCTTAATAGAGTGGGATCCCTGTATACACTATATTCCTTATATAGTGGGATCCCTATAGGCATTGTACACCCTATACATAGTGGGATCCCTATAGGCATTATACACCCTATATATAGTGGGATCCCGATAGGCATTATACACCCTATACATAGTGGGATCCCTCTAGGCATTGTACACCCTATATATAGTGGGATCCCGGTAGGCATTATACACCCTATATATAGTGGGATCCCTGTAAACACTATACTCCATATATAGTGGGATCCCTGTAAGCATTATATACCCTTAATAGAGTGGGATCCCTGTAGGCATTATACAACCTATATATAGTGAGAACCCTGTAGGCATCATACACCCTATATATAGTGGGATCCCTGTAGGCATTATACAGCTTGGATATACTGGGATCCCTTTAGGCTTTATGCATCCTATATATATATAGTGGGATCCCTGTAGGCATTATACACCCTATATATAGTGATATTCCTGCAGGCATTACACGCCCTATATATAGTGGAATCCCTGCAGGCAGTATACGTACTATATATAGTGGGATCCCTGCAGGCATTAAACACCCCATATGTAGTGGGATCCCTGTATGCATTATATACCCTAAATATAGCGAGATCCCTGCAGACATTATACGCACTATTTATAGTGGGATTCCTGTAGGCATTGTATGCCCTATATATAGTGAGATCCCTGTAAGCATTATATTCCCTATATATAGTGGGATCCCTGTAGGCATTATATTCCCTATATATAGTGGGATCCCAGTAGGCATTGTATTCCCTATATATAGTGGGATCCCTGTAGGCATTGTATTCCCTATATATAGTGGGATCCCTGTAGGCATTGTATTCCCTATATATATAGTGGGATCCCTGTAGGCATTGTATTCCCTATATATATATATATATATATATATATATATATATATATATATATAGGGATATCTGTAGGCATTGTGTGCCCTATATATAGTGGGATTCCTGTAGGCACTATTTGCCCTGTATATAGAGGGATTCCTGCAGGCATTGTATGCCCGATCTATAGTGGGATCCATGTAGGCATTATACTCCCTATATACAGTGGGATCCTTGCAGGCATTATATCCCCTTTATAAAGTGGGATTTGTGTAGGCACTATACGCCCTTAATATGGAATATAGTGGAATCCCTGTAGGCATTGTATCCCCTCTATATATAGTGGGATCCCTGTAGGCATTGCATGCCCTATATATTGGGAACCCTGCAGGCATTGTATGCTCTATATATAGGGGGATCCCTGTAGGCATTATACACCCTATATATAGTGGGATCCATACCAGCATTATACGCCCTATATATAGTGGGATCCCTGTTGGCACCATATGCCCTATATATAGTGGGATCCACGTGGGTAGTATATGCCCTATGTATAGTGGGATCCCTCTAGGCATTGTATGCCCTATACATAATAGGATACCTGCAGGCATTGTATGCCCTATATATATAGTGGGATCCCTGCAGGCATTGTATGCACTATATATAGTGAGATCCTTGTAGGCATTATAAGCACTAAATATAGTTGGATACCTGCAGGCATTATATGTCCTATATATATTGGAATCCCTGCAGGAATTATATCCCCTTTATATAGTGGGATCCCTGTAGGCATTATACACCCTATATATAGTGGGATCCCTGCATGCATTATATGTACTATATATACTGTAATTCCTGTAGGCATTGTGGGCCCTATATATAGTGGGATCCCTGTAGGCATTATACACCCTATATATACTGAGATCCCTGTAGGCAGGGCCATAACTATAGGAAAGCAGGAGATGCGGCTGCACCCGGGCCCATGAGCCTTAGTGGGACCCATAAGGCCTCTCTTCTCAATATAAGGAGCCTAGTACTATGAATAAAGTATTATAGTTGGGGGCCCCATTCCAGATTTTGCATTGGGGCCCAGGAACTTGAAGTTAACCTCTGCCTGTAGGCATTCTACGCCGTATGTATAATGGGGTCCCTGTAGGCATTGTATGCCCTATATATAGTGGGATCCCTGCAGGCATGATATTCCCTATATAGAGTGGGATCCCTGTAGGCATTATATTCCCTATATAGAGTGGGATCCCTGTAGGCATTATATTCCCTATATAGAGTGGGATCCCTGTAGGCATTATATTCCCTATATAGAGAGGGATCCCTGTAGGCATTATATTCCCTATATAGAGAGGGATCCCTGTAGGCATTATATTCCTTATATAAAGTGGGATCCCTGTACGCATTATATTCCCTGTATAGAGTGGGATCCCTCTAGGCATTATATTCCCTATATAGAGTGGGATCCCTCTAGGCATTATATTCCCTATATAGAGTGGGATCCCTCTAGGCATTATATTCCCTATATAGAGTGGGATCCCTCTAGGCATTATATTCCCTATATAGAGTGGGATCCCTCTAGGCATTATATTCCCTATATAGAGTGGGATCCCTCTAGGCATTATATTCCCTATATAGAGTGGGATCCCTCTAGGCATTATATTCCCTATATAGAGTGGGATCCCTCTAGGCATTATATTCCCTATATAGAGTGGGATCCCTCTAGGCATTATATTCCCTATATATAGTGGGATCCCTGTACGCATTATATTCCCTGTATAGAGTGGGATCCCTGTAGGCATTATATTCCCTATATAGAGTGGGATCCCTGTAGGCATTATATTCCCTATATAGAGTGGGATCCCTGTAGGCATTATATTCCCTATATAGAGAGGGATCCCTGTAGGCATTATATTCCTTATATAAAGTGGGATCCCTGTAGGCATTATATTCCCTATATAGAGAGGGATCCCTCTAGGCATTATATTCCCTATATAGAGAGGGATCCCTCTAGGCATTATATTCCCTATATAGAGTGGGATCCCTCTAGGCATTATATTCCCTATATAGAGTGGGATCCCTCTAGGCATTATATTCCCTATATAGAGTGGGATCCCTCTAGGCATTATATTCCCTATATAGAGTGGGATCCCTCTAGGCATTATATTCCCTATATAGAGTGGGATCCCTCTAGGCATTATATTCCCTATATAGAGTGGGATCCCTGCGGGCATTATATTCCCTATATAGAGTGGGATCCCTCTAGGCAATATATTCCCTATATAGAGTGGGATATCTGTAGGCATTATATTCCCTATATAGAGTGGGATCCCTGCAGGCAGTATACACCCTATATGTAGTGGAATCCATGTAGGCATTATACACCCTATATGTAGCGGGATCTCTGCAGGCATTATATTCCCTATATATAGAGGGATCCCTGTAGGCATTATATTCCCTATATAGAGTGGGATCCCTGTAGGCATTATATTCCCTATATAGAGTGGGATCCCTGTAGGCATTATATTCCCTATATAGAGTGGGATCCCTGTAGGCATTATATTCCCTATATAGAGTGGGATCCCTGTAGGCATTATATTCCCTATATAGAGTGGGATCCCTGTAGGCATTATATTCCCTATATAGAGTGGGATCCCTGTAGGCATTATATTCCCTATATAGAGTGGGATCCCTGTAGGCATTATATTCCCTATATAGAGTGGGATCCCTCTAGGCATTATATTCCCTATATAGAGTGGGATCCCTGCGGGCATTATATTCCCTATATATAGTGGGATATCTGTAGGCATTATATTCCCTATATATAGTGGGATCCCTCTAGGCATTATATTCCCTATATATAGTGGGATCCCTGCGGGCATTATATTCCCTATATATAGTGGGATATCTGTAGGCATTATATTCCCTATATATATATATTTATATTGGGATCCCTCTAGGCATTATATTCCATATATATATATATTGGGATCCCTCTAGGCATTGTATGCCCTATATATAGTGGAATCCCTGTAGGCAGAATACACCCTATATATAGTGGGATATCTGTAGGCATTATATTCCCTATATATAGCGGGATCCCTGCGGGCATTATATTCCCTATATATAGCGGAATCCCTGCGGGCATTATATTCCCTATATATAGAGGCATCCCTGTAGGCATTATATTCCCTACATATAGTGGGATATCTGTAGGCATTGTATGCCCTATATATAGTGGGGACCCCGTAGGCATTATATTCCCTATATATAGTGGGATCCCTGTAGGCATTATATTCCCTATATATAGTGGGATATCTGTAGGCATTGTATGCCCTATATATAATGGGGACCCTGTAGGCATTATACACCCTATATATAGTGGGAACCCTGTAAGTATTATATTCCCTATATATAGTGGGATCCCAGTAGGCATTGTATTCCCTATATATAGTGGGATCCCAGTAGGCATTGTATTCCCTATATATAGTGGGATCCCTGTAGGCATTGTATTCCCTATATATATAGTGGGATCCCTGTAGGCATTGTATTCCCTATATATATAGAGGGATATCTGTAGGCATTGTGTGCCCTATATATAGTGGGATTCCTGTAGGCACTATTTGCCCTATATATAGAGGGATTCCTGCAGGCATTGTATGCCCGATCTATAGTGGGATCCATGTAGGCATTATACTCCCTATATATAGTGGGATCCTTGCAGGCATTATATCCCCTTTATAAAGTGGGATTTGTGTAGGCACTATACGCCCTTAATAAGGAATATAGTGGAATCCCTGTAGGCATTGTATCCCCTCTATATATAGTGGGATTCCTGTAGGCATTGCATGCCCTATATACAGTGGGATCCCTGCAGGCATTATATGCCCTATATATAGGGGGATCCCTGTAGGCATTATACACCCTATATATAGTGGGATCCATACCAGCATTATACGCCCTATATATAGTGGTATCCCTGTAGGTATTGTATGCCCTATATATAGTGGGATCCCTGTTGGCACCGTATGTCCTATATATAGTGGGATCCACGTGGGTAGTATATGCCCTATGTATAGTGGGATCCCTCTAGGCATTGTATGCCCTATATATATAGTGGGATCCCTGCAGGCATTGTATGCCCTATATATATAGTGGGATCCCTGCAGGCATTGTATGCCCTATATATATAGTGGGATCCCTGCAGGCATTGTATGCCCTATATATATATATATAGTGGGATCCCTGCAGGCATTGTATGCCCTATATATATAGTGGGATCCCTGTAGGTATTGTATGCCCTATATATATAGTGGGATCCCTGCAGGCATTGTATTCCCTATATATAGTGGTATCCCTGTAGGTATTGTATGCCCTATATATAGTGGGATCCCTGTAGGCATTGTATTCCCTATATATAGTGGTATCCCTGTAGGTATTGTATGCCCTATATATAGTGGGATCCCTGCAGGCATTGTATGCCCTATATATAGTGGTATCCCTGTAGGTATTGTATGCCCTATATATAGTGGGATCCCTGTTGGCACCATATGTCCTATATATAGTGGGATCCACGTGGGTAGTATATGCCCTATGTATAGTGGGATCCCTCTAGGCATTGTATGCAGTATACATAATGGGATACCTGCAGGCATTGTATGCCCTATATATATAGTGGGATACCTGCAGGCATTGTATGCCCTATATATATAGTGGGATCCCTGCAGGCATTGTATGCCCTATATATATAGTGGGATCCCTGCAGGCATTGTATGCCCTATATATATAGTGGGATCCCTGCAGGCATTGTATGCACTATATATAGTGAGATCCTTGTAGGCATTATAAGCACTAAATATAGTTGGATCCCTGCAGGCATTATATCCCCTTTATATAGTGGGATCCCTGTAGGCATCTTATGCCATATATAGAGGAATCCCTGTAGGCATTATACACCCTATATATAGTGGGATCCCTGCATGCATTATATGTACTATATATACTGTGATTCCTGTAGGCATTGTGGGCCCTATATATAGTGGGATCCCTGTAGGCATTATACACCCTAAATATAGTGGGATCACTGCAGGCATTATACACCCTATATATATACTGAGATCCCTGTAGGCAGGGCCATAACTATAGGGAAGCAGGAGATGCGGCTGCACCCGGGCCCATGAGCCTTAGCGGGACCCATAAGGCCTCTCTTCTCAATATAAGGAGCCTAGTACTATGAATAAAATATTATAGTTGGGGGCCCCATTCCAGATTTTGCATTGGGGCCCAGGAACTTGAAGTTAACCTCTGCCTGTAGGCATTATACGCCCTATGTATAATGGGGTCCCTGTAGGCATTGTATGCCCTATATATAGAGGGATCCCTGTAGGCATTACATGCCCTATATATAGTGGGATCACTGTGGGCGTTATATATTCCCTATATATAGTGGGACCCTGTAGGTATTATATGTCCTATATATAGTGGGATCCCTGTAGGCATTATACACCCTATATATAGTGGGATCCCTGTAGGCATTATATTCCCTATATATAGTGGGATCCCTGTAGGCATTATATTCCCTATATATAGTGGGATCCCTGTAGGCATTATACACCCTATATATAGTGGGATATCTGTAGGCATTGTATGCCCTATATATAGTGGGATATCTGTAGGCATTATATTCCCTATATATAGTGGGATCCCTGTAGGCATTATATTCCCTATATATAGTGGGATCCCTGTAGGCATTATACACCCTATATATAGTGGGATATCTGTAGGCATTGTATGCCCTATATATAGTGGGACCCCTGTAGGCATTATACACCCTATATAGAGTGGGATCCCTGTAGGCATTATATTCCCTATATATAGTGGGATATCTGTAGGCATTGAATGCCCTATATATAGTGGGGACCCTGTAGGCATTATACACCCTATATATAGTGGGATCCCTGTAGGCATTATATTCCCTATATATAGTGGGATATCTGTAGGCATTGTATGCCCTATATATAGTGGGGACCCCATAGGCATTATACACCCTATATATAGCGGGATCACTGCAGGGATTATACACCCTAAATATACTGGGATCCCTGTAAGCATTATAACCTATATATAGTGGGATCCCTGTAAGCATTATAACCTATATATAGTGGGATCCCTGTAGGCATTGTATTCCCTATATATAGTGGGATCCCTGTAGGCATTGTATTCCCTATATATATATATAGAGGGATATCTGTAGGCATTGTGTGCCCTATATATAGTGGGATTCCTGTAGGCACTATTTGCCCTATATATAGAGGGATTCCTGCAGGCATTGTATGCCCGATCTATAGTGGGATCCCTGTAGGCATTATATTCCCTATATATAGTGGGATCACTGTAGGCATTATATTCCCTATATATAGTGGGATCCTTGCAGGCATTATATCCCCTTTATAAAGTGGGATTTGTGTAGGCACTATACGCCCTTAATATGGAATATAGTGGAATCCCTGTAGGCATTGTATCCCCTCTATATATACTGGAATCCCTGTAGGCATTGTATCCCCTCTATATATAGTGGGATCCCTGTAGGCATTGCATGCCCTATATATTGGGAACCCTGCAGGCATTGTATGCTCTATATATAGGGGGATCCCTGTAGGCATTATACACCCTATATATAGTGGGATCCATACCAGCATTATACGCCCTATATATAGTGGGATCCCTGTTGGCACCATATGCCCTATATATAGTGGGATCCACGTGGGTAGTATATGCCCTATGTATAGTGGGATCCCTCTAGGCATTGTATGCCCTATACATAATAGGATACCTGCAGGCATTGTATGCCCTATATATATAGTGGGATCCCTGCAGGCATTATACACCCTATATATAGTGAGATCCTTGTAGGCATTATAAGCACTAAATATAGTTGGATACCTGCAGGCATTATATGTCCTATATATATTGGAATCCCTGCAGGAATTATATCCCCTTTATATAGTGGGATCCCTGTAGGCATTATACACCCTATATATAGTGGGATCCCTGCATGCATTATATGTACTATATATACTGTAATTCCTGTAGGCATTGTGGGCCCTATATATAGTGGGATCCCTGTAGGCATTATATTCCCTATATATAGAGGGATCCCTGTAGGCATTATACACCCTATATATAGTGGGATCCCTGTAGGCATTGTATGCCCTATATATAGTGGGATCCCTGTAGGCATTACATGCCCTATATATAGTTAGATCACTGCGGGCGTTATATATTCCCTATATATAGTGGGATCCCTGCAGGCATTATATTCCCTATATATAGTGGGATCCCTGCAGGCATTATATTCCCTATATATAGTGGGATCACTGTAGGCATTATATTCCCTATATATAGTGGGATCACTGCGGGCATTATATTCCCTATATATAGTGGGATCCCTGTAGGCATTATATTCCCTATATATAGTGGGATCCCTGTGGGCATTATACACCCTATATATAGTGGGATCCCTGTGGGCATTATACACCCTATATATAGTGGGATCCCTGTAGGCATTATATTCCCTATATATAGTGGGATCCCTGCGGGCATTATATTCCCTATATATAGTGGGATCCCTGTAGGCATTATATTCCCTATATATAGTGGGATCACTGCGGGCATTATATTCCCTATATATAGTGGGATCCCTGTAGGCATTATATTCCCTATATATAGTGGGATCCCTGTGGGCATTATACACCCTATATATAGTGGGATCCCTGTGGGCATTATACACCCTATATATAGTGGGATCCCTGCAGGCATTATATTCCCTATATATAGTGGGATATCTGTAGGCATTATATTTCCTATATATAGTGGGATCCCTGTAGGCATTATATGTCCTATATATAGTGGGATCCCTGTAGGCATTATACACCCTATATATAGTTGGATCCCTGTAGGCATTAAATTCCCTTTATATAGTGGGATCCCTGTAGGCATTATACTCCCTATATATAGTGGGATCCCTGTAGGCATTATACTCCCTATATATAGTGGGATCCCTGTAGGCATTATATTCCCTATATATAGTGGGATCTCTGCAGGCATTATATTCCCTATATATAGTGGGATCCCTGTAGGCTTTATATACCCTATATATAGTGGGATCTCTGCAGGCATTATATTAACTATATATAGTGGGATCCCTGTAGGCATTACACACCCTATATATAGCAGGATCCCTGTAGGCATTATATTCCCTATATATAGTGGGATCCCTGTAGGCATTGTATTCCCTATATATAGTGGTATCCCTGTAGGTATTGTATGCCCTATATATAGTGGGATCCCTGTTGGCACCGTATGTCCTATATATAGTGGGATCCACGTGGGTAGTATATGCCCTATGTATAGTGGGATCCCTCTAGGCATTGTATGCCCTATATATATAGTGGGA
This sequence comes from Eleutherodactylus coqui, assembly GCA_035609135.1. NCBI lineage: Eukaryota > Metazoa > Chordata > Amphibia > Anura > Eleutherodactylidae > Eleutherodactylus > Eleutherodactylus coqui. Next base: position 332,894,510 of record CM069406.1, on the reverse strand, counting down.
TCCCTCCAGGCATTGTATGCCCTATATATATAGTGGGATCCCTGCAGGCATTGTATGCCCTATATATATAGTGGGATCCCTGCAGGCATTGTATGCCCTATATATATAGTGGGATCCCTGTAGGTATTGTATGCCCTATATATAGTGGGATCCCTGTTGGCACCATATGTCCTATATATAGTGGGATCCACGTGGGTAGTATATTCCCTATGTATAGTGGGATCCCTCTAGGCATTGTATGCAGTATACATAATGGGATACCTGCAGGCATTGTATGCCCTATATATATAGTGGGATCCCTGCAGGCATTGTATGCCCTATATATATAGTGGGATCCCTGCAGGCATTGTATGCCCTATATATATAGTGGGATCCCTGCAGGCATTGTATGCCCTATATATATAGTGGGATCCCTGCAGGCATTGTATGCCCTATATATATAGTGAGATCCTTGTAGGCATTATAAGCACTAAATATAGTTGGATCCCTGCAGGCATTATATCCCCTTTATATAGTGGGATCCCTGTAGGCATCTTATGCCATATATAGAGGAATCCCTGTAGGCATTATACACCCTATATATAGTGGGATCCCTGCATGCATTATATGTACTATATATACTGTGATTCCTGTAGGCATTGTGGGCCCTATATATAGTGGGATCCCTGTAGGCATTATACACCCTAAATATAGTGGGATCACTGCAGGCATTATACACCCTATATATACTGAGATCCCTGTAGGCAGGGCCATAACTATAGGGAAGCAGGAGATGCGGCTGCACCCGGGCCCATGAGCCTTAGTGGGACCCATAAGGCCTCTCTTCTCAATATAAGGAGCCTAGTACTATGAATAAAGTATTATAGTTGGGGGCCCCATTCCAGATTTTGCATTGGGGCCCAGGAACTTGAAGTTAACCTCTGCCTGTAGGCATTATACGCCCTATGTATAATGGGGTCCCTGTAGGCATTGTATGCCCTATATATAGAGGGATCCCTGTAGGCATTACATGCCCTATATATAGTAGGATCACTGTGGGCGTTATATATTCCCTATATATAGTGGGATCCCTGCAGGCATCATATTCCCTATATATAGTGGGACCCTGTAGGCATTATATGTCCTATATATAGTGGGATCCCTGTAGGCATTATATTCCCTATATATAGTGGGATCCCTGTAGGCATTATATTCCCTATATATAGTGGGGAGCCTGTAGGCATTATATTCCCTATATATAGTGGGATCCCTGTAGGCATTATATTCCCTATATATAGTGGGATCCCTGTAGGCATTATACACCCTATATATAGTGGGATCCCTGCATGCATTATATGTACTATATATACTGTGATTCCTGTAGGCATTGTGGGCCCTATATATAGTGGGATCCCTGTAGGCATTATACACCCTAAATATAGTGGGATCACTGCAGGCATTATACACCCTATATATACTAAGATCCCTGTAGGCAGGGCCATAGCTATAGGGAAGCAGGAGATGCGGCTGCACCCGGGCCCATGAGCCTTAGCGGGACCCATAAGGCCTCTCTTCTCAATATAAGGAGCCTAGTACTATGAATAAAGTATTATAGTTGGGGGCCCCATTCCAGATTTTGCATTGGGGCCCAGGAACTTGAAGTTAACCTCTGCCTGAAGGCATTATACGCCCTATGTATAATGGGGTCCCTGTAGGCATTGTATGCCCTATATATAGAGGGATCCCTGTAGGCATTACATGCCCTATATATAGTAGGATCACTGTGGGCGTTATATATTCCCTATATATAGTGGGATCCCTGTAGGCATTATACACCCTATATATAGTGGGATCCCTGTAGGCATTATATTCCCTATATAAAGTGGGATCCCTGTAGGCATTATATTCCCTATATATAGTGGGATCCCTGTAGGCATTATATTCCCTATATATAGTGGGGAGCCTGTAGGCATTATATTCCCTATATATAGTGGGATCCCTGTAGGCATTATATTCCCTATATATAGTGGGATCCCTGCGGGCATTATATTCCCTATATATAGTGGGATATCTGTAGGCATTATATTCCCTATATATAGTGGGATATCTGTAGGCATTATATTCCCTATATATAGTGGGATCCCTGTAGGCTTTATATTCCCTATATATGGTGGGATCCCTGTAGGCATTATATTCCCTATATATAGTGGGACCCCTGTAGGCATTATACACCCTATATAGAGTGGGATCCCTGTAGGCATTATATTCCCTATATATAGTGGGATATCTGTAGGCATTGAATGCCCTATATATAGTGGGGACCCTGTAGGCATTATACACCCTATATATAGTGGGATCCCTGTAGGCATTATATTCCCTATATATAGTGGGATATCTGTAGGCATTGTATGCCCTATATATAGTGGGGACCCCATAGGCATTATACACCCTATATATAGCGGTATCACTGCAGGGATTATACACCCTAAATATACTGGGATCCCTGTAAGCATTATAACCTATATATAGTGGGATCCCTGTAAGCATTATAACCTATATATAGTGGGATCCCTGTAGGCATTGTATTCCCTATATATAGTGGGATCCCTGTAGGCATTGTATTCCCTATATATATATATATATATATATATATATATATATATATATATATAGGGATATCTGTAGGCATTGTGTGCCCTATATATAGTGGGATTCCTGTAGGCACTATTTGCCCTATATATAGAGGGATTCCTGCAGGCATTGTATGCCCGATCTATAGTGGGATCCATGTAGGCATTATATTCCCTATATATAGTGGGATCACTGTAGGCATTATATTCCCTATATATAGTGGGATCCTTGCAGGCATTATATCCCCTTTATAAAGTGGGATTTGTGTAGGCACTATACGCCCTTAATATGGAATATAGTGGAATCCCTGTAGGCATTGTATCCCCTCTATATATACTGGAATCCCTGTAGGCATTGTATCCCCTCTATATATAGTGGGATCCCTGTAGGCATTGCATGCCCTATATATTGGGAACCCTGCAGGCATTGTATGCTCTATATATAGGGGGATCCCTGTAGGCATTATACACCCTATATATAGTGGGATCCATACCAGCATTATACGCCCTATATATAGTGGGATCCCTGTTGGCACCATATGCCCTATATATAGTGGGATCCACGTGGGTAGTATATGCCCTATGTATAGTGGGATCCCTCTAGGCATTGTATGCCCTATACATAATAGGATACCTGCAGGCATTGTATGCCCTATATATATAGTGGGATCCCTGCAGGCATTGTATGCCCTATATATATAGTGGGATCCCTGCAGGCATTGTATGCCCTATATATATAGTATGATCCCTGCAGGTATTGTATGCACTATATATAGTGGGATCCCTGCAGGCATTATACACCCTATATATAGTGAGATCCTTGTAGGCATTATAAGCACTAAATATAGTTGGATACCTGCAGGCATTATATGTCCTATATATATTGGAATCCCTGCAGGAATTATATCCCCTTTATATAGTGGGATCCCTGTAGGCATTATACACCCTATATATAGTGGGATCCCTGCATGCATTATATGTACTATATATACTGTAATTCCTGTAGGCATTGTGGGCCCTATATATAGTGGGATCCCTGTAGGCATTATATTCCCTATATATAGAGGGATCCCTGTAGGCATTATACACCCTATATATAGTGGGATCCCTGTAGGCATTGTATGCCCTATATATAGTGGGATCCCTGTAGGCATTACATGCCCTATATATAGTGGGATCACTGTAGGCATTATATTCCCTATATATAGTGGGATCACTGCGGGCATTATATTCCCTATATATAGTGGGATCCCTGCAGGCATTATATTCCCTATATATAGTGGGATCACTGTAGGCATTATATTCCCTATATATAGTGGGATCACTGCGGGCATTATATTCCCTATATATAGTGGGATCCCTGTAGGCATTATATTCCCTATATATAGTGGGATCCCTGTGGGCATTATACACCCTATATATAGTGGGATCCCTGTGGGCATTATATTCCCTATATATAGTGGTAAACCCTGTAGGCATTATATTCCCTATATATAGTGGGATTCCTGTAGGCATTATATTCCCTATATATAGTGGGATCACTGCGGGCATTATATTCCCTATATATAGTGGGATCCCTGTAGGCATTATACACCCTATATATAGTGGGATCCCTGTGGGCATTATACACCCTATATATAGTGGGATCGCTGTGGGCATTATACACCCTATATATAGTGGGATCCCTGTGGGCATTATACACCCTATATATAGTGGGATCCCTGCAGGCATTATATTCCCTATATATAGTGGGATAACTGGAGGCATTATATTCCCTATATATAGTGGGATATCTGTAGGCATTATATTCCCTATATATAGTGGGATCCCTGTAGGCATTATACACCCTATATATAGTGGGATATCTGTAGGCATTGTATGCCCTATATATAGTGGGACCCCTGTAGGCATTATACACCCTATATAGAGTGGGATCCCTGTAGGCATTATATTCCCTATATATAGTGGGATATCTGTAGGCATTGAATGCCCTATATATAGTGGGGACCCTGTAGGCATTATACACCCTATATATAGTGGGATCCCTGTAGGCATTATATTCCCTATATATAGTGGGATATCTGTAGGCATTGTATGCCCTATATATAGTGGGGACCCCATAGGCATTATACACCCTATATATAGCGGTATCCCTGTAGGCATTATATTCCCTATATATAGTGGGATCCCTGTAGGCATTATATTCCCTATATATAGTGGGATCCCTGCAGGCATTATATTCCCTATATATAGCGGTATCACTGCAGGGATTATACACCCTAAAT